>CM059790.1:23436819-24636819 GCA_030435695.1 Brachymystax lenok tsinlingensis | reverse complement strand
TAACGTCAGTAGCATACTCAACTACAGTAAGGCACCCCCTACACCAGTTATAGACAACTAGATACAGCTGCCGGTGGATTTTTGTCGGAGTAGATGATCGGGGGGGCAGAACATAATAATGAACACCACAACTAAGCTCAGAGATTGTATGTGAAAATAATTTCATACCTTGATTATATTGTGACACAATAACATCTCTTTATTTGTCGGAATATTTGAGAACAGATTTCCTAAATTACAAAAAAAACTTGCAGGATTCCTTGTGATTTTAGTCTTTTTTTACAAAAAAACTGATTGCGTGATGTTTTTGGGGTGACTCCTGCCCTACACTCACACACAACACTAAATTATGTTAATATTACAATTCTCATAATTATACTCTCTCAGTAATGCTATTCAACAGTTAGTTATGTACACACTGGTAATGACCAAAGCCCTAGAGTATGTAGCCAACATTTAAAACCTCATAGGCCAGTTTCTTGGACACAGATAAAGTCTAATCCTGGAGTAAAAAAAGCATGCTTAAATGAACAATCTCTATTGAAAGTACTTGTAATTCAGAAATAGGAATAAGGTCTGAAAAACTGGGGCCAAAAGTTGTGCAGTATATGTTGAATAGAGCAGCATTTGAGACACATCCATAGTCAGTGGGCAGATTCTGAAATTGCACACAAGTCCCTCCCTATACAGTGCACTACTTTTGGCTAGAGCCTAATGCACTATACAGGGAATATGGTGCCATTTCAGACACAGACATCTGTTTGTCAGTCACAATCAGACTGACCACAAAATTCCCCTTGGTCATTTAACCAGTCTCTCTCTCTCCACTGTCTGTCCAGTGGATTTCACTGGGAGTGTTGTGTCCACATGGAGCGGGGTGTTATGGGCGTGTGAGCGACCCATGCTATCCTGAGTGTCGCTGGGTTGAGTCCTATGGCTTTGGTTCCCTCGTTATTACTGGACGAGAGAGGGAGGGTTTGGCACGAGGTGTGTGTGTGTGTGTGGAAGGCAGAGGAGAGACATTGGGGATACAGTTCCTCAGATATAGATCCCATTAGGTTCAAGTATTCTAGTGTGGACGGAAACAGTTTGTAGAGGACACCACTTCCTGCTGCTGGGGTCATTTCCTGTCCCATTCTTGGGGGCCCTGAGAGGAGGGGTTTATCATCCAGCTCCTCCTACCATGGCTCAACACTCTCTGGGTGAGACAACTTCTCCTTTCCCTCGTCTCTCCTCCCTCTATCTATCCCTCTCTCTTGTCCTCCTCAAGGGATGGGACAGGTCTCTCCCTTTTCCTCCATCCCTCTTTCTCCTGTCCTCCTTTAGGAGTGTGGCAGGTTCATGCGGTCCTCTATCAGTGTGTTGTCAGGGCCCTGTGACTCCACACACTGCCGGATGGTTGCTATGACACCAGACAGCCGTCTGTCCAGGGCGGCCAGGTGGGGCTCAGCCAGGACGGGGTTGATGGGGTCAAAGGTCAGGGCCTGCCTCATGGCTGAACTCAGAGCCCCTGCCCTCAGCAGGTTCAACCTGTTCCACGTAGACATACGCACCCTGACAGATGGAGGGAGAGAGAGGTGTAAGAATGTAAAGATATGGGAAAAAACAGCTAATAAACACACTGCAGAAAGGAGAAACGGGTCGTCATTCCTGACAAATGTTGGTATTTTCAGTGTGTGTGTCTAAACTCACATGCAACATTGATACAGAGAGGCCAAAATGCTTCTTTCATCCAGAGCTGCATTCCCAAAACTACAAACAAGAAAAGATTGGTTAGACACTACGGATGTGCATCACTCCCTTTCAAGACGATTCGATAAGTATCTAGATACATGGGCTGCGATACAGGAACGATACATTTTGGTTTGAAATGATTCGGTAAGATTTGGTTTGATTAGAGGAACGAATCTATGCGATTCAGTTCAATGCGATTCAATGCATTTGTTCCATAAACACATTCATTTTCCATTCTAAATTAAAATCTGCTGCTGATGAACCTTATGAGCCAGGCCTCTCTGAGCTGGACTTCTGTCTCTGTATGTCTGTGTAAATTATGTATATGTCTATGTTATATGTAGGCACCGGAGATGAGCCATAAGGGAAACTGGGCATCTACCACCCCACTTTCAGTTAGGGGGGACAAAGTTAGCTTTTTGCCCCCCCATTTTTTTCTGAAATCACCGTCAACCACTAATTAATTTGTCATTTTTGCAGATGAAATGTGTTAGAGCTAGTAATGTAGAAATACTTATCTTTAACAATTAGCTATGACATAGCCAATGAATATATAGCGCAGATTTGGTTTTCAACCCAGTCTCGAATCTAATGGTAGACTGTTTGGAAATTTTGACACAGAGTGAGCTTCTCTTCTTCTCCCGCGTTGACCATGCAGTGCAGGTAGTAAAAGTGATTGCTGTACTCGTTATAAAATTATCAACTTAACCAGTGCTTAATTAGTAAATCGGGAGGTGCAGGAACAAAAAGTGGGCACGAGAGGGGGGGGGGGAGCTTTGAGGTACCGGAACGCATAAAAAAAAGCATTGCATGCACATCATCACATTTGTGTAGTGGCATAGAGTAGAAGTGCTTACAGAAGTTGCACACACGGGGGAAAAATGTTAGTAGCCTACAGATCATGAAAAATGTGGCCTTCTATAAACCCATTTCATGCAATTCTCTGTCATTTTACATGACTAGAGACTTTGATAGAATCCTTAATACCACACAAATGATCGAAATGACACTGACAAACCAAGATCAATAAAAATTACCTTGTCTTGAATCCATCAATATCATTGGCCTAGATGTGTGGAGACATATAGCAGGCTACAATATGAGGAGGAAATGATTGTCCTAAAAATGCTTTCCAGTTTCACTGATTGCCCAAATGATGCGCAGCTCACTCGCAGCTGATGCCAAAAGCCTCTCTGTTTTACTTTGTAAAACAATATTTTGAAGTTGATGAGATATTTTGGTAGCCTACAACAGATAGATTAGTCTTCTCTTTTCAGCAGGAGCCATTTGCTTTCCAACCGGTGACTTCCACGATCGTATTTGAAATATTGAGAAAGGCCTGTTGTCTGCATGCTGTTCACTGACAGATTTGCAGCACGTTCCCGGCTGTAGGCTAGGTTGGTAGGCTATGCCTTGTTATTGGGCATTTTCATGGTATAGTAGGCTATTCTGAATAAATGTATTTCTTTATGAACAGACAGCAGTAATTCTATAACTTTGGCAAATGTATTTTGTTGGCTTCTGAGAATATGAAATATACTTATTCATGTCAGCGAGAAGAGAGGGTAATCTATAACGTTTACATTATATCAAGTATCCTATTGAAATATTGAGTGCCGGGAAGCGATCACGTGGCAGGCATTGATAAGGGGAGAGAGCTTTGGATTAGGCATCAAGGGGGTTGAGGTCAGCTTAAGGGAGAAGGAACGGTTTATTACCCCACCATTTCATCTTCCTGTTGAACAATACAAGATGTAAGGGCTGGAGAGAAGGAAGAGTGCATCTAAATTGGAGTGTATATATATATATATATATATATATATATATATATATATATTTTGTAAAATACTTATACATACATACAGTGAGGGGAAAAAGTATTTGATCCCCTGCTGATTTTGTACTTTTGCCCACTGACAAAGAAATGATCAGTCTATAATTTTAATGGTAGGTTTATTTGAACAGTGAGAGACAGAATAACAACAAAAAAATCCAGAAAAACATGTGAATAATGTTATAAATTGAATTGCATTTTAATGAGGGAAATAAGTATTTGACCCCCTCTCAATCAGAAAGATTTCTGGCTCCTAGGTGTCTTTTATACAGGTAACGAGCTGGGATTAGGAGCACACTCTTAAAGGGAGTGCTCCTAATCTCAGTTTGTTACCTGTATAAAAGACACCTGTCCACAGAAGCAATCAGATTCCAAACTCTCCACCATGGCCAAGACCAAAGAGCTCTCCAAGGATGTCAGGGACAATATTGTAGACCTACACAAGGCTGGAATGGGCTACAAGACCATCGCCAAGCAGCTTGGTGAGAAGGTGACAACAGTTGGTGCGATTATTCGCAAATGGAAGAAACACAAAATAATTGTCAATCTCCCTCTGCCTGGGCTCCATGCAAGATCTCACCTCGTGAAGTTGCAATGATCATGAGAACGGTGAGGAATCAGCCCAGAACTACACGGGAGGATCTTGTCAATGATCTCAAGGCAGCTGGGACCATAGACACCAAGAAAACAATTGGTAACACACTACACCGTGAAGGACTGAAATCCTGCAGCGCCCGCAAGGTCCACCTGCTCAAGAAAGCACATATACATGCCCGTCTGAAGTTTGCCAATGAACATCTGAATGATTCAGATGACATCTGGGTGAAAGTGTTGTGGTCAGATGAGACCAAAATGGAGCTCTTTGGCATCAACTCAACTCGCCGTGTTTGGAGGAGGAGGAATGCTGCCTATGACCCTAAGAACACCATGCCCACCGTCAAACATGGAGGTGGAAACATTATGCTTTGGGGGTGTTTTTCTGCTAAGGGGACAGGACCATTTCACCGCATCAAAGGGACGATGGACGGGGCCATGTACCGTCAAATCTTGGGTGAGAACCTCCTTCCCTCAGCCAGGGCATTGAAAATGGGTCGTGGATGGGTATTCCAGCATGACAATGACCCAAAACACACGGCCAAGGCAACAAAGAAGTGGCTCAAGAAGAAGCACATTAAGGTCCTGGAGTGGCCTAGCCAGTCTCCAGAACTTAATCCCATAGAAAATCTGTGGAGGGAGCTGATGGTTCGAGTTGCCAAACATCAGCCTCGAAACCTTAATGACTTGGAGAAGATCTGCAAAGAGGAGTGGGACAAAATCCCTCCTGAGATGTGTGCTAACCTGGTGGCCAACTGCAAGAAATGTCTGACCTCTGATTGCCAAAAACGGTTTTGCCACCAAGTACTAAGTCATGTTTTGCAGAGGGGTCAAATACTTATTTCCCTCATTAAAATGCAATTCCATTTATAACATTTTTCACATGTTTTTCTGGATTTTTTTGTTGTCATTCTGTCTCTCACTGTTCAAATAAACCTACCATTAAAATTATAGACTGATCATTTCTTTGTCAGTGGGCAAACGTACAAAATCAGCAGGGGATCAAAAAATGTTTTCCCTCACTGTACATACATACACTTGTGTTGGTGAAAACATGTTTTGTCTAATGCAAGTGTATTGATTCTCTGGGAAGAATAAACTTGGTTAAGCTTTCATAGTGTCCGTTGAGTTCTTTACTCAGAGTTAGAACCTAACAATTTCAATTGATCAGGGCTGCTGCAGCTCCTCCAGAACCCGCACGGCTATGATTCTACAAGGAAATAAATGATAAAATGCAACACTGGAGAGATGAGCTGCAGGCTCATGTCAACCAGAGCACTGAGAGAAGTTATACAGAGTGAAACTTTGAGAGATACAGTTGAAGTCGGAAGTTTACATACACTTAGGTTGGAGTCATTAAAACTCGTTTTTCAACCACTCCACAAATTTCTTAACAAAGTATCGTTTTGGCAAGTCGGTTAGGACATTTACTTTGTGCATGACAAGTAATTTTTCCAACAATTGTTTACAGACAGATTATTTCACTTATAATTGACTGTATCACAATTCCAGTGGGTCAGAAGTTAACGTACACTAAGTTGACTGCGCCTTTAAACAACTTGGAAAATTCCAGAAAATGATATCATGGCTTTAGAATCTTCTGATAGGCTAATTGACATCATTTGAGTCAATTGGAGGTGTACCTGTGGATGTATTTCAAGGTATACCTTCAAACTCAGTTCCTCTTTGCTTGACATCATGGGAAAATCAAAAGAAATCAGCCAAGAAGAAATCAGCCTAAGAAAAAAATATTGTAGACCTCCACAAGTCTGGTTCATCCTTGGGAGCCATTTCCAAACGCCTGAAGGTACCACGTTCATCTGTACAAACAATAGTACGCAAGTATAAACACCATGGGACCATGCAGCCGGCATACCGCTCAGGAAGGAGACGCGTTCTGTCTCCTAGAGAGGAACGTACTTTGGTGCGAAAAGTGAAAATCAATCCCAGAACAACAGCAAAGGACCTTGTGAAGATGCTGGAGGAAACCGGTACAAAAGTATATATATCCACAGTAAAAAGAGTCCTATATCGACATAACCTGAAAGGCCACTCAGCAGGGAAGAAGCCACTGCTCAAAAACAGCCATAAAAAAAGCCAGACTACGGTTTGCAACTGCACATGGGGACAAAGATTGTACTTTTTGGAGAAATGTCCTCTGGTCTGATGAAACAGAGGATGATTCGGATGGGATTCGTTTTTTCCAAACTCCCCCAGTAATTTTTGTTTTTTTCCCTTTAAATTGACGGAAGTCTGGAGGTTATTTTCTTGGGGTGAAGATATTTCAAGTCCAGGCGATAATAGGGCTACACTGATAACTCGAGCTTGGTTTCCAAAAACCATAACTCTTTGGTATAGTGTCGCCATAATATTTGAATTGAGCAAGTGTTATGAGAATCATTAGTATATTTTAGCGATCCGCAGTAGACATCGTAAACGCCCCCAGTCTTCAGATGGGAGTTAAACAGTGCCCTTGCACTTGAGATGCGTTTGAAGGCTATGGATGTGAAAGTTTACTTATAATTTCCAAACGTTTAGGTCAGTTGTATGCTGCATTGCGATCTATTAACAGCAAGGGTTACATTAAATAGGCTCAATATTTTCTACTGATGCATTTGGCAATATTCTACTCATACGCACAAAACAAATGAACAAAAGCATTCACTTTGAAAGTTGATACAGGCCCTTAATATATTGGCTATGTGCAGCACTTCGTTCAATTCATCAAATCAATTATTGTTTTCTTGCTCAAACAGTGAGCAACACCTGTCAAACTCAGACATTTCTCTAAAAACATAGGGATGTCGATTCGCACGGGACTAGTATTATCAGAGGACCTTGGAGTTCGCCAAAAAACAGTAGGTTATTCTGTCTGGAATTGTTACTCTCCAGCCATGTACAAATGTTATTTTACCTTTATTTAACTAGGCAAGTCAGTTAAGAACAAATACTTATTTTCAATGACGGCCTAGGAACAGTGGGTTAACTGCCTTGTTCAGGCGCAGAACAAGGCTGCCCTGGGGCAGCAGGGTAGCCTAGTGGTTAGAGCGTTGGACTAGTAACCGAAACTGCCGTTCTGCAGTTAACCAGGCAGTTAACCCACTGTTCCTAGGCAGTTATTGAAAATAAGAATTTGTTCTTAACTGACTTGCCTAGTAAAATAAAGGTATACAAATAAAATTATTTAAAAAAAAATGGTACCTTCTCAGCTCGGGGATTCGATCTTGCAACCTTTCAGTTACTAGTCCAACGCTCTAACCACTAGGCTGACATGGCAGATGTGGTGTTTTGTGCACATAGTTACATTCCCCGACCACCCCCAGTAAAACTGAATAGGGTTTAAAGCAAGGACTGTTTCCTCGTCTCTGCTGCGGCCTCCGCCGCGTTGTTCTCAATCCCAATATGCTGGTTAATTTTGCTGTGATGCACATATCAACATAGGGAAAGGCACAAATTCTACAGCTCACCAAATATTGTTTTGAAACCGCGGACAGCGACCATACCCAAAGCGGGAGAAAGTGCTTTTGTT
Organism: Brachymystax lenok tsinlingensis; assembly: GCA_030435695.1. Classification (NCBI taxonomy): domain Eukaryota; kingdom Metazoa; phylum Chordata; class Actinopteri; order Salmoniformes; family Salmonidae; genus Brachymystax; species Brachymystax lenok. The sequence continues at coordinate 24,629,128 of CM059790.1, read as the reverse complement.
ATAAAATAATCCTAGATTTATTAGTGTTGCACCATTAGTTTTACATAATATAACCATATAAAATGTCAGTATCAGACGTCTTAGAGTGATGGACTGTGCCATCCCCGTAGCCTCCACAATGGAATAGTCCACTGTGACAGGCATGAATCAGACAGGTGTCTTGGGAACCATAAAAAAACTATCGACCAGTCAACTAAAAGGGGTCAGCCCTACGCTCTTTATAAGCAAACCAAAGCAGGAAGTTTTCAACCAAGTTTTCTGTTTCACTTAACAGTGACAGCCCATCACATTAGCATGGTGCATCTCCCACTGTGGGGTAAAGACATGCCCCCTTTATGTGAGTCACAAGTGCGCATCTGGCACTGAAGGAGGCAGTGTCATGGTGCATTCGTAACCAAGTGAGAATTTACCACGACTGGGAAAAATCCACTTGAACAGCTCTCAAACTGGTAATTACTAGTGGGAAACTTGTCCATCATCCTGAGCACCAACTTCTCTCACATGGTTACCTCTGTCACCTACCTAGGAAATGGCCTCTAACAGTTTTTTCAGAAGTTAAATTCAACAAAACATTATTTATAAAAAGCAAACTATTAAATGTGTTTTTTTAACTATTTGTTTACAAGCATGATCGCTGCACTTTTAGTTTATGGTTGACACAGCTTGTTGAACATTAGCCAATCAACATTTCTCAACGAGTTCAAATCACATGAATGCATACAACCGGTATTTACAACTGGTTAATTCCCACCACCAACATGCAGCATCAGAGTGGAAACTTGAGGTCAATCATAGCAATCCGGTCACAAGAGACAATGCAAGGAACATTGTGAATGTTGAACATGATTAATTTCGCTGTACCGAACCGTAACCACAATACAGTGGGGCAAAAAAGTATTTAGTCAGCCACCAATTGTGCAAGTTCTCTCACTTAAAAAGATGAGAGAGGCCTGTAATTTTCATCATAGGTACACTTCAACTATGACAGACAAAATGAGGAAAAAGAATCCAGAAAATCACATTGTAGGATTTTGAATGAATTCATTTGCAAATTATGGTGGAAAATAAGTATTTGGTCACATACAAACAAGCAAGATTTCTGGCTCTCACAGACCTGTAACTTCTTCTTTAAGAGGCTCCTCTGTCCTCCACTCGTTACCTGTATTAATGGCACCTGTTTGAACTTGTTATCAGTATAAAAGACACCTGTCCACAACCTCAAACAGTCACACTCCAAACTCCACTATGGCTAAGACCAAAGAGCTGTCAAAGGACACCAGAAACAAAATTGTAGACCTGCACCAGGTTGGGAAGACTGAATCTGCAATAGGTAAGCAGCTTGGTTTGAAGAAATCAACTGTGGGAGCAATTATTAGGAAATGGAAGACATACAAGACCACTGACAATCTTCCTCGATCTGGGGCTCCACGCAAGATCTCACCCGTGGGGTCAAAATGATCACAAGAACGGTGAGCAAAAATCCCAGAACCACACGGGGGACCTAGTGAATGACCTGCAGAGAGCTGGGACCAAAGTAACAAAGCCTACCATCAGTAACACACTACGCCGCCAGGGACTCAAATCCTGCAGTGCCAGACGTGTCCCCCTGCTTAAGCCAGTACATGTTCAGGCCCGCCTGAAGTTTGCTAGAGAGCATTTGGATGATCCAGATGAGGATTGGGAGAATGTCATATGGTCAGATGAAACAAATAGAACTTTTGGTAAAAACTCAACTCGTCAGGTTTGGAGGACAAAGAATGCTGAGTTGCATCCAAAGAACACCATACCTACTGTGAAGCATGGGGTGGAAACATCATGCTTTGGGGCTGTTTTTCTGCAAAGGGACCAGGACGACTGATCCGTGTAAAGGAAAGAATGAATGGGGCCATGTATCGTGAGAATTTCAGTGAAAACCTCCTTCCATCAGTCAAGGGCATTGAAGATGAAACGTGGCTGGGTCTTTCAGCATGACAATGATCCCAAACACACCGCCCGGGCAACGAAGGAGTGGCTTCGTAAGAAGCATTTCAAGGTCCTGGAGTGGCCTAGGCAGTCTCCAGATCTCAACCCCATAGAAAATCTTTGGAGGGAGTTGAAAGTCCGTGTTGCCCAGCGACAGCCCCAAAACATCACTGCTCTAGAGGAGATCTGCATGGAGGAATGGGCCAAAATACCAGCAACAGTGTGTGAAAACCTTGTGAAGACTTACAGAAAACGTTTGACCTCTGTCATTGCCAACAAAGGGTATATAACAAAGTATTGAGAAACTTTTGTTATTGACCAAATACTTATTTTCCACCATAATTTGCAAATAAATAAATAAAAAATCCTACAATGTGATTTTCTGGATTTCTTTTTCTCATTTCGTCTGTCATAGTTGAAGTGTACCTATGATGAAAATTACAGGCCTCTCATCTTTTTAAGTTGGAGAACTTGCACAATTGGTGGCTGACTAAATACTTTTTTGCCCCACTGTACATACCAAACCGCGGGTTTGGTGAACCGTTACATCTCTAGAAAAGAGGAGTGATGTGTGGATGTAGAGATGGAGACAGAGAAAGGTGAAGAAGAGGTCATCTTAGTCATGTCTAGAGTACCTAAATGTGTTTATACCATTCATGTGCTAACATTAGCTACAATAAGTTGAGTGTGTATGTGTTCCACCTCTTTGCGTTATCCAGCAGAATGAGCATGCTGGCTCCTCCATCGTCTTGGAAACTCTCATAATGATGTCGGTCTGCGTTGCCAATGAGGTAATCAAAGATGGCCGTGTCGATGACGTCCAGCAGTCTGGGACCAGCATCGTACGGAGGCATCTTCTTTACCGCATCACAGTAGCTCTCATCATACTCCCACCTACACAGACACAGAAAATGAATACTCAAGCACACACAGTTAACATATACACAGACAAATAGCTAATACACACACCTGGCCAGTTTGCCCTCCCTGTAAGTGCGTCCCCAGGGGTGTCTATGTTTCTGGAGCGGCCAGACATCTGGCAGCCAGAGAGTTAACGATCCCTCCATGTTCTCTCCCTCCGCACATGCCGGCTCATTCGCTCTACAGTAGTAACACTTCCCATAGAAACAACTATTATTACCTAGAGAGAGAGGTTAACCATTTCCATTTAGAGAGATAAAGCCCACTGCTGGTTGAATCCAGACACAAAACATTATCTTATCAACGTTTAAGAGGTGGCATGCCTATTCGCAAACATATTATAGGTGGGACGAACAGAGCCCTGTAGTGTGTGTGTGCTAGCATCTCACCCTGCATTAGAAAGGTACTGAGTAGCTGGTCCGTGGCGACAGGTTTGATCTCAGTCCTAAGGTTGACAAACCTCCCTACCACTAGGGGTGCTCTCCTGAAGCCCAGGATCCTACAGCACAGCACAGACACAGAACAGACACTCAGATACAACACCAGTATCCAGATTCCCAATCCCGACTGTAAAACATATATATTTATGCATAAGACCAATACGTGTGTGTGTGCGCGCACCTGTCCAAGTGAAAAGCTGCCACCTCGGCATTGTGTCTGTCATAACCTGCATATGGCTCTCCTTCTACCACATAGTCTCTACTATACCTAGAAAGAGAGGGAGGAAGGGAGATGGGGGGAGTGATGTAAGAGGATAACTCTCTCCATAAACCACAGAGTAAAAGCACTGTGCCTAATCTGACATATCAAAACCAGACAACAAACAGACAGATGTCAGAGTGAAACAAGGACACTCAGTTGCTGAGGACTGTTCAGCAGCACAGAACCAAAGAATGGAGTGTGCATGTGTGTGTTCTCACTCTCACCTCTTGGGTTTAAAGACCACTTTCTGCCCCCCGTCCAGTACTAGTAGAGCTTTGAGCTGTGTGCCCTTGTAGCCCACATCTGCACGCTCCACCCTGGCAGTGCCCAGCGTGGTGAGGACTGCTGCCAGCTCGGGGGTCTCCTCAGGGTACACCTCCCTTGGGCCCACCCACTGGCCTGCCACCTCCCATGGAGACTGGAGAGTGTGTGTTAAACGGGCACCACGGGAGAGAGACAGGCCTGCCTCCATCTGATAACACACATGGATAGAAGCATTCATTCATAGCCTACATGCAGGCACCAGCTACAATAAATACACACTGACACAAAAACAAGGCCCTACCTTGCGGAAGGCTCTGAGGTCTCGTCGGCTGGCTGCGGACCCCTCTCCTCCATCCAGCAGAAGAAGTTTGGCAAGCCCCAACAGGAGTAGCACGGCAACCAGTACAACCACACGCTGCTTTAACTTCATCTCCTCTGTGACGTCAGCCACCACCCCTGACCTGTCTGTCCCCCTCTTCCCCAACTCACCCCTGGAGCATGGCACCTGCCCCCCGCTCTAGTCGCCTCCCCCTCCCAGCTCCTACACACACCCTTCTGTAGGGCAGGAGGTGTGGATCTCTGTCTCACCACAAGACCCACAGCTAGACCAGGCCCCTACTGTATCAGCAACCAGCCTGTAGACAGGAGGGGAGAGGAGGTCAGAGAGGACATTAGTGATGGAAAACATTTAGATATAAAAACTTAACTTGTTGACAGACATATAAACAGAAAAAGCAGGAGCCAAGATGCTGGACAGGCCGGCACATGATTGACAGGAGCATGATGACAAAGTAATGTATAATTACTGTGCTCAATTCGTAACAGATTACAACTCTAATCTGTGTCATCGGAGCTGAGAGACACCCATACCAGGCCAAACCTGACTGATTCCTGGATCCACACCCAGGGTTTAAAAAAAAAGCACTTTACTGACAACATAAAACCCTAACCCACTGGCTGTTCTCCCACCAATTACAGGATTAGTTACAGGATCCATCTATCCTATCACTCCCTGTCTTTCAAAACAACATTTTATGTTTTGATATTGGATAACACATTGCTTGTCAGACAGTGACCCTCGCCTGTCTGGCTCCACAGCTCCAGGCAAACAGGAATATTAGCCTGTCGTCTCCCCCAACAGAGGAGAGTTGAGCTGGGGTAACAGAATCAGGACAGGACATGAAGGCTCCAAAGCAGGGCTCCTCTCATACAGACCTACGTCAGCTGAGAGGGATGTATTGATCGGTTGGTAATGGGTGTTTTCAGGACAAAGATATTGATCAGATTGTCCATAGATGGGGGTTGTTGTGCTATTTTGGGCAGATTAGCAAATTGCCTGCAACATGGCAAATTAGCCTGCATAACAATGGAGATGCCATATTCAGTAAGATGATGATGTTACTGTATCCAACTATCTAAGCTCTCCATAACTCAACAACGACAGATAGCCCTACCTAATGTGAGCAACTTGTCCTTGCCAGAACCATGTATTTATTCTAAATGTATGGCTCTGGTCCTTGCCATACGTCAAAGTGCTACTCTCAATGTCACAGATTCATCATAGCTAACAACAACTTTCCAGTCAGCTGGAGGATAAAATTGCCCCAATCATCAAAAACAGGAATTATGTTTCCACTCAAATTAAAGGGCTGTCATTTGAAAGGTTATTTAGGGAGCCCAAAATAGACATGAAACGGACTTGTTGAGAATTAATTTAAAAAGAAATACACACTATACTAGGTAGTTAACTGAGGACAACCCGTGAATTAGCCGGCTAAGTTAAACATTAGCCATGTAAACAACCCATGCCTAGCAGTGCCGAATGACTCGAGTTGCATTCCACACAATCGGTCTTTCACGGGACCAACTACATACACGTCCCACTACTGCGGAAACTCTACGCTAACAATAGTTGGCTAGTTAGCTGGAAATCGCGAACGCCCACACAGTTAGTTTGCAATCTAGCAAACAATTTGTTGATTTTAGAAAAAATCTGCAACGACAGCTGCTAACGGTACGGTATAGTCCGTTTGCTTTCGTCCAGCAATACAGTACTAGCTAGCCGGCTAGCTGGGTGGTTATCTATCTGGGTGGTTAGCTAGCCGGCTAGCTGGGTGGTTAGCTAGCCAGTTAGGAAAGAAACGGTTAGTTATCGAAGTTCGTTTGCTAACTGCTACTTAGAAGTACAACCTAGATAGTTGGTAGCTGACGAACTGGATCGATATTGTCCATATCTAAACTTGCGTTGAAAGCTGACAAGCGTTTGCTAGCTAACTAGCGAGCAAGCTAACATCAGACATTATCAAACATTCAATGGATCTGATTAAAAGGCTACTGATAACTTTACTGTTAGTTAGCCAACACCGTTGATTGCAAAGAAATGTCTGTTGTGAGGTAACGTTAGCTATCGTATCAGCAAGTCTGATCAAATGGCTTACCTTTACGATTACTGGGTGTTAAACGACATCAATGCAACGGTCAGTGTGTTTTCGATGTTTTGTGTGGAATTGTGTATTATTAATCGATAGGCTGTCAAAAAAACGCGTTTCGTCAGCAACACTTAAACAGGATTTCCGGTCACGGAATGTTTCAAAATAAAAGTCCCCCACTTAATACTAGAAAAGTGTCAATAACTTGTATTTATTCATTCAACGATTCTAGGTGTCGCAGTGAAATATTGTAGGGAATACTCAGTAGGGTAATAGTAGAAAAGTGTCATTAACCTGTATTTAACAATGATTCGCATTTGTTTATATTGAAGTGACATTTGCATTAAATGTGAGATTTAAAACATGTTCCAAGGTCAAATAAATTCCCCCAATGCAATACACTAGCTATAGTATGAAGTACATATTGGCTTGTAGAGAGAACTTTTCTAGGTGCCAAAGTAAATGTGGGGTTGAGATTACTCACTAGGGTCTATATAATATATATGTGATGTTATTTCATGGGGGACTGAAGTCTATAATGTTTCTATATAAGCCAATATGAAATGTACAGTGCATTTGGAAACTATTCAGATCCCTGGACTTTTTCCACATTTTGTTACAGCCTTATTCTAAAAATTGATAAAATTGTTTCACACATCAATGTACACACAATACCCCATATTGACAAGTGAAAACAGGTTTTTAGAAATGTTTGCTAATGTGTGTATATATATATATATATATATATATATATAAAAGGTGCATCCTGTTTCCATTGATAATCCTTAAGATGGTGATTGGAGTTCACCTGTGTTAAATTCAATTGATTAGACATGATTTGGAAAGGCACACACCTGTCTATATACAGTACAGTGCCTTCGGAAAGTATTCAGACCCCTTGAATCCATTTTAGAATAAAAAAAAGTAACAAAATGTGGAAAAAGTCAAGGGATCTGAATACTTTTTGACAAGATTGGGTTGAGGCACAGATCTGGGGAAGAGTACCAAAACATGTATGGAGCACTGACGGTCCCTAAGAACACAGTGGCCTCCATCATTCATAAATGGAAGTTTGGAACCACCAAGACTCTTCCTAGTGCTGGCCACCTGGCCAAAATGAGCAATCGGGGGACAAGGTCCTTGGTCAGGTAGCTGACCAAGAACCCGATGGTCACTCTGACAGAGCTCCAGAGTTCATCTGTGGAGATGGGAGAACCTTCCAGAAGGACAACCATCTCTGCAGCACCAATCAGGCCTTTATGGTAGAGTGGCCAGACGGAAGACACTCTTCAGTAAAAGGCACATGACAGCCCGCTTGGAGTTTGCCAAAAGACCCCTAAAGAACTTTCAGACCATGAGAAACAAGATTCTCTGGTCAGATGAAAGCAAGATTTAACTCTTTGGCCTGAATGCCAAGCGTCACGTCTAGAGGAAACCTGGCACCATCCCTGTGGGGATGTTTTTCAGCGCCATGGACTGGGGGACTAATCAGGATCAAGGGAAAGATGAACCGAGAAAGGTACAGAGAGATCCTTGATGAGAACCTTCTCCAGAGTGCTTCAGGACCTCCAGCTGGTGTGAGGATTCACCTTCCAACAGGACAACAACCCTAAGCACACAGCCAAGACAACGCAGGATTGGCTTCGGGACAAGTCTCTGAATGTCCTTGAGTGGCCCAGCCAGAGCCCGGACATGGATGAGGGGGAAAAAAACTATTGAATACATTTTAGAATACGGCTGTAACGTAACAAAATGTGGAAAAAGTCTAGGGGTCTGAATACTTTCTGAATGCACTGCATAGGCCTACAGTTTATTGAATTGGGACCAATAGAAAGGGTGAAGTAGAAAGTGTAGCTGGGCATTTAAACCTCAGTCCTCCATGAAATAATATAGATTCTACGGACCCTACTGGGTGTTCCCAACCCCACTTTTACCTCAGCACATAGAATAGTTCTCTCTCTATTAGTCAATATGCAATTTATAGGCTGTCATTGTTGCATTGGAACAAATGGAATGGGTGGAGTAGAGTGTTGCTATGTATTCCATATACAACGATTCACATTGTGGCCAATGGAATGGGTGGAGTTAAAGGCCAGCAACACTCCATATTATTCAGAGCCCCATGAAATTACAATATATACATTCTACAGACCCTGCTGAGTATTCCCAACCCCACCTTTACATCTGCACATACAGTAGAATAGTTTTTTCTCTATAAGCCAATATGTCATTTATAGGCCTACAGTGTATTACATTGCAGTGAATGGAGTGGGTGCAGCTATAAATAAATGCGGGGTATTTAGACCTCAGGCCCCATGAAATAACACCACAGTATATCCTGAACAAAAATATAAACACAACATGCAACAACTTAAACGATTTTACTGAGTTACAGTTCATATAAGGAAATTAGTCAATTGAATTAAGGCCCTAATTTATGGATTTCAAATGACTGGGCAGGGGCGCAGCCATAGACCCTCCCACCTGGGTGCCATGCCCAGCCAATCAGAATGAGCTTTTCCCCCACAAAAGGGCTTTATTACAGACAGAAATACTCCTCAGTTCCATCAGCTGTCTGGGTGGCTGGTCTCAGATGATCCCGCACATTAAGTAGCCAGATGTGAAGGAGCCGGATGTGGAGGTCCTTGGGCTGGCGTGGTTATACGTAGTCTGCACTGTAAAAAGCTTTTTGTGCTTTTTTTCTGGGATCTTTATTTTAGTTCTTGAAAAATGGGACCAACACTTTACATGTTGCGTTTATATATATTTTCAGTATAGATTCTACAGACCCTACTGCAGGGCTCTCCAACCCTGTTCCTGGAGAACTACAGTTCTGGAGGTTTTTTGGAGTGAAAACCTACAGAAGGGTAGCTTTCCAGGAACAGGGTTGGAGAGTCCTGAGTATTCCAAATCCCACTTTTACATCGTATTTATACGGCACATTTCAGACATGGAATGCAACGCAATGCGCTTCACAGGGGGGAAAAAACGAATACAAACTTAAATACTACACAACAAACATGAGGATAAAAAACGAAAGAACAAAAACTGAACAACTAAAAAAGAATCCTAAGGAAAAACAAAGCTAAAAAGGTGTGTTTTAAGATCTCTTAAATATGTCCAAAGATTCAGCCCCCCTCAGGTTCTCAGGCAGGCTATTTCAGAGGCTTCTACTTATTTAAAAACCAATAGAAGTATCTTAAATGAATTCTAAAATGTACAGGCAGCCAGTGCAAACCTTAAATGTGTAATGTGTGCTCCCTGTCTGGTCTTGGTCAGTACCCGTGCTGTAGAATTCTGTATGTTTTGCAGTTGACCAATGGATTTCTTGGGTAGACCAGACAGGAGAGCATTCCAGTAGTCAAGCCTGCTTGTAATAAAAGCATGGATGACTGTCTCTGTATCAGCCTGAGAGAGAAACAAATGCACCTTGGCGATGTTCCTCAGGTGGTAAAAAGCAATTTGTCTCATTCATAATGTGTGATTTGTAATTGAGTTCAGAATCTAAAAAACACCTAGATTTTTTACCTGCTGTTTTATCTTTATAAGATAAAGATAATTAAAATGAATTAAAATGTTTGGCCAGATTCTCTGTGCTTTGTCTGCAACAATAAGCACCTTGGTCCTGTCTTGATTTAGCTGGAGGGAGCTGTGAGCCATCCAAGTATTTACATCACTAATACAGTCTAATCATTTATCAGTGGAACTAAAATACTCTTGACAGAAAATGTAAAGTTATGTATCGTCTGCGTAGCAGTGAAAATCAATGCTGTGCTTCTGATAACGTTGACAAGGGGTAACATACTGTATATAAACTGAACCGTACCAGAACCAAAATTGAATCGTGTAACGCTAATGTGATATGTATTTTCTGAGTTATGTTCACCATGAGTGACAAAAACTCTCCACTGGTTAAATAGGTCCGAAACTAATTTAGAACTGGAGTGGAGAGGCCAGCCCACCTCTCCAGTCTGTCCAGAAGGACATCATGATCAACAGTATCAAATGCAGCACTTAAATCCAAGAGTACAAGGACAGAGAGCTGTTTGGCATCTGTGTTGGCTCTAAGCTCATTTACCACTTTAACTAAGGCTGTCTCTGTGCTGTGGTGGGCATGAAAACCAGTTTGGAATAAACAAAAAAAAAATACAGTTGGCACTTAACAATAATTTTGCTGTTTGAAAACCAAATTCTCCAGGATTTTGGTTTAGAATGAGAGGTTGGCTGAAAATTGCTAAGAGCTTAAGAATCTAGATTACTTTTCTTCAGAAAAAGTCCTTTGGTTTCACCATAGCAGTTTTTAGTGCAGTGGGGAAAGTGCCTGTGAATAGGGAGTGATTAACAATAACCTGCACTTCTTCAGATATGCAATTACAAGTGGTCAGGATAGGATCAAGAAGGCAGGTAGAAGGCTTAAGTTGGGGTCACTTTCCTGAGCATGTCTGTGTCAACCAGGGAAAATAAATCCATAGTGCCTTAGCGTGGTAGGCTAGGACACATATCAAAACTTCTCATCAGGTCTTGACTGATACCCAGCCTAATGTTTGTTATCTGATCTTTGAAATATCCCACAAACTCATAACATTTAGATGTGAAGGAAAGTTCACATAGGTTTACGGGGTAGGCTTTATCAGGCCATCAATGGTTGATTATTAGAAAAATGAGACTGTCTGGCATTTCTAATTGCCTTGTTATACAGTGCCAGTCAAAAGTTTGGACACGCCTACACATTTAAGGGTTTTTCTTTATTTTTACAGTTTTCTATACTGTAGAATAATATTGAAGACATCAAAACCATAAAATAACACATATGGAATCATGTAATAACCCCCCCAAAAAAGTGTTAAAAATATATATATTTTTATATTTGTTTGAGACTCTTCAAAGTAGCCACCCTTTTGCCTTGATGACAGCTTTACGCACTCTTGGCATTCTCTCAACCAGCTATACATGGAATGCTTTTCCAACAGTCTTGGAAGGAGTTCCCACATATGCTGAGCACTTGTTGGCTGCTTTTCCTTCACTCTGCGGTCCAACTCATCCCAAACCATCTCAATTGGGTTGAGTTCGGGTGATTGTGGAGGCCAGGTCATCTGTTGCAGCACTCCATCACTCTCCTTCTTGGTCAAATACCCTTTACACAACCTGGAGATGTGTTGGGTCATTGTCCTGTTGAAAAACAAATGATAGTCCCACTAAGCCCAAACCAGATGGGATATCGCTGCAGAATGCTGTGGTCGGCATTCGGGTTAAGTGTGCCTTGAATTCTAAATAAATCAGTGTCACCAGCAAAGCATCCCCACACCTCCTCCTCCATGCTTCACGGTGGGAACCACCCATGCGGAGATCATCCTATTCTGCGTCTCACAAAGACACGGCGGTTGGAAAAAAAAATCTCAAATTTGGACTCATCAGACCAAAGGACAGATTTCCACCGGTTTGATGTCCATTGCTCGTGTTTCTTGGCCCAAGCATGTCTCTTCTTCTTATTGGTGTACTTTAGTAGTGTTTTTTGTTGTTGCAGCAATTCAACCATGAAGGCCTAATTCACACAGTCTCCTCTAAACAGTTGATGTTGAGATGTGTCTGTTACTTGAACTCTGTGAAGCATTTATTTGTCCTACAATTTCTGAGGCTGGTAACTAATGCAGCAGAAGTAATATGGGCCTTGTGGCGGTCATCATGAGAGACAGTTTCATCATAGCTCTTGATGGTTTTTGCGACTGCACTTGAAGAATCTTCAAATGTTCTTGAAATTTTCCAGATTGACTAACCTTCATGTCTTAAAGTAATGATAGACTGTCATTTCTCTTTGCTTATTTGAGCTGTTCTTGCCATAATATGGACTTGGTCTTTTACCAAATAGGGCTATTTTCTGTATACCACCGCTACCATGTCACAACACAACTGATTGTCTCAAACACATTAAGAAAGAAATAAATTCCACAAATTAACTTTTAACAAGGCACACCTGTTAATTGAAATGCATTCCAGGTGACTAACTCATGAAGCTTGTTGAGAAAATGCCAAGAGTGTGCAAAGCTGTCATCAATGCAAAGGGTGGCTACTTTGAAGAATCTCAAATATAACATATATTTTGATTTGTGTAACACTTTTTTGGTTACTTCATGATTCCATATGTTCTAATTAATAGTTTTGATGTCTTCACTAAATTTTTTTATATATATATAAAAATAAAAACCCTGGAAAGAATAGGTGTGTCCAAATTTTTGACTGGTACAGTATGACAAGTTCACTCTCATATCATAATGGACCGGCAACTTTCTCCACTTTCTCTCTGCCTTTCTGTAATTTCTCTTCAATTGATTTGTTTCTTCACTCATCCAAGCTCTCTCTGTTTGGATGTGGCCTTTTTCCAACTTTACTGGAGCTATGGCTTCAATTGCTGCCCTTAATAATGCAATTAAAGTTATTAACTAAATCATCACAAGAGGAAGGCAGAATAGAATATTGTTAATACACTCAAAATCTGGAGCAATTTCAGTGATAATATAGCATTTCTTAATAATGCATTCAGTATGACCCTGTGCTATGGGCAACAAGGTAGTAAAAAATACACAGTGGTGATCAGATAAAGCAACATCAACAATAGAGGATATATGTCAATAGAAAGGCCCTTGCTAATAACCAGGTCCAGAGTATGGCCGCGTTATGGGTGGGCCCAGTAATGTTGAATAAAGTAAACATAGGCTGTCCCCCCCACCCTTTTTTCCTTTTCTGATAGAGTATGAAAAGCTGTAGTCATTACTGACCCCAGTAATGAGGTCATTCACGAGAAAGGTTATACTAGTGATTGCTCTAACATTTAAAAGCACCATATTCAATAACTGTGGACCACTCTGTCCCTGGGGCATCTGCCTTGAGATAACCAATGGAATAACAACCAAATGAATATTACAACCACCTTTTCTGACAGTCTACAATCTCCCAGAATGGTAGGAGATGACAGTTTGTATAAACTCACTAGAAGACAGAGTTAAAAGGAACATAAATTAGGTTACTCACAATATATATATATAATCCTATACAATAATCCTGGAACCCATTGAATAGTTCTCTATAAACCAAATGTGTGCCGCCCTATGGGACTCCCAATCACGGTCGGTTGTGATACAGCCTGGATTCAAACCAGGCTGTCTGTAGTGACGCCTCTAGCATAGCACTGAGATTCAGTGCCTTAGAACGCTGCGCCACTCAGGAGCCATAGTGCCATTTCTACAGGAGTTGATATGGTTTCCAAGTCCTCTGTTGCTTATCCTAACAGGGAGAACTGGAGCACCACCAGACCGTGTCAGTCAGTCTCTAAAACCGTGTGCAATGTTGCTGGAAAATAATCCTGGAACCCATTGAATAGTTCTCTATAAACCAATATGTAATTCATAGGCCTAGTGTGTTGCATTGGGACCAATGGAATGGGGTGGAGTAGAAAGTGTTGCTGGATATTTAGACCCGAGTCCCCCATGAAATAGCACTCTTTATACAGTGCATTTGGAAAGTATTCAGACCACTTCACTTTTTCCACATTTAGTAATGTTACAGCCTTATTCTAAAATTGATTCAATAGTTTTTTCCCCCTCAATCTCAAATCAAATCAAATTTTATTTGTCACATACACATGGTTAGCAGATGTTAATGCGAGTGTAGCGAAATGCTTGTGCTTCTAGTTCCGACCATGCAGTAGTATCTAACAAGTAATCTAACAAATTCACAACAACTACCTTATACACACAAGAGTAAAGGAATGAATACGCACAATACCCCATAATGGCAAAGTATTTGGTAGCAATTACAGCATCAAGTCTTGGGTATGACGCTACAAACTTGGTAGACCTGTATTTGGGGAGTTTCTCCCTTCTCAAACTCTGTCAGGTTGGATATGGAGCGTTGCTGCGTAGCTATGTTCAGGTCTCTCCAGAGATGTTTGATTGGGTTCAAATCCGGGCACTGGCTGAGCCACTCAAGGACATTCAGACTTGTCCCGTAGCCCCTCCTGCGTTGTTTTGGCTGTGTGCTTAGGGTCATTGTCCTGTTGGAAGGTGCATCTTCGCTCCAGTCTGAGGTCCTGAGTGCTCTGGAGCAGGTTCTCATCAAGGATCTCTCTGTTCTTTGCTTCGTTCATCTTTCCACAAAAGCCGCGGCCCTTGCAGAGCAAGGGGTACAACTACTTCAAGCGAGTGACGTCACCGATTGAAATGCTGTTAGCTAGCAGGGTGCGCGCTAACTAGCCATTTCACACCGGCTACACATGCAGAGCATAATTAGGATTACACGCATAATTAGGATTACACACCACAAACCCCTCACCTACAGAGAGATGAACCTAGAGAAGAGTCCCCTCACCCAGCTGGTTCTGGGGCTCTGTTCACCAACAGACCACCAGGACAGAAACACATTCAGGGGCCTCCCGAGTGGTGCAGCGGTCTAAGGCAATGCATCGGGATGTCCTTGTCCCATTGCGCTCCAGGGACACCTGTGGCGGGCCGGACGCTTGCACGCTGACACGGTCACTAGTTGTATGCTATTTCCTCCGGCACATTGGTGCGGCTGGCTTCTGGGTTAAGCAAGCAGTGTGTCAAGAAGTAGTGCGGCTTGGTAGGGTCGTGTTTCGGAGGATGCATGGATCTCGACCTTCACCTCTCTTGAGTCCGTACGGAAGTTGCAGCGAAGGGACAAGACTAACTACCAATTAAATATCATGAAATAGGGGAGAAAAAGGGCTTCAAAAAAATATACATTTTGAAAAATGTATTTTAATCTCAAAATAAAAACATTTAAAACCAACCAAATTATGAGAAAGAAAAAACTGGAAAGAATCAACCAAAAAAACAGAGCAAATTGGAACGCTATGTGGCCCTTAAAGGATTAGCCCCTTTTTTTCAATTTTCGCCTAAAATGACAAAAAAATCTAACTGCCTGTAGCTCAGGCCCTGAAGCAAGGATATGCATATTCTTGGTACCATTTGAAAGGAAACACTGAAGTGTATGTAAATGTGAAAGGAATGTAGTAGAATATAACACAATATATCTAGTAAAAGATAAAGAAACAAATTGTATTGTATTCTTTTGTACCATCATCTTTGAAATGTAAGAGAAAGGCCATCATATATTATTCCAGCTCAGGTCAAATTTAGATTTTGGCCACTAGATGGCATCAGTGTATGTGCAAAGTTTTAGACTGATCCAATGAACCATTGCATTTCTGTTCAAATTTTGTATCAAGACTGCCCAAATGTGCCTAATTTGTTTATTAATAACTTTTCATGTTCAAAATTGTGCACTCTCCTCAATAGCATGTTATTCTTTCACTGTAATAGCTACTGTAAATTGGACAGTGCAGTTAAATTAACAAGAATTTAAGCTTTCTGCCAATACATTTTCTTGTTACTTACGGTTAGCTCAACAGTCTCGTGGAAGGGACACCGATCCCGAAGAAGTTAACAGAGTACACAGTGGCAGAACACCCAAAATTAAGAAAATCCTTGACTATGTCGACTCCGTGAGCATGGCCTTGCTATTGAGAGAGGCCGCCATAGGCAGACCTGGCTCTCAAGAGAAGACCAGCTATGTGCCCACTGCCCACAAAATGAGGTGGGAACTGAGCTGCACTTCCTAACCTCCTGCCAAATGTATGACCACATTAGAGACATATTTCCCACAGACCCACAAAGAATTAGAAAACAAATCAAACATTTATAAACTCCCATATCTGTTAGGCAAAATACCAGTGTGCAATCACAGCAGCAAGATTTGTGGCCTGCTGCCATGAGTAAAGGGCAAGCAGTGGAGCACAAACATTGTAAATACATCCAATATTTATCGGTTTCTTTTCCCTTTCATACTTCAACTACTTTCACATTGTTACAACACTTTACATAGCCAATAATATATCATTTGAAATGGCTATTATTTTAAAAGTTTTGTGAGTGTAATGTTTAATGTTTCTCTTGTTTATTTCCCATTTGTTTATTGTCTATTCCATTTGCTTTGGCAATGTAAACATGTTCCCCATGCCAATAAAGACCTTTGCATTGAATTGAGAGAGAGAAATTGAGATAAACTCAATTGAAAAACTATAACACTAGTTCAACAATTCAAGTAGGTTTATTTCAGTAGGAAAGATTGTAGGTCAATCAGGACCTAAAGTGTATTAACACCAGCGTACACACACAGGAGTTTTTTTCTAACCACAATCACTGTCCAGGACATTTAACAGTTCATGTGGTAAGTCAAAATTCCTGGCCCTACACACACACACTCATACACCACATTTAGCTGAAAGCTGAAAACATGTTTAAATAAATAAAAGCGAACGAAAGGGGCATAGTATAAAAAGGGCAGAGTGTTTATTGGTTGTCTGTATGAGACTCGGGTCACATCACTCAGTTCAGAGGTCATAGTGCAAACCTGGGCCACATGACATGGGTGGGTCCTCACCAGGGTCAGGGTACAGGTGGTAGAGGGATGGCATATGGACACACCCCACAGTTCATGGGGCATGGACAGAGCTAAGTGACATCCTCAACACATCATAAACATCACTCTCCAACTGAGCCATATGGAGTAAAGTAGGTAGATGTCGCCCTAGACAACGATTTAAGGTCAGTTATACATTTTCCCTATGGATAAAATTAGGATTTGGAGGGAATATGCTGAACTAGGGCTACGGGCAACTTCTCTATCCCTACAGCATACACACAACACCACGGCACCCGCCTCCTGTGTAAACCAGTCACCTCAGCTGAACTGTAAAGGAAAATAAAAATGAGAGCTACAGACAAATCCAAAAAGCAACTTCACTCAGACAGTACACACATTTGTGCATTTGTACATAGACACAGAAACCTTGTAAACTTTGGTTACAATGTGGAAACCTCACAAACCTTTTTGACATTCAGAAAGTTCTCAAAGAAAAGGCCCACCCTAACATATTGTAAAAGCTCAAGGGAACTCCTAACCCTTTACCTATAATAGTAAGTTAGTTATGACACTGGTATACATGTCACTCACACCCTGTTTGACACAACACTAACATGGGAGAATTCCTTTCTCGCATTTCATCTCCCACCCTTTTCATCCTGCATTGAAGCCCTCTATGTCCAGAGGAGAAAGAGAAGGTGAAGGGGAGTAGTGATGTGAGAGGAAACAAGATGGTAGCGGACAACAGAGGGGAAACAGATTGCTTTGGCCTCCGCTGGTCTTCTGTGGGCAGCTTCTGTCCGATTGCTTCGCTATCCAGCTCCTGTTGCATCAGAGTTCACTACACCCCACCATCTGTACTAGATTCATTCAACTCTCTGTTCACTCACTCCACATAGAATATGCTATACCACTTCCCATAGAGCTCTATCCACTGAACAACAGTGAGGAAAGGACAGCCTAGAGGCTACGCCTATCTAATCCTAAAAAGCAGGTAAAAAAATAAATAATAGGTTTTACACACTCATTCTATTACTTTCCTCTCTCATCTCTTCGTACCACTAACACTACCCCTCTCAGTCCTCTCTTTCTTTCTCTGGCTTCCTCATCCACTCGTTTGTGTATGACAGAGCCCGGCTGGAGCGTAGCTGTTAATGGAGCTGATGCTGTAGGTGTGTGTGGGGTCATGCTGGGATAACTACCAGGAGCTGAGGAGTTGACCATCTGAAATGAGCCTCTGTAGGTCATTGAAATGGAGTATGTAGAAGTAGCCCTTAGCCACAGATCTAGGATCAGATTACACCAAGCCCAATCATGACCTTAACCATTAAGGGGTGAATAAATGTCTGACCTTATATATATGTGGTTAGGGATACGTTCTACCTACCTACTCCCATTAGTTCAGCCTCTAAAGGACAACGGCTGCCACTAGGCCCATGGGTGATGGAGTCTCTTGCTGCTAGAGTACATTGTCAGTTTGAGGTGTGAAGAATGTTATGCGAACTTGCTGGACCTCCGATTGTGTGTAGACAATAGACATGCTAACTAAATAGACATAAACATAGCTATAGGAACAGATGGGAGATATAAATCATTGTTACAAGTCAGGACCTAACCTGACTTTCAGGTTGAGACAGACAGAGACAGGTGAGAATTAAGCAATACGGCCTGAGGGGGGTGTGGTATATGGCCAATATACCATGGCTAAGGGTTGTTCCTATGCAAGACGCAACAGAGTGCTAGGACACAGCCCTTAGCCATGGTATATTGGCCATATATCACAAACCCTTGAGGTGCCTTATTGCTATTATAAACTGGTTACCAATGTAATTAGAGCAGTAAAAATAAATGCTCTGTCATACCCATGGTACAGTATACGGTCTGATATACCACGGCTTTCATCCAAATAAGCATTCATCGCTCAAACCACCTAGTTTATAATGTAGGATAAATCACTATTATAGCGTTATGTCCTTTCTGAGATGACTAGTATCAGAATATATGTTACTACACCATCCTTCCTCCTTTCCCAAAAACATATTCATTTAATTTGTTCTAATTGAAACACTTGCTCCCAAATCGGAATAAAAATGTGTTTGGTACATTGGCACACCCCTGTGAAGATGCCAGGACCAGGGGAAAGGTCTAGAGGCTGCCATGGAACTCTGCCTTAGAGTGTAGTAGGTCTGTACCGTTCTCCTAAGTGAGAAACTCATAGGTGAGAAAACAAACTACAACAAAATCAAAAACAAGTAAATAAAAAAAAGGTATACAATTGTCCAAAAAAGTGAAGAAACCAAAAATGAAATGTAACAGAAATGTAACAGACAATTACAAGCTAGACATTTGCATGTCATCTACAGGGTAATACTGCCAATACATCCAAAACACCAAGGAAACTAAAACACTTAACAACAAAATCATAAAAATGTATTCTGAATGGCTCCAGATAGCTTCATGTGTGTGTCTGCAGCAGTGTGTGTGTGTGTGCGTGCGTGTGTAGCAGTCTGTGTGTATAAAACACACACTCAAGAGTTGTGAAGCAGGTTAGCTCAGGACCTGAATCTCCCACTCATGTTAAAGCAACAACAAAACAACAAGATGAGAGAAAATAATTTGTCTGGTGTTGAAGCGATACTTGGGGATTTCGGCAATGAGGCCCTTTCATCCACTTCCCCAGAGTGAGATGAACTCAACGATACCATTTGTATGTCTCTAACACTAGCTAGCATTGGTTTGCAAAACTACCTCTGACTTCCTTCATACTGGACACAGAGACATACAAATGGTATCTATGAGTTCATCTGACTCTGGGGAAGTGGGTGAAAGGGCCTCATTGCCAAAATCCCCAAGTATCCCTTTAACACTCCCCCATCTTTCACTCTGCTCTATCGTTCACCTTTTCACAGCTTTCAAGTCTTTAGTGTTAATGTGTGTGTTCTGGGGAATCTAGAGCCTTAACAAGTGGACAGAGCACAGACGGCTGTCCAGAGAATAACCCAAAAGCCTATTTATAAAAGAGATATAACTGGGTCTATAACAGTGGAATAGAGGAAAGCTTAGACACTGGGTTTATCGTACAAGTGATGTGACCTAGCATACGTGCTCACACATAGGGCAGAGAAGGGGAGGGGAGGCTCTGGAATATAAAACAGTAGGAGACATTCAGAACGTGTGTGTGGGAGTAGGTTCTGCTGGAATAGATTGAGAATCAGAGCCCTTAATGTTTACAATGCTGCAATCACACGCTCACTCCCCCTCGTCCGAGTGTGTGTGCTTGTGTGTACATTTGTGCATATGTGAATGAGTGAAAAGTGTGTCAGTTTTGTGAGCCCAACTCATGTCAAGTGTGTGAAGACAACATTGGGGTCTTGTGTGTGAGTCAAAGTGTGATAAAGAAAAGTATTTAAAATCCCATTCCATTGGCTTAGTCCAGTGTTGTTTGTGTGTGTGTGTTGTGTGTGTGAGTCCTACCCTACAAAGGGCAGACTGTCTTCCACTTGTGTCAAGAAGAGGGGGAGTGATGAAAAACAAGGATAAAGGATAAATAATGTCCATCCATCCCAAGAAAGAGGAGAGGAGACATCCCATAGTTCCACGGGGTTGATAGTCCACTGGAAAAAACTACAGAGAGACACAACGAGAAAGGAGAAGTGGTGTAGTTCCCCATTCAGTAATCTATGCAGCCAAATTAACCACTGCTTCAACACACTCATACACACTTGCACGCACACGGCTCCTTAAGTTAAGGCAGTGATGGCAGGTGGGGCTGCCGTGGGGCTGGGGTCAGGGTGTATAGATCAGGGGTCATGGCAGTGAAAGCTCCTGCTGCTAAGTCACTAACCCTCCTTTCTTCTCCTCTCCTCCCCTATTCCTTTATTGTATCTCTCTATGGTTCTGTCCTCTTCAGCAGCACTCATTCAAAGGACATCAGATTGGCTGGGACCTGGAGAGAGAGAGAGAGAAGTGTAAGGGCTGGTTGGTGTGGGTATATATGTGGGTGAGTGTGTGTATGCGTGTCTGTTACCTGTTGTCTGTTGCTCTGGCAGGCAGCACTGAGGTGTTTGAACCACAGCAGGGCGTTCATTTTGTTCCCTGCCTGGTACTTATAGGTGTTACCTAGGAAACACAGAGACACACTGTCACAAGATGTCATTGTAGCAGAGAACTGGGATTCAGTCTTCCTTCCCCCATCTGTGTACAGCAGGAGCCGTGAAGCTGCCGCAATGCAGAACATATGAGAACAGAGACATAGACCGTGTGTGTGTGTGTGTGTGTGTGTTTGTAGGGAGAAAAAGACAGACGGTCAGATATGACAGGCATGCAGTCCACATAGCAGACAGGGATAATGCTGGGTCAGACAGACAGGAACCTGTGTGTGTTTGTGTGTGCATCTACATCTGTGTGTGTCGGTACACACGTGAATAAGTGTGTATGCATGTGATAACATTTGCATACAATATGGGTGTATAGCGCATGTGAGAGAGTATGTATGGATTGTGATGAGGATTTACACTAAGGACATTCAGACCATCTGAGGAGTGGAGATAAGTAGTTTGGCGGAACATTCCTGTCTGTATGTGATTGGCTGACTGACTGTTTGACTGACAGGTAGTCTCACCATGTTCAGAGTCTGTGAGCAGGAAGATGTCGGGATGTTCAGGGTCGTCTGCCATGATGGCCATTAACCCCACGACACACACACTCTTACTGCTAGATGACTTGAACTGGAGAGAAGAGAATGGAGTGGGAGGAGAAGAGAAGAGAGAGCATTCTGATATTATTGCTGATTCTTATAGTCCTATACAAGTATTATTTCTGAAACCTAAGACAAACTACAGGAAAAAAAATAACATTTGTGGGAGTTTGAAAACAGTTGTCTCTGCAGACTGCACTCAGTTTGTAGGGAAGATGTCGCTGTATGTGTGTGTTTCCCTGCCACCAGGTTCCCATTACCCTGCGAGTGACACAGAGGACTAGGATTATATCCTTGGTCTCATTATCCAATGAGTGCTACCAGATGCTGCTCCATCCCCTCCCACTGCGCTAGGCCCATGACAACATCCCTTGTCATGGACCTAGGCGCTCCACTAGTTTTTCATTCCTCTCTCGCTCTCTCCATCCTCTGAGCTCCTGTGCAGTACTGTTCCCCTGTCAAACTGATACTGTCCACACACTTCCTCACTCCCTCCCTCTTTCCCTCTGCTTCATTTGCTGGCTGGCTTTATCACACTGGAACAATGAGGCAGCAACGGCCAGGTCTGGAAACCCAGAGTGTGTGGTATGAGTGAGAGAGACTGGATGATGGAGGGAGGGAGGTGTAGAGTGGGAGGGCTGAGAAGATTGGGTGTGAAGGGCTGAGAGAGACTTGCATGCTTTCTCTCTGTGGCCTTTAGGGACTTGGCAGGGTAGAAGTAGAGCTGAGTTCCACACAGAGCCACCCAGAACTTGGTCCACGACGCTACCTATACACACAGGGGTCAGATGTCAGGGTTTATAGGTCACACGCAGTAGTCACTTACACCAGTCTATCAATTCAATACAACTTTATAGATACACCTAATATATAAAACTAGTTTCAGGGCAACATACAGCACACATAAATCAATAGGATATGCTTATAACAGTAGTCCATTATTGAAGACAGAGTTTAGGCTACTACATAGACCAGTATGGACGCAAATATAAATTTATGTTATAGTGGAAATCTGTGAGTTATGTTGGCTATAGATATAATTCTGTTGCCTCTTGTTTTCTTCAGCAGAGAGACAGGGATAAAGAAGTAAATATGGAGAGAGTGAGATATAGAGCAAGACAGAGACAGAGAGAGAGTATGTTCATTGATGGTTTGGGTGGAGGTTTTTCCAGGCCTGGTTGGTTGGAGAATAAAATATCTGTTCTAAACGAGATCGGCTGAGAGGAAACACAGGCTCACAGAGTAATAAAAGACTAATGGAGTGTGGCTTTGACTGTATGTGTGTTGCGTGCATACGCAAAAGAATGAGAGAAAGAGGGAATCATACAGAGAGACCGAGAAGATGTTATATCAAAGAAAACAAGTCTTATGTCACCTACAGTAAACCTTATGCCACCCTTACGTAACCTTATGTCAGCCCTGCCAGCCTCAGGCATATAACCATGTCCAGATGAGTTTCCATCCCAGAGAGAGCAGAGAGAATCTCATTAAACACAAATAACAGTCAGGATGACAGCAATAGATGAGACATCTGAGATGTGTGTGTGTGTCCTTCTCTGTCTGTAAAGTACACGTTTTGGTGTTCTCTCTGTCTGTACGTACAATATGTTCTGTGGGTGTGCGGGGATGTATGTTCTCACCGTGGGTTTCTTGCCCTCTTTGAGGACAGTCTTGCGTCGTAGGACTCCCTGTACGGTGACGGCTCCAGGGTACAGGTGCACCGCTAACTCCTCAGACTCTGCCGAGCTACAGCAGAACACAGCAGGGTTACAACACACACTCCTAAAGAAACGCACACAAACAGACACACACGCACACACACCGTGACAAGGACATAAACAGACATGCACTCACAGAAATACGAAAAGCACTTTGTCTGAAGTATGGCCAGTCGGAATCTGCAGGGAAGTTTCCTCATTAATCAAAATCTGAACTGCCCTATCTGCATATTCAATCAACTGTGTAGCAGCAGTATTTGGTTTGCTTTGAATCAATTCCACAGATGCATTTTCCTTTCAATAGATTCCTGGGAGGTTCCAGTGCAGAGTCTGTCTGGCTGTGATCACAGAGAGTAAGAAGAGGGCAGCCAGTGGGAGCAAGAAGGAAATCAGTGAAGCATTAGAGAGAGGAGAACACAATCCATCATAACTGTATGGAGCTAGAATAGAAGAATAGAAATCCCTGGCTGACACAGAGCAGAGCTCCCAGCAGTATGACACTGGAAACTTACTTGAACATTCTGAATCTGTCACCTCTTACAAAACCAGCAGGGTCCACATTGCATAATGATTCATTGACGATCCCATATCAATGTTTAAACAGTAAACAAGTCATTAAAATATGTGTGAGATATGCCATACAGGGAGAGCGAGAGTGTTGCTAAAATGGTCTGGTTTAACGGAGAATCACCCAGAGGCCCACCACCTGATTATACCACACACACACACACACACACACACACACACACACACACACACACACACACGTTATGTTCTTCTATCCTCGTGGGAACCTAAAACTAATTTCCAATCAAAATCCTTTTGTCCCTAACATAACCTTAACCCCTAATCCTAAAATAACGTTTGTCCTCAAGGGGACGTTGGAAACGTCCCCACGAGGGAGAATTTCCCTTGTTTGACTATCCTTGTGGGGACTTAGAAGATAGAAGAACCAATCCCCCCCCCCCCCACACACACACACACACACGCACACCTGCCCCAGGCAGAGATAGGACCTGTGGGATATGGGGGCAGCAGATGGCAGGGTGGAGAGGTGGTTGAGAGGGGTGTAGAGGAGGAGTAGGGGCGCAATGTGTGTGTGTACCTGCTGGGCCTCAGGCCTCCTCTGTAGGGGATTCTGGCCACGCGGGTCACAGGCCCCAGAGAGTGATAGAACCGAGTCCTGTTCAGGGTGGGACAGGCACAGGGTGGGGGCACGGAACACTATTAAGGTCAGGTCCTCTCAGCTTGGCTCATTGTAAAGGTTCAGATTAGTGTTAAGGTTGTAAGGTTGTTGTCGTTTTGGCAAAGCGTGAGGGTTGGGTTAAGGACGGTTGTTCTTTTGCAAATCTAAGGTTTTTCAGGTTCTTTCAGGACTGGTGTTTTTGGTACAGATCAACGGACGATCGGACAAGGGCTTCTGTGACCTGTTACTGGGTTTGAACCTCAATACCCCAAAACTGTTCGCCCACTGAGCTGAAGCCTAGGCATTTCCAAAGAACCTCTGTCACACTAGCATGGAGAGAGGCTAGTAAAGGAGAGCAGCTCAGAAGGCAGCAAGTGCTGCTTGCCTGTAGGCTAAGCTTTGGTCAAAGAGCTTCACACATCGTGTGTGTGTGTGTGTGTGTGTGTGTGTGTGCACAGATAGTTACCTCTCAAAGGCAGGCCAGGACATCTCTTCGCTGAGTTCTGAACCTTCACTGCTCCCTGCAGACAGACGAGACGTGTTACTGTCAAAGTCAACAGACAGGAATGATGTTCAAGGTAATTATGATGCAACTATGATGGTGATACGATAGGGATTACAATTATCATCCTGAATATTAAGGCTTTACTCACTTCATGTTACACACAGACACTCAACCATGCAAATTGGCTGGGTTATTATTTATTTGGACATCACACATTATTATCATACACATTCACTAAATCACATCCATTACCATACACACATCAACCTACTCAGATCTCTCATTTTCACCGCCAAAATACCTCATGGCAGTAACTTTACAAGAGCTAATTATGGCCAATTTAGACTGAGAATAGTATCTAGTTATGGTAAGGAGGGAATAAGTATAGCCAGTTATAATTGTACCAGTTAAACAGATTATAAAAAAAGAAGATCAGTCTTTACACGGCTAAAAGAAAAGGAATATAACATTCACTGTTTCCAGGAAACTCACTCTACATCCTTAGATGGAATTGTTTGGAAAAAGGAATGGGGGGTGGTGAAATAATTTTCTGTCATGGACAAAGGAACTCAAAAGGTGTGACGAAATTAACAAAAATGTCATACCAATTTATTGAATTTACAGGCAACAAATGATACAAATCATTATGGTGGGAGACTATAACAGTGTTAAGTACCTCAATGGACTGTAAAGGAAATCACTCAACAAACTATCACCGTGCCCGTTAAAAACTTCTTAAGGATCGGCGTCCCGTCAACGGGACAGTTGTAAATCATGCAGCGTGTTATGTCAAGATTGCAGATTTTAGAGAAACAACAAATGTCGGTACATATAAGTGTCTTATATCGGCTGAAAGCTTCAATTCTTGTCAATATAACTGCACTGCCAAATTTACAGTAGCTATTACTGCAAAAAAATGCCATGATATTGTTTGAGGAGAGCTCCTAACAACAAAACAGTTTTTTTCACCGCGATAGGTTTGATAAATTCACCTCTGAAGGTGAAATGTGTACTTAAATCAGAGCAAGATTTCAGAATGTATCATCCAAAGGGTCCCAGAGATAACATGAAGTGTCGTTTTGTTAGCTAAAATCCTTTTTAATTTCCTAAAAAGGTCCATATAGCATGCATGATCAATTTTATATTTCCACTCATTCAATTTGCAAAGAAGAAATCTGAAAATCTCACCCTAAACGTTGTTTCAACGAGTCAAATCTTGTTCGTATCTATTCCTCAGAGATCCTAGAAGGTAACGAGACTTCACTATATCATTAGGGATGTAGTATATCCTATAGGACACCATATTTGGTCAGAGAGCAACGCCTTCATGGAACGCCGATGACGCGGGCGGCCATCACTTGAACGACTAGCTTTGTCAAATAAGCACCAATCAGGGTCAAACAAAGCTAGCTAGATAGCCAATGAGCATGTATATGACGTAAAACGTAGCTACTAACCTTGTACAACAGCATGCCTTTTCATTTTGGACAAAAATTATAAGGATATTCAGTTATGAAAACGGGTTGTTTTGCAAATGTTGAACGTATAATATGGCTACTAATACTTGGAAAGCTAAATCAAAGTCCAAGTATACAGATTTGACGATATTCTTGCAGAAAAATGTAATTAGAATACAACTGTCTCTTTCACGATTTGCCCAAATGTACCTGTATGACTTCACACTAAGTCTTGAGTCATACTTCAAGTTATCCATCTGAAACTTTGCACATACACTGCTGCCATCTTGTGGACACCATCGGAATTACAACCAGAGTGATGGCTAGAACTGTGACCTTTCTCTTGCATTTCAAAGATGGTGGTAAAAAAACACTGGTTGGTTTTATCTTTGTATTTTCTTCTACCAGATCTATTGTGTTATATTCTCCTACATTCAATTCACATTTCCAAACTTCAAAGTGTTTCCCTTCAAATGGTACCAAGAATATGCATATCCTTGCTACAGGCAGTTAGATTTGGGTATGTCATTTAGGTGAACATTTAAAAAAAGGGGTCTCTCCCTAAGGAAATTACAAATATTATGGACACATTAGAAATAGTGGATATTTGGAGACAAAAAAAAAAAAAAAACTTGAGATCTACATGAAGGAGACTAAATCAAGCTAGTCATCTTGACTACTTTATCTCTTTCTCTCTTGCATCAAACGTTAAAAATGTTTTAATAGGAGACAGAATGCAATCGGATCATCATCTAATTGGCCTTCACATAATTTCCACGTGGACATTTAATCAAAGTTTACTGGAGGACAATTTATTTTTAACTAAGACAAATTAATTTAGAACAGAATTTTGCCAGTTCAATATAGGTTCAGAAAATCCCCTTATTGTTTGGGATACCTTCAGAGGTCATTCAATTCAATATTCATCAATAATGAAAAAGCAGTTTCTGGCTAAAGAGACAAGACTAACAAGGGAAATCCATGAACTAATAGTACAGGTAGATAGCAATAAAAACGATACTACAGAGATACAAAATAAGTTAGAAGAAAAACAAAAAGAACTGGAGGAACTTATTCAAGAACGATCTAATGTAATCTATTACAAAAATAAAGCAAACTGGACAAAATATGGAGAAAAACGCACTAAATTCTTCCTGAATCTCCAACAAATAATTTGCAGACACTCGTTACTGAAGACAGAGTCATCTATGATTCTCCAAATTATATTTTAAAAGAGGAAGCTAAATATTTTAAGCAGATGTTCTTTTCCGTCTCATCCTCACCCACTGAATGACGATTACTGTAAGGAATTCTTTCCAAATAATAAAAATGGAAAATTAACAATTGTACAGAAAGATCAATGCGAAGGCAAAATTACAGAGGAATAACTGAGGCTATTAAATCCTTTCATTCTGGAAAAAACCCAGGGCTTGATGGCATACCGGTAGAGGTATATCAAGTCTTTTTTTTATATTCTCAAAGCTCCATTGTTAGCTTGTTTTAACTACTCCTATAGAAATGTTAGTCGGTCAGGTACTCAGCAGAAAGGTCTGATTTCACTATTATTAAAACAAGACCCAGATGGCAAATATAAAGATCCAGTCCATCTTAAAAACTGGAGGCCTCTTACACTTAAATGTTGTAGTAGTGAACTGCAAAGCACTCAGAATTAAAAAGTTTTACCAGGTATTTTTCATCCTGATCAGACAGGTTTTTTTTTTTACATGGATGATACATTGGAGATAATATATGAGAACTACTAGAAATAATAAATCATGAAACATCTAAGAAGCCAGGCCTGGTATTTATAGCGTATTTTTAAAAGGCCTTTGATAAAGACTCGATTTTATCAATTTCTGTGATTTCTCTTATAAAATATGTAAAAGTAATGTATAGCAACCCCAGGTGTAAAATAGTAAATAGCGGCTACTTAGCGTTTTGAATTGACAAGAGGGGTTAAACAAGGGTGCCCGCTGTCATCATATCTATTCGTTATGGTCATCGAAAATGCTAGCTATTAAAATCACATCAAATAACATTAGAGGATTAGAAATCCAAGGCTTACAAACAAAAAGATGTCCATGTATACCGATGACTCAAGTTTTAAATTAAGTCCGCAAGCTAGATCTCTGTAATGTCTCATTGAAGATCTAGATAACTTTTCTGGACTCTCTGGACTAAAGTGTACAATATTACATCTTTAAAAAATTAAACTTTTACATTACCCTGCAGTTTACCTATAAAACAGTGAAGTAGGCATACTTGGTATTCATATCACAAAATATATAACTAAGCTCTCCAATTAATTTCAATAGAAAACATGTAAAAATAGACAAGATCCTGCAACCATGGAGAGGTAATACCTGTCTATTAACGGAAAAATTATCCTGATTAACTCCTTAGTCATATCTCAAGTTTACTCACTTACTTATGGCGCTGCCTACTCCTGATGACTAGTTTTTCAAAACTAGTGAGCAAAAAACATTTCGCTTTATCTGGGACGCTTAACCAGACAAGATGAAGCGTGCCTATCTATATAATGAATATGAATTGGGTGGGTTGAGATTTTTTTTTATAAAAGCACTAAACCTCTCTCTAAAAGCTTCACTTATTCCAAAGTTTTATTTGAACCCCAAATGGTTCTCAAGTAGATTACTAAGAAAAGCACATCCATTGTTCAAAAATTGCCTTTTTGCCTTTGTGCAGATTGCCATGTATCATTTTCAATTATTTGAAAATACTTTTTTCAAAATATCTCTCTTCTTCAAACAAGCATTGCAGAGCTGGCTACAATTTCAACTCCCTGAAAAGATACAACAAATATTATGGCTTAACTCAAATGTGCTGGTTGATAAAATACCTGTATTTATGGGAAAGATGTTTGAAAAGTGTATTTTTTTTTTATTATATTGTAAATTGGAATGGTAGTTATGTCTTTCATGGAGTTATCAGAATTATATGGGAAAGTCTGCTCAATCCAAGATCACAACCAATTGTACCCCAAAACTGGAGGCAGCAGGTGACAACGGGAGGAGGAAGGAAACTGGTCTGTCTGCCCAATATAAAGGATCAAAACTGGTGGAGGAATAAAAATAGCATAAATAGGAAAGTATACCAGTTTCATTTGAGGATCAGGATGTTGACAACTGTGCCATACAGATTGCAAAATAGTTGGGAAGAGATTTTTTATGTACCGTTTCCATGGTATGGGTGTATGAGTTGATATATAAAATTACGTAAGATTCAAGACTTTGTGCTTTTCAGCTAAAATTATTTTAAAGAATTCTCTCCACCAACAAAAAGTTCAATATTTGGAGCATTCAATCATCGAAGCTCTTCAGATTTGGTTGTGAGGATACAGAATCAATAAACCATTTATTTTGTTATTGCTCTCAGGTAGCCTGTTTTTGGTCTCAGGTTCAGGAATGGCTGAAAATGCATAGCATTGATCTAAAATTGACCCTAGAAATAGTACTGTTAGAAGATCTGGAGAGACCAGGTCAGTCAATTACTAATATACCAATACTCTTAGTAAAAGTATTTATCTTCAACTCGCAATCTGTGGATTCTATTCGATTAGACAGATTGAAATTGTATGTTAAAATTCACAGCATAGTTGAAAGATATATGGTGCATAGAAATCTGAAGAGGGTGGCCAGCAGAGATGGGTGGGATGGGCGACAAGTGGGAGTGGAGTTGCTGGGCGGGGATAGAATAACGGTCAAAAAGAAAAGTTTTTTGAAAATTACATCAAAATAAAACATAACAAAAAGTATGTTTGAATGACACTAAGTGGCAGTGTTGTTACAGTTAATTCCGTTTTGCCTGAGACTGATGCTGTGCAGATGTTTGTACATGCAATATACACACCCTCTCATTCAAATGCACACGTGCACATACACGGACACACACACGTAAATAGTGCCATACATGCACTCAAACATATTCAGTTGGCCTTGCTGTTATTATTTTTGTTGTCCTTGATTTGATGTCTTTTGTTTTTTTCATTGTTGTTTTCCTTTGACTTTTTTCTCTTTTGTTCATTTTGTTGGTTGTTGGTGCATTGGGGGTCTTGGGGTGGGAATGGAATTATTATATTTATTAGTTAATTTTTCTTGGGGGGGTGAATGTGAGGGGGGTCTTGGATGGTTGAGGGGCAGATCTTGGGGAACTTTAGGGGGGATCTTGGAGGGCTGGTGGGAGATATGTGACGTGCCCTTGAGCAGGGCGTTGACCCTGGCTGCTTCTGTGTGTCGCTCTGGATGGGAGGCTGTTAGATGACTAATGTGATGTAGTTGTTGAGCTGCTTCACTGCAAGTATATTGTTTGTTTCAAATATTAAATAAAACAACAGACAGGAACCAAAACACAGTTGTGTGTGTCTAACCCAGTGAGATGCCGCTGGAGAGCGTTGAGCTCTCAGCCTGTCCTCTTGTAGGGGTGTGGCTCTCCATGACGCTGTCGTCCAATAGATGACGAGAACCAGCGTTGGGGAACGTTAGCGCTCTTAAACTCCACTGTATTCATCTTATGGATAAAACTAGAGAAACAAAATAACTATTAAAAACATGATAATGAACCAATGCAGTAAAATTTGCAAACCCCCTAAAAAAAAAAAAGCTAATGGGGTGATTATGGCATACAATTCAGACGATGATGGGGTAATGGATGCTAAAGTGAGCCTGCAGTGTTGAGGTGACTCACTTGTAGCCCAGGCTGTGACACTTTCTGTGTCCGTAGGGTAGGAGGTTCCTAGGGGAGGGGGGCGTGGGAGGGATTTTGGTTCCGTCTGCAATGGGGCCCTTATGGCCACACAGAGGAGACGCAGAAGCGTCGGGACCTACGAGGTCCTCTCTAGAGGCAGTAGAGCGAGGGGTGCTGGTGGCTGGTTCAATCTTCAACGACAACCTGAACACAACACAACCCATGAGGACCACATGCCACACACCTGAAGCAGACACTAAACACACCCGATTATGACTTCCAATAAAAGTCACCTTATCAAACTCCATTAATGTAACAGAGCCACTACTCACTTGTAGTTGTCATCCTCCACAAACTTCTGTAGCTCCTCGATGTACCTGACTGAGTTGAGATACTTCTGGACATGAGGCAACACTGGTATATCTACAGAGAAAATGGTCTTAGGGTATGGAGCAGGGAGCGGTGTGTGTGTGTGTGTGTGTGTGTGCGCGCGCATGTACCATAGGTGCAGGAGCGTTGCAGGTCAGATATTATCCTCAGGATGTTGTTCATGAGGTTGGATCTCTGTTCATTCTCCAGGATGCTGCCAGTAGAGGGATACGCTGAGTCTATATACGTCAGGTCAGACAGATACATCCCTATAGAGAGTGAGAAAGAGGGACACAGTCTGACTTGTAGACAGTCATGGGTAAACACTATTAAACACAAGAGATGCTAGGCTAAGTAGAATCCTAGAACACTAACATACTAGAGTAACAAATGCAATGGGGAAGGTGCATAAAGATAGAGGAATTCAGATATGACGTCACTATTTTAGCACTACCCACAGAGTTCTAAAACTAAGGCACGCAACATGGTTCAATGTGCCAGTAAAACAGCACAATCTAGTTGTTTTTTCAAATTGCCACCATCTTGGAGCTAGAATTGAGATCATGTGTAGTGAGCTAATGCCTTTACAAAAAAAAGAGTAACGAGAGCAATGTACAATATGGCGAACTTAGCAAACAAGGCATTTGTGGGAAGTACATGGGGGCAAACATCTTTATGTACCTTTGCCATGGGAACTAACATCACTTCAGCATTTACTTTCTTACAAACATCCACAAACAAACAGAAACTGCTGACTCAGTGAAGAAGTTTGTATTAGTTGCCCTGCAGACCAACCAATCTTTCCTTCTCTCCCTCCTTCTCCATTTTTTCAGACCTCTGTTGTTCCAGCCAACTGAGGACACGGCACATCTGACCGAGGAATGATTCAAAACAACACCAGGGAGCAGAGGTCATTCCAGACCACATACTGACTAAGCCCTACTCCTTAGTCAACACACACATTCTGATCACACACACAATTTAGTGGCACAATGAAGCTTGGCTGCCATACAGCTCTGTATGTCTCTCTCTCCTGGAATGAGGGTTCATGGGTAATTAATATGGCTGCCATTCTGATGACGTCACACTGGAGAGGGACATAAAAACGGACATGAGTGCAATGTGTACCACTAATAAACAAAACCACCCATGCAATTTTCCATCCTGCTGTCATTCATATATACACAAACATGAGTGTGGAGCGATGGTGTTAACTATACTGTATACAGTGCCTTCAGAAAGTATTCACATCCCTTGACTTTCTCCACATTGTTGTACAAAGTGGGATTAAAATGGATTTAATTAGTTTTTTTTGGTCAACGATCTAAACAAAATACTCTAAAAGTGGAAGAAAAATAATACAAAAATATTTTATTTTGATTACCTTGTCAATCCATGTTAGAATCACCTTTAGCAGTGATAACAGCTGTGAGTCTTTCTGGGTAAGTCTAAGAGCTTTGCAAAACTGGATTGTACAATATTTGCACATTATTTTTCAAACTCTTCAAGCACTGTCAAGTTGATTGTTGATCATGGCTATACAGTCATTTGTATGCCTTGCCATAGATTTTCATGCCGGTTTAAGTCAAAACTGTATGTCATCTTGGTAAGCAACTCAAGTGGATATTTGGCCTTGTGTTTTAGGTTATTGTCCTGTTGAAAGGTGCATGTATGTCTCCCAGTGTGTTGGATAGCAGAGATTTTGCCTGTGCTTATGCTCTATTCCGTTTATTTTTATCCTAAAAACTCCCTTGTCCTTGCCGATAACAAGCATACCCATAACATGATGCAGCCACCACCATGCTTGAAAATATGAATAGTGGTACTCAGTGATGTGTTGGATTTGCCCCAAACATAATGCTTTGTATTCAGGACACAAAGTACATTTCTTTGCCACAGCTTTCGCAGTTTTACTTTAGTGCCTTATTGCAAACAGGATGCATGTTTTGTAATATATATATATTTTTGGGGTACAGGCTTCCTTCTTTTCACTGTCATTTAGGTTCGTACTGTGGAGTAACTACAATGTTGTTGATCCATCCTCAGTTTCTCCAATCACAACCATTCAACTGTTTTAAAGTCACCATTGGCCTCATGGTGAAATCCCTGAGCGGGGTTCCTTCCTCACTGTCAACTGCGTTAGGAAGGACGCCTGTATCTTTGTAGTGACTGGGTGTATTGATACACCATCCAAAGTGTAATTAATAACTTCACCATGCGCAAAAGAAAACTCAAACGTCAGATTTATTTTCTTTCCATCTACCAATAGGTGCCTTCCTTGTGAGGCATTGGGAAAACCTCCCTGGTCTGTGATTGAATCGGTGTTTGAATACGTATTTAAAATTCCCTGCTCGTCTGAGGGACTGTATAGATAAATGTGTGGGGTACAGAGATGAGGTAGTCATTCAAAAATCATGTTAAACACTATTATTGCACATAGAGTCCATGCAACTTAAGCTCATTTGTATTCCTGAACTTATTTAGGATTGCCATAACAAAGGGGTTGACTACTTATTGATATTCTGATATTCTGATATTCCCTCTCTTTTTCTCAGACCAGTGACATCAGAGGTGGGCTTGGGCATACTAAAAGAGACAGGGAGAAAAGGAGGTGGAAAAACAGCCTCCTTCCTCCAAACCCTCCTCTCTCCCTCCCCTCTCCAGCCAATAATTTGTGAAAACCTTGAGGCACCAGAGCTCAGTAAGTAGAAGTAACCGGTAGTTTAGCCATGGATAGAGAGCTCCAGCTCTAAACCCTAACGCCAGCCTCACTGAGCCCAGAGAGGAGACTTTGCTGGGCAGCAGGCTTCAAACAGCGAGCTTCTATATTCTGAAGCTCCGGAGATCTAACCAGATGACAGAGATGAGCACCCGTGTAAGATGGGAGAAGTGTAGATGAGCAGAGCCTGAGGAGGGGGACTGAACTGGAGCACCGAGGCTCACTGAGGATTGCCTGACTGATATACTGACTGACGACACACCTACATCTGCTGAAGGATACGGTCTTACAAACACACACTGAGGTAAGAAGCTGCATGTCTCAACGTTTGTTCCCCCCTCTCTTTCTCGCTCCCTGCATTGTGTAGCTATGTGAGCAGCTGGGAGAGCTCTGCACGAGAGGTTAGAACATTCTGTTAGGCAGTTATTTTCTGGGTGCAGAAGAATCCGGGGGAGTTTAGCAACGCTCTGTTCTCCAGGGGACTGGTTCTAGATCGGTCTAGCTTTACCTTGAGGATTATGTACAGTGATACTCTGTACAGTGTGAGTGAGAAGGACTCCTCAGACAGAGAGTCTGAGACAGACGGGCTGTATGTGGACGTCAAGGGAACTAGCTACACAGGAGCTCAGCAACATGTAGCCTGCTACACTGTAAATGTCCAGTCACTGCTGCTGGGCCTTTATTGGAATATGGAAACTTTACCTTTCAAGTATCCTGAGTGGTGCAGTGGTCTAAGGCACTGCATCGCAGTGCTAGAGGCGTCACTATAGACCAGGGTTTGATTCCGGGCTGTATCACAACAGGCGATCGGGAGTCCCATAGGGCAGCGCACAATTGGCCCAGCTTCGTCCGGGTTAGGCCTTCATTTTAAATAAGAATTTGTTCATAACTGACTTGCCTAGATCAATAAAGAGCATATAGGGAGCAGCAATGAGTCAGTGGACATTCACTGTATTTCACTGGAGTAACTTCCTTATCTCTGTCGAGCTGTAGTTTTTCCATAATTCTATTGAATGAGTGAGTGAGAGAGAGAGCAAGAGAGAAAAAAGGTCAGATGGAGAGATGTGGTGTGTGTGTGTGTGTGTGTGTGTGTGTACACCCTTGCTCCTGTTTATTTTTTTTTATCTTTGGTTTCCTAATATCCTCTCTGCCTGAGAATGAGAAATGGTTGTTAAATTAACCGGGATAGATTAGGGTTAAATAAATAAGTCAACATAATGAGGTGGTGATACACTCTACAGTGTGTGGCTGAATGTTACTCACACGCAGACATTCTGTGACAATCAATAGTGAATGGGGTTGTTTCTGAATGAATAGAAGGTTCCATTTATTTTATTTTACCTTTATTTAACCAGGTAGGCTAGTTGAGAACAAGTTCTCATTTACAACTGTGACCTGGCCAAGATAAAGCACAGCAGTTTGATACATACAACAAAGAGTTACAAATGGAATAAACAAACATACAGCCAATAATACAATAGCGGAAAAAAGGAAAAAAAAAAAGTATATACAGTGAGTGCAAATGAGGTAAGATAAGGAAGGTAGGGCAATAAATAGGCCATGGTGGCGAGGTAATTACAATATAGCAATTAAACACTGGGATGGTAACTGTGCAAGTTACTGGGGTGCAAAGGAGCAAGATAAATAAATACAGTATGGGGATGAGGTAGTAGGATGGGTTGTTTACAGATGGGCTATGTGCAGGTGCAGAGATCTGTGCTTAAAGCTGGTGCTTAAAGCTAGTGAGGGAGATATGAGTCTCCAGCTTCAGTGATTTTTGTAGTTCGTTCCAGTCATTGGCAGCAGAGAACTGGAAGGAAAGGCGGCCAAAAGAGGAATTGGCTTTGGGGGTGACCAGAGAGCTATACCGGCTGGAGCGTGTGCTATGGGTGGGTGCTGCTATGGTGACCAGTGAGCTGAGATAAGGTGGGGCTTTACCTTGAAAAGACTTGTAGATGACCTGGAGCCAGTGGGATTGGCGACAAGTATGAGGCGAGGGCCAGCCAACAAGAGCGTAGAGGTCGCATTGGTGGGTAGTATATGGGGATTTGGTGACAAAACGCATGGTACTGTGATAGACTGCTTCCAATTTGTTGAGTAGAGTGTTGGAGGCTATTTTATAAATGACATCGCCGAAGTCAAGGAGGATGGTCAGTTTTATGAGGGTATGTTTGGCAGCATGAGTGAAGGATGCTTTGTTGCGAAAAAGGAAGCCGATTCTAGCTTTAATTTTGGATTGGAGATATTTAATGTGAGTCTAGAAGGAGAGTTTACAGTCTAGCCAGACACCATTCATGGTGTCGTTTG
Organism: Brachymystax lenok tsinlingensis; assembly: GCA_030435695.1. Taxonomy (NCBI): domain Eukaryota; kingdom Metazoa; phylum Chordata; class Actinopteri; order Salmoniformes; family Salmonidae; genus Brachymystax; species Brachymystax lenok. The sequence continues at coordinate 24,592,752 of CM059790.1, read as the reverse complement.
AAGAAAAACAACCCTGATAATACAATGTAATTCTACTTTGACCACATCATCCTACAGCCAACGCAACCCTCCATCCAGACATCAGATAGCAACCGCTCTAAACCTCACACTGACACTGGGGGCTTGGAACGCTAATAATATCAGTCTGCTAGCATTCATATCCCCACTCACACTTACGTTCAACTGTCTTCACTTATACATGCTCTGCTGTCAAGTGAGATCCATAGACAACTCTCCGCTCAGGGTTTTTCAACGATCGATAAATCAGAGCAAATCACAGCACTAACTCATCTGACTGACACACAGAGACCGGGGGAGAGATAGAGATATGGGAGAGACGGGGGAGAGGGAGAGATCGAGATATGGGGAGGCTTAAATGGGTCAGCACTCTGGCTACAACAACCATAACCCATCCTTATCAACAATTTTCGATTATGTGGCTTGTGAAGGTCCTGTAGTTAAACTACAGACAGATGGCTAGTGGAGCTGGCTGGCCATAACAGCAGGCATGGGGCCAACCAAAACTATACCTCACAGTGGGGTGCTCCCTGTGCTGCACACCACAGGGCCACACACGCCCCTACCTCAGTAACAGACACACACAAGCTCATGATTCCCAGCACAAACGAGACTTGACATCCAAGTTTTGGAGACGATTCAAACTTAGACTTGAGGAATAGGTGTATTCATACCGTGAATCTGAACAACTGAACAACACACACTGAGGTCAGCCCACAAACACAACAGGTATTCAGTTTGCGGCTCTCGCTCTGACCACAAGCGGTTTAGCCAGCCACAACACACACACATAACTGACCTTGTGGGGACACAATTCAGGGCCATTCAAAATCTTATTTTCCCTAACCTTAACCCTAGCTCCTAACCCTAAACAACCTAGAAATAGTATTTGACCTTGTAGAGACTAACAAAATGTCCCAGTTGGTCAATTGTTTTGTTTGTTAACTATTCTTGTGGGGACTTCTGGTCCCCACAAGTATAGTTAAACACGTACACACGCACAGCGTTGTCCCCTGAGCCTGTAATCCATCACCTATTTAGCAACATGAAATCTTAAAATCTGTTAATCCCCCCGGGAAACATTTTTTGGGGGAGAAGCGAGCACTTAGATGTGGCCATTTTCACAAATTGTTAGGGAATTCCATATAGTAAGGCATTTGTGAAAATTCTACAGCAATAGCCCAGAACTACAGTAGGATATTATGCAAATAGACCATTTGCCACACAGGCCTGCAATCATTCATTTTTAACTGGACTGTGTTTACAGGCAGTAGCAACAGCATGACTTTAGATCATTAGAACACATTCACCAACATCCACAAAATACACCTGAATGGACTTCTGTAAATACCACGGGTGTCCTCCTACATTTAGAAACTTCACAGTCCTATTGATCAAACAACCATGAAAAGGTAGGTTCTCTTGCCCTCAGTTGCTTATGCACACTAACAAGATCAACAACTAACACTAGCCAGACCAGAGCGAGATGAGCTAAAATCTAACAAGGGAACCATATATAAACCCTTTCTTTCTAAGATGGCGTAGCAGTCGGACGTGTATTTTGTCTTGTCCCGTGTAAATATCGTTTTATAATTTTTTATATATTTTCTTCGCATATCTTTTTATATATGCTTTCTAAAATTCAACTTAAAAACACTCTCCTGCAACCTGCCTTACCCAATGTGGTGCGGATCGGTGTTTTTTGTTGTTGTTTTTCAAGTAGTATCCCACCTCGAATCCGGAGTCGCCCAACAAATGCTAGCTAACTTCACTAAGCTAACGTTAATATTTAGCTTACCATTGCTAGCGGATAGCAGCAGCTAACCTTTAGCTCGGAAAAGCTCTCGCCGTTCGTATAACGTGACTCAAACCAGAGCATATAGGCCTATTTTCTCTACATATCCCCGGATTCCTACCGCAAGCTCTGGACATTTTCACCTGGATCTTGCAACTAGCTAGCTGCTATCCGAGTGCTTATTGGCTAATGTTGGTCCCGGAGCAATGCACCAACTAGTCCGGAGCTAGCCTATGCTAAGGCCACCTTCCCATCAGCCACTCCTGGGCTACAACACCTATCCAGAACCGTTTCTACTGCCGGTGCGGAGCCCCACCGGGCCTTCACGACTGGACTACCGACGTTATCCACCCGAGGGGGGTATTCAACCAGGCCCTCCATCGCGACGTCACCTGAACGCCCAAGAGCTAACTGCGGCCTGCTAACGTTATGCTGTCTTGAGCATATCGGCTGCTAGCTAAACAGGCCCATCTGACAATTTCTTGGGCCACTATTACCTATTTTGCCAATTGGACTGGTCCCCTTTACCACACAGAACCCCACTAATCCATCACGACTGGTCTACCGATGGAAACGTACGAGGAGGCTATAAACAGACTTCCTCCATCTTTGTTAGCCAGCCTGCTAGCCTTTGCTAGCTTGCTATCACTGGCTAGCTGTCTGAATTGCCGTGTCCCCAACCAGCCTCACTACTAACTGAACCCTTATGATCATTCGGCTAAGCATGCCTCTCCTCAATGTCAATATGCCTTATCCATTGCTGTTAAGGTTAGTGTTTGTTGTCTTATTTCACTGTAGAGCCTCTAGCCCTGCTCAATATGCCTTATCCAACCCTTCAGTTCCACCACCCACACATGCGATGACATCACCTGGTTTAAATGTTTCTAGAGACAATATCTCCTTCATCACCACTCAATGCCTAGGTTTACATCCACTGTATTCACGTCCTACCATACCTTTGTCTGTACATTCTGCCTTGAATCTATTTCATCGCCCCCCTGAAACCTGTTTATAGCCTTTAGCCATACCCTTATCCTACTCCTCCTCTGTTCCTCTGGTGATATAGAGGTTAATCCAGGCCCTGCAGTGCCTAGCTCCACTCCTATTCCCCAGGCGCTCTCATTTGTTGACTTCTGCAACCGTAAAAGCCTTGGTTTCATGCATGTTAACATTAGAATCCTCCTCCCTAAGTTTGTTGTATTCACTGCTTTAAACACACTCTGCCAACCCGGATGTCCTAGCTGTGTCTGAATCCTGGCTTAGGAAGACCACCAAAAACGCTGAAATCTCCATCCCTAATTACAACATTTTCAGACAAGATAGAACAGCCAAAGGGGGCGGTGTTGCTATCTACTGCAGAGAAAGCCTGCAGAGTTCTGTGTTACTATCCAGGTCTGTACCCAAACAATTTTGTACTTTTACTTTTAAAAATCCACCTTTCTAGAAACAAGTCTCTCACTGTTGCCGCTTGCTATAGACCACCCTCTGCCCCCAGCTGTGCTCTGGACACCATATGTGAACTGATTGCCCCCCCATCTATCTTCAGAGTTCGTGCTGCTAGGTGACCTAAACTGGGACATGCTTAACACCCCGGCCATCCTACAATCTAAGCTTGATGCCCTCAACCTCACACAACTCAATGAACCTACTAGGTACAACCCCAAAGCCGTAAACACGGGCACCCTCATAGATGTCATCCTAACTAACTTGCCCTCCAAATATACCTCTGCTGTTTTCAACCAAGATCTCAGTGATCACTGCCTCATTGCCTGCATCCGTAATGGGTTTGCGGTCAAACGACCTCCCTCATTACTGTCAAGCGTTCCTAAAACACTTCAGCGAGCAGGCCTTTCTAATCGACCTGGCCCGGGTATCCTGGAAGGATATTGACCTCATCCCGTCAGTAGAGGATGCCTGGTTATTCCTTAAAAAGTGCCTTCCTCACCATCTTAAATAAGCATGCCCCATTCAAGAAATTTAGAACCAGGAACAGATATAGCACTTTGTTCTCTCCAGACCTGACTGCCCTTGACCAGCACAAAAACATCCTGTGGCATCCTGCATTAGCATCGAACAGCCCCCATGATATGCAACCTTTCAGGGAGGTCAGGAACCAATATACACTGGCAGTTAGGAAAGCCAAGGCTAGCTTTTTCAAGCAGGAATTTGCTTCCTGTAATACAAACTCAAAGTTCTGGGACACTGTCCATGGAGAATAAGAGCACCTCCTCCCAGCTGCCCACTGCACTGAGGATAGGAAACACTGTCACCACCGATAATAATTGAGAATTTCTATAAGCATTTTTTCTACGGCTGGCCATGCTTTCCACCTGACTACCCCTACTCCGGTCAACAACCCTGCACCCCCCTCAGCAACTCACCCAAGTCTCCCCCATTTCTCCTTCTCCCAAATACAGTTAGCTGATGTTCTGAAAGAGCTACAAAATCTGGACCCCTACAAATCAGCCGGGCTAGATAATCTGGACCCTTTCAGTCAAAAGTTTTCTGCTGAAATTGTTGCAACCCCTATTACTAGCCTGTTCAACCTCTATTTCGTGTCATCTGAGATTCCCAAAGACTGGAAAGCATCAGCTCTTCAAAGGGGGTGACACTCTTGACCCAAACTGCGACAGACCAATATCTATCCTACCCTGCCTTTCTAAAGTCTTTGAAAGCCAAGTTAATAAACAGATTACCGATCATTTCGAATCCCACCGTATCACCTGTCTGCCCGTCCAGCATCACTACTCTGGACAGTTCTGTCTTAGATTATGTGGACAACTACAAATACCTAGGTGTCTGGTTAGACTGTAAACTCTCCTTCCAGACTCGCATCAAACATCTCCAATCCAAAATTAAATCTAGAATAGGCTCCCTATTTCGCAACAAAGCATCCTTCAGTCATGCTGCCAAACATACCCTCGTAAAACAGACCATCCTACCGATCCTCGACTTCGGTGATGTCATTTACAAAATAGCCTCCAATACTCTACTCAACAAATTGGATGCAGTCTATCACAGTGCCATCTGTTTTGTCACCAAAACCCCATATACCACCCACCGCTGCGACCTGTACGCTCTCGTTGGCTGGCCCTCACTTCACACTTGTCGCCATACCCACTGGCTCCAGGTCATCTACAAGTCCCTGCTTGGTAAAGCTCCGCCTTAGCTCAGCTCGCTGGTAACCATAGCAGCACGCACCCGTAGCACGCGCTCCAGCAGGTATATCTCACTGGTCACCCCCAAAGCCAATTCCTCCTTTGGCCGACTTTCCTTCCAGTTCTCTGCTGCCAATGACTGGAATGAACTACAAAAATCTCTGAAACTGGAGACACTTATCTCCCCTAACCACCTTCAAGCACCAGCTGTCAGAGCAGCTCACAGACCCCTGCACCTGTATATAGCCCATCTGTAAATAGCCCAACCAACTACCTCATCCCCTACCATATTTATTTATCTTGTTCCTTTGCACCCCAGTTTTTCTACATTGCACATTCATCTACTGCACATTTACCATTCCAGTGTTTAAATGCTATATTGTAATTACTTTGCCACCATGGCCTATTTATTGCTTTACCTTCCTTATCTTCTCATTTGCACTCTTTGTATATAGATTTGTTTTTCCACTGTATTATTGACTGTATGTTTGTTTTACTCCATGTGGTGTTATGTGTGTCGAACTGCTTTGCTTTATCTTGGCCAGGTCGCAGTTGTAAATGAGAACTTGTTCACAACTTGCCTACCTGGTTAAATAAAGGTGAAATAAAAAATAAAATAAAAACACTTTTTCAGCTAGTTGGCCGTCAAAATTGCACTGCAACGGAAGGGAATAGCAGCCTGCTCGTCCTTCTGCAGCTTGCCTGCCAATGCATGCTTGTCCCAACCTACGTTTTGACAACTGAATGGGAACTTGCATACCCTCCAATTTGATCGATGCCAAATACATTTGATTGACAACTAAGAGATATGCTAACTGTGGATAACACTCGTTCAAGTTCAGCATTAGCTAGCAAAGCGATTCACATTTCTTGCTTGCCAACCAAAACGACAACCGAATCTAGCTGTAGCCACCTAAAAACGGTGAGGGGAAAAAGTTGGTCACTCAACCACTCATCCAACAACATGACATCCTCCCAGCAGCTAGCTAGCTGCAGGATGTCTAGCTAGCATTAGTTGATCTTGGTGATATGCATAAGCAACTGAGGGCAAGATAACCTACCGCTTCATGGCTGTTTCATCAATTGAACTGTAGCTAGGTAGTTAACATTAGCTATTTTGCAAGCTAAAAACGTGAAGACTATCTACATAAATAGATATACTAGCCCAGGGGTGTCAATCAGCAGACGGGCCATATATTTTTTTCAATATATAACCTACCAATTTGCCGGTCAGACATAGCCAATTTCTTTTTACAAAAAACAAACATGCAACTAAGACCTAAATTGGCCATTGTTTGATTAGAAAGAATATGGCCCTTTATAATGTCCACTACTGTATATAGCATTAACATATAAAAAAATATATAAATAAAATGTGTCCAGCCTTTGCTGCTATGCTTGCTGCTATGCTTGCTGCGATGCTAATAAAAAAGTATTTATTGCAAATAACAAAAACCTAGCTATAGGTTGTAGTAACATTTAAACTTATTTGACATTTTTTGCACTGCATGGCTCACCGGTGTGGTTGAATGCAGCATCGCTGTATGGTGCACTCAAAATGTATTGTAGTTCAGTAGCCAGCCTAGGCTACTGCTCAAATGTTGCTGTAACAGGACAACATGTTTCTCCTTTGCATGGTGTTTTGTTGCAGGTTTTGTTTTTTGGTTATTCGTCAAGCTTTAAAAACCGAAGCCAGACTTCAACATTTTGGTAGCCTTGCAAGACTGTGGCATGTTTCTGTACACTTTTCCTCCCCTGCAGGCAGTAAACGGGACACGAAAACAGCGCAATTTAAGTTGAATTCACCGATGCTAGTGCATCAGGTTGTAATTTCATTAAGTAGAGGACTCAACTGTTGACTCCTTTATACCCACGGGCCTTGTGTTCGACACGTGTGCTAGCCTATTAGCCCCGTTATGACTGACTTGTGATCATTGCTAGTGATCATTGCTAGTCATTGCCCTTGCTAGTTTGATTGTATTGACATTCCCAGCTTCAGTCGTCCGTTTTTGTTTCAAAATATTGAGTCACTGGAACTGAAACAGTTCATCCCGAATGTGTAGAGGCAGCAAACAATGTACCAGGCCAGTTGTGATGTACAGCCTGATTGCAATATTTTTTGGACTACCAAGAAATGTATCAATTAATTATATTAATCATGCATTGAACTGCATCCATCTATTCTACCAAAAATGCTTTACTGTACATTTTGGTCAAATAGAACTGATTTTATAACCTCTTTTATATAATTATAAACTGGGAATTTGATATTTCTGACTGATATGATTGTTTCATATCTGCAAAGTAGTTAAAATGCAGTCAGTTCCACTTTAAAACACTGTATTAACAACAATAAAACCCTCCATAACTATAAGTCAGCCGTTACCTGCACAAGTGGAAAGAAGTTATGCTTAAGGAGGAGAGGAAGGTGATTAACTGTAGCAGACAAAAAGATCTCATTCAAAGATCTGTTATATGTTAAGGAAGAATCAAACAGATAAGTTGAGTGTGTGGAGTCAAAACTACTCTGGTAGGAAAGGAGAGAGAAGGAACAAAGAGTTAGAGGAGGGAGAGGACAGAGGGAAAGGACAGCGGGAGATGCAAGACACAGGCACACACAAACCAAGAGTCAGGACACTGTGTGCGTGCGTGTAGTGGAGTGCATAGAGGAGGTTGTGTTCGGGTTGAAAGGAGAGTTATCTTGAGTGTGAGTGATGGAGAGAGTAAGGGAGGCCTTGTAGACACAAACATGGTGAAGCCCACGAGGGAGTTGTGTGTGTGTGAGACTTGCTTGGGCTTATGACACACAGAGTGATTGATTTTGGGGTGGGGTGAAGGCAGAGTGGGGCCATACCCTACTACGCTGAGACCACCACATTTGAAACTGAAACTCAACTAGGGTTCCAGTCTACACGCGCGCACAGAGTAGAAGAACCAAAACATCCGCTCGTTCCCTCAGTTTTCCTCTTCATCCTACATGCAGGCTATAGGACCAATTATAGGACCAATCCACGTCATAAATCCTTTGGTCTCGCTCTCTCATCCTTTCCCCCAGCACTAGTTTACACCATAACTTAAATCACCCTACTTAGAAAGAGGCGACCACTAGATCCCGACTTTCCCTAAATCCTGCCCTCTCTCCCTTCCTCCACATCTTCCATCTCTGGTTCTATCAGTTAGTTGTAAGTATGACGGTGTCTAGCGTGTGGAGCTCGCCTGGAATGTTGATCCTTTGCTCTCTCCTCTGACTGTTCCAAGTAATTGCTAACATGTTGAGGGTGCGTGTGAGACAGAGCAAACGTTGTGTGTTTGTGTGTGTCTGAAGAGAGGGAGCAAGAGCGAGCAAGTACGAGAATTGCTTTTTTTGGGGGGGGGACCAAGTGTGTGTGTGTGAACAGTAGGGTTCTGACAGGGCCATGTTTGTAGTAAACCTTTTACAACTGTGCTCAAGCATCCTCTCCCATTCCTCTGATCCCTCTCTTCTTTCAGGATATGGATGTTGTGTGTTTGGGGGGTTTTGGAAGCAGACTGGGAAAGTCTGAAGGCCAGATGGGATGTTGGAAGCTGGAACTGTCAGGCTGGGAAATAAATAGTCTACAAAAATATATTAACAAAATAGCTTCCAAATATGGCCTCTCTTCCTGGTGCTGCTATCCATCAGACTGAACACTGACATATAGATGGAACCTGCTCCATCAATCATAACAGGTACACAAATCTGATGACTTCAATCAAAGCGAAAAGGAAAAGAGGCCATACATACATATACAGCCATAAACATACATACAGTACCAGTCAAAAGATTTAAAACCCTTAAATTAGGTGTGTCCATTTATTTTTACTATTGTCTATACTGTAGAATAAAAGTGAAAGCAACTATGAAATAACATATGGAATCATGTAGTAACTAAAAAAACTGTTGAACAAATCAAAATATATTTCATATTTGAGATTCTTCGAAGTAGACACCCTTTGACTTGATGACAGCTTTGCACACTCTTGGCATTCTCTCAACTAGCTTCACCTGGACTGCTTTTCCAACAGTCTTGAAGGAGTTCCCACATTTGCTGAGCACTTGTTGGCTGCGTTTCCTTCACTCTGCGGTCCAACTCATCTCAAACAATCTCAAATGGGTTGAGGTCGGGTGATTGTGGAGGCCAGGTCATCTGATGCAGCACTCCATCACTCTCCTTCTAGTGAGCATGGCTACCACAGCCTGGAGGTGTGTTAGGTCATTGTCCTGTTGAAAAACAAATGATAGTCCCACTAAGCGCAACCCAGATGGGATGGCGTATCGCTGCAGAATGCTGTGGTAGCCATGCTGGCTAAGCATGCCTTCACGGTGGGAACCACACATGCGGAGATCATCCATCTCTCAAAGACACAGAGGTTGGAAACAAAAATCTCTAATTTGGACTCAGCCGACTAAAGGACAGATTTCCACCGGTCTTATGTCCATTGCTTGTGTTTATTGGCCCAAGCAAGTCTATTCTTCTTATTGGTGTCCTTTAGTAGTGGTTTCTTTTCAGTAATTAAACCATGAAGGCCTGATGCATGCAAACTCCTCTGAACAGTTGATGTTGAAATGTGTCTGTTACTTGAACTCCGTGAAGCTTTTATTTGGGCTGCAATTCCTGAGGCAGTTAACTCTAATGAATTTATCCTCTGCAGCAGAGGTAACTCTGGGTCTTCCTTTCCTGTGGCGGTCCTCATGAGAGCCAGTTTCATCATAGCGCTTGATGGTTTTTGCGACTGCACTTGAAGAAACTTTCCAAGTTCTTGAAATTTTCCGGATAGACTGACCTTCGTGTCTTAAAGTAATGATGGACTGTTGTTTATCTTTGCTTATTTGAGCTGTTCTTGCCATAATATGGACGTAGTCCTATTTGGTAAAATATTATATCTTCTGTACACCACCCCTACCATGTCACAACACAACTGATTGGCTCAAATGCATTAAGGAAAGAAATTCCATAAATTAACAAGGCACACCTGTTAATTGAAATGCATTCCAGGTGACTACCTCATGAAGCTGGTTGAGAGCATGTCAAGAGTGTGCAAGGCTGTCAAAGCAAAGGGTGTCTACTTTGATTAATATATTTTGATTTGCTTAACACGTTTTTGGTTAATACATAATTCCATATGTCTTATTTCATAGTTTTGATGTCTTCACTATTATTCTACAATGTAGAAAATAGTAAAAATAAATAAAAACCCTGGAATGAGTAGGTGTCCAAACTTTTGACTGGTTCACATACACCTTAGCCAAATATATTTCAACTCAGTTTCACTATTTCTGACATTTAATCTGAGTATACATTTCCTGTCTTATGTCAGTTAGGATCACTTTATTTTAAGAATGTGAAATGTCAGAATAATAGTAGAGAGAATGATTTATTTCAGCTTTTATTTCTTTCATCACATTCCAGTGGGTCAGAAGTTTATATGCTACCCAAATACTAATTGAGTGTATTGCCTTTAAATTGTTTAACTTGGGTCAAACGTTTTCGGTATCCTTCCACAAGCTTCCCACAATAAGTTGGGTGAATTTTGGACCATTCCTCCTGACAGAGCTGGTGTAACTGAGTCAGGTTTGTAGGCCTCCTTGCTCACACACGCTTTTTCAGTTCTGCCCAGAACTTTTCTATAAGATTGAGGTCAGGGCTTTGTGATGGCCACTCTAATACCTTGACTTTGTTGACCTTAAGCCATAAGCCACTTTGGAAGTATGCTTATGGTCATTGTCCATTTGGAAGACCCATTTGCGACCAAGCTTTAACTTCCCGACTGATGTGGCTTCAATAAAGCCACAATTTTCATTCCGCATGATGCCATCTATTTTGTGAAGTACACCAGTCCCTCCTGCAGCAAAGCACCCCCACAACATGATGCTGCCACCACCGTGCTTCACGGTTGGGATGGGGTTCTTCGGCTTGCAAGGCTCCCCCTTTTTCCTCCAAACATAACAATGATCATTATGGCCAAACAGTTCTACTTTTGTTTCATCAGACCAGAGGACATTTCTCAAAAAATTCGTCCGTGCACACCTAAACAACGCAATATTCTGAAACTTGGCAAAGGGTAAAGTCTACAAAACCTAGTCCACTCTGTTCGTAACAGATTGTAGTTCATAAAGCTAGCTAGGCTTTTGAGGTCACATGCTGCGCATTCTCCCAAACTCCATTCAATAAAACAACAGCCTACCGGTTGGTTGCTCGTTGTAGCCTACTCCTTCCGCTAACTTTTAATTGCATCATTTTATTCTGTCTTATATTTCATTAGTTAACGATCACTCCACTTCATTTTGAAAAAGCAGGCTAAAATTGGGTTCTAATTTTTTGCTCTAGCTAAAATGAATACACACAAGTATTCAAATACTAACATCAGTTTGGATATTTGACTAGCCGTGCACATCCCTAATATGGCTCTACCACTTTAACATTTAGTTAACTTTAACCCTGGTTGATATCAGCAGTGATAACACAATCCTTCTCATTCATGATTGTCAGACAGTGGCCAGAGCAGCTCTCCCTCCAAAAAACAACCTTTCTCACAAGTGTAGCATAGGTTGCGACTTCCTCAAACAGAAATTACCATAACCAAACAAACATTAGAGATGATAAATTATGGGAATAACCGGTAAACGTAGGCTACTGCTTGTGATATGTAATGGGGAATTGATAGACAGCAAACAATGCACACAATGAAGTTATGAAACATTCAATATGCACAAAATGGCAAGCGAGCACATTCTGGAGAGAGACGTCATTCTCCATCTGAGCCACACTCCCCTTATTCATGGACAATGGCATCCCTGCGCATCCTCAATAGATTAGTTTACGGAGATGGGCGCAAATTAGACAGGTGTCTCATGTCCCATAAAAAAATTATATTTGTGACCGCTGGAAAACAAAAAAAATCTTGGTTGACCAACAGCCTATCGACCAAACAATCGACCAGTCAACTAAATGGGGACAGCCCACAGAGTATTACTACAGTAATACAGAGAGAAAGGGCGAGATGGTGAGTGTCTCTTGTCCCGTTACTGCTCCATTAAGAGCTCATGTGTGTGTAAGTGAGTGGGAGTATATGGCTGAGAGAGAAACAGAGGTTTGTGGCCAAAGTCATAAGTCAGCTGCCTATTAATAATCATTAGCAAGGTGAGCAGCCAGAGAGACTGATGGAGGTCACACTGTTTCCATCATGTAAGGCAGGGAGAGGGAGACCGGCCAGGGCAGTTCCAGAACATACTGGCACAGTTACAACACACACACACCACTAAGCTAGTTTTCCTTTGGCTGGGGTTGGACATTGCCACATCTGTTAGGGGATACACGAACCGTCCGCTGTGGTGCCTGAGCCAAAAATACTTCTCTTTTTATTAAATTTAGTTGAGAAGGGGGAGAAAGGGAAAGAAAGGGTTGTGATTCCTAACTGGCTTTCTGCTTTCCCAAGTCTGTCCATCTTTCCTCACCTCTGTCACCACCCATTATCTACTACAGCCTCAATACTGACCCAGAAAGACCGAGGGAGGAGAGGACAGAAAGGGGACAGCGAGAGAACAAGCCAGAAGAGACGTAGAACAGTACTTACATCAGTACTATACTTATACAGTACTATACTGTAGGTGATTGTTGGGGAGTAGTGTTCTGGAGACAACCAGGGAGAGGAGTAGTGCATGTCCAACTTTCTCCAGATCCAACTCTCCATCTAACAGTCAGTCTGTATTTACCTCCCTCGTCAGCTATGCGGCTCTGGGTGTGTTGTGCAGGTCGGAGTTGCTTTGGTTTAATCGGCTCTGGTTGGACTGAGATTTAATCTGGCCTGGATGTCTTACTGAAAGAGACACTTCTCTTCAGCTTTCTATACACTAACCTCTCAAACCTCCACCAGTCTCTGTGAATGTCCCAAATGGTACCGTATTTCATATACAGTGCATTCAGAAACGTTACAGCCTTATTCTAAAATGGATTAAATAAATGTTTTCAACCTACACACAATACCCCATAAATGACAAAGCAAAAACAGGTGATAATTTTTTTCAAATTAATAAAAAATGAAAAACAGAAATACCTTACCTAAGTATTCAGACCCTTAGCTATGAGACTCGAAATTGAGCTCAGGTGCATCCTGTTTCCATTGATCATCCTTAAGATGTTTCAACAACTTGATTGTAGTCCACCTGTGGTAAATTCAATTGATTGGACATGATTTGGAAAGGCACACGACTGTCTATATAAGGTCCCCCAGTTGACAGTGCCTGCCTGAGCAAAAACCAAGCCATGAGATCGAAGGATCTCCGAGACAGGATTGTGTCGAGGCACAGATCTGGGGAAGGGTACCAAAACATTTCTGCAGCATTGAAGGTCCCCAAGAACCCAGTGGCCTCCATCATTCTTGGTCAAGGAGCTGACCAAGAACCCGATGGTCACTCGGACAGAGCTCCAGAGTTCCTCTGAGGAGATAGAACCTTCCAGAAGGACAACCATCTCTGCAGCTTTCTACCAATCAGGCCTTTATGGTAGAGTGGCCAGACGTGCCTTTTACTGAGGAATGGCTTCCATGACAGCCCCCTTGAAATTTAGCAAAGTGCACCTAAAGGACTCTTAGACCATTAGAAACAAGATTCTCTGGTCTGATGAAACCAAGGAGATCCTTGATGAAAACCTGCTCCAGAGAAATCAGGACCTCAGACCGGGGTCAAGGTTCACCTTCCAATAGGACAACGACACCAAGCACACAGCCAAGACAACGCAGGAGTCGCTTTGGGACAAGTCTCTGAATGTCCTTGAGTTGACCAGCCGGAACCCGGACTTGAACCCGATCGAATATCTCTGGAGAGACCTGAAAATAGCTGTGCAGCAACGCTCCCCATCCAACCTGACAGAGCTTGAGGGGATCTGTAGAGAAGAATGGGAGAATTTCCCCCCAAAAACGTTTTGTTTTGTTATTATGAAGTGTGTAGATTGATGAGGGGGGGGGGACCTTTCATCCATTTTAGAATAAGGATGTAACAAAAAGTAGGAACATTTGAGTACTTTCTGAATACTTTCCGAATTAACTACAGTGCACTTCTTTTGACCAGAGCCCTGGTTGACAGTAGTGCACTAAATAGGCAATAAGGTGCAATTTGGGAGGTAGTCTGTGGCTGACTCAGTAAAGAGCTGGTTCTGTTTACATTCTGCCCCCTGCTACAGACAGGCCCTTCCTGTAGGCCTTCACTAGGCTTTAGGGCACAGTGTACTGACACAGAGTACAGGCCACTGACAGGTCTGGTCTGGATGATCTACTGCTGTGTTGTGCTTTACTTCGTGTACAGACAGAGAGAGAGGGGGAGAGACAGAATGCAATGACAGTGGACAATGACAGGTATGTGTATTGGTTTGTATGGAGTTAAAAAGGTACAGTAAAACTGCTCTCTCTCACAACCTGGAATGTCTTTCCTCTGGTGTTCTAGTTCTGAGAACTGCCCCAGAGGAAATAAAATGACCCTAAAGCATAGAGGGCGAGAGACCAAGAGATGACGAGTAAAAAAAACTGACACTCAGGGGAGAGAGAGCAAGAGCGCAAGCATGATGGATGAGAGAGAGAAACATGTGCATGTGAGACCGAGAAAGAGAGAACAGAAGATCGAGATGAGGATGTAGTGAGTCCGTCCTGTAATATTACCTGTCACATTCCAGACACCTCTGCCCCTGCAGTGTCTCTCAGAGGGAGCCTGATAATGGCACAATACAGGCATGGATGAAGGAGCTGCTAACCTAGACTGAACAAAAATATAAACGCAACATGCAACAATTTCAAAGACTTGAATGAGTTACATTTCACATAACACTTTACATGTTGCGTTTATATTGTTTTGATCAGTATAGCTGCCTTTAGAGAGCGATGTGTGTGTGAATGCTTTTCAATAACTAGTTTTCCATCAGACCTTCTTATGCGAGTAAAGTACATGTCGGATAAAGAAAAGTCATCACAGGCCTGATGGAAACTTTCCAAATGTCGACAAAACAAAACACACTAGACAAGTTGGGATCTTTTTGTGTCTGTAAAATGAATCATGTGAGAAATGTCAGTGAAAACATTTTTATGCTCAAATACTAATATAATAACCATCATATTGAAGTCACACGATGACGTGTGGTCCTCCCACTACGACTAGTTGAGAAAGCATGCAGTTTAACAGGCTACAGATATGAATGATGAACTTCACAGGGTGGTGCAAGTGCAAGGTGACGAGCTTGATGCTCCTTTTCAATAAATATATTTGTGTATTTTTCTGGTGACATGATAATCGATGCTTGGCTGCAGTTTGACAAATCAAAAATAATCTCACTCTTTTGTCCATACCAATAATATTAATCTCATGTACAGTGAGGGAAAAAAAGTATTTGATCCCCTGCGGATTTTGTACGTTTGCCCACTGACAAAGAAATGGTAGGTTTATTTGAACAGTGAGATACAGAATAACAAAAAAATCCAGAAAAACGCATGTGAAAAATGTTATAAATTGATTAGCATTTTAATGAGGGAAATAAGTATTTGACCCCCCCTCTCAATCAGAAAGATTTCTGGCTCCCAGGTGTCTTTTATACAGGTAACGAGCTGAGATTAGGAGCACACTCTTAAAGGGAGTGCTCCTAATCTCAGTTTGTTACCTGTATAAAAGACACCTGTCCACAGAAGCAATCAATCAATCAGATTCCAAACTCTCCACCATGGCCAAGACCAAAGAGCTCTCCAAGGATGTCAGGGACAAGATTGTAGACCTACACAAGGCTGGAATGGGCTACAAGACCATCACCAAGCAGCTTGGTGAGAAGGTGACAACAGTTGGTGCGATTATTCGCAAATGGAAGAAACACAAAATAACTGTCAATCTCCCTCGGCATGGGGCTCCATGCAAGATCTCACCTCGTGGAGTTGCAATGATCATGAGAACGGTGAGGAATCAGCCAAGAACTACACGGGAGGATCTTGTCAATGATCTCAAGGGAGCTGGGATCATAGTCACCAAGAAAACAATTGGTAACACACTACGCCGTGAAGGACTGAAATCCTGCAGCGCCCCCCTGCTCAAGGTCCCCCTGCTCAAGAAAGCACATATACATGCCCGTCTGAAGTTTGCCAATGAACATCTGAATGATTCAGAGGACAACTGGGTGAAAGTGTTGTGGTCAGATGAGACCAAAATGGAGCTCTTTGGCATCAACTCAACTCGCCGTGTTTGGAGGAGGAGGAATGCTGCCTATGACGCCAAGAACACCATCCCCACCATCAAACATGGAGGTGGAAACATTATGCTTTGGGGGTGTTCATTTCTGCTAAGGGGACAGGACAACTTCACCGCATCAAAGGGACGATGGATGGGGCCATGTACCGTCAAATCTTGGGTGAGAACCTCCTTCCCTCAGCCAGGGCATTGAAAATGGGTCGTGGATGGGTATTCCAGCATGACAATGACCCAAAACACACGGCCAAGGCAACAAAGAAGTGGCTCAAGAAGAAGCACATTAAGGTCCTGGAGTGGCCTAGCCAGTCTCCAGACCTTAATTCCAAAGAAAATCTGTGGAAGGAGCTGAAGGTTCGAGTTGCCAAACGTCAGCCTCGAAACCTTAATGACTTGGAGAATATCTGCAAAGAGGGGTGGGACAAAATCCCTCCTGAGATGTGTGCAAACCTGGTGGCCGACTACAAGAAACGTCTGACCTCTGTGATTTTCAACAAGGGTTTTGCCACCAAGTACTAAGTCATGTTTTGCAGAGGGGTCAAATACTTATTTCCCTCATTAAAATGCAATTCAATTTATAACATTTTTCACATGCGTTTTTCTGGATTTTTTTGTTGTTATTCTGTCTCTCACTGTTCAAATAAACCTACCATTAAAATTAAAGACTGATCATTTCTTTGTCAGTGGGCAAACGCACAAAATCAGCAGGGGATCAAATACTTTTTTCCCCCTCACTGTAGGCCAAGGGTACTCAACAGGTCCAGAGCCTGCTGGTTTTCTGTTCCACCTCATAATTAATGAACCCACCTAGTGTGCCAGGTCCAAATCAGTCCCTTATTAGAGAGGAACAATGAAAACAAGTAGTGGAACTGACTTCGAGATCCAGAGTCGAGTTTGAGGGATGTAGGCTACACGTCCACTCTAGCCAACAGCATGCAGATAGAGTTGAAAATGCGATTGAAACCTATTTAACTTGTATTTTTTTTTTATTCGGTACAAGGGAATTTAACCTAAAAAAGTATTTTTATGTGCACTACTGTACGTCATCACGTACAGCCATTCATCTGCAACAAGTCAATTTGATGGAAACATCTCTGGTGGGAAAACGCAAATAGTTTTTAATGCGGATTGTTGCGCGTTGTTTTAGCTAATCCAAGTTTATCATTTTAAAAGGCTAATTTATCATTAGAAAATTATGTTAGCACAGCGGAAAACTGTTGTTCAATTAAAGATGCAATAAAACTGGCCTTCTTTATACTAGTTGAGTATCTGGAGCATCAGCATTTGTGGGTTCAATTGGCAGCTTCATTAAATAGTACCCGCAAAACACCAGTCTCAGTCAACAGTGAAGAGGCGACTCCGGGATGCTGGCCTTCTAGGCAGAGTTCCTCTGTCCAGTGTCTGTGTTCTTTTGCCCATCTTAATCTTTTCTTTTTATTGGCCAGTCTGAAATATGTATTTTTCTTTGCAACTGCCTAGAAGGCCAGCATCCCAGAGTCGCCTCTTCACTGTTGACGTGGAGACTGGTGTTGTGCGGGTACTATTTAATGAACCTGCCAGTTGAGGACTTGTGAGGTGTCTGTTTCTCAAACAATTAGATGGAAACCTAGCTAATGAAGAACATTTGGAATTCTATATTTTTCAAACTTTCTAAATTGCCTGGAACTTAATTGGAACAGACCCCAACCCTGGTGTGCTACCTATACCAATAAATATACTTTTCTGATTGAGTTCCATTGTCCTTCATGTTTTGCTGAATCGCCTCTTTCCTTCAGTTTGCTCCTTAATTCTTGCACCTTGTTTGGAAAGTGCGGTAACGGCAGTGATCCCTTCCTTTAGTGTGTGTGTGTAGAGAGATCTTGAAGATGTTAAAGCCATTAACAGGGCAGTGAGTATACAGGACACAGAACCTGCTTACGCTGTCAGGGAAATCTGCTGTTGGACTAACACACAGCCAGTGAAATAAAGAAAAGCACTCTACGCACACACTTCTCACACAGTACTGGCTCAGCTCGCTAACATACACGGACACAAACAGGCTCCCTCTCACAGTATCCACACTACTGATCTAAGTGAAAGATTTGACTCCAGGCCTGAGGAGCCACAACAGCATCATACAGGAGCCACACAGAGCCCCAGTTTCAGGGTGTTGGGCAGTGTTGTGTGGACTTACATAGGCCAAACTCAAGAGTGTAAAATGGAGCGGTGTGTGTGAGAGAGGTGTTGATGAGAATAAAACACCAGCAGAGACAGAAACCACAATGGGGTCAGAGAGAGGATACAGGAGTCTGAGCAGGGCCAGGGAACTAGGGCAGAGTGGTGGGCAGGGCTGGGGGCAGCAGACACTTCCAGAGGTAAATTACATTTTCTACTTAACATAACATTTTAACATTTTCTACTTAACATACCTGGAGCCTTGTGGTGCCACAGTCTGTGTGTGCATGTGTGTGAATGTGTCTGGGTGTTGTGTGTGTCTGGGTGTTGTGTGTGTCTGGGTGTGTATGCTGGTGCCTGGAGCCTTGTGGTGCAGAGGAGGTGCGGGTTTACAAAACCTGTCTGGCAGGAGGAGCCAGAACAGACGAAGGATGTACAGCCAGGGGTTAAGAGGGGGCAGTGGGGCGGGGTGGAGGGTTGGGGTCAGTCAGGGGGGTTAAACACTGGGAGGGAGCAGCCAGCCAGAGAGCTCTCCTCGCTCGTAGAACTATCCTGTTAACACAGCTCCATCTGCAGAGAGAGGAAGTATGTCTCAGAGCCCTGCAGCACCAAGGAAGCCCAGGGGGACTCAGCAGTCTGAGTGTTTAGGAATCAGCTCCGACAGAGAACAGACATCCAGACCTCCTCCTGCAGAATGACTGAACAGCAATTTGTTCCCCAGCTCCCTGTGAGACCAGCTAGCCCTCCTACTGCTTGGTTTTAACATCCTAGATCATGACACAAACCCTGTTTTTCCGAGTATTGTTCTGGATGGCATTTCTGGCTTTAGTGCTAAAACATCTTATTGGGAATCATTATGCCGCATGACCAATGGACTGCCTTGGGGATCATTGACATTTTATTCTACAACTCCATTTCTGCCAGGGCATTCACATAACGTCTACCCCAACCTGGTGTTTAAGTTGTATTCTGTCTACTGTAAATGTCCACTGTTGGCAAGCTTGACTATTACTTCTGACTGAGGGAATGTCTGTTAGTAATTAGCTGTAAACATTTGTTGAACTCCAACCCTGTGTGTGCAAGCTACTTCTGTTCTTCACATCCTGCTTTGTTATGAATGATTCTGCTGCCAAACTATTTTCCCTTTTTAGGGATAAAATATACATGACTAGCACTCCTGGTACTTTGTTGTCAACAATCTAAATTGTTCATTGTTGGGAACAGTAAGCCATTACTTCACACTAACTCCTGTTCCTTCATCCATTGCAGAGAAGCAAAGAGGAAGTCCAGGAGTCATCCAGCCAGCCAGTAGAAGTACACTATGCAGGGTGTGGTGGGGGTGAGGCAGGGAGTGTCGTGGAGGCTGTGTGCCCTGCTCTGCCTCTCTTTCTTGGGGCAGTGCCAGTGCAGAGGCTCCAGACAGGCTAGAGAAACCAGGGAATATCCCCTGCTCAGAGCCAAACGAACTCCCACAGAGGACATCAAGAAGTGCTCCTACACCTTTCTGATTCCCCAGCAGAAGATCACAGGTCAGTGTTCAGTCTTCTGTGAAGACGTTGTCTATTTTACGTCTTGTCACGTGACTTCAAATTAATTTAATGTCCATCATCAGGCCCCATATGTGCCAGTGCAACGGGCCCTGAGCCGGACAAGGAGCGTGTGACACGGATGGACATAGCTGACGTAAGAGAGGTGCTGTCCAAGCAGAGACGGGAGATTGAGACCCTGCAGCTGGTGGTGGACGTGGACGGCAACATGGTGAACGAGATGAAGCTGCTCAGGAAGGAGAGCAGGAACATGAACTCCAGGGTGACCCAGCTCTACATGCAGCTGCTTCACGAGATCATCAGGAAGAGAGACAACTCTCTGGAGCTGGCCCAGCTGGAGAACCGGGTTCTCAACGTCACCTCAGAGATGCTGAGGCTAGCCTCGCGCTACAAGGTTAGAACGTCAAGGTGGAACTTAAACGTAACGTGGTTAATGTTACTTTCATGTAGAGGTAAAATCGAATGAAGGAGTGTGCTAGAAGCAGAACAACAGTGCTATAATAGGGGACTTTAGAAGGCCAGCACTCACAATTTTGTATATAATGTTTACATATCCAACATACTCATATCAAATGTATACACTGTACTCTAAACCATCTACTGAATCTTGCCTATGCTGTTCGGCCATCGACCCAATCTCTAGCCACTTTAATAAATTATAATTGGATGAAATAAATGTATCACTAGCCACTTTAAACAATGCCATTTACATAATGTTTACATATCCTACATTACTTATCTCATATGTATATACTGTACTCCATACCATCTACTGCATCTTGCCTATGCCGGTCAGCCATCGCTCATCCATATATTTATATGTACATACTCGTATTCATTCCTTTACTCTTGTGTGTATAAGGTAGTTGTTGTGAATTTGTTAGATTACTTGTTAGATACTACTGCATGGTCGGAACTAGAAGCACAAGCATTTCGCTACACTCGCATTAACATCTGCTAACCATGTGTATGTGACAAATAAAATTTGATTTGATATAGCTGGGGACAATATTTAGATGTGCCTATAGCAAATGTAATGTTGCTAAAATATCTGTTAGAAATATATCAAGAATATTCTGGTCTTTATTCAACTTCTCTGTCCTGCCACAAGGAGCTGGAAGGGCGTTTTGCAGCAATGGCGGGGGTGGTGAACAACCAGTCGGTGCTGATCGCTGCGTTGGAGGAGCAGTGTCTACGGACCCTGGGGCGCAGTGAGTTGCAGGTGGTCCCCCCGCTGGTCCAGGTGGTCCCAGAGAACATCCCCGTCAACAGCCGCTTCACCAACGAGATACAGAGGGATCACAACAACCGGGCATTCCCACGGGGGTCCCGCATGGACTCCCCCACCGCCTCCCCATTTGGACTCAACCCACCGCCACCACAGGGCACGCTCACTTCAGACGGTACGTACCAAGTAACCCCGGGAGGGGTGGTGAGCATTAATGAGACAAAGACTGAATAATTGTGTCCATTTACCAGAGTATGTTGAGTTGGTTGGAAACAGTGCTGGTATGGCAATTTCTGAATTAGGCAGAAGCTAAACTCACAGTAGGCCGGGCAAACATTTCACATGTCTAATTGTCAGAGACGCTAAATTAGCATTGCGGCAGCCAATGGTGCATGTAATTTGATGAATGCCTTGCGAAAGGGGAAACGGTCTGGACAATGGGCCAGCTGTGGTCCAGTGGGTTCATCCCTGGCAAGACAGACAGCGCAGTGAGATCACACATTCCTTTCAGTGCCTCTGGGACAGCTGGACTGGCTATAACCTACTGCTGGTGTGTGTGTCGGAGCCTGTGTGTTCGTGTATATGGAGTGAGTTCTGGAGAATTACACTCGGACCTGAGAGGATGGGTTCAACTGAGCTCTGGGCGTTAACATGTATTTATGGGCGTATGGCTGGACTAAACTCAGTGCTGGCTTAAATGGGCCTTTGTGAGGATTGGCAGATATACAAACAGATAAAGAATGCTCCAACTGCAGAGCAACACTGAGCAGGCACTCACAGTTGCAAACATACAACACATTCACATGGCTGGTTGGTCGGAGCCAGGCTATAACCTTACCTCTGGCTGGATAATGCAAGCATATTCTGGCATATGGGCCAGCTTAACTTCTTAGGGCTAGGGGGCAGTATTTTGAAGTTCGGATGAAAAACGTGCCCGAAGTAAACTGCCTGTTACTCAGGCCCAGAAGCTAGGATATGCATATAATTAGTAGCTTTGGATAGAAAACACTCTGAAGTTTCTGAAACTGTTAAAATAATGTCTGTGAATATAACAGAACTGATATGGCAGGCAAAAACCCGAGCAAAATCCATCCGGGATGTCTGAATCAGTCATGTCACACTGTTTTCAATAGGCCAGCTATTCAAAGCCTCATAGTTTAACCCCCAGATTGCAGTTCCTATGGCTTCCACTAGATGTCAACAGTCTTTAGAAAAAGGTTTGAAGCTTCAATCATGAAAATCAAGGGAGTAAGACCACTTGTTCCTGAGTTCACGTCAAGTATACTGTTTTGGATTTTGCGCGTAACAGGGAATGCACGCTCAGTTCTTTTTCTCTTCTATTCAGCAGGCTATATTCCATCTGAAATATTATAGTTTATATTCATTTTAGGGTATCTGAGTATTGATTAGAAATGCTGTTTGACTTTTTTCGACAAACTTTACGGGAACTTTTGGGATATCGTTTGTCTGCATGGATGAAAGCTTTTGGGCAGGTGGATTACTGAAGAAAACGCGCCAACCAAACGGAGCTATATGGATATAAAGAGGAACTTTATCGAACAAAAGGACCTTTTATTGTGTAACCTGGACACTTGGGTATGCCATCAGAGGAAGATCAAAGGTAAGCAATTTATTTTATGCTATTTTTGAGTTTTGTAACACCTCTGCTGGTTATGTTATTATGCTGATTGAGTTGAGTGGGGCGCTGTACTCAGACAATCAAATGTTCTGCTTTCGCCGTAAAGCCTTTTTGAAATCTGACAATGCTGTTAGATTAACAAGAGTCTAAGCTTTTGAAGGGTGTGCAGCATTTGTATTTTCATGAATGTTTGAAATGAGTATTTTTGTAATTTGAAGTTGGCGCTCTGCATTTCACCGGATGTTGTCAAAATCGATCCCGTTCCCGGGATTGGACCCGTAACAGGTTAAGGAAGCCTTTTCTGAGACCAGGCAGATATACAGTGGGGATAAAGACAGCTCTACCTGCAGTTAATAACTGACCAGACACCCACACTACTGAAAACAGAACATAGAAAGGCCCACAGAAAGAAAGAATGAATATATACAGTTAAAGTCAGAAGTTTACATACACCTTAGCCAAATACATTTAAACTCAGTTTTTCACAATTCCTGACATTTAATCCTAGTAAGAATTCCCTGTCGTAATTAGGATCACCACTTTATTTTAAGAATGTGAAATGATTTATTTCAGCTTTTATTTCCTTCAACACATTCCCAGTGGGTCAGAAGTTTACATACACTCAATTAGTATTTGGTAGCATTGCCTTTAAATTGTTTAACTTGGATCAAACGTTTCAGGTAGCCATCCACAAGCTTCCCACAATAAGTTGGGTGAATTGTGGACCATTCCCCCTGACAGAGCTGGTGTAACAGTCAGGTTTGTAGGCCTCCTTGCTCACACACGCTTTTTCAGTTCTGCCCATAACTTTTCTATAGGATTGAGGTCAGGGCTTTGTGATGGCCACTCCAATAATTTGACTTTGTTGTCCTTAAGCCATTTTGCCACAACTTTGGAAGTATGCTTGGGGTCATTGTCCATTTGGAAGAACCATTTGCAACCAAACTTTAACTTCCTGACTGATGTCTTGAGATGTTGCTTCAAAATATCCACATTCATTTTCCATCCTCATGATGCCATCTATTTTGTGAAGTGCACCAGTCCCTCCTGCAGCAAAGCACCCCCACAACATGATGCTGCCACCCCCGTGCTTCCCAGTTGGGATGGTGTTCTTGCAAGCCTCCCCCTTTTTCCTACAAACATAACGATGGTCATTATGGCCAAACAGTTCTATTTTTGTTTCATCAGACCAGAGGACATTTCTCCAAAATGTACAAATCTTTGTCA
The DNA here is from genome assembly GCA_030435695.1 of Brachymystax lenok tsinlingensis. Taxonomy (NCBI): domain Eukaryota; kingdom Metazoa; phylum Chordata; class Actinopteri; order Salmoniformes; family Salmonidae; genus Brachymystax; species Brachymystax lenok. The sequence goes on along the minus strand of CM059790.1, from coordinate 24,568,756 downwards.
CCATGTGCAGTTGCAAACCGTAGTCTGGCTTTTTTATGGCGGTTTTGGAGCAGTGGCTTCTTCCTTGCTGAGTGGCCTTTCAGGTTATGTCGATATGGGACTCGTTTTACTGTGGATATAGATACTTTTGTACCTCTTTCCTCCAGCATCTTCACAAGGTCCTTTGCTGTTGTTCTGGGATTGATGTGCACTTTTCACACCAAAGTACATTCATCTCTAGGAGTGGTTGAAAAAAAACAAGTTAATGACTCCAACCTAAGTGTATGTAAACTTCCGACATCAACTGTATACAGTGGGGCAAAAAAGTATTTAGTCAGCCACCAATTGTGCAAGTTCTCTCACTTAAAAAGATGAGGCCTGTAATTTTCATCATAGGTACACTTCAACTATGACAGACAAAATGAGGAAAAAAAAATCCAGAAAATCACATTGTAGGATTTGTAATGAATTCATTTGCAAATTATGGTGGAAAATAAGTATTTGGTCACATACAAACAAGCAAGATTTCTGGCTCTCACAGACCTGTAACTTCTTCTTTAAGAGGCTCCTCTGTCCTCCACTCGTTACCTGTATTAATGGCACCTGTTTGAACTTGTTATCAGTATAAAAGACACCTGTCCACAACCTCAAACAGTCACACTCCAAACTCCACTATGGCCAAAACCAAAGAGCTGTCAAAGGACACCAGAAACAAAATTGTAGACCTGCACCAGGTTGGGAAGACTGAATCTGCAATAGGTAAGCAGCTTGGTTTGAAGAAATCAACTGTGGGAGCAATTATTAGGAAATGGAAGACATACAAGACCACTGATAATCTTCCTCGATCTGGGGCTCCACACAAGATCTCACCCGTGGGGTCAAAATGATCACAAGAACGGTGAGCAAAAATCCCAGAACCACACGGGGACCTAGTGAATGACCTGCAGAGAGCTGGGACCAAAGTAACAAAGCCTACCATCAGTAACACACTACACCGCCAGGGACTCAAATCCTTCAGTGCCAGACGTGTCCCCCTGCTTAAGCCAGTACATGTTCAGGCCGTCTGAAGTTTGCTAGAGAGCATTTGGATGATCCAGATGAGGATTGGGAGAATGTCAGATGGTCAGATGAAACCAAAATAGAACTTTTGGTAAAAACTCAACTCGTCGTGTTTGGAGGACAAAGAATGCTGAGTTGCATCCAAAGAACACCATACCTACTGTGAAGCATGGGGGTGGAAACATCATGCTTTGGGGCTGTTTTTCTGCAAAGGGACCAGGACGACTGATCCGTAAAGGAAAGAATGAATGGGGCCATGTATCGTGAGATTTTGAGTGAAAACCTCCTTCCATCAGCAAGGGCATTGAAGATGAAACGTGGCTGGGTCTTTCAGCATGACAATGATCCCAAACACACCGCCTGGCAACGAAGGAGTGGCTTTCAGAAGAAGCATTTCAAGGTCCTGGAGTGGCCTAGCCAGTCTCCAGATCTCAACCCCATAGAAAATCTTTGGAGGGAGTTGAAAGTCCGTGTTGCCCAGCGACAGCCCCAAAACATCACTGCTCTAGAGGAGATCTGCATGGAGGAATGGGCCAAAATACCAGCAACAGTGTGTGAAAACCTTGTGAAGACTTACAGAAAACGCTTTGACCTCTGTCATTGCCAACAAAGGGTATATAACAAAGTATTGAGATAAACTTTTGTTATTTACCAAATACTTATTTTCCACCATAATTTGCAAATAAATAAATTTAAAATCCTACAATGTGATTTTCTGGATTTCTTTTTCTCATTTCGTCTGTCATAGTTGAAGTGTACCTATGATGAAAATTACAGGCCTCTCATCTTTTTAAGTTGGAGAACTTGCACAATTGGTGGCTGACTAAATACTTTTTTGCCCCACTGTATGTATAAAATGCAGTCGCTAGTAAAAGTCCACACACCCCTGGAAAAGTCTTTATTTATGTTTAAAATGTAATCTAAAAAGGGCAACAAAAAAATTGCATCTTGATCTACACAACCTACTCTACATTTTCAAAGCAAAATAAAAATGACATTTTCCAAAATACTAAGAAATACAAAATAAGCATGTATTGTTTGCGTATGGTCTTCACACTCCAGTGTTAAAACTTGGTGGAAGCATCGTTGGCAGTCATTACAGCTCTGAATAAGATTCTACCAACCTTGCACAACTCCTACAGCAACATATATCCACTTCGCTGCTGAGCCGTTGTTGCTCCTAGATGTTCCACTTCACAATAACAGCACTTACAGTTGACCGTGGCAGCTCTGGCAGGGCAGATATTTGGCGAATTGACTTGTTGGAATGATGGCATCCTATAACAGTGCCACATTGAAAGTCGCTGAGCTCTTCAGTAAGGCCATTCTATTTGTCTATGGAGACTGAATGGCCATGTGCTCGATTCTATACACCTGTCAGCAACAGGTGTGGCTGAAATAGTCGAATCTACATACCTTTGTATATATAGTGTATGTTCCGAGATTCATCAAACGGCATTGAGTTTACCACATCAGTCACTGGCTTTAATAATAAGTGCATTGACGATGACGTCCCTACAGTGACCGTACATATCCCAACCAGAAGCCAGAGATTACAGACAACATCCGCACTGAGCTAAAGGCTAGAGCTGCCGCTTTCAAGGAGCAGGACACTGATCTGGACGCTTATAAGAAAATCCTGCGGCTGTGTGGTAAACATTCACAAGGCCGCAGGGCCAGATGGATTACCAGGATGCGTACTCAGAGCATGCGCTGACATTCTCAACCTCTCTCTGACCCAGTCTGTAATACCTACAATGTTTCAAGCAGACCACCCTATGCCCAAGAACACAAGGTAACCTGCCTAAATGACAATCACCCCGTAGCTCTCATCTGTAGCCATGAAATGCTTTGGAAGGCTGGTCATGGCTCACATTAACCTCTACGGGCTAGGGTCAAGTTTTCTGAATTTCCGCCTGTCTGACGTGCCAATAGTAAACTGCCTGTTACTCAGGCCCAGAAGCTAGGATATGCATATTAGTGGCATTGGATAGAAAACACTCTGAAGTTTCTAAAACTGTTAAAATAATGTCTGAGTATAACAGAACTGATATGGCAGGTAAAAACCAGAGGAAAAACCATCCAGAAATATATATTTTTTTGGAGGTCCCTGGTCTTTCCAATGGCTCGGTATTGACTGTATAGGGGAATAGCTCCTAGATTGCAGTTACTATGGCTTCCACTAGATGTCAAGTCTTTATTTAAGGTTTCAGGCTTGTTTTTTGAAAAACGAACAAGAACTTGCTGTTGATCCAAAAGTAGCACCGTGGCAATAGTACTGTTTTGGCGCACGTGATTGAGTGCGCGCTCTTCGTTCTTTTCCTTTCTTATTGAACATATATTTCATACGGAGTGAACTGATTGTTTATTTAGATATTAGAGTACCTAGATGTCAACAGTCTCGAGACAGTGTAAATTTTCATTTTGGATGCTTTAGACCAGAGAATAAGAGCAAACCAGGAAGTGTACTTTTTATGTCAACAGTACCCAGCGCGCTCTCCCGACAAGGCGCGCAGTGTCTTTTTTACCGTCGTTATCGATCCGTTTATATTCCGGTTGATTTATAATAGTAAATATACGTAAAAGTGTTCCTAAGGATACATTTAAAATGTTTGATTGTTCTTGGACAAGTTTATAGGTATAAGATGAACGAGTTCTCGTCACGTTTCAATGGAGGAGTGGAGGCTATAGTTTCTGATTATAACACGCGAACCAAATGGAGATTTATGGATAAAATACATTACTTTTGCTAACAAAAGAACCATGATTGTCTTCGTTGGACACTTAGGATGACCTCAGCAGAAGTTCTTCAACAGGTAATTGATTTGTTTTCACTGTGAAATGTGTTGTGTGTGCCATGATGGCTAATGGATTCATGGCTATGGGAAAAATATGTGAGGTGCTACCCTCAAACAATCAAATGTGCTGCTTTCGCCGTAAAGCCTTTTTGAAATCTGACAACGCTGTGATATTGGCAAGAAACAGAGCTTTTGATGAGTATGGAACACTTGTATATTGGTGGATGTTTAATAATTCAACTTTTGGATTTTGAATTTGGCGCCTTGCATTTCACCTGGTAGTGTCGGGATTGGGGGCGCTAGCGCCCCAGCAATCCCTGAGAGGTTAATCAAATGGCCACACAACTATTTACATTGACACCCACCCATTTGTTTTTACACTGCTGCTACTCACGGATTATTATCTATGCATAGTCACTTTACCCCTACCTACATGTACAAATTACCTCGACTAACCTGTACCCCCTCACATTGACTCGGTACCCCCTGTATATAGCCTCGTTATTGTTATTTATTTTTTACTTTATTTAGTAAATATTTTCTTAACTTTATTTCTTGAACTGCATTGTTAGTTAAGGGCTTGTAAGTAAACATTTCACAGTAAGGTCTACACCTGTTGTATTCGGCGCATGTGACAAATAAAGTTTGATATGATTTGATTAACTTTTTGGCATAAATTAAAAACCAATACAACAGAGTGAAACCCTCAGAATTTTCAAGTATTGTTGTGGCAGCATCATGTTATGGGTATGCTTGTCATTGGCAGGGACTGGGGAGTTTGTTAGGATCTAAATCAATATGAAAGGAGTAAAGCACATGGGAAAAGTAAAACACCTCAGACGTCTGAAAGCCTAACCCTGGGAGAGTTTTATTTTTCAATTACACACATTTGAATGCCAAAGACACACCAGAATGGCTTTCCAAGAGATGTTGAATGTTCCTGAGTGGTCTAGTCTCAAATAAGAGCCAAGGTTTGAATATTGCTGTCCATCAATGATTTCCAACCATATTTACTGAGCTTGAGCAATTTGGACAAAAACAAAATGGACATTATACGTTACACTAAGAGTTGTGAAAACTTGGTATAATATTATTAAAAAAAGATTCACAGCTGTAAAAGACTGCCGAAGGTACTTCCACTAAATATTAACTCTGGGTGTGAAGACATACGCAATCAAGATATATATTGGGGGATTTGTACTTATTAGATTTTTATTTGACATCTTTCACTCCACTACATTCCTAATGAAAATGTACTTTTTACTCCATACATTTTCACGCACTAATCAAGAGAAAGTCCCTATTCATCCTTACTGCCTCTGATCTGGCGGACTCACTAAACAAACACTTTGTTTGTAAATTATGTCAGTGTTGGAGTGTGCCCCTGGCTATCCATAACATTTTTAAACAAGAAAATCATGCTACGTGCTTTGCTTAATATAAGGAATGTGAAAAAGTATATTTTTACTTTTGGTACTTGAGTATATTTAGAACCAAATACTTTTAGACTTTTACTCAAGTAGTATTTTACTGGGTGACTTTCACTTGAGTCATTTTCTATTAAGGTATCTTTACTTTTACACAAGTAGGACAATTGGGTACTTTTTCCACCACTGGTTTTTGATTTATTTAAAAAAAAATCCTCTTTCTTTTACTTTGAAAATGCTGAGTAGGTTGTGTAGAGAAAAAATGCAATGTAATTTTAAGGTAGGAAAACGTGAAGACTCGGCAAAGGGTTGGGACTATGTACTGTATACTATACCTATTCAAATCAAACCCATCTGGTTGGCCAGTCCTATATTACAGTCAGAAGCGGTAATCAGCTGCAGAAAGCGGAGAGACCCTCTCCTAATCAGACTCAACTCTCTCCTGACTAGTGCCCACAAAAACAACATTTCCCATGTGAGCAAGATCATTTTCAGCATAAACCCAATTTGCAGGGTGATAATACTTCTTGGAAATGCCTCTGAAAGACCGGGAAAGAGCATTTTGTTATGACTGGAGATTTGACCGTGGTGGCTTGAAGACCGCAGAGTGGGCTTAAACAAACTTACTGCAACTGTCACTCACTAGAATAATGAGCTAGGGCTATGTCCTGGGGTAGGAGTGAGGTGAAACTGAGAAGACAGAGCATTTGAGTACTGAGGACAGAAGAATCTCTGGTCGGTATTTGGGTAAAGTGTAATGGCGAGGAAAAACAGGCTAATCTCAAGGTCAAACTGCCACTATCTGATCGGCCACTCTCAGGCCTGCTGTGGGCCAGCTGGCGTCTTGTGGGGATCTGACATTCTTATACTATAATAGTATTTTTATACCATAATAGTATTAACAATTGCTAATTGCTATTAATCATATTGGGGGTTATTCTGTAAGGACTTGTGTATGTGTAACCCCTGTGCGGACATCTTGAGACAATTGCTGACTTGTGGTTAAGTGGGGGGTGTGGGGTCTATCTCAAGACCCTGTCTGGTGGAAAAGTACTGAGCTGCCAAAAACAAGAAGATAAATCAAGAAGAGCGCCAAGAGGCTGGGACCAGCCTGTGTGACAACGATTGGCCAGGCAAGTCTAAACCACGCCCAGCCACTGTTCTGATAGGCCAGCTCACGAAGCAGGAACTAACTCTGTCAGAACATATACCCATGCTTTCAGCAGAAAGGGAGTTCTTTGTTTCGTCCTGCATGATGTTACAGTGAACCCGTATATACGGAAATTGTATTTGCCATTCATTAACTTTTGAATTAAACAATTATTTTAACCAAGTTCAGGTGTACTATTGTTCCTATCTCAGTTGAACCTACGCAAAACCTAACAGTCTGCCTTATATAAACCCTTCAACTGGGAGTACTGTAGGGCCATAACTACTGTGCCAGGTCAATAGGAAGGGCTGTGAACATTTAAACGTTAAAATGTTTCAACAAAGTTGGGATACTTAACGTTTAGAAAAATCCCTAACCGAAAAGTTGTTTCATCCCCCCACCCTTAATTAAAATCACAGTGCACTTATCGCAAAACATTTTCTGTATTATAGTCGATAGTCTATAAAAGGAAAGTTGTGTAATTCAAATAAGACCAGAGGGGAAGAGGTGAACTTCATCAACTTTAGTTCATTTGCAAGGCAAGAAATTGCAAGATGCAGATGACCCCTCCTCTCTCTCCCCCTTGGGCTGGCCTGCCTGCTCGGTCTCTTCGCCAATGATGCAAGTGTGTGTTCAGTCTTTGGTCTGTTGCATGCAGAATATTCTATCCCATTCATGGCACTGATGTCACCGTGATACAGAGGTTTCTTCGGGACAGTCTTGCGAGTACCAGGTAGCCTACTCATTTTTGCCTCATAATATGAAATTACAGTAGGCTATCAGTAGCCTTTATTGATTACCCTTTTCAGACAATGTAATGTGGCCCCCTGAAAGTGCCTTGCCTACGCCATGTTTATTTGCACGTTAGGGTAGTTGTTGGAAGGATACACTATGGATTTTTAAATGCCGACAATACCTTCTTTGTAATATTAATCCTAGGTGTAAAATGGAAAATAATGGCTTCTTCTCAGGAAGTATTAAAATTGTCAAGAGGACTAAAACACAGTTGTCCACTATCTACATACATTAATGTTCAAAAGTTTGGGTCACTTAGAAATGTCCTTGTTTTTGAAAGTAAAGCACATTTTTGTCCATTAAAATAACATAAAATTGATCAGAATTACAGTGTAGACACCGTTAACGTTGTAAATGACTATTGTAGCTGGAAACGGCAGTTTGTTTATGGAATATGTACAGAGCCCCATTATCAGAAACCATCACTCCTGTGTTCCAATGGCCCGTTGTGTTAGCTTATCCAAGTTTATCATTTTAAAAGGCTAATTGATCATTAGAAAACCCTTTTGCAATTTTGTTAGCACAGCTGAAAACTGTCGTCCTGAATAAAGAAGCAACAAAACTAGTTGAGTATCTGGAGCATCAGCATTTGTGGGTTTGATTACAGGCTCAAAACGGCCAGAAACAAATAACTTTTCTGAAACTCGTCAGTCTATTCTTGTTCTGAGAAATTAAGGCATTCCATGCGAGAAATTGCCAAAAAACGGAAAATCTCGTACAACACTGTGTCCTACTCCCTTCACAGAACAGCGCAAACTGGCTCTAACCAGAACAGAAAGAGGAGTGTGAGGCCCCGGTGCACAACTGAGCAAGGAGGACAAGTACATTAGACTGTCAAGTTTGAGAAACAGACGCCTCACAAGTCCTCAACTGGCAGCTACATTAAATAGTACCCGCAAAACACCAGTCTCAACATCAACAGTGAAGAAGCGACTCCGGGATGCTGGCTTTCTAAGCAGAGTTGCAAAGAAAAAGGCATATCTCAGACTGGCCAATAAAAAGAAAAGATTAAGATGGGCAAAAGAACACAGACACTGGACAGAAGCAATATTAACTAGGGAAATTGTGTCACTTCTCTTGCGTTCATTGCACGCAGAGTCAGGGTATATGCAACAGTTTGCGCAGCCTGGCTCGTAGCTAATTTGCCAGAATTTTACACAATTATGACAGAACATTAAAGGCCGTGCAATGTAACAGCAATATTTAGACTTAGGGTTGACACCCCGTTCGATAAAATATGGAACGGTTCCATATTTCACTGAAAGAATAAATGTTTTGTTTTCAAAATGATAGTTTCCGGATTTGACCATATTAATGACCAAAGGCTCGTATTTCTGTATATATTATATTATAATTAAGTCTATGATTTGATATTTGATAGAGCAGTCTGACTGAGCGATGGCAGGCAGCAGCAGGCTCGTAAGCAGTCATTCAAACTTTACTGCATTTGCCAGCAGCTCTTAGCAATGCTTGAAGCACAGCTCTGTTTATGACTTGAGATTAGACTGGCAATACTAAAGTGCCTATTAGAACATCCAATAGTCAAAGGTATATGAAATACAAATGGTCTAGAGAGAAATAGTCGACGCGTCATAATTCCTATAATAACTATAACCTAAAACTTCTTAACTGGGAATATTGAAGAACTCTGAATATTGAACCACCAGATTTCATATGTTCTGAGTAAGGAACTTAAACGTTAGCTTTTGTACATGGCACATATTGCACATTTACTTTCTTCTCCAACACTGTGTTTTTGCAATATTTAAACCAAATTGAGCATGTTTCATTACTTATTTGAGACTAAATAGATTTTATTTATGTATTATATTAAGTTGAACTGCACCAGATTTGCCAGCTCTTGCTGTGAGATGTTACCCCACTCTTCCACCAAGGCACCTGCAAGTTCCCAGACATTTCTGGGGGGGAATGGCCCTAGCCCTCACCCTCCAATCCAATAGGTCCCAGACGTGCTCAATGGGATTGAGATCCGGGCTCTCCGCAGGCCATGGCAGAACACTGACATTCCTGTCTTGCAGGAAATTACGGACAGAACGAGCACTATGAGTAACGCTCATTCCTTCGACGATAAATGCGAATCCGACCATCACCCCTGGTGAGACAAAACCGCAACTCGTCAGTGAAGAGCACTTATGCCAGTCCTGTCTGGTCCAGCGAAGGTGGGTTTGTGCCCATAGGCGACGTTGTTGCCGTGCCAGAGAAGAATTGTCACTTTTTTTTTTTATTGTCTGAAAAGTTACCAATTGTCGCTATGGACATGTTACTGTAGCTGCGTTCTATGGCTGTTGCGGTAGATATAACTTCATTAACCAGCCCTAGTGGTCATACATACGTAATAGGACCATTATTCTACATTGAAAATTGTAAGTTCAAGACTAAAAAAAAATGTGCTTAACAAGTCACACAGTAAGTTGCATGGACTCGCTCTGTGTGCAATAATAATGTTTAACATGATTTTATAATGACTACCTCATCTCTGTACCCCACACATACAATTACCTATAAGGTCCCTCAGTCGAGCAGTGAATTTCAAAAAGATTCAACCACAAAGACCAGGGAGGTTTTCAAATGCCACGCAAAGGCCGGCTATTGGTAGATGGGTAAAAATAAATAAAAGCAGACATTGAATATCCCTTTGAGCATGGTGAAGTTATGAATTAGACTTTGGATGGTGAATCAATACACCCAGTCACTACAAAGATACAGGCGTCCTTCCTAACTCCGTTGCCGGAGAGGAAGGAAACCGCTCAGGGATTTCACCATGAGGCCAATGGTGACTTTAAAACAGAGTTTAATGGCTGTGACAGGGGAATGGATAAACAACATTGTAGTTACTCCACAATACTAAGCTAATTGACAGAGTAAAAAAGATGCCTGTACAGAATACAAATATTCCAAAACATGCATCCTGTTTGCAACAAGCCACTAAATACTGCAAGAAATGTGGCAAAGCAATTAACTTTTTGTCTTGAATACAAAGTGTTATGTTTGGGTCAAATCCAATCCAACACATTACGTAGTACCACTATTCATATTGTCAAGTATAGTGTTGGCTGCTGTTATGGGAATGATTGTAAATCGTTACGGACTGTGTAGTTCAAAAAAAAAAAAAAAAAAAAAAAAAGGAATAGTCGGTCTGTCCCCGACAAAAAAAAAAATATTGGTCAACTGAGAGATGTCCTGTTATTTCAACCAATCGATTGGTCAAAACATTTAAACTCATTTTTCCATATACAGTGCCTTCAGAAAGTATTCAGACCCCTTGCCTTTTTCCACATTTTGCTACATTACAGCCTTATTCTAAAATTGCTTAACTTCTTAGGGAGCGGCTGCATAGGTGACGGTTTTGGAGAGTCTGGCATGCCCAAAATAAAATGCCTGCCACTCAGGCCCAGAAAATAGGATATGCACATAATTAGTACTATTGGATAGGAAACACTCTGAAGTTTCTAAGAGTGTTAAAATATTGTCTGTGAGTATAACAGAACTGATATAGCAAGAAAAAACCAGAGGAAAATCCATCCGGATTTCTCGGGCACGAGACTGGATGCGCGCCCCACTTTATTTTACTTATATAACGTTTATGTGACCATCCGAGTGAAATATTATCGCTAATATTCATAAAAGGATAGCTAAGGATGCATTATAACTGGTCTTCGATTTGTTTAGGAAAAGTTTATAGGTATATTTGAACGCGTTCTGTTCACGTTTCAATGGGCGATTCGACGTTGGTTTTCTGAACATAACGCGCCAACCAAACTGAGATTTATGGATATAATAAATGACTTTTTCTAACAAAATAACCATTGGATGTCTTCGTTGGACACTTGGGAAGCCCTCAGCAGAAGTTCTTCGAAAGGTAAGGGATTTGTTTTCGCTGTGAAATGGGTTGTGTGAACCGCGCTGGTTTATGAATTTATGCTAATGCAGAAATATTAGAGGTGCTATCCTCAAACAATCAAATGTTGTGCTTTCGCCGTAAAGCCTTTTTGAAATCTGACAACGCTGTGATATTGCCAAGAAGCAGAGCTTTTGATAACTATGCAACACTTGTATATTGATGAATGTTTAATAATTCAACTTTTGGATTTTGAATTTGGCGCCCCACTGCTCCCTAAGTTGTTAAATAAACAAAAATCCTCAGCAATCTACACACAATAGCCCATAATGACAAAGTGAAAACAGGCTTTTAGAATTTTTTGCAAATGTATTAAAAATAAAACAGAAATACCTTATTTACATATGTGTTCAGAGCCCTTGCTATAATACTCTAAATTTAGGTCAGGTGCATCCTGTTTCCATTGATCCTCCTTGAGATTTTTGATTGGTGTCCACCTGTGGTAAATTCAATTGATTGGACATGATTTGGAAAGGCACACACCCGTCTAAAAAAAGGTCCCACAGTTGACAATGCATGTCAGAGCAAAAACCAAACCATGAGGTCAAAGGAATAGCCCGTAGAGCTCCGAGACAGGATTGTGTCGGGGCATAGATCTGGGGAATGGTACCAAAACATTTCTGCTGCATTGAAGGTCCCCAAGAACACAGTGCCCTGAATGCCAAGCGTCACATCTGAAGGAAACCTGGCACCATGCCTAACTAAAATAGCCTCCAGAGAAAAGTCTAAGTGTTGTGTGTGTCACATCAGTGAGTCTAAAGTTCCTTCAGGCAGAGCAGTGGTTTCCTAATCTAATAATGCTGGGACTATTGGCAGTTGAAAGGACTGAAGAGGAAACAGTCCATAGAGAGGGACAGGGACAAGGGGACAGGGAGAGCGACAAGGGGAAGGAGAAAGGAGAGGAACAAGGAGAGGGACAGGGAGAAGGGGACAGGGAGAAGGACAAGGGGAAGGAGAAAGAGAACGGGGAGGGAGAAGGACAATGAGAGGGACAAGGGGAGAGGGCAAAGGGGTGAAGGGAGAGGGCCAAGGAGGGGGGAGGGACAAGGGAGAGAAAGGGCAACCAGTGGGTCAGACTCCTCTGTACCATGTTTTTTTGTAGGATGACAATGTCTGTATTTTTTATTTCTTTGGTGAAGTCCAGGTTCCTGTTCTTTAGGCCAAAGGTAGACGACCTCAGGCCTTAGATATTCCAGGATGAATTAGTGAAGGCTTTGTGTTCCATAAAGTGTCCAATTGTTGTTGGTTGTGTGGTTTGGCCTCAGGGCAGTAAGTGTGAGCAGAGCCTGCTGAGCATCTTGTACAGCCATTGGCTTTGGCTAGTGTAAGAGTGGGGGTTGGGCCTGTTTGCCTGCTCACGGCCTGGGCGTATCTGTGACTTCCATGTTGAGGCCCTCTTTGCGGGGGGTGGGGTGCATGGGGTGGGCAGGAAGGGCATAGGTCTGATCTGAGGGGGCCTAAATGGGGTGTGCTGACTAGTCTGTGCTGACTAGTGTAATCACCTGCTGTTCCAGCTCCACCTGCCTTACCTCCAGCTGGGTAAATTTATCCTTCATTTCAATGAGGGAGTAGTACGCTATGCTGGGAGGTTGACGCTCCGCTTGGGGGTGATCGTCTGTGGGGTTTTATAAAATGAAGAGGTCTGGTCTGACCTGCTCGGGGAGGGGGTATTTTTCTCAAGGGAGAGCTTCTCCTGCTGAGCTAATTATTTGATTAGGTGAACGTCCAGCTGAAACTGTTTGGGGTTACCCTGTACCAATACTGTTCCAGACATAGAGATTTATATTAGCTGACTCAGAGTCCTCATTGTCTAGTATCCTGAGTTTCCACCCCTCGGTAACATCCCCCCTAACAAAGGGGTAGTGTGCCAATATAGCACTGTGCCATGCCAGGGGATGGTCTGTGTGGAAGATGAGGTTGCTGATGTCTTGATTTTCCATAAGAAGCTTATTTTTGTGCTCTTTTCGTGTCTTATAATTCTTTACATACACAGGGCACTGTATTTGAATTACCTCAACAGCGGGAGGCAGCTTCTAAGGCCTCTCCATTTGCCCTTCACCAGCACAAAAACATCCTGTGGCATCCTGCATTAGCATCGAACAGCCCCCGTGATATGCAACTTTTCAGGGAAGTCAGGAACCAATATACACAGGCAGTTAGGAAAGCAAAGGCTAGCTTTTTCAAGCAGAAATAAGCTTCCTGTAATAAAAACTCAAAAAAGTTCTGGGACACTGTAAAGTCCACGGAGAATAAGAGCACCTCCTCCCAATTGCCCACTGCACTGAGGATAGGAAACGCTGTCACCACTGATAAATCCACAATAATTGAGAATTTCAACATGCATTTTTCTACAGCTGGCCATGCTTTCCACCTGGCTACCTCTACCCTGGTCAACAGCCCTGCACCCCCCTCACCTCCCCCATTTCTCCTTCTCCCAAATCCAGTTAGCTGATGTTCTGAAAGAGCTGCAAAATCTGGACCCCTACAAATCAGCCGGGCTAGACAATCTGGACCCTTTCTTTCTAAAATTATATGACGAAATTGTTGCAACCCCTCTTACTAGCCTGTTCAACCTCTCTTTCGTGTCATCTGAGATTCCCAAAGACTGGAAAGCAGCTGCGGTCATCCCCCTCTTCAAAGGGGGAGACACTCTTGACCCAAACTGCTACAGACCTATATCTATCCTACCCTGCCTTCTAAGGTCTTTGAAAGCCAAGTTAACAAACAGATTACCGACCATTTCGAATCCCACTGTACCTTCTCTGCTATGCAATCTGGTTTCAGAGCTGGTCATGGGTGCACCTCAGCCACGCTCAAGGTACTAAATTATATCATAACCGCCATCGATAAGAGACATTACTGTGCAGCCGTATTCATTGATCTGGCCAAGGCTTTCGACTCTGTCAATCACCACATCCTTATCGGCAGACTCTACAGCCTTGGTTTCTCAAATGATTGCCTCGCCTGGTTCACCAACTACTTCTCCTATAGAGTTCAGTGTGTCAAATCGGAGGGCCTGTTATCCGGGCCTCTAGCAGTCTCTATGGGGGTGCCACAGGGTTCAATTCTTGGGCCGACTCTTCTCTGTATACATCAATGATGTGGCTCTTGCTGGTGAGTCTCTGATCCACCTTTACGCAGACGACACCATTCTGTAAACTTCTGGCCCTTCTTTGGACACTTAACTACCCTCCAGACGAGCTTCAATGCCATACAACTCTCCAACTGCTCTTAAATGCATGCTCTTCAATCGATCGCTGCCCGCACCTGCCCGCCCGTCCAGCATCACTACTCTGGACAGTTCTGACTTAGATTATGTGGACAACTACAAATACCTAGGTGTCTGGCTAGACTGTAAACTCTCCTTCCAGACTCACATTAAACATCTCCAATCCAAAATTAAATCTAGAATCAGCTTCCTATTTCGCAAACAAAGCATCCTTCACTCATGCTGCCAAACATACCCTCGTAAAACTGGCCATCCTACCGATCCTCGACTTCGGCGATGTCATTTACAAAATAGCCTCCAACACTCTACTCAACAAATTTGATGCGGTCTATCACAGTGCCATCCATTTTGTCACCAAAGCCCCATATACTACCCACCACTGCAACCTATACGCTCTCGTTGGCTGGCCCTCGCTTCACACTCTTTGCCAAACCCACTGGCTCCAGGTCATCTACAAGTCGCTGCCCCACCTTATCTCAGCTCGCTGGTCACCATAGCAGCACCCACCCGTAGCACGCGCTCCAGCAGGTATATCTCACTGGTCACCCCCAAAGCCAATTCCTCCTTTGGGCGACTTTCCTTCCAGGGGTCTGGGGTCTGCTGCCAATGACTGGAACGAACTACAAAAATCTCTGAAACTGGAGACACATCTCCCTCACCAGCTTTAAGCACCAGCTGTCAGAGCAGCTCACAGACCCCTGCACATAGCACATCTGTAAATAGCCCAGCCAACTACCTCATCCCCTACTGTATTCATTTATCTTGTTCCTTTGCACCGCAGTTTTCTACTTTGCACATTAATCTACTGCACATCTACCATTCCAGTGTTTAATTGCTATATTGTAATTACTTTGCCACCATGGCCTATTTATTGCCTTACCTTCCTTATCTTACCTCATTTGCACACATTATATATAGATTTGTTTTTCTACTGTATTATTGACTCTGTTTTAACTCCATGTGTAACTCTGTTGTTGTGCGTGTCGAACTGCTTTGCTTTATCTTGGCCAGGTCGCAGTTGTAAATGAGAACTTGTTCTCAACTTGCCTACCTGGTTAAATAAAGGTGAAATAAAAAATAAATAAATACATTTGGTTGGAGTAGACTGTGCGACTCTCCTGCCATTGTTGGGCTAAAGGGCTTTGACACCTCTCACTTGACACTTCAGTGCTAATTGAAGTTGTATCAAGCTTGGCAGCCTTAATTTAGCATTCAGTCCTTATAAAGTAAAGTACAGTGGGGAAAAAAAGTATTTAGTCAGCCACCAATTGTGCAAGTTCTCTCACTTAAAAAGATAAGAGAGGCCTGTAATTTTCATCATAGGTACACTTCAACTATGACAGACAAAATGAGGAAAAAATCCAGAAAATCACATTGTAGGATTTTTATGAATTTATTCTGTAATTATGGTGGAAAATAAGTATTTGGTCACATACAAACAAGCAGGATTTCTGGCTCTCACAGACCTGTAACTTCTTCTTTAAGAGGCTCCTCTGTCCTCCACTCATTACCTGTATTAATGGCACCTGTTTGAACTTGTTATCAGTATAAAAGACGCCTGTCCACAACCTCAAACAGTCATACTCCAAACTCCACTATGGCCAAGACCAAAGAGCTGTCAAAGGACACCAGAAACAAAATTGTAGACCTGCACCAGGTTGGGAAGACTGAATCTGCAATAGGTAAGCAGCTTGGTTTGAAGAAATCAACTGTGGGAGCAATTATTAGGAAATGGAAGACATACAAGACCACTGATAATCTTCCTTGATCTGGGGCTCCACGCAAGATCTCACCCGTGGGGTCAAAATGATCACAAGAACGGTGAGCAAAAACCCAGAACCACACGGGGACCTAGTGAATGACCTGCAGAGAGCTGGGACCAAAGTAACAAAGCCTACCATCAGTAACACACTACGCCGCCAGGGACTCAAATCCTGCAGTGCCAGACGTGTCCCCCTGCTTAAGCCAGTACATGTTCAGGCCGTCTAAAGTTTGCTAGAGAGCATTTGGATGATCCAGATGAGGATTGGGAGAATGTCAGATGAAACCAAAATATAACTTTTTGGTAAAACTCAACTCGTCGTGGTTTGGAGGACAAAGAATGCTGAGTTGAATCCAAAGAACACCATACCTACTGTGAAGCATGGGGGTGGAAACATCATGCTTTGGGGCTGTTTTTCTGCAAAGGGACCAGGACGACTGATCCGTGTAAAGGAAAGAATGAATGGGGCCATGTATCGTGAGATTTTGAGTGAAAACCTCCTTCCATCAGCAAGGGCATTGAAGATGAAACGTGGCTGGGTCTTTCAGCATGACAATGATCCCAAACACACCGCCGAACAAGGAGTGGCCGTAAGAAGCATTTCAAGGTCCTGGAGTGGCCTAGCCAGTCTCCAGATCTCAACCCCATAGAAAATCTTTGGAGGGAGTTGAAAGTCCGTGTTGCCCAGCGACAGCCCCAAAACATCACTGCTCTAGAGGAGATCTGCATGGAGGAATGGGCCAAAATACCAGCAACAGTGTGTGAAAACCTTGTGAAGACTTACAGAAAACATTTGACCTCTGTCATTGCCAACAAAGGGTATATTACAAAGTATTGAGATAAACTTTTGTTATTGACCAAATACTTATTTTCCACCATAATTTGCAAATAAATTCATAAAAAATCCTACAATGTGATTTTCTGGATTTCTTTTCCTCATTTTGTCTGTCATAGTTGAAGTGTACCTATGATGAAAATTACAGGCCTCTCTCATCTTTTTAAGTGAGAGAACTTGCACAATTGGTGGCTGACTAAATACTTTTTTTCCCCACTGTATGTATAAACATTACTGACTCAGTTCCAGGTTGGATGGTGTTTTCAGGTTTCTGTTTTTCCAGAGCATTTGCTGAATAGCTTTGGAATAATCATCTTTGGTAGTTGTGAATCTGTAATTCCATCCAAAATCAGGTTGTAGGTTTTGATTTGGAGGGAAGGTTATGATGTAGAGGGTAGCATCCTGTATAAGTCCCTGACAAATAAATAAAAGTTTATCTAACTCTAAATCTATATATCTTTTTTTAAGAGCATGCAGGAGCTCATCTGCTCTCCTCTCTCTGGCACCATCGTTGGTGAGCTATCTTCCCCCCCGCCTCTCCCCTCAGCGAACGCTACAATGTATTTTGTGACTGTGATGAAAGAAGACATCTTGCTCACCTGAGGCAGGATATGGTTTGGTGATTAGTGAAGCAGATTATGTCATAGAGGCAGCACTGAAGGATTAACAGAGTAGAGACATTAGCTTTGGGCACTGGTCAAGAGGAGTGCATTATATAGGGAATAGGGTGCCATGACGACGCAGGCACTGACCCATTTCTCCCTCCCCCTCTCCTTTCTCTTAGGTCCGTTTAAGGACTGCTACCAGGTGCGCCAGGCGGGCCACAGCACCAGTGGGATGTACCTGCTGAAGGCAGAGAGTAATGAACAGCTGATCCAGGCCTGGTGTGAACACAGCTTAGACAACGGAGGCTGGACCGTGCTACAGAGGAGGAAGGATGGATCGGTCAACTTCTTCAGGAACTGGGAGAACTACAAGGTAGTGTAGTGCAGACAATCACACACACACACCGAGAGAACAAAAGTATCTGCATCCATCTGTCTATTGTTAACCACTGCGCCATTGGCACTAACCCATGGCCTGTAAAGTCCAGCCCTCTCCCTCAGACCTCCAATCAGCTGTGACCCCAGCAGCGACAGGGAGGGGCTGACGTAGAAGGCTCCACGTCCCCTTAATCTACCCTCCTTTGTTACATAACCAACACCATTCCGCCAGCACACTCTGGGCTGCTAACACACTCCATCACTCTGGAGAAAGCCCTGGCCCTGCCAATGTGTGCATCTGTGGTGTCAGTGTAGCCCCGATTGTCTTTCTCCCCTGCCACAGCCAGTTAATTCACCTTGACTGGGAAAGCAGAGGCAGAACTTTGACACATTATCGTCTCAAACTGAGATTCAACATGTTCCATTGATTCTGAAGGTTTCGCTTCCTTTAACACGATGTGGCGAGAAATCACATTAGTGGAGTCTACCGTCTGATTAACAATTTCTTTGTCCTCTGAGCGTGACTATCTACTGTCTGCAGATAGAGGTGTGGTTCCTTCTGCTACTGACTAGAAAAACTGCTGCCGTTTAGGCTAGTTGGTGGATGACCGGAACATTCTAAATGCTTTAGGTGTGAAACTACACAACCACCACACAACTCACAGACCTTTAACCATTTACTAGAAACCCTTGGAACCTGGAAAGCATATATACTATATAACCTGCTGTGTGTGTGTGTGTCTCCAACAGAAAGGGTTTGGGAACATAGACGGTGAATACTGGCTGGGTCTGGAGAACATCTTTAACCTGGGAAAGCAGGGGGACTACAGGCTGCTGGTAGAGCTGGAGGACTGGGTGGGGAAGAAGGTGTATGCTGAGTACAGCAGCTTCCACCTGGAGTCTGAGAGTGAGGGCTACCGCCTGAGGCTGGGCACCTACCAGGGAAACGCTGGAGACTCCCTCAGCAGCCACAACGGGAAAATGTTCACCACGCTGGACAGGGACAAGGATGCTTTCTCAGGTAAAACAAGGGAAAAACAGTGTACGCTAGAATAAGAGTGCAATACTGTACTAGTACACCAACACTGCTATGCTACAGTTTCCCAAGCACACTGTTTCTCAAGCTTTGCTGTACTGTGGTAGATCTCTGAAACATCTTTGCTCAAGTAGCAACTACCACTAGAATATCCTGTACCACTAAGTCACCTTCTCTCCTCCTCTCCCAACGCTAGGTAACTGTGCCCACTTCCATAAGGGAGGTTGGTGGTACAACGCCTGTGGTCAGACCAACCTGAATGGAGTGTGGTACAGCGGAGGGGTTTACCGCAGTAAGTTCCAGGATGGAATCTTCTGGGCTGAGTACGGAGGAGGATCGTACTCTCTCAAGTCTGTCCGCATAATGATACGACCTATCGACTGAGCCTGGAACAGTCTCCATCCCCCCTATCTACGCCATGACCTTTGACCCATCCTTATCCCTACCCTCCCACCCCCCTGTGACGTCTCTAACCTTCTCCACCATGCTACCCTTCATCTTCACATTCTTTTCCTTTCTTACATTTTTAAGCGGCGCAGAGAAGCTGATTTCAACTGTCGAGGCCCAAATCAAACAGCTTCATGGAAACCCTGGTTCTTCTTCAGCCTCTATGAACAGAATATGACACAGCGTTCTGCCATTGTTTCAGCTGTGCTTCTATTGAGTCCTCTCTAGCATGGCCAGACAGCCATATGATAGTGCTGTGAAAGACCGCAGTGGACAGAAAGTATGAACTCTAACACAGAGCTAGCTGCCACGGCCTTCTACTACAGTCACTATGTTATACTCTGTATGCTCCTCCACCATGTCACACTTCAATACGCTATGAAGGTGGTTACATTAGGAATTTCAGATGCTTATTTCACAAATGTTGACTGGAAAATAAATGGTTAATTTTACCGTTTTATTTTGCTCGTCTCTAGCTGGGTCTGTTGCTAGTGAATGCCATTCTTCACAGCGTACTAAGGATTTAATAAGAAGTTCCTTATGATGTCATCAGTTAAAAACAGAATGAGAACGTTCCACAGTCAAAGGGTTGAGAGGCAGGCATGCCCCCAAGATTTCAAGACTTGGTACGGTCTTCATGTACATTTAACTCTCTCCCCTCTCTCTGTTGCTTTGTTTGGGCTTGTTGTTTCGGGGTTCCCACAGAGAGGAAACGGACTGTAACAATGTGCTTTGTGATGTGGAAACAGCCCAGCTCGCTTTGGTATGTAAATATATTTGGTTTTATTTGCGAGAGTTAATTTAAGACGTATGATTCTGCTGAAGCCAAAAGTTTCCCCCATGGTCTCTCCCTTCTGTTATTTATCAACGTATTTATAATGAGTATAGTCAGTCACGCCCTGCTCTAGTTAGCCCTGGTATGGCCTTTGTTATTCCAGTAAAAAAAAAATATATATAATATAATAATATATACATTTATTAACTCAAACACCCATCAGTACAGACAAACGTCAAGTTGACGGAGGTAAATACCTGCCACCACTTTCCATGTAGTTGAATAGGAAATAAAAGGGTTTTTAAAAACCCTCTGTTGTTGTCACCACGCCTCACTCACCTGGTCTGTCTCTCCTTCAACCACACCATGGCAAACAGACAATAACATTAGCCAGGACATTGAGTGAACATGGAGTACAGTCAGTCAAAATAGTAAGTCTGCTCGGTCACAGCTGGCATTTACATTATACGTTTGATTACAGTACTGTATGAATGAGCTGTCAGGAACAGAAAAGTAGTACAAATGGAGGATGATGAGGCTTCTATGGAGCAGTTCATAATGAAAGAATGCAGCCATGGAGAGTAGAGGAGGTGAAGCGAGGGGGAGAGAGAAGATGAGGAGGAGAGGAACGCTTTTCTAAAGACAAGGAGAGGAGGAACAATGAGAACCAAATTTCTGTAGTTCTACACCTGCATTGCTTGCTGTTTGGGGTTTTTGGCGGGTTTCTGTACAGCACTTTGACATCTGTTGATGTAAAAAGGGCTTTAAATACATTTGATTGATTGTAGTTCAGAGAGAGAGAGAGAGAGAGAGAGAGAGAGAGAGAGAGAGAGAGAGAGAGAGAGAGAGAGAGAGAGAGAGAGAGAGGTAGTCAGGGCTACAAAGATGTAGAGAAAATAGGGAAAGATGATACTGAAGTAGAGGGGAAATGAAAGATAAACGGATAGATTAACGGAGAGGGCATGAACATAGCGGCTAGATGGAAGACAAAAAGGACAAGGACACAGAAGAGAAAAGGGGGGTGAGAAAAGACAGGAGGAAAGTGGGGGACATTCGTTCCATGGAAAATGCTAGATTTTCAGTTTTACAAAGACATACAGTTGAAGTCCAAAGTTTACATACATACCTAAGTGTATCTCAGTGCAAGAGGCGTCACTACAGTCCCTGGTTCGAATCCAGGCTGTATCACATCCGGCCGTGAATGAGAGTCCCATACGGCGGAGCACAATTGGCCCAGTGTTGTCTGGGTACGGCCGGGGTAGGCTGTCATGATAAATAAGAATGTGTTATCTGACTTGCCTAGTTAAATAACCAGGGACTGTAGTGACCTCTTGCACTGAGATGCAATGCCTTAAACCGCTGTGTCCGTGTTAACGATTGAACTGTACTAGAATGCTTAAAAAGTCCGCTAAAATGTTAAATATATCGGTTATCGGTATCGTTTTG
This sequence comes from Brachymystax lenok tsinlingensis, assembly GCA_030435695.1. Lineage (NCBI taxonomy): Eukaryota > Metazoa > Chordata > Actinopteri > Salmoniformes > Salmonidae > Brachymystax > Brachymystax lenok. The sequence continues at coordinate 24,547,116 of CM059790.1, read as the reverse complement.
GGCATGGAAAATATCGGATATCAGTATCGACCAAAAATGTAATATCGGTGCATCACTAGTTAGAGTAGATCGATGCTGTGGTGTACTGGCTCTAATACGCACTGCAGCTGTAGTACCGGCTCCTATACTGTGGCTGTAGCTCATGGAAACAGGAGTGAAATTGAAGAGTTGGTTTGGAGAGTTAGCTAGCAGCTTGGCGTAGTTCTCTCATCAGACACTTTCCCCTCACATCCCCATTATGTTGGTTCTTCCACAGCCCAGCTCCAACCCAACTGCACCACAATGTGTCCCAGGCTGACAATGACCAGTCAGTAAATATGATTGGAATACCGAGATTGAACTTTTTCGGACATGGATACCTTGCCATCTACTCGATCATCAAACAATCTGATTACCCTTGTCGCGGCACGCTGAGCAAACAAAACAGCATTGCCATCTGCTCGAACACCAAACAATTTGAGCTCACCCGTCGCGGCACACCGAGAGGGCGGGACAACCAGGGAGGACGCAATTGGCATGGTTTCAGTGTTCTCTTGACTCTGATTTTACTGTCTGGGGACGTGCATTTAAACCCAGGCCCATTTACTGGCCTTTCCCCGGAGGGTGCACCGGCAGGTGGACTGCGCGTGCGGCGGTTGAGCTCCGGGGGGACGGATGTCTTCCCCGAGGTGGCAGGAGTTCCTTGCAGTGACAGCGGTATTCAATCAGTAAGGAAACAACGAGAATTCAGATTTTTTCAGACTGTAAATCACGCACGGGTAATATGGGAGCCTATGTCTAAACCTAAGGGCATTCTGGGTGGACATTTGAACATTCGGAGTATATTGCCAAAATGTGATCAGATTCAACATCTGTTAACTGACTCTAATTTAGACTTTCTAGCGTTGAGTGAAACTTGGCTGCACAGCAACATCTTGACTAGCATGATTGATGTCCCTGGTTACATTTGTCATAGAAAGGATAGAACATCTGACAAAGGTGGGGGTAGGGGGTACTATTCTATGTTAGAGACACTCTGAAATGTAATGAAATCAAACTGGATACACCATTAGAGTGTTTGGCTTTGAATGTTGTATTATCCCCTAAGATGAATTTTAACATTGTAGTGCTGTATAACCCACCATCCCATGATGTTTCCTTTTATGATAACTTAGACAAACTTTTGAAATATGTAAATATTCGCACGAATCTATTTTCTTTGGTGATTTTAATATCAACTGGCTAGAGAAAAGCTGTAGAAAAAACTTAGAGAGGCTGTTGTCAAAACACAGTCTTCAGCAGATGATGAAGGGTCCAACAAGGATTACGCGAGCAGTAAAACTATGATAGACCTGATAAGTCACTAACAGACCCCAGCGAATCATCAGAACGTATAATTTACTAACGGGGCTCTCTGATCATAATATGACCATGGCTGTCCGGAAACTCACTAAACAGCGTTTTCCAAAATTTGCGAACGAAAGTAAACCAGGGAACTTGGGTATCCCCAAAAATAAGCTGACACAAGTTGAAAATGATCTAGATAATTTAGACTGGAAGAACGTTCTACAATCAAATGAGTTAGACAATTGTTGTAACTCCCTGATGAAAAAGCTAACAGACCTGATTGATTCAACCAACTCCTCTACTGATGTCAACAAGCAGACTGGGCTTCTCAGACCAGTGTTAATCTCAAGCAAGTGTGAGGGCGCAGATCTCCTTGTAAAGAAAGTCAGCTATGTGGTTATGTGTGTATGTGTGTCCAGCTGGAGTCATGTTGTGTTCTGATCTGCAGCCACTACAGGGTCACGGCAAATTCAGAATTCCCATACTATTCAATTAACATATCCCACTCCCTCTTCTAATAACCCAGACTATCATCTCTCTGAAGTCATTCCAAAATCCCTTTCCCAGTACTAGGACTGAATTGGAGCAAAGGCCCCTCATGAGTACTGCTACAGATGCATTTGACTGGAGGGGTTTTGTAAGGTACAGTAGCTACCTCAAATGAGCACAGCCGCTTGTTAACAGAGCAAGCTTGTTTCCCTGTTTGTACCATAAGTATTACACATTTCTGATTTGCACACACTCAGATGAACAAACCTCTACTTTACTGCCTGTTTAGGAGACAATCACAGGTGGACAAAGAGCTCTCATAGGATCAGGGTTCCACTGAAGAACAGAAACGGAACGGGCGCACACACACACACACACACACACACTTTTCACTAATCTGTCATTTGACTATTCAGATAAGCTCTGGAAAAAAAGAGCTGATAGGTAAAAATAAAGTGGAAGAAATATCAGCTCTCTCCCTCCCCCAGAGCAGCTCAGCACCCTACACTACTTTCACACAAAACCTAAACAATAGATCTGCACACTGTGTTTTAGCTCTCTGTTTGATTACTTTCCTCTCTTCTATAAAGCCCCTGGCAGGGATGCTGGCCAGGCTATAAAGAAAAACGCAAAGCAATGTGCTCAGAAATGGCACCAGCACGTCTGGATCTCTCCACACACACAGTGTGAAGATACATGCAAATATAATGCTGTGAAACATGCACCAATCTGACTTCTTGTCTTTACAGAGCTGAGAAACCCCTAACACCGGTGTGTGTGTGTGTGTGTGTGTGTGTGTGTGTGTGTGTGTGTGTGTGAGAGTGAGTGAGAGAGAGAGATTCCTGCCTTTCACATTCATCCTGTACGAACCACAACAGGAACCAAAAGAGAAACATGAGTGAAGTCTGGTTTTACTAGCTTTAATAAAATAGGAAACCTTCAATCTAGCCCTCAAAGAACACAGGTAGAAAAAAAGACCTACAATAAAATCCAGGAAAACAACACACAGAGAGACAGCAAGAGAAAGGGCGAGTGAGAGAAAGAGCGAGAGAGAGAGAAGATGGATGGCGCTGTAGTTCATAGGGGATTCCTGGGCTTTGTTAGTGCTCAGACAGTCTGTGCTGCCAGCTTCCAGAGAGGAAAGGAAGGAAAGGGGGAAGAAATATAAAAAGGATGGAGCAGAGGAAATATAGAATGTGATTTTAATGATTTCTCCATGACTCATGTGTTTGTCCAGCACATGGTCACATACTCCTCATGCAGAGACCTGACAAGGACTTCTCTCTTTCACTCCTTTCATTCTCACTATTATCTCTTCCCCGCTTTCGCTCACTCTGCCCCTCAGAGGGCAGACTGAGGAATGGGAAAGATGTATACTGCAAATTGTGATGACTTTTACCAGTGGGTGCAGCTGGGGACATAATATTGGGGACTCATGAAAACGTCACTTTAAAATAGAAAGTGTGTGTGCCGTACCCAGGTATGGTATGCAGGAGTTCATGCTCTGGCTGCGTATGTAGTCTCTGAGACGCTCGTAGTTGTCTTCTTTGGCCATGAGATACTCCAACCGCTCAAACGTTGCTTTGTCCTTCCGACTCAACAACTAGAGTGAGACAGAGAAATGTTTGAGTTGAGTTATTGTACACATACTAGGGCCGTGACAATACCAGTATCGCAATATTTTTACCATGGCAAAACTGAAAACACGAAGCAGACCAAACTCTTTTGTTCTTTAAAATATTATGTGCTATAGCTTAAACAATAAATTCATGTGACTCTGGATAACAACAATGTTTATTTCAAATTTTGGCTTAGCAAATTAGCTTTGGGTTTTGTTATTTTGCCACAATACCAGAGAGTATCTACTAGTTCATGAGCGACAACATGAACACAATAACGTGCACAATCTGTGATTTAGTGCATTATCAGGTAAGCACAATAAGTAATATCGCTCTAGGAGCTGATTCGTCGTCAGTATTGTGGAATAATTGAATTGAATGGCAAAAGCTGATCTGAGAGCAACACTGCTTTTCTTTCGATCCTATAAGTATCGACACACGGTCTAACAACGCACTTGGCAAACTTTCTCTCTATGTGCTTGTTTGGAAAACACTTACAAATGTGGCTGGTAAACAACGATGCATCTGGTATGATCATACTAAGTCACATTGCAACAGTGTGGTAATGCAACAGTTGTCATAATAGCTCAGCAGGGTCTCAGGAGACGTCGTGATAACACTACTGATGATATCCACAGGAGCTCTGGGTGAGGGTAAGCTCTGCTCTGGCCACGGCCTAATGATATCCACAGTGTGTGTGTGTGTTGTGCCTGTCTCTCTGGCCAGGCAGGTCTCGTGGCCAGGCAGGTCTCGTGGTCCAGGGGATGTTCTGGCTGTCTGCTGTATGTACTGCTGACTACTGGGGTTTATATCACTACATTAACATTACATTTCCACCATGACATCACCGCATCAGTATGTCATTATGTCAACCCTAATCTCCAAGGCTCTGTCCGTCTGTGAGGATGGATCAGAATCAGACCGTTCCCTCTCTCTGTGTTCTGGGGTTTCTGCACAGATGCTTTCAAAATACAAGACCATTACATATTCCAGCAATGTATTGACAGTGTAATAACTGGTGAAATAGAGAAGAACAATTTACATATGTGACTGCTCTTCACATCGTCAACACATCTCAGTTGTTTGTAGAGAGCGGTTAGAGAAGGATCATTTTTTTGAGCTGCATGGACACAGTAACTCACCGCCCATGTCTTGGAGAGTCTATAGATGGGAGCGCTTTGTAGGCCTGACACCACAGCCATCACTGCATGCAGATTGTTTATGTCACACAGTTTCTGTTGGGAACAGAGAACACGGATGAATACATACACTTTTACATTACAATATATGTATTGTCCACTCGTGAATATGAATCAAGAATCTGTGGTTCTTGATTCACAAAGTATTACTGTAGAGCATAAGCAGTAGAACACGGTGTGTGTTCCTTACCTTGGCAGTTCTGATGTAGAGACTGAGTACCTCAGCTCTGATCTTCAGGGTCTGAGCATGCAGGATCTCCCTCACCACCCAGAAAGTAGTCTGGAGACACAAAACAACAAGTGCTGAACAAAAAGCAGACAGACGGTTAAGGAGCACTTCCCAACAGAGAAGACACACACACACACTCACTCATAAATGTGATTGCTGGCTGAGACCTAACCATAACAGCCATTTAACATCAGGTACCGTACAATGTTCCTGCCATGGTTCCTGACACCTTGTGAGTGAATGAGGTCTCTGTGTGTGAACAAAGTGATCTGACCGAGACATCAATGGCCATGAGCTCTCTCTCACACATGCACTGATCTCCTCTCATAGCAAAGCAAATAAGGTCAATAAATCAGTCAGCATCTGGTCCAACAGCCCTCATGCGAGAGGAAAGAAAGATGAGAAGTAATGGGGAAAGAATAAGCTGATATCAGGCCTCCTGAGTCTTTTATAGTCTACAGCTGTCTGTACGAGCGAGAGAGCGAGAGAGAGCGAGCGAGAGAGAGCGAGCGAGAGCGAGAGCGAGCGAGAGATCAGGGCAGATCCAAGATGAGAGATCTAGAGCGCTGATGTCACCTAACCACAGGACAAACAAAGGAAATAGATCCAGCCTGTCTGTGTAATAGACCAAGACATCAATTATACACAATACTGACTGGTCCCTGAAGTCTTTTCCTCTGCAACCATCTCTCCCCTTATCTCACTCTCCATCACTCTTACACTGCCTACTCTCCCACTCATTGGCTTGATCTCCATCTCTCCAGGAGTCGCGGTCTTCCTCCCACTCACTTTCTCTCTTCCCATCTCCAAACCTTTAGAGTGTGTGACTATGGTTCTACTGTATGGTGCAGGGTTGTGCTGAAGATGAGAATGGGGGAGAGGGAGGTTGCTCTGGTTAACAAAACTGGCCAACCCCCCCGAGGGACAGTGTGAGATATTAGCTAACTACAGGTGGCTCTGTATAGAAACCCACTGTGGGTCACAGCCACGCAAGATATTAAGGGTGGTTGAAGAGTTGCAGGGTAGGAAAATCACTTTTTTCCTCTAACAGCCTAGACTAAATCCTAGCATGCTATGAACCAGACCAAGGGCCCTTACAATTGGTGCGACAGTCACATCACAACACTACCCCCTGGCTCAGGAGTTGTCCATGCACCTTGACTCTCTTAAAATATCAAATATCATCTGGTTTGAGCGCCTCTTCTCAGAAAAGTCTGTGTTTTTGCTCCATGGAAGTCAAGACGAAGGGAATAGTAAACAGGAGGGGGCACAGGCTATAATCTACAACGAGAGAGCGAGAGAGAGAATCCACTAATAAAACGAATCCCTTAATCCAGTGAGGCAGTACTGTTCACTAGAACAAGCTCTTCCCACTAGCGCGCGCACACACGCCCTCAGCCACAGGTGCAGTGCAGACACGGCGGTCAGTGGTGATATTATAAGCCACTAAAGTCTCATATAATATCCAACTAAAGCTGCAGCAGCCTTGTAATACTACTCCCAGCAGAGAAGGTTTATAGGCCTGTCCAATATGGCCACTACACTGTCCTCATGTCACTGTAAATCACCCCGCTGCTTCTGGCAGCTGTTACAACACATGTGCTCTGTCTCTCACTCTCTCTCTGCACTCTACAGGCCAGAGGAAAAAGCAGAGGCTCTTAGTTGTCTTTCCTGTAGTGTTTATGGTCTTATAAAGCTCTTCTGTTTCATCATAAATAGTATGGAACATAGAGACATCAGCTGATAGCTGTGGATTAGCTCAGCAATGTGGCTGAGTCCCTCATAAAAGCAGTTCACGATAGCTCTCTCTCACTGCATGGGTAAGGAGTGCTGAAAAGGCTACAGCTGGGCCTGGCTGGGGTTAGGTTAGTGGCTGATGCCCTCAACTACTTCTAGTGACTCACTAAACAAACTGAAGTGTAATTAAAACCATGACTCAGTCTAAAGTAGCCACCCAGTAGTACTGGCTGTGACCCACCTAGAGTCTAATCCTACATTATGGGAAACTGGACTTGGTTTAGGAAACAGCCTCCTCTCACGCCCCATCCACTCAGAACTTTCTCTACCCCTCCTCAACCTTCGTTAGCTCTAACCCCCCCCATTCCCCTTCATCCTTTTCACCCCTCTCCATCCCTGTACCTACCTCTCCACTACATCCCACTCAACAGCTACCCCTCTCCAGTCATACCAACCTATACACTCAATCCAAAAAAACATTTATCAGAGTGCAAGGTTGAACAATGACCTTATTGCTTCCATTAATCCAGTGTTTTCAGATAAACATAAAGTCATACCAAAGAAGTATGGAGCTAGCTAAGGGTAGATTTCGGCTTGAGCAGTACTAGACTGAAAGAATGCAGACTTCCCCTTGTCATCCAAAGACTGCTGCCAATAACAGAGTTAAAGGAAGAGTCCAAAGACTGGAGCATCTCTGGGACTGCCTCTTCTCCCTGTCCAAGCCCCATTATTCACAAGGCTCCTTTTCCTTCGCTGATGCTTGTCGGCCAGCCCTGTGGTGTTCAGCGAACTAACATCTGTAACGGCTGTTTGGGCTAGCCTAGAAATGGGGAAGTTTCCACAGAAACACATTCCTCTAACATCATCTCATACTGAGTCTGCAAGGTCTTAAAAGACACTTAAATGGGCAGGGAGAGACTGGGGAGATTAGAGAGAGGGAAGGGGTAGAAAGAGCAGGCAGGATTAGAGGTGAAGGTCACCCGTGCGTCATGAGAGGGCTTCCTGTGGATGACTTCACAGGGCACTGAGAGTGCGGGCCACACACACACAAACATACTAAAACCATGCACAAACACATTCTCAGACCACAGAGAAATGTGTCCAAGCAGTTAAACACCAGAGACAGTGAGGGAAGGAGTCTCTAAGGTCTCTTCTGAGCCTTCATTAGCCATATCAGTCTGATGAGGCTAAACAATGAGACAGACGGGGTTTGAGTGTGTTCCCTATAGGAGATGAGTCAACAAGTCAGCAGGAGGTACGTTTTGTTACCATGACATCCTCCAAGCTCCAAAACAAAGGATGATTTGGGATGTGGTGAAGGCAGGATGTAATCGCTCCATTACCTGCTAGCCAAGACTGAAAGCTCATAACTCAACTGCAGGGGAACATTTCTCCCCCTATCCACCCCCCGCTTTTCTGCCTGCCTCTCTGTGTGTGTTACCTGATTGAATCTGCGGGTGAAGGCCACAGCATTGGGGGCAGAGCTGTGCTTCTCCTTCTTGTTCCAGCCACAACTTGACAGCTCCTAAACACTCAGTTAAGAGATAGACACACACAGTCAGTTAGACATGACACACACCCAAACACACGACAGATCCTAAAGCAGTCACACACAGGGATTTATACAACTTACACAGTCTTAAACGTAGTAGAGAGTTAGTTTTCCACAAAAGACAAACCCAGTTTGTTCTTAACAGTTCAGAGAGCGAAGGGGTAAAGGGCATATAGGAACACCAATGTTCCCTCCGGCTGAGCAGCATACTACTTTTAACTATTGAATAAATTAAAATCAAATCAAACTGCACCACCGTGTGCTTCCTCAGAGCAGAGGGTGAACAATCATCCCAGTAATCAGAGGGGAGGAGTCCGATCCTAGCGCCCTTGGACAGACCCTGTACCAGCCCCGAGAGGGGGGAGACCACACTCAGACACAGCAGGGGAGGAGAGACTTCTCTGGGCACAGCAGACTGGATACGGGGCCAGGGATATTAGCAGGGACACATTGATTGAAGAGTAGGAAAATGTGGTGTAATCTCAGCTGAACTACTCTCCTGATGACCTCCTCTGACACTGTGGGAGTGGGAGTTGGCGGGTCGGAGTGGAGAGAGAGAGCGAGGAGGTGGTGATGAGTCCAGAGCCTCTGACAGCAGCTTTCAGCAGGACTCAGTAAACTGTTACACTGCTGCCCTGACAGACACTCTACACCACTAAGAGAGAACCAACTGCGTGTGTGTTAGCCCAGTAGTTAAGTCTCTTACGATTAATTTATTTAACCTGCACTCCTCTTTAAACATGCACTCCCCTCTATCGGTCACTCATATCCTCCATCCCGCTCTTGTTATTCACGCCTCCAGCGTTCTCCTTCCCCATCTCCTAATAAAGGCTCCCAGATTTGGATGTGCTATTGGGAGACTGACTAAAGAAGTCCGCATGCTTCCCAGCCGAAAGAGTTCGGATGAGTTTGTGCATATATTATGATGACACTGATGTTTTTATTTGGACTTCGTTAAGGGTTTTTTCAGTTGTTCGGGCAGACAACCTTTTTGGCTGTCCGAACAAGTCTACGCCCCTTTGTCTGTGATTGTTCAACAGCAGGGATTCTTCAGTAATGACGAGACGACTCGTTTTAATGCATATCTTCATTGAGAAATACTGCACCAAATATAGTTAGATGTAAAAATTGTGCGACTAAGGGTAGGAAAAATCTGCTTCGATGGGTTTCACTAGCTTCCACATCGTCAAGGCCTAGAGATCAGAGATCAAGAACCAGAATCAATCAATGATATTAACCTACCACATTGCTGTTGCATTACTTACAATTGTCACTTGGTCATGTCTGTGCCATGCTATTGTCGAATTGGTGCCAATGCCTTTGAGAGTAAAGCATAAATTCCTTTCTACAACAAATTCGGGATCATTATTTGAGAGGCACTGGTTGCCTTGGCAGTTGACGTTGGTCCCAGCCCTACCCTCACCTCAAAGCTTTCCATTGCTAAATCAGACATACAGTAAAGTACACACCCCTGGCTAACACACGGATGATTCCACAGCATGCGCTTTCAAGTACACGCACACGGCAAAATAAACTCTTGCCAAACCACTAACAGAGCTGAGCTAATGTGAGATACATTAGAGGTTGACAGCAGGCATGATGGGAAGTTAGTGTGAGGTCATATTACATGGAGGGGTCCAGGTCTGTGCTGTAAGGCCAAGAGAAAGAAAGGCAGTATGAGACCCTCCTAATTGTCGGAGCCGAGTGCCTCAATACCACAGCAACATTACCTACAGCACTGACACCTGATTGGCATTCAGACCTTACCTGCCTTTAGGAAGCCCCATGTATCTGTGTGTGTGTGTGTGTGTGTGTGTGTGTCTGCTGTACATTCCCCTCACTGAAAGGCTTTGAAAATAAATCTCTGACAGTGCCTCATTCCCTAGCCCTACATTCCAGCCCCCTATTATCTAGTTTTATATGTTAAGTGGTTAGCTCATATCCTAGGAATATGTAGGCATCCCTACATGCCTAGTTTTATGTGATGTGTAGGACATTCCTTTTCTAGAGACACTCCGTCTATAATGCCTGTAGTGCATGTTCTACTTTTGTCCTGGGCCCGGTTTCCCAAAACCATCATTAATGTTGCACTTGAAAATGCTCTTAATCGAATGGCTGCCTCACCACTCGTAGAACAGCTAAGTGAGTCACTAGATGCTTTTTTACTGATAGCCAGGGACACGCCAACACTCAAGACAATTTACAAACAAAGTATTTCTGTTTAGTGAGTCCACCACATCAGATGACCACATGTTCTCTTGAGAAGTACATAAATTATAACATTTTCCTGTCCTGCTAAGCATTCAAGATATAACTGGTACTTTTGAGTGCCAGGGACAATGTACTGTGTAAAAAGTATATTTCTTCAGGAAAGTAGTGGAGTAAAAGTTAAAGTACAGATACCCCAAAAAACGACTTAAGTAGTACTTTCAAGTATTTTAACTTAAGTACTTTACACCCCAGCTTACAACCATACCCCGTTCAAAGGCACTTAAATAGTTTGTCTTGCCCATTGGCATACATACACAATGCATGTCTCAACCCTTCTTTAACTGGTCTTCTCCCCTTCATCTACACTGATTAAGTGGATTTAACAAGTGACACCAGTAAAGGATCAAAGCTTTCACCTGGTCAGTCTACATCATGGAAAGAGTGTTCATAATGTTTTGTACACTCAGTTTATAAACAGTAGGCTTCAGGCCTATTTCAATCATATTGAAGAAAAGTTCCATCGCTATCAGGAAACCAGGCCCTGTTCACTTTTCCACACAGGTAATGTCATGGCTCATAAATTGGTAGGAGAGGAACGACATGATTAGACACAAATATATACACACACAAACACACGGTAAGCTGAAATGCTCTATTCAAATATACTCTGTTTTTAAAAGCAACACACTGCCTGTGTGTGTGTCAAATTTAAACTAAACTAGAAGTTGAGTGTGTTTGCTATTTCCAGTGAGTGTCTGTTTGTGGTGGGTACAGACTTCTAAAGAGAAGTGGCATACTTCTCAGTGGTACGTATTAAAATGTCAGTGATGCCGCTTCCCTACAAGCCAAAACAATCTCTTCCTGCCTTAAAACCTAATTTACTTCTAATGCTGTTTATGTAACCACAGGGTAAAAACACAACTCTTATCCTCTCTTGTTCATGTTTCAGCCCAATGATGCCCTGTTCTACTGGACAGGAAGACATGAACATCTAAGAGAAGACACTCACAGTACTACAGACAAAAGTCAGTCCACCATTATTCTTCTCTCTGTGGCTTGGTTGTGAGTAGCACTATAACGGCTGTGAGTAGCACCATCTCTCTCCACCTCTCTTGCTCCCTCTAGGGAGAAGCCTTCGTTCCAGGCTCCCCTCCATACACCTGTTCCATGTCAGTTCTTGCATGTTGTATCACAACCATAATATTCATGTCTGCTGTAATCCTGCAAAGACAGACATGGCAGTTCTGGTAAAAACATTCTTGTTAACGGGCCATTTTGTCCTTGAATAAAAGCAATAATGTTGGATTTATTCACTCTGCTATGAGATGAGGCTGATCCCAAGCGGTCTGCTCAATGCAACCAACGTGCATGCCCGCACACACACAGTTACAATGTGTTTTATGCCGATTAGAGAAGTAAATCCTAAAACAGCGATACCATTAACTCATTATACAGAGCTATTTACAGTTAAGAAGTTAGACGGCCCAGTGAGGATATTACACCATAACATGAGATTAAACATAGCAGACTGCTGATACAGATATACTGCTGCCTTCTACTTACAGTCCAGCAGATTACATTCTTTCCATGACACAAATAGTCTTAACTAACAGACAGATAGCTCTGCTGCCTGCTTTCCCAATAGCATTCATAAACCTTGTTATAAAATCATTATTACAGCGTAACCAATGACCAGGACAGATTAAAATATTGGATGGAAAAAGTGACTTATTTGTTCATTACTAATAATGAACTCAGCAAAAAAACGAAAACGTCCCCTTCTCAGTACCCTGTCTTTCAAAGATAATTCGTAAAAATCCAAATACCTTCACACACAGTTATGAAAACTTAGGACACTAGAGGCCTTTCTACTGACTCTGAAAAACACCAAAAGAAAGATGCCCAGGGTCCCTGCTCATCTGCGTGAACGTGCTTTAGGCATGCTGCAAGGAGGCATGAGGACTGCAGATTTGGCCAGGGCAATAAATTGCTGTGCAAGTAAATGTCCGTGCTGAGAGAGGCCCAAGACAGAGCTACAGGGAGACAGGACGGACAGATGATCATCCTCGCAGTGGCAGACCACGAGTAAAAACACCTGCACAGGATCGGTATATGCGATCACACCTGCGGGACAGGTACAGGATGGCAAAAACAACTGCCCGAGTTACACCAGGAACGCACAATCCCTCAATCAGTGCTCAGACTGTCCGCAATAGGCTGAGAGAGGCTGGACTGAGGGCGTGTAGGCCTGTTGTAAAGCAGGTCCTCACCAGACATCACAGGCAACAACGTCGCCTATGGGCACAAACCCATCGTCGCTGGACCAGACAGGACTGGCAAAAAGTGCTCTTCACTGACAAGTCGCGGTTTTGTCTCACTAGGGCTGATGGTCAGATTGCCGTTTATTGTCGAAGGAATGAGCGTTACACCGAGGCCTGTACTCTGGAGCGGAATCGATTTGGAGGCGGAGGGTCCGTCATGGTGTGTCACAGCATCATCGGACTGAGTTTGTCATTGCAGGCAATCTCAACGCTGGGCGTTACAGGGAAGGCATCCTCCTCCCTCATGTGGTACCCCTCCAGCAGGCTCATCCTGACATGACCCTCCAGCATGACAATGCCACCAGCCATACTGCTCGTTCTGTGCGTGATTTCCTGCAAGACAGGAATGTCAGTGTTCTGCCATGGCCAGCGAAGAGCCCGGATCTCAATCCCATTGAGCATGTCTGGGACCTGTTGGATCGGAGGGTGAGGGCTAGGGCCATTCCCCCCAGAAATGTCTGGGAACTTGCAGGTGCCTTGGTGGAAGAGTGGGGTAACATCTCACAGCAAGAACTGGCAAATCTGGTGCAGTCCATGAGGAGACGCACTGCAGTACTTAATGCAGCTGGTGGCCACACCAGATACTCACTAACTTTTGACCCCCCAATAATGTGTCCCTTTCCTTCAGGGACACATTATTCCATTTATTTTAGTCACATGTCTGTGGAACTTGTTCAGTTTATGTTTCAGTTGTTGAATCTTATGTTCATTCAAATATTTATACATGTTAAGTTTCCTGAAAATAAACAGTTGACAGTGAGAAGACGTTTCTTTTTTTGCTGAGTTTATGCAAGAGGTCAACATTAACATCTTTATGAGGGTCTGGTGTTGTGAGAAAAAAAGGTACAGTTGAGACAGACTCTAAAGAAGAGAAGTGATCCACGGTTTAATGGTTAAACTACTGTATCACTGGTCTGGATAAGACTTTCAAGGAATCACTTCATGGAAAAAAACAGACTTCCATGTAGTGTGCCAAGTCTAATTCTGGAAAAAGTTTAATATAGATATAAATATTAATATAGTAGTATCAACTTTCATTTAGTGGATGATACCAGTAAAGTGGATGATACCAGTATTGCGATACTCGTTAGTATGGCGTCAAGGAAACAAAACACAACGCTGACTTAACTTATTTCGGAAAACAGCCCTAATGTTGGAAACAAACATGTCCTCCAAAGTCACATTCATTTATTTTCCAAGCTATAGCACACAATATTTTACATACGCTAGGACCAAAGAGTTTTGGATTTTCATTTCTGCCAATATTATATACATATTTTTTAATACTGGTATCGTCACAGCCCTACTTTCATTACTACATAAAACGTACCATGTCACGTACCACTAAAACTCTTCCATTAGTATTTTAAACAAAACTTGCGTAACTCTGACCTCTGGCAGTCTATAGGGGTGCCACAGGGTTCAATTCTCGGGCCGACTCTTTTCTCTGTATATATCAATGATGTCGTTCTTGTTGCCGTTGATTCTCTGATCCACCTCTACGCAGACGACACCATTCTGTATACTTCTGGCCATACAACTCTCCTTCCGTGGCCTCAAACTGCTCTTAAATGCAAGTAAAACTCTGCCCGATCACTGCCCGCACCTGCCCGCCCGTCCAGCATCACTACTCTGGATGGTTCTGACTTAGAATATGTGGACAACTACAAATACCTAGGTGTCTGGCTAGACTGTAAACTCTCCTTCCAGACTCACATTAAATATCCCCCCATCCAAAATTTAATCGGCTTCCTATTTCGCAACAAAGCATCCTTCCCTCATGCTGCCAAACATACCCTCGTAAAACTGACCATCCTACCGATCCTCGACTTCGTTGATGTCATTTACAAAATAGCCTCCAATACTCTACTCAACAAATAGGATGCAGTCTATCACAGTGCCATCCGTTTTGTCACCAAATCCCCATATACTACCCACCACTGCGACCTGTACACTCTCGTTGGCTGGCCCTCGCTTCATACTCGTCGCCAATCCCACTGGCTCCAGGTCATCTACAAGTCTTGGCTAGGTAAAGTCCCGCCTTATCTCAGCTCACTGGTCACCATAGCAGCACCCACCCGTAGCACACGCTCCAGCCGGTATATATATCACTGGTCATACCGAAAGCCAACTCCTCCTTTGGCCGCCTTTCCTTCCAGTTCTCTGCTGCCAATGACTGGAAACGAACTACAAAAATCATTGAAGCTGGAGACTCATATCTCCCTCACTAGCTTTAAGCACCAGCTGTCAGGTGCAGAGATCTGTGAGCTGCACTGCACATAGCCCATCTGTAAACAACCCATCCTACTACCTCATCCCCATACTGTATTTATTTATTCATCTTGCTCCTTTGCACCCCAGTAACTTGGACATTTATCTTCTGCACATCTACCATTCCAGTGTTTAATTGCTATATTGTAATTGCCTCGCCACCATGGCCTATTTATTGCCCTACGTCCCTTCTTACCTCATTTGCACTCACTGTATATAGACTTATTTGTTAATATATATATATTTTTTTTTTTACACTGTATTATTGGCTGTATGTCTGTATTCCATGTGTAACTCTTTGTTGTTGTATGTATCAAACTGCTGTGCTTTATCTCGGCCAGGTCGCAGTTGTAAATGAGAACTTGTTCTCAACTAGCCTACCTGGTTAAATAAAGGTAAAAAAAATAT
This sequence comes from Brachymystax lenok tsinlingensis, assembly GCA_030435695.1. Classification (NCBI taxonomy): domain Eukaryota; kingdom Metazoa; phylum Chordata; class Actinopteri; order Salmoniformes; family Salmonidae; genus Brachymystax; species Brachymystax lenok. The sequence continues at coordinate 24,531,754 of CM059790.1, read as the reverse complement.
ATTCTTTTTTTATTAATAATTTGTATTGCCGTCAATGAGAGAGTTCCCCCAAAAATGATAGACATCTCCAGTAAGGATTTGGCCGCTGTTAGAGACAGTCAGAGATCAGGCTCTAGTCGTGGCGAGTGTCCAGAGTGGTAGCAGAAGGACAACACATTTCAGTATCATAACAGGACATACTTTAGAGGACACTAAAAGATGAACTCAGTATTTTACTGTGACAGACAAACTACATCCCATTCATCATTTTCATACATTCAGTTAAACCCACTGAGTGATATAACAGGAGACACAGACACACACACACATTTTTTTCCCCCATTCTAGATGCGAGTAGAAGGAGTGACAGGAGTACAAATTCCAGTTGATGTCCGCTCAGTGACGGCTCTGTATTCCAAAGCTCTTTCACACATGATCAGAGAAACACAGAGCAGGAAGAGCCTTCTGTCTGTGCCAACACACACAGGGTCACTCCACGCTCTTCTTTCCATCCATCCCACTTACTTCTACTGTCCCCCTCTTCTTCCCGGGGCCCTTTCACCTTATTTAAATGTCACTTCTGCTCTCCCTCCATCCTTCCTCTTTTCCTCATATTCCCCATCTCCCTCTACTGTTCTCCCCTCCCAACTTCCTCTCCAGCACTCATAAAAGCAAAGGGCCCAGAACACTACATTGGGTTTCAATGTGAGGAGAGACCATCAAATGCCTTATAAAGCTAAGTCAGTCAGTCTGTGTGCAGTCAAGCAGAACAGAAAACAAAGGCATGTTAGTCTCTATAAATCCTTCAGTAGCAGAGCTGTGGAAAGGCACCAGAGACAACAGTAAAACTGCCTTTCATTGGAAGTTGATTCAACAGAGGGCTCAGGCAGCCAGAAAAGTCCCACCATACAGGCTAGCAACAAATCCATTTTGACCACTAACCTTAACCACTATCATATTCTTAACCTTTTATTCTTGTACGGGTTGAAAATTGCAGATTTGGGCACTGACAAATGTCTAAATTGGAACGCAGTGGCAGTACAGTAACATGCTATACATGACGTCAGAGCTCTGGCTTTGCGCTTCACAGTGCTTTATGAGATTTGACTGACAGCTGAACTTAAGAACCTCACGCGACAAGTTGCCCAAATCCTCATGCTAATTGGGCAACTTTAGCACATTTTTGGTTGCCTGAGTAAGGGAAATGTTGAAAATGCAGAGTACTCAGTGTATTTTGAAAGATGAGACGTTGAGGATTATAATAAATACCACTTTGAGGTCATATAAGCAAGCCAAACACCTGAGTCCAAATGTGCACTTTACCTTTCCATATCTTTACAATGAATGTTTATGATCACTATGTTTGATGTAGTTACAAGATGACATGGCCTCATACCTTGGGTTGTTCTGAACAGAAAGAGACGGTTTGTCTATTGTGAAGAAAATTTGGTACGCCATACACACCTGAATGCACTTATGACGCATGTCTATGTGCACCAAAATTACGATCAGTTTCCCTAAATTGCATTGTGAAAGCCTAACACTAATGTTGTATTTTATAAGTTAGCTAGTCATGTTGGCAATGGAATAGGATTTCAAATGATGCCCACCTGACCCAGATTGCAATTGATCATAGATTTTTTGGGGGATTGTGCAAACTACAGTAGTTGTGTGAGGGTGGGGATGCAGTGTAGTGTTCCAAACAAAACAACAAGTGCGCTTGCTCTAGTTCCTCAACAGCACAGCTAGGAGAGCTCCACAAAGCACCTTAAAGTTGAAGACTCATCATTGAGTCAAAAAGTGCATTGAAATAACTTAGGAACAGTGCCTTCTTGTGGCCACTTGGGGAAACCAGTTAGTCCTCTCAATCAAACTAGTCAAAGTCAAAAGTCAAAGTCAAAGTCACCATTATTAGTCAGTTGTACAACCAAATGCCTTCAACCGAAATGTGTCTTCCGCATTTAACCCAACCCCTCTGAATCAGAGAGGTGCGGGGGGCTGCCTTACTCGACTTCCACGTCTTCGGCGCCCGGGGAACAGTGGGTTAACTGCCTTGTTCAGGGGCAGAAAGACAGATTTTTTTTTTCCCTTGTCAGCTCAGGGATTCGAACTTGCAACCCTCCGGTTACAAGTCCAATGCTCTAACCACTAGGCTACCTGCCGCCCGTACCTATCTGATTTGTTTGTTAACTTCTTAGGGAGCAGCAGGTGAGGTGACGGTTTTGGAGAGTCTGGCGTGCCCAAAGCAAAATGCCTGCCACTCAGGCTCAGAAAATAGGATATGCACATAATTAGTAGTATTGGATAGGAAACACTCTGAAGTTTCTAAAAGTCTTAACATAATGTCTGTGAGTATAACAGAACTCATTTAGCTATCCGGGGAAATCGGTTTCTGGTGACCTATTGCTCTGTTTGACACACTCCCCATTGAATCCATTTGTAACCAGGACTGAGACTGCAGTACCTATGGCTTCCACTAGATGCCAACAGTCTATATACAAGGACTCAGAGAGATTGGAGTAAACAGAACGAATAGGTGCAGGAAATGGTCAGGGGAGCTCAGATGTCAACAAGTTTTCTCGGGCGCGAGTCTGGCTGCGCGCCCCACTTTATTTTACTTATATAAGGTATAGGTGACCATCCGAGTGAAATATTATCGCTAATATTCATAAAAGGATAGCTAAGGATACATTTTAACTGGTATTTGATTTGTTTAGGGAAAGTTTATAGGTATATTTGAACGCGTTCTCTTCACGTTTCAATGGTTGATTCGACGTTGGATTTTCTGAACATAACGCGCCAACCAAACTGAGATTTATGGATATAATAAATGACTTTTTCTAACAAAAGAACCATTGGATGTCTTCGTTGGACACTTGGGAAGCCCTCAGCAGAAGTTCTTCAAAAGGTAGTGCCCCACCACTCCCTAAGTAGTTAATAACTTTTCATGTTCAAAATTGTGCACTCTCCTAAAACAATAGCATGGTATTCTTTCACTGTATTAGCTACTGTAAATTGGACAGTGCAGTAAGATTAACAATAATTTAAGCTTTCGGCCAATATCAGATGTCTACGTCCTGAGAAATGTTCTTGTTACTTACAACCTCATGCTAATCGCATTAGCCTACATTAGCTCAACAGTCCCATGGACCGATCCCGAAGAAGTTAGGTCAAAATCAAATGGCTAAATGATCCTTGGTATGACCATCTTAAAACTATTTCATATGTTAGCTTAGTAGAACCCCCCCCTGTCGGCATAGACTCTTAAGGATTAAAATAAATCCTTAATTCAATTTCGAACTTAAACTGCAACAAGGGCCAAATGTAGTTTGAGCATAGATGGAATGAATAGGCCTACACTGCTAGCCAATCAGAACCAAGAGTGATTCCTAGTTTCAGCGGGCCTGTGTTGTATCATCTGGCCACAGGGGTGGTGGTGTTGCAGTTGCTTCAAATGGTCGGCTGTGGCCAACCCTAAACACATGTTAGCCCTGAGGCCTGTCAACTCCCTTAACAAGGCTACAGAGAGGAAGCGCATACACGCACACACTGGCTTTCACAGAGGCCATTTATAGGGTGAGAGTTGGTGTGTGTGTGTGGGCATGTATTACTATCCTTGTGGGTACTGGAAATCCCCAGACGTCCCAACATTTTGCACGTTTTACCCCTAAGCTACATTTTACCCCTAAGCTATTTTAAGCTTAGGGCTAAGGTTAGGATTAGGTCCCCACAAGGATAGTAAAGCATATGCTGTGTGTGTGTGTGTGTGTGTGTGTGTGTGTGTGTGTGTGTGTGTGTGTGTGTGTGTGTGTGTGTGTGTGTGTGTGTGTGTGTGAAGTGTATAAGAGGAGAAGCAGGAAAACACAGACGGTCCTGTACTGTAACGCACCTCAGGCTGGATGGCTTTGAACACTGGAGCGTCCATGAGTGTGATCTGACCCTGGAGAAAGAAAGAAAGAGGAGAATGGGAGGTGCGGAGCTTTAATTTGGGCCACAGATATGGAATGAAGAGTTGACCAGACATCATTGCTGTGCTTTACAAACTTTATTCAATACTTCCAGAATAACCAGGAGAAATCCCATATTTGGGGAGAAGTAGCATAGCGATTAAAGCGTTGGACTAGTAACTGAAAGGTCGCTAGTTCAAAAACATCTGCCCTTGAGAAAGGCACTCAAGGGCATTTTCATCGAAAAGGACCCACGAGCACCAACATGTGAAGTTAATAAGAACATAGCAAATTGGGTGTCAAATGAAAACTAAGAGACTATATTTTTGGGAAATTAAGGCATAGATACATTTCATCAAAAAGAAAGTAGCTTAAGTAAAGACTGATTTCTGGATAAACAGATGGAAAAAGGGCCTTAGAAAACATCTAGCAGTAAAAGCCAAAGCTTTCAGAAATACATCAAAACACAATAATTATGAAGTGAAACCCCTGCCAACTATTATCAACACATATTTAGTTCGAGAAATTGTTTACAGTCTTTAAGTTTAAGAAAGATTGCCTTATAATTCCGTTAGCATCTTTAAAATATTTTCTAATTTCAGTCTCTCATGAGAGGTTAATGAAAGTTTACAGAAGTAACAAGTAATGGAAGACCTACCAATTAGTTAGTGATTTTACAGATTTCAATTTTGTTTATGAATTGTAAGGTGATTAAAACTCCTAATTCAGTTACCAAATTGGTAACGGAATTACCCAAAAATCAATAACGGAAATACTGCAACTGAACCGTTGGGTCACCTGCTACTGTCCTCCCTTCCACTGACATACTGTTATGTTCAGCTCATAATTGTTTGTGTCTTTCTGTCGTCTGCTGGTCAAACTAAAAAGTGCTACAGTCTGAGTCTGGACAACCCCTCCCTCTCTCACTATCCAGTTAATGTCACCTCTCCCAGCTCTTTACACACCTACACATAAGCCCCCTCTCCATTTACTGTAACCAGTATTCTCACCCACTGAGCAGTTGAAATTAGTAGTACAATACAGTGAAAAGTAAGGTAAAATACAGTACATTGTACTGTAAACAAAAATATAAACGCAACATGTAAAGTGTTAGTCCCATGTTTCATGAGCTGAAATAAAAATTCACAGAAATGTTCCATACTCACAAAAAGCTTATTTTTAAAATGTTGTGCAGAAATTAATTTACATCCTTGTTAGTAAGCATCTCTCCTTCGCCAAGATAACCCTTACACCTGAACAGTGTGGTATATCAAGAAGCTGATTAAACAGCGTGATCATTACACGGGTGCACCTTGTGCTGGGGACAATAAAAGACCACTCAAATGTGCAGTTGTAACACAACACAAGTTTTGAAAGAGTGTACAATTGGCATGCTGACTGCAGGAATGTCCACCACCGATGTCGTCAGAGAACAAAAACGTTCATGTATTTACCATAAGCTGCCTCCAATGTCGTTTTACAGAATTTGGCAGTACGTCCAACCGGCCTCACAACTGCACACAATGTGTAACCACGCCAGCCCAGGCATAAGCTATGGACAACGAATACAATTGCATTTTCTCAATGGCAATTTCAATGCACAGAGATACCGTTACGAGATCCTGAGGCCCATTGTCATGCCATTCATCCACCACCATCACCTCATGTTTCAGCATGATAATGCGCAGCCCCATGTCGCAAGGATCTGTACACAAATCCTGGAAGCTGAAAATGTCCCAGTTCTTCCATGGCCTGCATGCTCACCAGACATGTCACCCATTGAGCCTGTTTGGGATGCTCTGGATTGACACATACGACAGCGTGTTCCCGCCAAAATCCAGCAACTTCTCACAGCCATTGAAGAGAAGTGAGACAACATTGCACAGGCCACAATCAACAGCCTGATCAACTCTATGTGAAGGAGATGTGGCGCTGCATGAGGCAAATACTGACTGATTTTCTGGGGGGTTCAGTGACCAACAGATATCTATCTGTACTCCCAGTCATCCATAAATTAGGGCCAAATTAATTTATTTCAATTTTACTAGGCAAGTCAGTTAAGAACAAATTCTTATTTTTAATGACAGCCTAGGAACAGGGGCAGAACGACAGATGTGTACCTTGTCAGCTCAGGGATTTGATTAATATCCTTGTCAGCCCCAATTGACTAATATCCTTATATGAACTTCAGCGCAGTAAAAGCTTTGAAATTGTTGCACGTTGCGTTTATATTTTTGAGTGTATTTTGTGTATTTGAGTGTATATAAGTGTATTTTCTATAGCACTGAACTCTACTCTGCTGGATTGTACTGTACTCTACTGTGTTGTCCAAACTTGAGAATGTCATTGATATTCATAATTAGGCACTTCGGTCTCATACAGATCAGGGACCCATGATGTAATTCCATTATCGGGTGTACACTTCACTTACTTAAAACCAAAACATATTTTTTCAAAACTCCAGGTGCCATATCACAGTTCACACCCCATTCTTTCTGCAGACATCTGTGAATCTTAATTCGGAGCGGATATTTAATACTTTTAGGAAAACGCGGTCGCATACAAACCGGAGAGATTTTACCATAATTCTGCTCAGGTGTTCCACTAAATTAGTTTATGTAAATCTTTCAGTGGAAATTGTTAAAAGTAGTCCTTGTATGGTTTGTTAAACTTTGAAATCAAATGGTTTTTGTTTGGAATACATTTAAAACAATTACCCTGATTAAGACAGTTTGTCAGTCAAAACTAAAGTGTAATTTCGCTACCGTGGAATTGCCCTTAACCCTGATTGCTCCGGTGTCTCAGGTAGAGTGGGATATACAAAAAACACATTTCCATTTCACACCACACACTTGTACAGGTTACACACTCACATTTGTGAAACAGGACAAATATAAGCACCCCATATTTGATCTTTGAACATGAAAGGGTAGTGCTCCCTGTCTGGGTATTGCAGGGCAGGGGAGAGGACTCCCAACAGTGAGAAGAGCGGCTCAAACTAGAGTTATACATAGAACCTAGAACATTGAGTATGGAACCTTCCTAAATACTTAACCAGAGGAACTGTGTCAGCAATAAAGAGCTGCTGCCCTAATCACATCACAAATCAGCTGCGCTACAGTAATGCTCTAACCGTACTGCCTGCAGAAAAACCAGTCAGACAATGGATCTAAATCTCCAATAAATAATATACAGCGCTTAGGCTTTTGAGGGAAAAGCAGGTAAATGACAGGCCATTCGTTATACTCTACAGAGTGATAATACGCAGTGAGCTGGTTTATGTTGTCTGACATCATGGAAACGGGCTGTCTAGGATATTAAGGACTGTGGTGATCCATCTGAGGGTGGGAGCTGTAGCTTTTAGATAGGCCTTGTTCTATTGAGCATGTCAGAGGAAATTAGGGCGAGTGTGTCCTCCTGCCAACACACATCAATTATTTCTGAACTCACCCACTTACTCCTCCTTCTAAAAGACTGTCCAAGATGCATCACTGTCATTTCCCTTCCCTCTAGTGTCTCACTGTCACATTAGCACTATTCCTTACACACACAAACACAATATGTTGGATAGGTAGCTACTTACTGCATACTCCTCCGGGGTGACCTTCAGGACATCGAAGACGACGGCATCAAAACTCTTCTTCAGTTCAGAACCCTTCTCACTGAGAGACTCTGAGCTGCTGCTCTTCTGGAGACATACACGTTAAGACAGGGAACATGAGAAATTAAAAGCTGAATTTAAAGAGATGCTTCAGGATTTTGGGAATAGGCCCTTTTTCTACTTCCTTTATCTACTAAAAACGGTATCTACGAGTTCATCTAACTCTGGCGAAGAAGATAAAGGGCCTCATTGACAAAATGTTAATAATTAGAATGGAAGGAGTTTAGGGGTAAAGGTGTGTGTCTCACCTCAGAGGCAGTGGTGATGCTTGATTGGCCATTGGGGAGGTCCATCATTCCCACACCATCAGTCTGTCAGTGCAGGAGACCACTCCTCATCCTCATCCTCAGTGTGTGCACTCTGGACACACAAACAATTACAATGACAAAGAGAAACTACATGTAAACCCATGTCTGCTAAATGACTAAAATGTAAACATCTAATGCTTAATTTATCAGACCCTGGATCAACAGTGTCACCTTGTGGATAAAACTGGTAAGAAATTAACTTCAGAAGTGTAGAGAGAGAGAAACAGACGAGAGCAAGAGGAAAAAGATTGTTGCTAAGGTACAGGTAACTGCCAAAATATTGGAAACACTTGAGTAAATGAACGATACAAAGTATATTGAAAACAGGTGCTTCCACAAAGGTGTGATTCCTCAGTTAATTAAGCAATTAACATCATCATGCTTAAAGGGTCATGTAAAAAAATGCTGCGTAGGCTATTATTATGCTACGACCGCAGTAGAATGACAATGCCTGTCCCCCCCCCTCCTCTCCATAGTATGAGCCCTATCGTGGAGCATCTTGCAATAGACACTTGTAGGCTTAAAGGGATACTTTGGCAATGAGTCAGATTAATCAAATAAAACTTTGTCACATGCGCCAAATACAACAAGTGTAGACCTTTCCGTGAAATGCTTACTTACAAGCCCTTAACCAACAGTGCAGTTCAAGAAGAATTCAGAAAATATTTACCAAATAAACTAAAGTAAAAAAATACAAATAGAATAAAAAGTAACACAATAACGAGGCTATATACAGGGGGTACTGGTACCGAGGCAATGTGCAGGGATACAGGTTAGTTGATGTAATTAGTACATGTAGGTAGGGGTGAAGTGACTATGCATAGATAATAAACAGCGAGTAGCAGCAGTGAACAAAACAAATGGGGGGTCAATGTAATAGTCCAGTGGCCATTTTATTAATTGTTCAGCAGTCTTATGACTTGGGGGTAGAAGCTGCTAAGGAGCCTTTTGGTCCTAGACTTGGCGCTCCAGTACCGCTTGCCGTGTGGTAGCAAAAGAAAACTGTCTATGAATTGTGTGACTGGAGCCTCTCGAATTGTATGGGCGTTCCTCTGACACAGCCTATTATATGTCCTGGATGGCAGGAAGCTTGGCCCCAGTGATGTACTCGGCTGTACGCACTACCCTCTGCAGCGCCTTACGGTCGGAGGCCGAGCAGTTGCTATACCAGGCTAGGTGCAACCAGTCAGGTGTCTTGTGTTTGGACCATGATAGATTGTTGTGTACACCAAGGAACTTGAAATTCTCAACCCGCTCCACTACAGCCCCGTTGATGTTAAATGAATAACTGTTCGACACACCTTTTCCTGAGGATCAGCGTGGCAGACGTGTTGTCGTCTCCTCTTACCACCTGGGGGAGGCCAGTCAGGAAGCCCTGGATCCAGTTACAGAGGGAGGTGTTTAGTCCCAGGATGCTTAGCTTAGTGATGAGCTTTGTGGGTACTATGGTGTTGAACGCTGAGCTGTAGTCAATGCACAGCATTCTTACATAGGTGTTCCTTTTGTCCAGGTGGGAAAGGGAAGTGCGCAATAGAGATTTGCTTCATCTGTGGATCTGTTGGGGCAGTATGTGAATTGGAGAGGGTCCGGGAGGATGCTGTTTATGTGAGCCATGACCAGCCTTTCAAAGCACTTCATGGCTACAGATGTGAGTGCTACGGGTCAGTAATAATTTAGGCAGGTTAACTTTGCTTCCTTGGGCACAGGGACTATAGTGGTTTGCTTGAAACATGTAGGTACATTGAGGGGAAAAAAGTATTTGATCCCCTGCTGATTTTGTACGTTTGCCCACTGACAAAGAAATGATCAGTCTATAATTTTAATGGTAGGTTTATTTGAACAGTGAGAGACAACAACAAAATCCAGAAAAACATGTGTGAAAAACGTTATAAATGGAATTGCATTTTAATGAGGGAATTAAGTATTTGACCCCTCTGCAAAACATGACTTAGTACTTGGTGGCAAAACCCTTGTTGGCAATCACAGAGGTCAGACGTTTCTTGTAGTTGGCCACCAGGTTTGCACACATCTCAGGAGGGATTTTGTCCCACTCCTCTTTGCAGATCTTCTCCAAGTCATTAAGGTTGAGGCTGACGTTTGGCAACTCGAACCTTCAGCTCCCTCCACAGATTTTCTATGGGATTAAGGTCTGGAGACTGGCTAGGCCACTCCAGGACCTTAATGTGCTTCTTCTTGAGCCACTCCTTTGTTGCCTTGGCCGTGTGTTTTGGGTCATTGTCATGCTGGAATACCCATCCACGACCCATTTTCAATGCCCTGGCCGAGGGAAGGAGGTTCTCACCCAAGATTTGACGGTACATGGCCCCGTCCATCGTCCCTTTGATGCGGTGAAGTTGTCCTGTCCCCTTAGCAGAAAAACACCCCCAAAGCATAATGTTTCCACCTCCATGTTTGACAGTGGGGATGGTGTTCTTGGCATCACAGGCAGCATTCCTCCTCCTCCAAACACGGCGAGTTGAGTTGATGCCAAAGAGCTCCATTTTGGTCTCATCTGACCACAACATTTTCACCCAGTTGTCCTCTGAATCATTCAGGATGTTCATTTGGCAAACTTCAGACAGGCATGTATATGTGCTTTCTTGGGCAGGGGGACCTTGCGGGTGCTGCAGGATTTCAGTCCTTCACGGTGTAGTGTGTTACCAATTGTTTTCTTGGTGTCTATGGTCCCAGCTGCCTTGAGATCATTGACAAGATCCTCCCGTGTAGTTCTGGGCTGATTCCTCACCGTTCTCATGATCATTGCAACTTCACGAGGTGAGATCTTGCATGGAGCCCAGGCAGAGGGAGATTGACAATTATTTTGTGTTTCTTCCATTTGCGAATAATCGCACCAACTGTTGTCACCTTCTCACCAAGCTGCTTGGCGATGGTCTTGTAGCCCATTCCAGCCTTGTGTAGGTCTACAATCTTGTCCCTGACATCCTTGGAGAGCTCTTTGGTCTTGGCCATGGTGGAGAGTTTGGAATCTGATTGATTGATTGCTTCTGTGGACAGGTGTCTTTTATACAGGTAACAAGCTGAGATTAGGAGCACTCCCTTTAACTTCTTAAGGAGCGGCTCCCGAGGTGACGGTTTTGGAGAGTCTGGCGTGCCCAAAGTAAAATGCCTCCCACTCAGGCCCAGAAAATAGGATATGCACATAATTAGTACTATTGGATAGGAAACACTGAAGTTTCTAAGAGTGTTAAAATATTGTCTGTGAGTATAACAGAACTGATATAGCAGGTGAACACCCCGAGGAAAATCCATCCGTATTTGCAGTTTGTTTTGTAATGACCTTCTCCAAGTTGCCTATTGCATACAGTGTTATGTAGGACTGAGACTGCAGTACCTATGGCTTCCACTAGATGTCAACAGTCTTTATGCAAAGTCTAGTAAGAGGAAATAGTCACTTCGAAGAATTTCGTGCGTTCACGGGCTCGCGCGCTGTGTTTTTTTTCCTTTCCTAGAAGGATCTTTTACCAGATCTAATGAGTTATATTCTCCTACATTCCTTTCACATTTCCACAAACTTCAAAGTGTTTCCTTTCAAAATGGTACCAAGAAAATGCATATCCTTGCTTCAGGGCCTGAGCTACAGGCAGTTCGATTTGGGTTTGTCATTTCAGGCGAAAATGTAACTGTTTTTCTTAAAAGGAAAAAGCTTCTTCCAGTTCACGGTGAATAATCGCTTTTCTGATGTCCATTAGTTATTTTCGGTCATAAAGAGGCAGTAGAAGCAACATTATGTAGAAAATAAGTTTTAAAAAATGAGTTACAAAACACAAAAAAACTAAAACAAAATAGCACAATTGGTCAGGAGCATGTAAGACGTCAGCTATCCTCTCCGGCACAATCTTATCCATGGAACTCATGGATACCATTTGTATATGTCTGCATCCAGTATGAAGGAAGTTAAAGGTAGTTTTGTGAGCCAATGCTAACCAGACTTCCAATGACTGGAAGTCTATGGCATCTACTAGCATCCCACAGTTACCATAGACTTCAAGTTATTGAGCTAACGCTAGTTGTCAACTTCCTTCAAACTACACGCAGAGACATACAAATGGTATCCACGAGTTCATGACTTCATTGCCAAAATCACAATACTGCCAAACAACAACCTGCAGTGTCTCCCTATAGTCCAGGGCCCAGTTTCCCAAAAGCATCTTAAGGCTAAATTCATTGTTAGAACCTTCGTAGGAGCATGGTTAAGCCTCCAAGCGGTTTCCCAAAACCATTGTTATTAATGTTGCACTTGAAAACGCTCTTAATCCAAACGGCTGCCTCAGACCTCTCGTAGAACAGCTGCTTTTTCACCATCCCGCGTCACTTTATACACCTTAGATCTTGTCTAAACATGGATAAACTGTGTGATTCTATCTATCTCTGACCGATAACTTTAGATCAAAGTTGACTACAAAGTTGTCAATGTCGTTGCAATTGAGACCAACAATCGTGTATAAAAATATGCTTCAAATGAAAACCGAGATGACTGCAGGCTGGGATAGCCCCCTTTTTTTCAATCTAGCAGCCTGTAGCAACTGTTGTTTTTCTACCACCATCTTTGAAAGTCAAGAGAAAGGTCAGTTCTAGCCATCACTCTGTTTGTAATTCCGATGGTGTCCACAAGATGGCAGCAGTGTATGTGCGAAGTTTCAGATGGATAACCTGAAGTATGACTCAAGACTTGTGAAGTCACAGGTACATTTGGGCAAATCGTGAAAAAAATCTGTATACTTGGACTTCAAATCTGTATACTTGGACTTTGATTTAGCCTTCCAAGTATTAGTAGCCATATTATACGTTCAACATTTGCAAAACAACCCGTATTCATAACTCAATATTTTTGTCCAAAATGAAAAGGCATGCTGTCGTACAAGGTTAGCACCTACATTTTGAGACAGACCCAGGGTTTCCGGATACTCCCGTAAAACCCAGCTCATTGGCCATCTAGCTAGCTTTGTTTGACCCCGATTGGTGCTTATTAGACAAAGATACGGTCGTTCAAGTGAAGACGGCCCGCGTCGTCGGCGTGCCATGAAGGCGTCGCTCTCTGACCAAATATGGTGTCCTATAGGATATACTACATCCCTAATGATATAGTGAAGTCTCGTTACCTTCTAGGATCTCTGAGAAATAGATACGAACGCAATTTGACTGGTTGAAACAACGTTTAGGGTGAGATTTTCAAAGATTCCTTTCTTTGCAAATTGAACGAGTGGAAATACAAAATCGATCGTGCATGCTATATGGACCTTTTTAGGATATGAAAAATGATTTTATCTAACAAAACGACACTTCATGTTATCTCTGGGACCCTTTGGATGATACATCAGAGCAAGATTTCAGAATGTAAGTACACATTTCACCTTCAGAGGTGAATTTATCAAACCTATCGCGGTGAAAAAACTTTTGTTGTTAGGAGCTCCCCTCAAACAATAGCATGGCATTTTTTTCACAGTAATAGCTGTAAATTGGACAGTGCAGTTATATTATCAAGAATGTAAGCTTTCAGCTGATATAAGACATATACACACACCAACATTTGTTGTTTCTCTAAAATCTGCGATCTTGACACAAGGCGCTGCATGATTTACAACTGTCCCATTGACGGGGCACCGATCCCTAAGAAGTTTTAAAAGATCAACAGTATAGGGTATAGGCCTAATTCAATCATATTGAAATACATTTCATGTTCAATCAATTGAGTACTATTTTTCTACTTCTAGGCTACTGTTGTCTAATATTTGGGGGTAGGCTAAGCAAAAAAGTTGCCTCAATATTTGCAGCCGTAGGTGGTTATCTTTCTCTAGGAGCTGATCCGTCGTCAGTATTGTGAAATAATAGTAATGTTATGGTGAGTTTTGTTGGGAGATGGCTGATCCGAGAGCAGTACTGGGAAAGATTTGTAATAGTGAAATGTTTATCTCCAGCTGTCTGATAACACCCTCGTGTTCTCTTATTAAAGTATCCTCTCTCTGACAAACCCACAACACTAAACCAAATGAGGAATAAGGAAACGTTCAGATCACTGACAGTCAGCGGCGAGAGACCCTGCGTACAAGACAGACAGCACTGGCCTTTGTGTGGCTCTTCTGCTGGACGGTGTGTGTCCAAGCTGAGCTACAGTAACAAAGGGCTGGTTCCACTACACTGGTATCACTGTCCTTATGTCAATCAGTCAGTAGTTCCTCCCTCTGCTGTGTGTTGGGCTGTCATTACCCTGTCTGTCTAAGTGGCTACTGTACTACCTGGTCCTGAGTAGCCAAGAAGTCTGTCTGCCAGAACAACACACAAGGTTAATGTGGCTCAGATTCTGCCGGGGGCTAAACCCGATTAGTGATTACAGCTTAGAGCTGGGACAATAAACTGAAAATGACTGACACCGACATTAACTCATAACGAAGCAATTGTGCATATGCCGGTCATTTGTTGATTACACAATGTTCCTGCGTGCATTAAACAATAGCCTAACGAGCAGCGCGGCATATATGAAAGCGAAACGGCATAGAAAAAAACCATTGCGTTCCTGGTGCTCAACACTTATCTATGTTGTTTAATTTGAACCAACAGATTACAGAAGCCAATCAGAGCATCATTCTCTCATGCTTCCCACACCTGTTGTTGCCAGCTCTTCCAAGTGATGTTGCGAGTAGCCTCGTTCATGGGCGGGGGAAATAAACGAAATGATGGAAGAAAAAAAAATGCAGTCCCAGAAATCCAATAACAATTACTGCCAAGAAAGATGCTGTCGGTTGTTAGGGTTTATTTTGGTTTTAAACCTAGGTGACATGGAGCAAAGTGAGGTGGTGTGCTTGAACTATAGCAAGCACTTGAGGTAACAAGCAACTTATTCCACCCTTACAGACATGCACATCTAAGAAAAATTAGGTAAAGGCCAACAAGCGTCAGTCATGGCTTGAGCAAAGCCCAGGGGGCAACAATCCCTTACGGAATCCTTTGCACATGCAACTCCCCATACAACACCCTCACCAATGGAATGAAATAACAGATGCCATAACGTACCACATTGCAAAGACATGGCCCCAAGTTGAACAACATGGGTTCAAGAAATACAAAATGCCATGTGCCATTAATGTCATGCCAAAATAATGTTGGCGCTGAACAGGTGCACTATTTTGTGACAACTGATATGTGGTCCAACAGGAGGACGATGGAGCCTTACATGTCAATGACACTGCACTTCACCGATGCCGACTGGAAGCTGCACAGCAGGTGCATGCAGACTGCCTACTTTCCCCAGGACCACACTGGGAAGATAACCCAGGGGCGACTCTAGCAGCCTGGGCATCATAACAAACAGCAGGGCAAATGGTGAAAGCCACCAACCTAAATGGATGAATGAGGCTGCAGTGTTTGGGCCATCGACTTCACCTCACATGTAATGTATGTATTGAAATGAAGTTAATTATAAATTGAGGAAAAAGTTATAGGCCTACATTTTTACCAAACACCAATATACTAATGGATCTGAACTTGTTTTAAATACTATTACATTTAAAATCAGTCTTTAGAAATGCATAACTACACAGAACAAAAATATATACCAACATTCAACAACTAAACATTTTACTGAGTTACAGTTCATATAAGGAATTCAGTCAATTGAAATACATTCATTAGGCCCTAATCTATGGATTTCACATGGCTGGGAATATCCAGTAGATATGCATCTGTTGGTCAGATACCTTTATATTTTTTTTATGCTAGCGTCGTGGATCAGAAAAACAGTCAGTATCTGGTGTGACCACCATTTGCCTCATGCAGCAAGACATCTCCTTCGCATAGAGTTGATCAGGCTGTTGGGTTGTGGCCATTGGAATGTTGCACAGCCATTGAAGATGAGTGGGACAAAGTTGCTGGATATTAGCGGGAACTGGAACACACTGTCGTACACGTCGATCCAGAGAATCCCAAACATGCTCAATGGGTGACATGTCTGGTGAGTATGCAGGCCATGGAACAACAGACATTTTCAGCTTGGCAGGGGATGAATGGCACAATGGGCCTCAGGATCTCGTCACGGTTTCTCTGTGCATTGAAATTGCCATCAATAAAACGCAATTGTGTTTGTTGTCCATAGCTTATGACTGCCCATACCATAACCCCACCGCCAATGCTGACATCAGAAAGCCGCTCACTCGCACAACAAAATACAGTCTGCCATCTGCCCGGTACAGTTGAAACAAGGATTTCTCTATGAAGAGCACACTTCTCCAGTCTGCCAGTGGCCATCAAAGGTGAGCATTTGCCCACTGAAGTCAGTTAAGACACCAAACTGCAGTCAGGTCAAGACTCTGGTGAGCACAACAAGCACACAGATGAGCTTCCCTGAGACGTTTTATGCAGAAATTCTTAGTTTGTGCAAACCCAGTTTAATCAGCTGTCCGGGTGGCTGGTCTCAAACCATCCCGCAGGTAAAGAAGCCGGATGTGGAGTCCCTAGGCACATGATCTGCGGTTGTGAGGCCGGTTGGACGTACTACCAAATTCTCTAAAACGATGTTGGAGGCATCTTATGGTAGAAAAATGTACAGATTATCTGGCAACAGCTCTGGTGGACATTCCTGCAGTCAGAATGCAGATTTCACGCTCCCTCAAAACATCTGTGGTATTGTGTTGTGTGACAAAACTGCACATTTTAGAGTGGCCTTTTATTGTCCTCAGCACAAGGTGCACCTTTGTGATAGTCACATTTTTTTATATCTCCAGCTGATAACGCCCTAATGTTATGCCACACCTGTAAGGTGGATGGATTATCTTGGCAAATGAGAAATATTAATTAACAGGGATGTGAGGAAATGTGTACACAATGAGAGAAATAAGCTTTTTGGGCATATGGAACATTTCTGGGATATTTTATTTCAGCCCATGAAACATGGGCCTTACACTTTACATGTTGTGTTTATATTTTTGATCAGTATAAATTAATGTTAGAAATACAGGTCTCTTTCTGTAGCAGCGTTAAATATTATAAACAAGGAACCATCATCTAGATTTAACCGCAGGACGATCTTGGCTGGAACATACTTGACAGCATAAAAGCCCAAACAAATATAATATGACTAAAACAATCATTTCAAAATGTGCATACATTTGTATACGATGACATCTCTATTATGCGTGGAAATACTTCAAAAATGCCCAAATTAAAGTCCCTTAGTGCTGATTTCTTTGTGTTTTTACAGACAGTTCTGTACCAAAATGAATAATGTAAAAAGAGGGGAGAGAGCATGTTAGAAACACAATCACCACACACAATGCAACCTTGCACACAGGACTTTATGCACAATAAAACACAAATACACGTTATGGTATAGTATTTGGTTCCAAGATGAGCTCAGTCAGTGCATCAAGTCAGGGGAGAGACAGTTTGACAGGAGTAAGCTTAACATCCCATATGCCTACAGGACAACTCCTATATCACACAGACCACACACACGCATACCATACAGAGATGCCTCTTACTGCTAACACACTACCTAAAAGAGCTCCTTCAGTCTCCTCAAGATAATGTTGTTTCTCTTGTTCAAGGCTGAGAAACAACAGTTTCAAACAAGCATCACACCACATTCAGGAAGCACAAAACAGGAGAAAACCAGAATGAGCATTCACTGAACAAGTTCAGGTAGTGCCTCCTACGTTTCTTTCTCCACAGGTTATGGTCATTACGGTAGTGCCTGTTTCCTTCAGTTTTGTGCCTACTGTCTACTGAATGCAACCTTAATCTTCACACAAGATGGCACCAACAGAAACGGTCATCCTATTGTTTGCTCCAAGCATTTCTCTGCACCTTTTTTTACCTGCTGTAAAACAGTGCAAGTGATTAATAACATTTGATTTTTCTACACCACATTCCACCAGAGGGCTCTTCACAGACACACAAGTCTACAATTGTGTCTGCCTGCCCGCCCACCCAACAGAGTAGGAAGAAGTTACCACCTCTAACCACTAGTTCAGGATCAGACAAGTCCTCATCCTCCAGCTGTTTCAGGTTACAACTGGGGTTGGGTAATCTGAACCCAGATCTGTGGGGTGCCTGCGCTGCAGTGGCCAGAGTTTCTACCGTGACCCCACAGCAGAGATCAGGGAGTTCACTGCCAAGGCAACATGACACGAGGGACTTAAGTGTGTGAATGGCTGTAAGTGCTCACACAAAAAGCCACAGCATTCCCATAGACGGAGGACCTAACGATCCAAACCTAGCTGGAATAAACACCTCCCAGCCCCTCAGAAAAAAATACAAGAGACCATCCATCGCTCAAGTAATGGGGAGAAAATACACCCTGTTGATTAAATACACTTTCCTGACATCATAAAAGCAATTTATTTTATAACACACATCATAAAAACAAATATGGCTGCTGGGCCTCCCTAGTGGTGCAGTGGTTCAAGGCACTGCATCGCAGTGCTAGCTGTGCCACTAGAGATTCTGGGTTTGAGTCCAGGTCGCAGCAGGCCGCGACCGGGAGACCCATGGGGTGGCGCACAATTGGCCCAGCGTCGTCCGGGTTAGGGGAGGGTTTGGCCGGCAGGGATCTCCTTGTCCCATCGCGCACTAGCGACTCCTGTGGAGAGCCGGGCGCAGTCCACGCTGACACGGTTGCCATGGTGTTTCCTCCAACACATTGGTGCAGCTGGCTTCCGGGTTAAGTGGGATTTGTGTCAAGAAACAGTGTGGCTTGATTGGGTTTCGGGGAACGCACGGCTCTCGATCGTCGCCTCTCCCGAGTCCGTACGGGAGTTGCAACGATGAGACAAGACTAACTACTAATTGGATAAAAAAAATGGGTAGAAAAAGTAGAGTCCACATTAACACAGCATCTCAGTGCTCTGATGAACACATCACCCCCTCCTAGATCCCAGTTGGTCTAGCGACATCACATCACATCACCTGTTAGACAGTTGGATAATGCGCTTTGAATTTGTGTGGATCAGCTGACGTTCCTGCCTCTGAGCAATCCGGAGATGAACCAGACAGCTCCTGAATGGAGAAGAGGAGGGGTAGAGGGGAGAGGGATGAAGCCTCATGTTGGGGCATGTAGCAGGGGAAGTGTTGAAGGGGCAAGACAGGGGCCCCTGGAAACACAATGACTCATCATCCTGACTCAACAACTAGGCCTAGCAACTCCCTCTAAATCCCCTCCCCTGTTCTCTATCCCAGGGCTCTCCAACCCAGTTCTTGGAGAGCTACTGTCCTGTAGGTTCCCTCTAGCACATTATAATAATTCGCTGGTTGATAAACAGCATCTGGTTCGTAACAACTGGGGTTGGAGTGAAAACCTACAGGAGGGTAGCTCTCCAGGAAGAGGGTTGAGGGCCCTGCTCTATGCCCACCTGCCCAGTCTCACACTAAACCCTTCTCTCTACCCTGTTCTCTTTCCAGTAGGGCTGACCCCATTTAGTCGACTGGTCGATTGTTTGGTTGACAGAGATTTCTTTAGTCGAGCAGTAACCAAAAACAAATTACATTTCGTGGTGTACAAGACACCTGTTTGATTGGAGCCTGTCAGAGTGGACTAATCCATTGTGGAGGCCGTGGGGATGGCACAGTCCATCACTAAGACGTGCTACTGGTTATAATATGTAAGAACAATGCTGCAACACTAATGAAAATATGATTTTATTTAAAAAAAAAAGCTCTTTCTCCCACATTGGATAGCGGTTGCTGTACGCTGTTCTGAAACATCTGTGCGCTGTTGCATTGGCGACTTTTCCTATACCAGGTTGCTATGTGAATAATAGCCAAGTTAACCACCAATATGCTGGTTAACTTAATTAGGTCTATAAATCAATAGCCTAAGTTAAAATGTGCCTGGCTTTATAAATCTATCTATATATATATATATCTAAAGAAATAAGTTTTTGTTTAGCACTAAGCCTCACAACTACAACATGTCAGATAAACAATGTCACAAATTTGCCAATTTTTTTATCTTTGCTAAGCTGTAATAAAGGCTATACACCTTTTCTTCTCCCCCATTAAAACAGCCTCTGGTATTATTTATACTTTTATTTAGTATTGTTTACTCACTTAGGCCTATATTTCAATGGTTATATAGGCTACTGTACCAATCAATCACTCATTCGTTCATGGCATCACACAGCATATGAGTCAGTCATGATTTTAAATGCAAACAAGCATTTTAGTTTTACAACAAAACAAAGCGACCATGACACATTTGTCTTTGCTGTAATAAAGCCTTTACACAAAAAACTTTACAGACTCTCTGGTACGCTTATAATTTATTTTTTGTTTACATTGTTCCAAATGGTCAGAAAGATTATAATTTAATAGCACCCGTTTGGCACACATAATATGCACGCAGTGCTTGGTCCTTTTTCTTGATCTCCAGTATTTTCCACAACTAGTCAAATTAATTCTTCACATCTGACTTCCCCATTACCTCCTGAGCAACCAGTAAACATTCCCCCGCTTCGAGTTTATTTGTCACGTCCACTGCATCCATTTTGCCGTCAATGTGTTAGTGTTCTGTGTTTATTATAAACCAAATTATTGATGTGATTATGATAGGGCCTGACCTATAGCCTATTGGTCACATGCATGCGATGCATATATGTCACGTAAAGAGAGCAAGGGTTTAGGGAATGTTTTTCCTAAATGAATTAGGGATTTTGGTAACAGAACTTTTCAGTCGAACGGCTGTAATTATATTGCAGCTTCAGCAACCTGGACAGCATGATTAACACTGTTGATGTTCTGTGGTGGTGGCTGCAGCAGGGAGGAGAGAGAGACACAACGGGTGCTAGTAACAGTCACTGTAATTTCAGCCCGCCACAATCAAATCTATTGCAGTCGGACTCCCTCTAGTCATTTGTGTGTCTTAGTTATTTAATCAAACAGTGCATTTAAAAGCATCAATCTCAGTGCATGTGTCTACAGTTGAAGTCAGAATTTACATACACTAAGGTTGGAGTCATTAAAACTTTTTTCAACCACTCCACAAATTTCTTGTTAACTAACTATAGTTTTGGCAAGTCGGTTAGGACATCTACTTTGTGCATGACAAGTAATTTTTCCAACAATTGTTTACAGGCAGATAATTTCACTTATAATTCACTAGATCACAATTCCAGTGGGTCAGAAGTTTACATACACTAAGTTGACTGTGCCCTTAAACAGCTTGGAAAATTCCAGAAAATGTCAGAGCTTTAGAAGCTTCTGATAGGCTAATTGACATCATTTGAGTCAATTGGAGGTGTACCTGTGGATGTATTTCAAGGCCTACCTTCAAACTCAGTGCCTCTTTGCTTGACATCATGGGAAAATCTAAAGAAATCAGCCAAGACTTGAGAAAAAAAATAAATAATTGTAGACCTTCACAAATCTGCTTCATCCTTGGGAGCAATTTCCAAATGCCTGAAGGTACCATGTTCATCTGTACAAACAATAGTACGCAAGTATAAACAACATGGGACCACGCAGCCATCATACCGCTCAGGAAGGAGACTCGTTCTGTCTCCTAGAGATGAACGTACTGTGGTGTGAAAAGTGCATCAATCCCAGAACAACAGCAAAGAACCTTGTGAAGATGCTGGAGGAAACAGGTAGAAAAGTATCTATATCCGCAGTAAAACAAGTCCTGTATCGACATAACCTGAAAGGCCGCTCAGCAAGGAGCCACTGCTCCAAAACCGGCATAAAAAAAGCCAGACTACAGTTTGCAAAGATCGTACTTTTTGGAGAAATGTCCTCTGGTCTGATGAAACAAAAATAGAATTGTTTGCCCATAATGAGCATTGTTATGTTTGGAGTAAAAAGGGGGAGGCTTGCAAGCCAAACAACACCATCCCAACCGTAAAGCATGGGGGTAGCAGCATCATATTGTGGGGTTGCTTTGCTGTAGGAGGGACTGGTGCACTTCACAAAATAGATGGCATCATGAGGATGGAAAATTATGTGGATATATTGAAGCAACATCTCAAGACATCAGTCAGGAAGTTAAAGCTTGGTCGCAAATGGGTCTTCCAAATGGACAATGACCCCAAGCATACTTCCAAAGTTGTGGCAAAATGGCTTAAGGACAACAAAGTCAAGGTATTGGAGTGGCCATCACAAAGCCCCGTCCTCAATCCTACTGAAGATATGTGGGCAGAACTGAAAAAGTGTGTGCGAGCAAGGAGGCCAAAAAACCTGACTCCGTTACACCAGCTCTGTCAGGAGGAATGGGCCAGAATTCACCCAACTTACTGTGGGAAGCTTGTGGAAGGCTAGCTGAAACCTTTGACCCAAGTTAAACAATTTAAAGGCAATGCTACCAAATACTAATTGAGTGTATGTAAACTTCTGACCCACTGGGAATGTGATGAAAGAAATAAAAACTGAAATAAAGCAATCATTCTCCCAACTATTATTTTGACATTTCACATTCTTAAAATAAAGTGGTGATCCTAACTGACCTCAGAGACAGAATTTTTACTAGGATTAAATGTCAGGAATTGTGAAAAACTGAGTTAAAATGTATTTGGCTAAGGTGTATGTAAACTTCTGACTTCAACTGTATATGGAAAAAAATTCTCTCTCTCTCCACCCTCCGCTCTTCCGCCAGTGTGCCCGGTCTCCCTCCTTCTCATGTGCCCATCCTGTCCTCTGAGCCCCAGGGAGCTCCTCAACAACAGAAAGTAGCTGAAACCATATGGTCATCTGCCTCTACTCAGGGTGTGTGTATTTACAAACACAGGGCCTATAAGTGAGGGTGACAGATGCCCCACACCCACAGAGAGACAGAACAGCCACTGACTGACTGCACAAACACTGATCTGAGGAAAGAGCAGAGCCGCAGCATTCTACCACCTTCACTGACTCATTCCTCTAGAAAGGGTCAGGCCAGTCACTGACCCAAAGTGAGCTATCCTTTAATTTCATCTCCCCAACAAACACATTCTATAATTTAAGTCAGTCTGGCCCAGTGATGAGTCACGAGTCCCCACAGACAAATAGGTGCGTTGTTGGTGTGACAGTTAGCTGTGCCGTGTCACTGCTTATGAGACTACAAGCTGTGTGTGTCTGTGTGATCGGGGTCAGGATCAAAAGCTGCTGCATCCATTAAATAAACAGGCATTTGACAGTGAAAAGCTGTGAGTGTCTTATAGCCAGTAGTCACCCAGCAGTGCAGGACTGGGTCTATGACACCCTTAATGTGTGGCTTTTCTCATACACTCACGCTAAGCTAAATCCCACAGATCACAGTAAATCATACAGATCTCTAATAATCTTTCATTTCTGCAGACAGATAAGTCTAGTTGTAGAAACGCTGTGCATCTAAAGCAGCACGGTGTGTTCGTGTGTGTCTATGCCAGCCAGTCTCATGCATTTATAAACTGTGCAGACTGCAGCATCTTGTTAAGGCCCAAAGTGGGTCAGTGTGCTCACTGTGCTGTGCACACTGAGAAACACATGATAGCATACATCTCTTTTATAGTCTTACAGCCAGAGCGAATAGCATCAACAGTCCGTTTTCATCAAATGCCATTGCTGGACCGTTAGTAACAGTGACATTAACATGTAGCCTAGGTGAACTCAGAACTCATTTTGTCAGAGGGGGGAGGAGGGGGTATCGAACAGGAGCTAAGAGGGGCCACTGAGCCAGTCACACACACACTAATGACTCAAACACACAGCATGTGGCTGCATGCCTGTCACTGTAAGCAGGTCAATACACACTGTCACACAGCAGGTTAGGGGCACAAGAGAGGTGTGTCCCATCATGCACAGTGGGCGAAGTGTGTGTGTCCTGTTATTCAGGACGGTGTCGGAGCACACGCCGTCCACAGCGAAAGCCTCTTCACACCATCACTTAACATGCCATTGGTTCAGCCTGAGCCAAGGGGCAGGCAGCTCACTGAGTGGGGAGGAAGCGCAGACTCACATTAGAAAAAGGGGGCTGCTGGTCCCAAGAGAGACACTCATCAAGTAGGCTGTCTCATCTATGTGAGAATTTTCTGGCAACACAGTTAGTGAGGGGCCACACACATTTTGCGGAATCCAGTCATTTGCCAAGGCAGCTCACGCCACCTGCCTGCATCTTGGTTGCCTAGCGACCAGGATGCTTTTCTACAGACCGAAAACCAAATGAAGACTTTCTTCCACACACACCTCAGCGTCCCAGTGAGACATGAATATTAATAATCTGCAACAGACAGGCGGCAACAGCCAATTGGAGGGCAGACTGGCCAAGGGCAGACAGACTGTCTGGAATACTACTGGAGCTCACTAGAGACATGAACAGAGATGGATGATTGAGAGCTGATAGTGGAAATGATCAGGGCATAAAGCTACAACCAGCCAAATGCTAGGTAAAAATCACAATGTCGGTGAAGTTTCAGTCCCTGGTGTTGAAAAGTATGATGGTGATGATGAAGATTGAGAAGTAGAGTGTCTGTGCTGCTTTTACACACTATCACAATACTCAAAACACACATGGCTGGTCTCAACAGGACACACACACTGACACAGGAGGCGGCATGCTTGCTGTTAGCCTGGCTCCAGCCCATTTGTGAAAACACACTGGTCCCTAATCGGTGTCTTGGCAGCAGCTCTGACCTTGGTAGTGCGATTTGGCTTTTTTTAGCTGCATGCATGCGCACACAGACACACACACCCTCTCCCTTCCCCTCTCTCCGGTTGATAATTAGAGCTCGGGCTGTGCAGCCAGTCTGTTCTCCTGGCAGTGGCACATTCCCCCAGTGAGTGAGACGGTCTAGCATAGATACTGCTGTGTCTAACACCAACACTCAGACCAGAACCAGGACCTTTCTACAGATCCTGAGACCAGGAGCCTATGGAGGGGAAGACTAATAGATGCAGAGGGACAGAGACAGAGGGTAGGGTCCCAGAGCAGAAGGCTGTCACATGTGAGCTGTGCACACTGTGTGTGTGTGTAACATGTGCATGAGTCTGGCCTGATTTGTGGGCCACAGGGGAGCTTCTCCTGCTGAAGACTGGAGGCCGGAGCTCAGCGACAGACGAGTAGGAAGAAAGGGAGGAAATGTTGTACAGCAGCAGCAGTCAGTACAGATTGTTGTGGAGAGTCTGTCAGGTCGTGTGTGAAGTAATAAGGCAGGGGAACAATAGCCAGAAGAGTGGTCACTGAAACATACTCATAGGGAACTGGCTGAGATGTCCATCTGTTCCTCTATGAGTCTTACGGGGTTAATCTGTCTACACTACAGAAACGCAGGACATCAAGGATCCTTAAGCATCCAAGTTCAATGTTCCTAGCCTATATCATATCAGTGAGACAATGTCAACTGTCAAGTCAAGTGAAGCTAGAACTAGGGGTAAATCCATTTGAATTCAATCATTTTTTGACAACACCCCTTTTGATTTGAACGAAACCTTCCATACATATTTGCCCATTGTAGAAGTGCTCAGAAAGTGACTTTTTGGAACTGAATGCCCAAACATTCAAGAGATAAAGGTGCTCAAAGTTTACCTATTTTGCATACCCCACCATATTCATGTATTCATCACTACATAAACGGTTACGATTTAAATAATTTAAAAGCTTACAAAACAGTTGTCACCATCATTCCAGTGATGAAGACATTGATGTCTCATGGTATGGTATGCAAAATGGGTCAACTTTGAGGACCTCCATCTCCGGAACGTTTTGGCATTCAGGTCCAGTCACTTTCTGACCAGTTCTTCAAAATGGGAAAACACGTATGGAAAAGTTGTTTGAATCAAAAGGGATGCTGTCAAAAAGTGACTGAATTCATATTTACCTCTAGAATAATGGGTTAATAACAGCAGCATTACCCCGTCCCACTCCCATCACAACATTAAACGCATATTGCCTCTAGCTATCAGGCTCAGCTGACAGGGACATTATTAAGGCTATTGTTATACTATGTGTGTGTGTGTGTGTGTGTGTCAGGGTTTCCGTTAGCCGGTAAATGCTGGCTTTTGGACCAACAAAATTAAATAAATCCATTGCAAAATAAAGCTTTTTATTAATTGATGGAAATACTGTACCAGTTGATATGCTCCAACTTAAAAGGCAAATATACTTCATAGGCTAATAATGCTTGTAAACGTGTCAGGTGTGAGCATGCGTTTCCATTTTTACTCAGGCAAAAGACATACAAATATTTGAAGTTTTATTACTGCGTAGGAGGCTTGTTCCTCTGGGCTAAATGTAAAAATAAAATTAAAAAAGTACGATATTCATTTATTGCAGGTATGAAGACGGGCAATGTTTTGCTTTTCAATAAAACCTGTCACATTTACAGGCTAATTTCTACTCTGTTAAAATGAATTACAATAACCTAAATGTGATTTAGAGCACTGTGGCTGGACGCTCTAATGCGTTTCACACCCAATGCATATGGATGTATGGTACATTTCTCAAGTATCCAGTAAATCAAAATCTTGCCGGTCACATTTTCCTGGCGGAAACTGTGGTGTGTGTGTGCGCTCGCGCACTTGTTTTCCTACCTTATCAGGATGTCCTAGTAATTCAGCCCAATGTTTTATTTTAGTGTCCTGAATTTGTTTAAATGACATTTTATACTTACTGGTTAGGTTTAGGGTTTTATGGGTTAAGGTTAGGGAAAATAGGATTTTTAATTTGCAAACATTTCACTCTCCAAAAAGTCCAGAAATTTCACAAAGGTGTGAGTGAGTGAGTGAGTGAGTGAGTGAGATCATTGATCCCATGTTGAGCCATGGCGCTATAGATTAGGAACAACCTCTCCTGGACTGCAGTTGACAAATCAGTCAGTCATCCAGTCAGTCAGTCAGCATCTCTTCATAGTCAGATACAGTAATATATTTGTTCTACATAGATCAACACACTAGGCAGTGGTTCCACCATATCAGTGACTGATTCATGAAATCAATTGACAGTTCAAGGCAGAGATAGTGTGGAATGTGTGTGTGTCCTACCTAGGGCGGTCATGAAATGTTGTCTAATAAATGCATGTAATAAAGCCTACACCATCACAATAAATCCATGACTTATTTTAGACTGGTCTAAAGAAACATGATGAAAATGTAGTCTATTTCAGAAGAACAGAATAGCATACTGAGCTGTCCTTATGTTAGGCCCTGATCTGGCCATGCCATATGGCTGTGGGTAACACTAGTTCATTTAGCAGACAAGATTTGCTTAGAACGCCATGGCATTATTTTATAGTATGAAGAAAAGAATTGAACAAAGCTGAATAAAATGGAAAGGATATTTTCTCCAAACAATATGAGGGAGTGTGCAGATGCGGATACAGGTCCTCATATATGCTTAAATGTAGAGTTATTTATGCAACTTTAGTTGTGATAACAATGTTGGGCTATATGTTTGGATTTGTAATACATTTTAACGATGCATGATGCAGCTAATGATGAAAGGCATGAGCTCTGCTTTGTTATTTGCTCAGGATGCACACACTTCCTCAGCCTCTCATTCACAAATTGACAAGAACTTGATAAATGTCTCTAATTTCCCAGCAGTATCCCCTTTGTGTGGCCATAATGCCCGATAAGAAAATCCATGCCTTTTGTGGACAGTGGCCGTTGTACCATAAGCTGACTCCAACGTTGTTTTAGAGAATTAGGCAACATGTCCAAACGGCCTCAACTGCAGACCCTGTGTAACCACGCCAGCCCAGGACCTCCACATCTTGCTTCTTCATCTGTAGGATCGCCTGAGACCTGCCACAAGAACAGCTGATGAAACTGGAAGAGTATTTCTATCTGTAATAAAGACCCTCTGTGGGGAAAAACTCATTCTGACTGGCTGGGCCTGGCTCCCCAGAAGGTGTGCCTGGCTTCCAAGTGCCCCCAGGCTACTGCCCAATCATGTGAAATCCATAGTTTAGGGCCTGAATTTATTTCAATTGACAGATTCCCTTATATGAACTCTAACTCAGTAAACTCATTGAAATTGTTGCATGTTGTTTATATTTTTGTTCAGTAGTTACGCGACATATTTAAGACTAGCAAATTAGATCGAGATTAACTTCTCTAGCTAGCATCAGTTAACCGGTGGAAAAACTTGGGGTAAACAAACGTGACGTAAGTATAATGTGACAGCTTTACTGGCAGTGTTAGCAGGTTGAGTAACACAGCGGCAGAATAAGTACCATGCAAATCATTTGTTGTGACAGCCAAGTATGCTAATAACACGTGACGCTGCTGAAAACGTTTATTGACAAGTGTCAGTAGTCTGCCAAAGTTAGAAAATTGTGTAGAGAATCAGTATTGTACCATCTAAACTGCTGTGAAATTACTAAAAAGAATTACTAACAATAATGTATTTTCAGCTGTTTGAAGCTGGTGTGCAAAACCGAAAGTAAAAGAAGCAAACTAAAGTTAAAAGCAGAAAGCATAGAAATAGTGCACATGGAACAGATCTGCCGCCTCTTAGACTTGCTTTCAATGAGAATGACAGATCTCTAAAACCCACATTTCTATGCGAATTTGGTCAGCTCGGCCAATAAGTTACATATTGCAGCTTTAACAACAAGGAACCGACTTAATAAATTCACGTCACTCGCTACTGCAGCAGCGGTGAGAGGACCCTGAGGCTAGAAGGTAGAGTGGTGAGGGAAGGAGCAGAGAGGCGGTGCACACACACGCAGCAGCCAGCGGAGGCGGCGGCGCTGAGAGGGAACAAACTACAGAGCAGCAGAGCGGGCACACACAAACAAGGATGTTGCTAAATCAAACAGAAATTAGCTGGGGCAGATTTAACTTGCAAAATCAAGCGTCAGTGTCGCTAAATTGGCAACACTAGTCACTCTAATCGGAGACACTTGTGATTGGCCAGCATGTGCATGCCATGCAAAGTGAGAGAGCCCGCTTGTGATTGGTCAGCATTCTCTGTGCATGTAGATAGTGAATGAACGGAGTCTAGCATCTCTCATTGGAGGTGGTACCGTAGTCTTGTTTTAACAGTGTCAAAGAAAGGAGAAAATCTCAGCCTCTTGCTATATGGATATTGCACATGTCAATATCGCAATTTTGATCTGAATTTAACTAATCATGCAGCCCAAACACACACAGAAGTCAGCTCAGAGGCCCAGCTCCTGAGCTCCATCAGTGGCAGATTTTTGAATGGAAAATGAATGTGTTTATGCAACAAATGTGAGTGCATCAAATCATATCGCACCAATTCCTTCCTCTACTCAAACCGAATTTCAAACCTTAACGTATTGTTCCTGTATGTATCGGAGCCCATGTGTCTAGATATGGATCGAAAGGGAGATTTGCACATCCCTACCGGCTAGCTAGCTAACAGACAGACTTAGCTAACTAGGGAACCTAACAGAGACCGACACACCTTAGGTTCACTAACTAGTAGTGCTGAGAGATTAACCAAAATGTTGGTTATTTTGGGGGGTTTTAAACAACTAAATTGACCAATGGTTCAATTTGGTTAGCTAGATGCAGGTAGCCTAGTTCCCCTGATAGGCCTGATAGTAAAGTCAGAAAGCCTGCAGAAGCCTAGGTAAGATGTCAGATTAATGACTTAGCAGCTTGCTAAATTAAAATTGAGACTAATTTTTTCAACATGAACAGCGAGGCAACTTTGAGGTAAGAAGTGCTTCCATTGACCAATAGCCTGCTGCAACAGACTACCGAGGATGGGGTTTTAATTTCAAATCACCTAATCAAATATAAAAATATGGATATGAACTGAATTGGCCTATGCTTGTCAACAACAGCCAGTGTTTTTTTTTGTTTTTTTTACCTGTATCCAAAATCTGACTGATTTACCTTCAATTTAATGCATTCTAACAACTGATCGATTGGGATCATGGTCACAGTTAACATCCAATTACACTAAATACATAGCCATTAATAATTGCATAGAACACAAGGCTACAACAATAAACTGAAGTTATAGGCTATTTATTAAATCTGTTTGCCAGCTCCAGGTAGGCTACACAAGTGGCACAAATTGATTTGCAATGACTCCAGTGACATCATCATCGTTTCAACATATTTATTGTAGAAAATGGTAGGCTACAGTTAATATGCTAATTGATGGCCAAGAGATGAAATGTATCTTTGCCACATTTAACCTGTTAGGGATACGGGATCGATTTTGACAACATCCGGTGAAATGCAGAGCGCCAAATTCAAATGACAAAAATAGTAATTTTAAACATTCATGAAAATACAAGTGTTGAACACCATTCAAAAGCTTAGAATCTTGTTAATCTAACAGCGTGGTCAGATTTCACAAAGGCTTTACGGCGAAAGCAGAACATTTGATTGTATGAGGACAGCGCCCCACACACATATTTCAATTAGAATAATAACATAACCAGCAGAGGTGTCACAAAACACAAAAATAGCAATAAAATAAATCGCTTACCTTTGAAGATCTTCATCTGATGGCAATCCTAAGGGTCCCAGCTACACAATAAATGGTCCTTTTGTTTGATAAAGTCCCTCTTTATATCCATAAAGCTCAGTTTGGTTGGTGCGTTTTCTTCAGTAATCCACCTGCTCAAAGGCGTTTATCCATGCAGACAAACAATATCCCAAAAGTTCCAGTAAAGTTCATCGAAACAAGTCAAACAGCATTTCTAATCAATACTCCGATACCCTAATATTAATATAAACTATAATATATTTCAGACAGAATATAGCCTGTTGAATAGAAAAGAAAATAGCTAAGAGAGCGCTCACTGTTACGAGCGTAAACCATAACAGTACACTTCATGAGACCCCAGAAGGAATAGCTCTTTTCAGAAGACTATTGACATTAGTGGAAGCCATAGGAACTGCAATATGGGAGCTAAATTACCCTGCTTTGAATAGCATGCCAATTGAAAAAGTGACATGACAGATTCACATTTTCCAGATGGATTTTTCTCAGGTTTACACCTGACGAATCAGTTCTGTTATACTCACAGACATTATTTTAACAGTTTTAGAAACTTCCGAGTTTCTATCCAATACTACTAATTATGTGCATATCCTAGTTTCTGGGCCTGAGTAACAGGCATTTTACTTTGGGCACAACAGACTCTCCGAAACTCCAAACACTAGCCCCCTAACCAGAAGAGGTTAATGTCAGTTTCCTTGTGAACTTCTCCCTATAACAGAAGCACACGTGGGAGCTCCATAACTTCCATTTCAAATTTACACTCACACAGCACTCGAGACCCAAGAACTTAGCATGCGTAAAACCCTTTACTTGATATGGTTTTCCATAAGTCGACAGACAGAATGTGGTTTAATCCACCTCCGAGGTGTAATGCGTTTTAAGAGCTCCTGGTCATTTTCCTGTGCTTTGTCACAGTCAATTCTTGACACGCATCAGTTCTTGGGCGTTAATATGTTTCATGGAAAAAGGGTTGGAATTGTGTCACCATAATGACAAATAGCCTACCTACAACTGATAAAAACGTGCATGCTGCTGTCTCCTCTCACAAGACTCAGCTGCATCGCTCAGTCAACACACAAACCCCTCCGGCCCTCCCTACTCAATCAATCAGAAACAGGCTGCGTCACTGCCTGATAGTCAGGAGCAGCAGGTCACAGTGAAATTTCTATTTATAAGTAATTGCCATGGTGGCTGCCGTGCAATTCCGAAGTAGCCAAAAAACCCGCAACCAATACATTTTCACCAACATTGTTTTCAAAGTATCCCAATTTGGCAGAAAAAAAAGACATGGCAACCCTGTTCATGAGATATCTCTACCTGAAAATACATATTAAGTGATCAATAGTTTGTATTCAGCAGTCATAAAAGTTGCAGAACTACAGAAATTGTCAGAGCGCAAAGGCAGCAGTTCTAGAGATGAGATGACTTGGAATGAAATAAAATACACACCTAAAAGATTTAATTAAAGTAATGTGAATAAATGGTTAATAATTGATAAACATTACGCTTGGGCGGTATCCAGATTTTCATCGTCATACAATCCCTCTCTCATCCTGAGATTTACTGTATTTACCAGCATAGCACACAAGGGGGCGCTAAAAAAACACAAGAAGCACAGGGGGCACTGGCAGCTATACAGATAACTCATCAGACAGGTCTTAGGTTCACTAGCTAGCTAACAGACAGACAGCAGGTGTCTGCTTTTGTCAAGGAACAGCTACAATAGGCCTCTCACAGGTGCTGGAACAAAACATGTTTTTCTTTATCTCAGGCTCATAATCTAACCATAACTATTTGCATGTGAAAAAAACTGGACGGTACGCAAACACACACAATGTAATATACAACAAAAATATTGTATTAAACTAAAGTAATGTGAATAAATTATGGTTAGTAAGTGATAAGCTGTAATGGGCAGTCATTACCGTCATTGGACAAGTATAAAAATAAAAAAAAGTCTGTGTTACAGCACCCAAATAATGCAGTTCATTTATTGTTTTAAAATTATCGAAACCGGTGATAATTTTTTTGATAATCTAACCCAAACTGAACGGACTTCAAAAAGCACTACTAGCTCAACACTACTAGCTAGCTAACAGACAGACAGGCCTTAGGTAAACTAACTAGATGGAGAGACAGACCGCACGTGTCTGCTTTTGTCAAGGAATAGAAACAATGGGCTTTGCGCAAATGCTGGAGCAAAATAGGTTTTTCTTTGTCTCTAATAACCTAAACATAGCCCGGCCTTTCACGTTCAAATAGCTACCAAGTGTAACAGTCAGCCAGTCGGGCCCCAGGGCAGGGCTTTTGGGTGGAATAGCCTTCAGAGGGCAGACGTGCTGGAACCTGACACAACACAGGCACCCGTCTAAAACACACACACTCCCTCTCTCTCTATAACAGACACTTTCCCTCAAACACACATACGCCATCTCTCCCTACTCGCAGGCTGGGTTAGAACAATGCCATGGCTCTGGAACTGACAGGCACGGTAAAGCCTGTGGAAGCGGTATCATTTCCTCCCATCCAATGCAGCTTGGGCACACACATCCTCAGAGTATGTGCAGACCAGCTGGCTGGAGTGTTTACGGACACTCCATCGCTTCATAAAACAGCCTGTTGTCCCCACTTGCTTCAAGATGTACACCATTGTTCCTGTACCCAAGAAAGCGAAGGTAACTGAACTAAATGACCATCACCCCATAGTGCTTTGAGGCTAGTTAAGGATCATATCACCTACATCTTACCCCATAACAATACGTATACCGCCCCATTAGATCCATGGACAACGCAATTGCCACTGACCTGCACAAGAGAAATACCTACCTATGTAAAAATGCTGTTCATTGAAAGCTGAGCTGTGGTCAACACCATAGTGCCCTCCAAGATCCTCACTAAGTTCAGGGTCCTGGGTCTAAACCCCTCCCTGTGCAAATGGACCCCAAGTGGTGAAGGTAGGAAACCACCAGGGCTTGACTAACTTTTTTCGCCACTTGTCCTTTGGGAAGAAAAAACTAACTAAAATCCTCAAACTGAAGTCAAAAAATTAAAAAAAGGGAGGTATAACACCATCGGCCAAAGGGTGACTGAAAATGAGTGACCTACATAAGAGGGATCTGAAGAATTTTATATTAAGGACTAATCCATTGCGGAGGACGCTGGGATGGCACACTAGTATCACCAGTAACACATTTACCGTTAATTACCATAGTTTCTCATTTACAATGTTTGTTTGGTTACTATAATTTCTGTTAATGAATTCAGTATACTATTCTTACAGTTGTCATTGTAGGAGTGGACACGTTGTTTGCAGAGTGCACAACCTTGGCTACACTTGTGAGGAAAACATGTTTATTTAATTCCAGTTAGGAGTTTCAAATTATTAATTGTCTTTAGTTTGGAGCGCTCCTGTCAATCTTGAGTAAGGACACACACCTAATTACGCATAGAACTAGACCTAGGCTACCTGGCCTGTGCGCAAATGTAGACTTATAAAATGTGCCCATTTGGGGACCTGATACTATTTCTGATTGTCTTAACACACAATCACTGTGGAACTACTCAAATTTTCTTTGCCTCAAAAAGCAGGTAAACAAAGTCTGTTTTTACATCCATTGAGAATGACAGTAGTTCCTCAACGTAGCCATCTCACTTTTGATAACCACACAGCATGAAAGGGTAAAAAAATGTCATGCTCTGATATGACCTACCTGATGACTTCTTATCCCTTGCGCAAATAGCCTACAGTTGTCTGTCCAGAGCTCACTGGTGTCACAAACTGAGGGCCCAGAATACTTTATACAATGTTGCAAGTTTGCTCTCAGACCCAAGTTAATAGTTGCTACGCTTCCAAGTTCCTTGCAAGTAGGCAATGCATAGACAATGTGATTTATAGGATACCTATTTAATAAAAAAAACAAATTTTTATTTTTTAAAAACAGGATATTTTCTACCTGCAATGTTTTTATTGGTTGGCTTTATGTAAGCAATTTTTACATATTAGCAATAGAAGTTAATATTTGCATCATTTTCATTTAGATAGAATTTTGATTAACCACATGGCATTGATTTTGAGATATGAAGAATTATAAATTAAATGTTCCACAAAAATGTGCATGTGCTTTCAGTAGAAATGGTACAATAACTTGGCACTCCAAATGGAAAACTTGTTGCAGACTGCTGGTGTTGAATATCACCAGCAACTTCAGGAGTAATGACAGAATCTGCGAAAGCCAGTAGCAGCGGGAGGAGTCGGGAACAGGTTCTTCTGGTTAGGTTATATTGATCTATGGCTTCCTCTTTAGTAATTTGTGTGCCTTAATTTTTAATTGCAGTGCTTAAAGCATCAGGCAAAGTAGCCAACATATACAGTCGTGGCCAAAAGGTTTGAAAATTACACAAATATTAATTTTCACAGTCTGCTGCCTCAGTTTGTAGGATGGCAATTTGCATATACTCCAGAATGTCATGAAGAGTGATCAGATGAATTGCAATTAATTGCAAAGTCCCTCTTTGCCATACAAATTAACTGAATCCCCCCAAAACATTTCCACTGCATTTCAGCCCTGCCACAAAAGAACTAGCTGACATGTCAGTGATTCTCTCATTAACACAGGTGTGAGTGTTGACGAGGACAAGGCTGGAGATCACTCTGTCATGCTGATTGAGTTTGAATAACAGACTGGAAGTTTCAAAAGGAGGGTGGTGCTTGGAATCATTGTTATTCCTGTGTCAACCATGGTTGCCTGCAAGGAAACAAGTGCCATCATCATTGCTTTGCACAAAAAGGGCTTCACAGGCAAGGATATTGCTGCCAATAAGTTTGCACCTAAATCAACCATTTATCAGATCATCAAGAACTTCAAGGAGAGCGGTTCAATTGTTGTGAAGGCTTCAGGGCGCCCAAGTCCAGCAAGCGCCAGGACCGTCTCCTAAAGTTGATTCAGCTGTGGGATCGGGGCACCACCAGTACAGAGCTGGCTCAGGAATGGCAGCAGGCAGGTGTGAGTGCATCTGCACGCACAGCGAGGCGAAGACTTTTGGAGGATGGCCTGGTGTCAAGAAGGGCAGCAAAGAAGCCACTTCTCTCCAGGAAAAACATCAGGGACAGACTGATATTCTGCAAAAGGTACAGGGATTGGACTTCTGAGGACTGGGGTAAAGTCATTTTCTCTGATGAATCCCCTTTCCGATTGTTTGGGGCATCCGGAAAAAAGCTTGTCTGGAGAAGACAAGGTGAGCGCTACCATCAGTCCTATGTCATGCCAACAGTAAAGCATCCTGAGACCATTCATGTGTGGGGTTGCTTCTCAGCCAAGGGAGTGGGCTCACTCACAATTTAGCCTAAGAACACAGCCATGAATAAAGAATGGTACCAACACATCCTCCGAGAGCAACTTCTCCCATCCATCCAGGAACAGTTTGGTGACTAACAATGCTTTTTCCAGCATGATGGAGCACCTTGCTATAAGGCAAAAGTGATAACTAAGTGGCTCGGGGAACAAAACATCCAATATTTTGGGTCCATGGCCAGGAAACTCCCCACTTCTGGTCAATCCTCAAGAGGCGGGTGGACAAACAAAACCCCACAAATTCTGACAAACTCCAAGCATTGATTATGCAAGAGTGGGCTGCCATCAGTCAGGATGTGGCCCAGAAGTTAATTGACAGCATTCCAGGGCGGATTGCAGAGGTCTTGAAAAAGAAGGGTCAACACTCCAAATATTGACTCTTTGCATCAACTTAATGTAATTGTCAATAAAAGCCTTTGACACTGATGAACTGCTTGTAATTATACTTCAGTGTTCCATAGTAACATCTGACAAAAATATCTAAAGACACTGAAGCAAGCAATTAATATTTGTGTCATTCTCAAAACTTGGTCACGACTGTACTGTAGTTGATTTTATTCAAAACAGATGTCTATATATGGAAAAATACACCTTTTAAAATTCGATTTTTTTTTTTTAGGTCGGGACAGGCCACGTTGGACACGTTGGATAAAATAAAATCCTAACAGGCCTGATGGAAACTAAACACTAAATACACTAGGTAGGGTGGGATTATACACACACATTCCAGACTCTGATATTGCTGATTCAGATATTTATTTTTTGGATTATGTGATTGCTAGGTGTTATTACTGCACTGTTGGAGCTAGAAACAAGCATTTCGCTGCACCTGCGATAACATCGGCAAATCTGTGTCCGTGACCAATAAACTTTGATTTGACAGAAACACAGCGGAAAAGCCAAAGGAAAACAAGAGAGATGTAGCTGAACACTCCCTATATATGACCTCCTGTGTGTGTTTTCCATGTTTACCGAAGCTGTTCAGCAGGCAGCACTGTAGAAACATGTAGAGCTTTGATCCTGCTGGGCCCATCTCTGCATGGGTCTATAATAAGAGCTGGGGTTAGGACTGCTTCATGAGCTGGAGAAAGATAAGAGGTGTGTGTGACCCTCCACTCATCCTCCCCTCTGAGCTCCTTTGAAACTCAGCACCCTCCCACTCTTCTGTTCTTTCTTTTCTATCCCACATTGTTGGGAGGTAGTGGAGCAGCTAAATAGCCACAGACGTTCCCAACTACACATTCATTGGAAAGGCTAAGGGTGATGTTTTACACTTCTAATCTCACACACAACTAACTAACTACCAAGTAACAAACTAATAGCACCAGTGTTACGTATTTTCCTATGACAAAAACAGCTTCTGGACATCAGAACAGCAATCACTAACCTCGATTTAGATAAACATTTATACTTCAACGAGTCTGCAGCTCCAGACATTCTGCTTACCTCAGACTAGACCCTGAACCCGGGACTCGAAAGAGGAAGCAGCGGCGCAAGAGGCAAGTGAGGCAGCGGCAAGACGAGTTTGTCGGCGAGCATGTGGACCGCCATTGCCCACGGTTTTTCTTGCAAGTTTGCAGTCACTGGAGGCAGACCTATAGGGACTGGCAGTGTTGTGCCAGGACAACAATTTCTACCGCAACTTCAGCAAGACAAAGGAGCTGATCGTGGACTACAGGAAACAGAGGGTCGAGCATGCCCCCATCCACATTGACTGTAGTGGAGCGGGTCGGGAGCTTCAAGTTCCTCGGTGTCTACATCACTATAGATCTACACAGTTTTGAACAGGGCACGTCAGCGCCTCGTCACCCTCAGGAGCAACTGTAAAGCACCCGACCGTAAGGCGCTACAGAAGGTGTTGAGTACACCCGAGCGTCCTGCCATCCAGGACCTCTATACCAGGCGGTGTCAGAGGAAGGCCCAAAAATTGTTCAAAGACTCCAGCCACTCAAGCCATCGACTGTTCTCTGCTACCGCACGGCAAGCAGTACCAGTGCACCAAGTCTGGAACCAACAGAGCACTGAACACCTTCTACCCCTAAGCCATAAGACTACTAAACAAGACTGCTAAATAGCTAATCAAATGGCTTCCCAGACTACCTGCATTGACCCTTTTTTGCTCTAACGCTCTTGCACTGACTGTGCACACATACGCACACACTGCTGCTGCGGTCTAATATATATTCTGTTGCCTAGTCACTTTACCCTACATGGCTTTCTCAATTACCTCGTACCCCTGCACATTGACTCGGTACTGGTTCTCCCTTTATATAGCAATCTTACATTCACTCATTTTGTTATTTCGGTAATCACTGTGTAATTTATTTCTCGTGTCACTATTTCAATTGATCTTAACTCTGCATTGTTGGAAAAGGCACCCTAAGTAAGCATTTCACTATTAGTCTTCACCTGTTGTTTACGAAGCATGTGACAAATACAAATGTATTATTTGATAAAGCTGCAGTAGGGCCTCCATCTCTAGCACACACTACATGGGTGAGTTCCCTGTCTCCAGGGGCTGATAACACCCCATTACAGCTTAAACACAGACAGAGGGAGAAGTTCACCGATGGGTAGAATGGACACCTGCGGAGCTGTACTGTCCACATGGTTTAACCTGGCCATGTCTATACCCATTTTAGACAGAAAATGTGGTGTATTACCTATAAAGAACCTAAGGTAATGTTTATATGACCCTATTCATTTACCACTTTCTTGCAGATATACACTGATATGGATAAAATAGGTATAACTGGCAAATCGGGATAGGTGGGGGCCATTGTTAAACCATTGGGGCTGTTTTCATTTTAAATTAGGGAGGTGTTAATAATGGAAGTGTTAATGAATTTACCTGCAAAAAAAAGCAGAGAACCATTCACAGACCCGATACCTGAATTCTGGTTACAGGGTCTGTGAAAATGAAGGAATCATGACTGTCTTTATGTGGCTTTTCATTTACCATGTTTTTTACCCCAGACCCCTTTTTCAGATATACCAACAACAGAAAAGAAGCAGGCATTGTAACTGACTGGGATTTGGGTCTGTGTATGAAAGGGATATTATAATAATAAGCTGGTCAGTGGAGGGGAACACAGACACACACGTGTTTGCTCTCAGAGTTCGCTGGGTCAGAGTGCACATTGCACGCTGGAAAAGAACAAAGCCTGACACCCAAATGCTCATGCATGATCTCACACACAAACGATAGAGGCTCTGTATAAAACCTCTGAGAAAAGGGGAGAACAGGAAGAGGAGCGAGAGCAGTAGAGTCCCCTCTCATTGGAATAAAAGCAGGCAGAGCAGAGGGAGGCAGTATATATGGGCTGTTATTTTTCCATCACAGTCATGATGGATTGATCCTTTCTGCTTCCCACAAAGAACAGAACAATGTTATATTGTACACTTCTGTCAGAGTGTGTGTGTGTGTGTGTGTGTCTGTGGAAGAGCCACTGTCTAATGGAAGAGGAGCAACAGCTGCGGCCTGAACAAACAGCTGCATCTCTTCAACCGCTACACACCGCTCATCCCCGGTCTCTTTCTCTCCTTCCCTGAAAGAGCTGTTCATACCTCTCTGAGCCCCCTCTCCAACAGAGCAACATGGCCAGGGACCACACGCACACAGTATTTTTCTCTTCACACAAGACAAGTACATACAGGATGCATGGCCTTACAAACATTCATTTCTATTGAAAGAAAATAGGCAAGGCATTGTTTCCACCGGTGTCTCCCAGCCTCCCTTCCCACACAAAAGGAAACTAAAGAAGTCAAAAAATATATGGCAAATAGAAATAAAAAATGGATGGTGTTCAGAGATAGATGGGAGGGGTTAAGTGGAGCTGAAGGGTGGGATTAAAAACAACTAATGTAAAATGTATATACAGTGCTTTCGGAAAGTATTCAGACCCCTTGACTCTTTCCACATTTTTTTACAGCCTTATTCTAAAATAGATTTTCCCCCCCCCTCATCAATCTACACACAATACCCCATTATGACAAAGCAAAAACTGTTTTTTAAAATTCTTGTTTCTCATGGTCAGTCCTTTTAGGTGCCTTTTGGCAAACTCCAAGAGGGCTGTCATATGCCTTTTACTGAAGAGAGGCTTCCATTTGTCTGATTGGTGGAGTGCTGCAGAGATGGTGTCCTTCTGAAAGGTTCTCCCATCTCCACAGAGGAACTCTGTCAGAGTGACCACCGGGTTCTTGGTCACCTCCCTGACCAAGGCCCTTCTCACCCCCGATTGCTCAGTTTGGCTGGGCGGCCAGCTCTAGGAAGAGTCTTGGTGGTTCCAAACTTCTTCCATTTAAGAATGATTGAGAACACTGTGTTCTTGGGGACCTTCAATGCTGCAGAAATGTTTTGGTACCCTTCCCCAGATCTGTGCCTCGACACAATCTTGTCTCGGAGATCTACGGACAATTCCATCGACCTCATGGCTTGGTTTTGCTCTGACATGCACTGTCAAGTGAGGGACCTTATATAGACAGGTGTGT
The DNA here is from genome assembly GCA_030435695.1 of Brachymystax lenok tsinlingensis. Taxonomy (NCBI): domain Eukaryota; kingdom Metazoa; phylum Chordata; class Actinopteri; order Salmoniformes; family Salmonidae; genus Brachymystax; species Brachymystax lenok. Next base: position 24,491,633 of record CM059790.1, on the reverse strand, counting down.
GCCTTTCCAAATCATGTCCAATCAATTGAATTTACCACAGCTGGACTCCAATCAAGTTGTAGAAACATCTCAAGGATGATCAATGGAAACAAGGTGCACCTGAGCTCAATTTCAAGTCTCATAGTAAACGGCCTGAATACTTAGGTAAATAATGTTTTTTTTTTTTTATTATTATTATTATTAATAAAATGTTTAAAAATAATCTAAAAACCTGTTTTTGTTTTGTCATAATGGGGATTGTGTGTAGAATAATATAGATTTTTTTTCTTCAATCCATTTTAAAATAAGGCTGCAACAAAATGTGGAAAAAGTCAAGGGGTCTGAATACTTTCCGAATGCACCGTAGGTTCACAACTTCTGTGAAACAGCTCAGTTAAAAAAATGGCAAAATAGAAAAGGAAACTAAAGAAACTTCCAGAAAACATTATTCTCTGAGAAAGTGGAAGAGTATGTATATCCATGTCCCTGCATGTCCAAACCTGCCTCAGTTGTAGAGGAAGCACTCACACACGCAGTGGTCATGCCTGTGATAGACACGTCTGCCATCTCTCGTCTCGCTCCATTCAGAATGAATCTGTGACACAGACCAGCTCAAGTTTCTGAAACGCCATCAACATTCACTGCATGTCTATACCCAACGGGCAGAGAGAAAGCCTGGGAAGGAGCAGAGGTGGGGAAAGAGGTGGTAAGTGTCTTTTTAACCTGCATGTCTTCTTCAAAATCACAGGCCCATAGCAAACCTGAGAGGATATCAAAAGGGGAGAAGAGGATGTAGTGTGTACACGTGCGTGCGTCCTGCTTGGCTCTATAGGGCAGACAGTGAGCTGAGCTTTTATCTGATGATCCTCTCTCAGGGCTCTGGACCAAGTTCACAGCGTTCCCATGACACAACCAGCTAACAGCTCAGCTCACCCAGACAGGCCAGCAGGGCTGAGCCGAGCCACAGGGACCAGACACACAACAGGCCCCATCACTGCAGGGTGACAGAGGGGTGGGTGGTTACTACCCAAGGTAAGGTCTTCATGGGTTCTAGAAGGAGGGAGATTAAAGTGTTAACACAGGAGTAAATTAAACTGTTTTCAATCCCAAGTGTTTTTTTCTCCCACTGTGGGTTTTTGCTGTCGTCTGTGTTTCAGAGCCCACGCTGAGGTCAGTGCAGTGAGTAAGTAATGCCCAGTAAAGTGATTGTTATACTTCCACCCCTCGGTCTTGAGTGTGAACAAAGTGTTGTTCTCCGCTGTGTGGACAGTGGCATCACGGGTCCCTGGAGAGTCCCTTGCTAGACATGTGCACATCAGGATGTAAAACATGTTACACAACATCTTGGTCAGGTCCCCTCCCAACTCGCTACTGTGCGTCTGTGTGCTCTTTGGTGTGTGAAGATATAATCTTACAGAGCACACACATTAATGTTAGAAACTGACCCCTCCTACACAGGCCAGGGAGGCTAAATAGAGTAGTACAACAAAGAAAATCTGGAGAAAAGGGCATCCGGTTCACTTCACTCACAGGGTAAGCGAAGGCTCTAAAAAGGAAATCTGGGCAAGCCAAGAGTGTCCCTAATGATAAAGACACAGGAGTAGTATTCCTGGTTTGTTTCTCTTTGGGGAAAATAAATGTTTAAACCCAAGTTCATTTCTACACAAATAAAATTGTTATTTGTTACATGCTGTGTAGACTAACAGGGAAATGATTACTTACCAGGCCTTAATTTCCCAGCTGCAGTAATGCACCTTAAAAGAAAATCCATGCCTCGCAGCCAAAGTGGCCATTATGTCTTTGGACTGAATATAATAATTATAATTCCCTTCTCCCGCCTGCCAATCACCCTGCTCCGAAGCACCCATCACTCACATGGCTCTCTCAGATCAATTCTTATTAGCCAATGAACATCATGTGATCGTGTCCTTCTCAGGCGTCGCAGCTCCAAAGTAGGCCTACAAATGAAGACCGACACATCAGGGATGCAACGGTGCATGTCCTTATCGAAGGCTTCTGCAACAGAGCTAAAGGTTTAGCTTAAAATGTTCATAAACTATTATTTCTTCACATAAGCAGCATATGTGCAAATGTTCCCAAATGCAATTGGCAAAAAATAAATCTCAAAAGCCCAGGTTTCATGTGACAGAAATGAAAAAATACTTTAGAATGAGGGAAGATAAAGATGCAACAACTGGCTAAAATGACTAAGATTGTGTCCACGGCTGCTGGACAATGAAAAAAAGTTTTGAAAACCAATAGGACATGAGAGAAATAACCTACTGGTTTCTATGACATAGGAGGAAGTGTTCATAAAATAAAATAATTCCTTCTTCATTCCTATGGTAGGAATTTGGCTAGGCTACATTGAGTAAAGGCAAGACATGCCTCATAAAATAAATTAAATAAGAACAGCCAGGTTTTAAACAATTACTTTTAAATAGTTTCAAAATGTAGACTGCCTCCGCTCAAATTGCGGTGACGTTGTGGTGCGCAACAGGCACTGGTTTTTCTCTCCCATCTGAACGAACAGTGCGACAGAATAAAGCCTTTAGATGTTATTATTAATTATCCTACATAATATACCTGTCAAAACATGACTGGCATTAAGCTTATACTGTAATTGCAGCATTACCACAAAAATGGAAGAGGCAAGTGGAAGAAAGTAAGGAACTAGTCTATCAGCCCTGCAGTAAAAAATTATTTGGGATTTTTCACTTCTTCGGGATCCGTGTCCCGTCCACAGGACAATTGAGCTAACGTAGGATAATGTGATTAGCATGAGGTTGTAAGTAACAAGGAAATGTATTGATCCAGCCCATGTGCAATTTCAATTTTGGCCACTAGATGGCAGCAGTGTATGTGCAAAGTTTTAGACTACTCCAATGAATCATTGCATTTCTGTTCAAAACTTTGTGTCAAGACTGCCCAAATATGCCTAATTTGTTTATTAATAACTTTAAAAATGTTCAAAATTGTGCACTCTCCTCAAACAATAGCATGGTATTATTTCACTGTAATAGCTACTGTAAATTGGACAGTGCAGTTAAGATGAAGAAGAAACTAAGCTTTCTGTCAATATCAGATATGTCTGTGTCCTGGGACATTTTCTTGTTACTTAACCTCATGCTAATCTCATTAGCTCAATCGTCCCGTGGACACCAATCCCGAAAATGTTTAAAAGAAAATTGTGATAAATAACAAAGTATAGCAGTTTCATTTAAGGGCCCCAAAATTGACAGCTATGCCAATACAGTAGACTGCAAAATAGTTTAGATTTGCAATGTACAGATTCCATGGCACATGGATTATGAACTGATACACAAAACGATGCTGGATTAAAAAATACGTAGTTTTTCAATTTAAAATTAAAAACAAAATTGCAATCAATAGAAAGTTACACATATGGGGGATAAAACAGTCGCAGCTCTGCAGATTTTGCTACGAAGCAACAATCATAAGAATTTGTTTTGGTAGTGTCCATATGTAGCTTGTGTCAATGTTTTATTTTAATATATTTTTTCACCTTTATTTAACCAGGTAGGCCAGTTGAGAACAAGTTCTCATTTACAACGGCAATCTGGCCAAGATAAAACAAAGTACTGCGACAAAAAACAATACAGTTACACATGGGATAAACAAACGCACAGTCAATAACACAATAGAAAAACCTGTATACAGTGTGTGCTAATGAAGTAAGGAGGTAAGGCAATAAATAGGCCATAGTGGCCATAGGCCATATTACAATTTAGCAATTAACACTGGAGTGATAGATGTGCAGATAAGGATGTGCAAGTAGAAATACTAGAGTGCAAAAGAGCCAAAAAACAAAAACAAATATGGGATGAGGTAGGTGGTTGGATGGGCTATTTACAGATGGGCTATGTACAGGTGCAATGATCAGTAAGCTGCTCTGACAGCTGATCCTTAAAGTAAGTTAGGGAGATAAGTATCCAGCTTCAGTGATTTTTGCAATTCGTTCCAGTCATTGGCAGCAGAGAACTGGAAGAAAAGGCAGCCAAAGGAGGAGTTGGCTTTGGGGATGACCCGTGAGATATACCTGCTACAGGTGGGTGTTGCTATGGTGACCAGTGAGCTGAGATAAGGCGGAGCTTTACCTAGCAAAGACTTGTAGATGACCTGGAGCCAGTGGGTTTGGAGACAAATATGTAGCGAGGACCAGCCAACGAGGACCAGCCAACAAGAACATACAGTGGTGGGTAGTATATGGGGCTTAGTCAGTTAGGATGGTCAGTTTTACGAGGGTATGTTTGGCAGCATGAGTGAGGAGGCTTTGTGGCGAAATAGGAAGCCGATTCTAGATTTAATTTTGGATTGGAGATGCTTAATATGATTCTGGAAGGAGAGTTTACAGTCTAGCCAGACACCTAGGTATGCCAGGGAGTTAGAGGTAGCTACAGTGCCTTCAGAAAGTATTCATACCACTTGGCATTCCACATTTCGTTGTTACAGCCTAAATTCAAAATGGATTAAAACCACTCAAATATCAGTGGGTCGCTAGCGGGATCATCCCGACTCTACTAGCAAAAATCTGAGGCGCCAAATTTTAAATCCGAAAGTTGAATTATTAAATATCCAGCTATATACAAGTGTTCCATACTCATCAAAAGCTCTGTTTCTTGGCAATATCACAGCGTTGTCAGATTTCAAAAAGGCTTTACGGCGAAAGCAGCACATTCATTTGTTTGAGGCTAGCACCTCACATATTTTCCAATAGCCATGTATCGATTAGCAATCATGGAACACACATAACACATTTCACAGCGAAAACAAAGTAATTACCTGTTGAAGAACTTCTGCTGAGGTCTTCCTAAGTGTCCAACGAAGACAATCCATGGTTCTTTTGTTAGAAAAAGTAACGCGTCTTTTATCCATAAATCCTCCATTTGGTTCATGCGTTATAATCAGAAAGCGACAGCCTCCATTACTCCTTTGAAACTTCGGCGCCAGCTCGTTAAAATTATACCTATAAACTTGTCCAAAAACAATCAAACATAGTTTTAAATGTATCCTTAGGAACCCTTTTACGTATATGTACTATTATAAATCAGCCGGAATATAAACTGAACGCTAAAAGCGATAAATAAGGCACAGCGCGCCGTCTCATGCACGCCAAGACTCTGAAGAGTTTTCAGAAGAGGGTCCTCATTGCCATGCTGTTTATCAATGGCGAAATACCTCCAAGATGGAGTAAAACACCGTCTCGTGGTTGATGACATCATAAGGAAGCGACGTGCATTGCGTTCACATGCCTATATATGGTCATTTTGGATAGGAGGGGCTCAAAAATGAGCAATGTGTCAAAATGACTTTTTTCAGGACAGAGATTCCTCAGGGTTTTGCCTGCCAAATGCGTTGTGATTGACGCACAGACAAATGGTTAACAGTTTTGGAAAATTCAGAGTGTTTCCTATCCAATGGTACTAAATATATGCATATCCCATTTTCTGGGCCTAAATGGGAGGCATTTTACTTTGGGCACGCCAGGCTCTCCAAAACAGTCACCTTTGCTGCTGGAGCCGGTGAAGTTAAGTAGATTTATGACCCATTCACACACAACACCCAATAACGACAAAGTGAAAACATGTCTTTCATTTGCACACAAAAATGAACATCTAATTTACATAAATATTCAATACATGTTAGAATCACCGTTGCATCGGTGAGTTTCTGGCTTAGTCTAAGAGCCTTTTTCAAATTCTTCAAGCGCTGTCAAGTTGGTTGTTGATCGACACCCATTTTCAAGTCTTGCCATTGATATTAAAGCCGACTTAAGTCACTGTAACTAGGCCACTCATGAACATTCAATGTTGTTGCTTACTAAGACTCCATGATATATTCAGCTTTGTGTTTTAAGTTATTGTCCTGCTAAAAATGCAGACCTTTTTTTGCCTGTGCTTGGCTCTATTCCATTTCTTTTTATTTAAAAAATTTAATAAATCCCTAGTCATTGCCGATGACAAGCATACCCATAACATGATGCATCCACCACCATGCTTGAAAATATGAAGAGTGGTACTCAGTGATGTGTTGGATTTGCCCAAAACATAATCCTTTGTATTCAGGACAAAGTTCAACTGATCACGTGTTCATCAGGGTTCATTTTTACGCTGTCATTTAGGTTAGTATTGTTATGTATCTACAATGTTGATCCATCCTTAGGTTCTCCTATAACAGCCATGTGACTATTTTAAAGTCACCATTGGCCTCATGGAAAATCCCTGAGCAGTTTCCTTCTTCTCTGGCAATGAGTTAGGAAGGATGCTTGCATCTTTGTTGTGATTGGATGGTGTATCAATACACCCAAAGTGTATTTAACAATTTCACCGTGCTCAAAGGATATTCAATGCCTGTTCTAATAGGTGCCCTTCTTTGCAAGGCATTGTAAAACCTCCCCTGTTCAAATCTGTAACCTTACAGATAATTTTATGTGTGGGGTACAGACAGGGCATAAAATTAATACCCGCCAAATACAGGTCAATTTAGGTATCAATATCAAATAAAATTGTATTTGTCACATGCGCCGAATAGAACCGGTGTAGACCTTACAGCAAAATGCTTACTTAGAAGCATCTAACCAACAATTCAGTTATGAAAAATGTGTAAAGTATAAATTAGATAAGTTAAAAAAAAGAAGAAATAGAAGTACAAATAATTAAAGAGCAGCAGTAAAATAACAATAGCAAGGCTATATACAAGGGGTACCGGTACAAAGCCAACATGTGGGGGCACCGGTTAGCCACTTACCATGCGGTAGCAGAGAGAACAGTCTATGACTAGGGTGGCTGGAGTCTGACAATTTTTAGGGCCTTCTTCTGACACCACCTGGTATAGAGGTCCTGACTGGCAGGAAGATTAGTCCCCACCATACTGTGATATCTGGAAGTGAAAGTCGATACAGACATTCTCCTGAGTGACAGCCCAACGGCTAAGCTGGCAGACAGACTGGTACAGGACCCCATGGGCCCTCAACCACAGGGCACGGGCACAGAAGTAACCTTCTGCTATCGGTGACACATTCCGGTCCACACATTCGCACGCACACACCCCCCTTCATTCAGTCATGCGTTATCAATACAGACACCAGCACCATCAGCCACCTCACATACACACACCAACACCTAGTCACACAACCTCCTAGTCTCCCACAGATATGAATAGTCCAAAACCCAAGACGGCGTTTAAAGTGACGATGGAACATTGTAGGATTATGAGGAAATAAGAGGTGCTTTGTGCGTTCTCTGTCTGTACCTGACACCAGACGTTACTTGGGCGACGGGAGGGACAGGCAGCGTCAGTCAGAGGAAGACAGACGAAGATAGCGAGAGAAACCTTCTGCTGTTGGACCATTGAGTCTAGTTAAGACTTAATGACACAGGCCAAAGGAAAAGACTGAGTGGGATGAATATGCCCCAAATGTCTTCAGTCAGTCAGTTGTATGCCTACTCTGCAATCTGTCTAGTCAGTCTCATAAGGCTGCCCCATCCCCAGCCAATAGAAGGGTTGGTTGTTCAGCAACAAAACCAAACACTCACAAAACTACAGGGCAAGATAGACAGGGTTGGCTTAGATTGTTGACAACATGTAAACTATTTTTTGTCAAAATTTGCACAATGAGCAAATACACAGTTGGTATCAATAACTAGATGAAACTACTGTTTGTGGCTATCTGGCCATCCAGAATCACAACTCATGGACTACTTCCCCGTTGAAAAGCATGCATCTTTGTGATGTTGTCCGCTAACCCATCTATAGTCAGTCACACTGCCTGGTAGAGAATATAGGATCAGGATGGACTCTAGTCTACCGTCATCTCCCTGGCTGACTGAATCTTTATCATCACTATTACCATTCAGTCAGAAGAGATGATTGGGCTAAAGCCATCATAGACAAGCTAGCCTCCATCTTAATTTAAAATACTGATACAGAGACAGACACACATGGACCGGGAGGACACGTAAAGTACTTGAGAAAGTCCCTCCGACAGGGGACAAAACCCAGAAACCTGAGACAGACCAGGGCGCAGACATCTGAGTCTGACGCACATCTTGTAGCACACACACACACACACACGAGTCGTGTGCAAAAATGTGATCGGAAAAAGATAAGACCAGGAAAAAGGCCAATTCAAGCAAACAAGTCAGTTTAAATGATGAGACACTGATGCAAGATAAAGAGATTCCGGTGAAACTTTAATTTACTAAGCTTGATCAAATCTCAGTGTGACCAATGTGTCTGCTCCAACTATACTGTACACAGTGTACACTATACAGCAGCCACCTTCTGCATGAGACCAGCACTGGCCAGCAAAACAGAAAGCTTTTAGCAGTAATAATCCTGTGTCAAACCAACATTGTTATAATTACAGATAAAAACAGAATGGCAGCTGGCAAACAGTCCTGCGGGCAGCATCACAGTAACTGTGGATTAGCCTTCTGCCAGATGCTCACTCTGTTGTGTTAAACTATCATGACATTCAGTTTGATGCACTCGTTAATGGGAGCAGAAACAAACACGAGAATCTTAAAGCCCATTCTGATAGTCTCAAAGATATGGGCACTCTGGATCACTTCTTCTGTAAACAACCAACATTGCATTCACTTTAATAAAAATAAAAATGTTGCTTCTTCATGTCTGAGACCACACCTCAGCCTCATACCAAAGCAACCCTTTCCTTGCCCAGGGAGTGGAACACCTTAACTGCATGTCTTCATTTTTTATATACAGTGAACACTTTAGCAGGTGGGCTATTTAACATGGTGCAGCCTAAAGGACATTTTCCATCTTTACACAAACCCTTTACTCATCTCACGCAGTTTGTCTACTCTATTGTTACTGTAAACGGGGGTCAGCAGGTAGCCTAGCGGTTAGTGTTGGGCCAGTAACCGAAAAGGTTGCTAGTTCGAATCCCAGAGCAGACAAGGTTTACAATCTGTTGATGTGCCCATGAGCAAGCCCACTTGCTCCAGGGTTCGCCTTTGATAATGGCTGACCTTGGCCGTGACTCCACTCTCTTAATGGTGTCTCAGGGGGGACTTGGGATAAGCAAGAAATACATTTCCATTTTACACATGTGCAATATACAGTGAGGGAAAAAAGTATTTGATCCCCTGCTGATTTTGTACATTTGCCCACTGACAAAGAAATGATCAGTCTATAATTTTAATGGCATGTTTATTTGAACAGTGAGAGACAGAACAAAAAAAAATCCAGAAAAACACGTGAAAAATTTTATAAATTGATTTGCATTTTAATGAGGGAAATAAGTATTTGACCCCCTCTCAATCAGAAAGATTTCTGGCTCCCAGGTGTCTTTTATACAGGTAACGAGCTGAGATTAGGAGCACACTCTTAAAGGGGGAGTGCTCCTAATCTCAGTTTGTTACCTGTATAAAAGACACCTGTCCACAGAAGCAATCAATCAATCAGATTCCAAACTCTCCACCATGGCCAAGACCAAAGAGCTCTCCAAGGATGTCAGGGACAAGATTGTAGACCTACACAAGGCTGGAATGGGCTACAAGACCATCACCAAGCAGCTTGGTGAGAAGGTGACAACAGTTGGTGCGATTATTCACAAATGGAAGAAACACAAAATAACTGTCAATCTCCCTCGGCCTGGGGCTCCATGCAAGATCTCACCTCGTGGAGTTGCAATGATCATGAGAACGGTGAGGAATCAGCCCAGAACTACACGGGAGGATCTTGTCAATGATCTCAAGGCAGCTGGGATCATAGTCACCAAGAAAACAATTGGTAACACACTACGCCGTGAAGGACTGAAATCCTGCAGCACCCGCAAGGTCCCCCTGCTCAAGAAAGCACATATACATGCCCGTCTGAAGTTTTCCAATTAACATCTGAATGATTCAGGGGACAACTGGGTGAAAGTTGTGGTCAGATGAGACCAAAATGGAGCTCTTTGGCATCAACTCATCTCGCTGTGTTTGGAGGAGGAGGAATGCTGCCTATGACGCCAAGAACACCATCCCCACCGTCAAACATAGAGGTGAAAACATTATGCTTTGGGGGTGTTTTTCTGCTAAGGGGACAGGACAACTTCACCGCATCAAAGGGACGATGGACGGGGCCATGTACCGTCAAATCTTGGGTGAGAACCTCCTTCCCTCAGCCAGGGCATTGAAAAATGGGTCGTGGATGGGTATTCCAGCATGACAATGACCCAAAACACACGGCCACGGCAACAAAGGAGTGGCTCAAGAAGAAGCACATTAAGGTCCTGGAGTGGCCTAGCCAGTCTCCAGACCTTAATCCCATAGAAAATCTATGGAGGGAGCTGAAGGTTCGAGTTGCCAAACATCAACCTCAACCTTAATGACTTGGAGAAGCTCTGCAAAGAGGAGTGGGACTAAATCCCTCCTGAGATGTGTGCAAACCTGGTGGCCAACTACAAGAAACGTCTGACCACCAAGTACTAAGTCATGTTTTGCAGAGGGCTCAAATACTTATTTCCCTCATTAAAAGGCAAATCAATTTATAATGTTTTTCACATGCATTTTTCTGGATTTTGTTGTTGTTATTCTGTCTCTCACTGTTCAAATAAACCTACCATTAAAATTATAGACTGATCATTTCTTTGTCAGTGGGCAAACGTACAAAATCAGCAGGGGATCAAATATTTTTTTCCCTCACTGTACATTAGTAAAATGTGTGAAACCAGACAAATAAGAACATACCAAATTATTATCAGGGGTCGCGTTTCACATAGAAACATAAATTGCATAAGAAATATGTTGCTGCATTTTGTAAACGCAGATCTAAAATCATTCTTACTGTAATTTCTGCTCAGACTAATACTACACTGCTCAAAAAAATAAAGGGAACACTAAAATAACCCATCATAGATCTGAATGAATGAAATAATCTTATTGAATACTTTTTTCTTTACATAGTTGAATGTGCTGACAACAAAATCACACAAAAATTATCAATGGAAATCAAATTTATCAACCCATGGAGGTCTGGATTTGGAGTCACACTCAAAATTAAAGTGGAAAACCACACTACAGGCTGATCCAACTTTGATGTAATGTCCTTAAAACAAGTCAAAATGAGGCTCAGTAGTGTGTGTGGCCTCCACGTGCCTGAATGACCTCCCTACAACGCCTGGGCATGCTCCTGATGAGGTGGCGGATGGTCTCCTGAGGATCTCCTCCCAGACCTGGACTAAAGCATCCGCCAACTCCTGGACAGTCTGTGGTGCAACGTGGCGTTGGTGGATGGAGCGAGACATGATGTCCCAGATGTGCTCAATTGGATTCAGGTCTGGGAACGGGCGGGCCAGTCCTTAGCATCAATGCCTTCCTCTTGCAGGAACTGCTGACACACTCCAGCCACATGAGGTCTAGCATTGTCTTGCATTAGGAGGAACCCAGGGCCAACCGCACCAGCATATGGTCTCACAAGGGGTCTGAGGATCTCATCTCGGTACCTAATGGCAGTCAGGCTACCTCTGGCGAGCACATGGAGGGCTGTGCGGCCCCCCAAAGAAATGCCACCCCACACCATGACTGACCCACCGCCAAACCGGTCATGCTGGAGGATGTTGCAGGAAGCAGAACGTTCTCCACGGTGTCTCCAGACTCTGTCACGTGCTCAGTGTGAACCTGCTTTCATCTGTGAAGAGCACAGGGCGCCAGTGGCGAATTTGCCAATCTTGGTGTTCTCTGGCAAATGCCAAACGTCCTGCACGGTGTTGGGCTGTAAGCACAACCCCCACCTGTGGACGTTGGGCCCTCATACCACCCTCATGGAGTCTGTTTCTGGCCGTTTGAGCAGACACATGCACATTTGTGGCCTGCTGGAGGTCATTTTGCAGGGCTCTGGCAGTGCTCCTCCTTGCACAAAGGCGGAGGTAGTGGTCCTGCTGCTGGGTTGTTGCCCTCCTACAGCCTCCTCCACGTCTCCTGATGTACTGGCCTGTCTCCTGGTAGCGCCTCCATGCTCTGGACACTACGCTGACAGACACAGCAAACCTTCTTGCCACAGCTCGCATTGATGTGCCATCCTGGATGAGCTGCACTACCTGAGCCACTTGTGTGGGTTGTAGACTCAGTCTCATGCTACCAGAGTGAAAGCACCGCCAGCATTCAAAAGTGACCAAAACATCAGCCAGGAAGCATAGGAACTGAGAAGTGGTCTGTGGTCACCACCTTCAGAACCACTCCTTTATTGGGGGTGTCTTGCTAATTGCCTATAATTTCCACCTGTTGTCTATTCCATTTGCACAACAGCATGTGAAATTTATTGTCAATCAGTGTTGCTTCCTAAGTGGACAGTTTGATTTCACAGAAGTGTGATTGACTTGGAGTTACATTGTGTTGTTTAAGTGTTCCCTTTATTTTTTTGAGCAGTGTATGTTTCACTCCTCCACTGATGAGAATTCAGGAAAGGACATTCTATCAGCAGATCAGTCAGAGCGCTGTGTGTTGCTACTTTTCTCCACTACTTTTCTCAGTGTAGCCTACTTTTCTCTGGTAAATGGGAAGACTAAGTTAGAAAGAAGGTAGCCAGCTACATTTCATATGATAAACAGAAATGACCATGCATCGTTTTTGGAAAAAATACCATGCTTTTATTGTAGGCCTATTTACTTGTGGCAGCTAACTTGTGTGGCCATCTGATTAATACATTTTTAACCTTTAACTACACAAGTCAGTTGAGAACAAATTCTAATTTACAACAACTGCCTACCCCGGGCCACGACGCTGGGCCAATTGTGTGCTGCCCTATGGGACTCCCAATCATGGCCTGTTGTGATACAGCCTGGAATCGAACCAGGGTCTGTAGTGATGCCTCTTGCACTGAGATGCAGTGCCTTATACCGCTGCGCCACGTGGGAGCCCTAACAAAGGAAGATATTTTTCTGCCGAATGTGTTGCACAAAATGTATTTTCTGTCAAGGAAAAGTATAGTTGCATGCCCCTGATAACTCTATTGAAGCAACAACAAAAAACTTGAATTTCAATATAAAATGCAGGTGAAAGGGTTTAAAACGCAGCTTTTTTGATGGTCGGCATCTTGAAAATGCAGATTTATTAAATCTAACATGACCACTCCCTCCTTTCTCCACACAAATAAATACACAAAAACTAACTTAGTAGATGAACTGTGCAGATAAAAACATTGGTAACAAAATTATGGTAAAACCTCGCTCAGGTTTTTGTGCGACCACGTTATCCAAACACTTATACCTACTAAATATTCAGATTCAAAGGTGTCTGCAGAAAAAAAAGGGGTTTCAGCAATGACATGGCAGCTTGAGTTTGAAAATATCCCTTTTGGTTATTGAACTACAAATCAAATTGTATTTGTCACGTGTAGACTAACAGTGATATGCTTACTTACGCGTAAGTGCAGTGGATTTACACCTGGTAATGGAATTACATCATGGGTTCCTGATCTGTACTTCACAGAAATGCATAACAATGGATATAAAATGTCATATTTCACAAATTTGGACATCACCGCAGAGCACACCAGCATACAGTGTAGTACAGTACTGTACTCCGCTGTCCAAACTTGTGAAACATACGTCTATGACAGGTTCAGATTTGGGCCAGTCTGGTCTGTCTGTGGACATTAACATCACGGCCAGGGTGGACTGATCAAATTTGAACTACTTTTCAACGTCCATGGACGTCAGTCAGTGCTCAGTGGGTAATGCTGGTTACAGCAAATGGAAAGGGGGGCTCTCGGATAAGTGTCAGTAAGAGCTGGGAGAGGTGACAAACTGGAGCCTGAGAGAGAAGAGGGGGTTGTCCAGACTGTTTTAAAACTATTAGTTTGACCACCAGACAATAGAAAGAAAACCGTTATCTGCTGAACATAACAGTATGCCAGTGGAAGGGAGGACAGTTGCAAGTGACCCAACTGTGGTTTGTGACTATTATGATTTCCCACTGTAGCCAATTCAGTTGCAGTAATTCTGTTACAGATTTTTTTGGTTACCAGTAATGGAATTATGAGTTTTAATCACTTAATTCATAAAATTAAGTAAAATCACAAACTAATTGGTAGGTCTACCATTTCTTATTACTTCTGAACTTTCATTATCCTCCTGAGGGAGAGAAAATTGAAAATATCTTAAAGATGTGGGTTTTTGGTAACAGAATTAAAAGGCAATATTTCCTACATTTACAGAAGATAAAACAACTTATAAACTAAAATATACTAAACTAAATATAAAAAAGTGTTGATAATGTTAAAGACCCCTGCAAATCATTAAGTTGATACATTTCTGATACCTTTTAAGGCTTTCTGGTCAATCTTTTCTGAGACCCCTTTTGCGTCTGTTTATCCAGAAATCAAGTCATATATATATATATATATATATATATATATATATATATATATATATAATCCATCTACAGCGTCAATTCCCAATAATATAGATTTAGCCTTTATTTGACACCCAATTTGATATGCTACTACGAAATTCACATGTTGGTGCACATGGGTCCTTTTCGGTGAAAATGAGAGTAAATGAAGGCATGGTTTTTACTGGGTTAACGGAATTTGGCCTGCATAGGCTTGACTGAAATGTGTTGCTATGTAGTCTCCCTGGCTTTGCCCAGACAGATTGACTATTGGCTAGCAATATATAAATATAATTAAGGCAACAATGAAACATGGCTCATCTAGCTAATGATGTGGGACATAAGATGTCCTTGACTGCGCATTACAAATAATAAATTAATTAGCTAACGAACACTATCACCCTTTGGAATCAATTATATTGACCCACGGTCATGCTTTTTAACAGGTACATTACTGTAGCGCTAGCTAGTGAGAGAAACACCGATGTCGACATATCCTAGCTATAGATGCAGACACCACGATGTTGATGCCAACCCGCCATTAAATATTAATCAATTCGTATCGGAACGGGTGTCTGACTAGGTTGATGATTCTCGCACGTGTATAAGCTGAAGGCCTTTGCATCTCTCTAAACAAAGTGTTGTGGCTTAACAGACTATCATCCCAAAGCAGTAACTTAAGGTATCAGGCGTAAACAAAAAATAAAACGATAACTAGTTTTCATGTTTAAATCCAAGTCTGTGAATAAAACCCCAACGAACGCCCCACCCAATACCCTCCCCGGATCTGGGCGGGTTGTAAGTCCCGAGCAAAGCTACGAGGCCGTTTCACTGGTCATTAGCTTAGCGCTAACAGCACGCTGGGGACAACACGCGCAAATCACCGTTCACAAGCTAACTGGCTAACCTACAAAGCACAAATTGCAACGAGATTAGATGGTGGTTGCTAACTAGTTAGGTCACAGGCTAGCTAGCTAACTTGGCAAAAAAACGTTGACTAATGTGTGACAAGACAAACGCGACATTGTATAAGACATTGAGGGCTAGAACCAGCTAGTTAGTTAATTTACTGCGACAGATAATACTATTCAACTCAAAACTCTTTACTTTAAGCCTCAAAATAGAAAGCGTACGTTAGTCCAGTTGCTAACGTTAGCTAATCTTCCGCGCAAATTGATTTAGATTCAGGGAAGCTGCTACACCTTAGCTAGCTTACGAAAACAGACATAGAACACTCACCACACTGAGATGGGTGCCAGCTCCCTCTTTTCGGGTGAAACACTCGTTTCGTTGTAGCAGCAGATTTTAGAAGCTCCGAAAGGCGGTGTGCTTTGCAACAGCTGTGATCTGTTTTGAATGAGGGTTGAGCAGACACGGGCAAATGGGAGGGGTTTAGGTGGTTCACCCGCCCTCGCCTTTTCTGGTGCCACAAGCTTTTTCAAAGTCAGCTTTTCACACCTGGATTGTACAGCATTTGTCCATTATTCTTTTCAAAATTCGTCAAGCTCTGTCAAATTGGTTGTTGCTAATTGCTAGACAACCATTATCAGGTCTTGCCATACATTTTCAAGTAGATTTAAAACAAAACTGTAACTCGCCCACTCAGGAACATTCACTGTCTTCTTCATAAGCAGCTAAAGTGTAGATTTGGCCTTATGTTTTAGGTCATTGTCCTGCTGAAAAGTAAATGGAAGGCAAACTGAACCAGGTTTTCCTCTAGGATTTAGCCTATGCTGAGCTCCATTCAGTTTCTTTTTTATCCCAAAAAATTCCCCAGTCCTTAACGATTACAAGCATACCCATAACATGATACAGCCACCACTATGCTTGAAAATATGAAGAGTGGTAGGTACTCAGTGGTGTTCTATTGAATTTGCCCCAAACATAACATTTTGTATTCAGTACATTGAGTTAATTTATTTTCCACATTTGTACTTTTCACCCAGTAAATTAGGTTAGTATAGTGGAGTAACTACAATGTTGTTGATCTATCCTCGGTTTTCTCCTATCACAGCCATTCAACTCTGTAACTGTTTTAAAGTCACCGTTGACCTCATGGTGAAATCCCTGACCGGTTTCCTTCCTCTACTGCAGTGGTTCCCAAACTTTTTATAGTCCCCGTACCCCTTCAAGCATTCAACATCCAGCTGCATACCCCCTTTAGCACCAGGGTCAACGCACTCTCAAATGTTGTTTTTTTGCCATCATTGTAAGCCTGCCACACACATACGATACGTTTATTAAACATAAGACTGAGTGTGTCACAACCCGGGCTCGTGGGAAGTGACAAAGAGCTCTTATTAGGACCAGGGCACAAATAATAATAATCAATAATTTTGCTCTTTATTTAACCATCTTACATATAAAACCTTATTTGTTCATCAAAAATTGTGAATAACTCACCACAAGTACAGTGGGGAAAAAAAGTATTTAGTCAGCCACCAATTGTGCAAGTTCTCTCACTTAAAAAGATGAGAGAGGCCTGTAATTTTCATCATAGGTACACTTCAACTATGACAGACAAAATGAGGAGAAAAAATCCAGAAAATCACATTGTAGGATTTTTTATGAATTTATTTGCAAATTATGGTGGAAAATAAGTATTTGGTCAATAACAAAAGTTTATCTCAATAATTTGTTATATACCCTTTGTTGGCAATGACAGAGGTCAAACGTTTTCTGTAAGTCTTCACAAGGTTTTCACACACTGTTGCTGGTATTTTGGCCCATTCCTCCATGCAGATCTCCTCTAGAGCAGTGATGTTTTGGGGCTGTCGCTGGGCAACACGGACTTTCAACTCCCTCCAAAGATTTTCTATGGGGTTGAGATCTGGAGACTGGCTAGGCCACTCCAGGACCTTGAAATGCTTCTTACTGAAGCCACACCTTCAAGGTTCGGGGCGGTGTGTTTGGGATCATTGTCATGCTGAAAGACCCAGCCACGTTTCATCTTCAATGCCCTTGCTGATGGAAGGAGGTTTTCACTCAAAATCTCACGATACATGGCCCCATTCATTCTTTCCTTTACACGGATCAGTCGTCCTGGTCCCTTTGCAGAAAAACAGCCCCAAAGCATGATGTTTCCACCCCATGCTTCACAGTAGGTATGGTGTTCTTTGGATGCAACTCAGCATTCTTTGTCCTCCAAACACGACGAGTTGAGTTTTTACCAAAAAGTTCTATTTTGGTTTCATCTGACATTCTCCCAATCCTCATCTGGATCATCCAAATGCTCTCTAGCAAACTTCAGACGGGCCTGAACATGTACTGGCTTAAGCAGGGGGACAGTCTGGCACTGCAGGATTTGAGTCCCTGGCGGCGTAGTGTGTTACTGATGGTAGGCTTTGTTACTTTGGTCCCAGCTCTCTGCAGGTCATTCACTAGGTCCCCCGTGTGGTTCTGGGATTTTTGCTCACCGTTCTTGTGATCATTTTGACCCCACGGGTGAGATCTTGCGTGGAGCCCCAGATCGAGGAAGATTATCAGTGATCTTGTATGTCTTCCATTTCCTAATAATTGCTCCCACAGTTGATTTCTTCAAACCAAGCTGCTTACCTATTGCAGATTCAGTCTTCCCAACCTGGTGCAGGTCTACAATTTTGTTTCTGGTGTCCTTTGACAGCTCTTTGGTCTTGACCATAGTGGAGTTTGGAGTGTGACTGTTTGAGGTTGTGGACAGGTGTCTTTTATACTGATAACAAGTTCAAACAGGTGCCATTAATACAGGTAATGAGTGGAGGACAGAGGAGCCTCTTAAAGAAGAAGTTACAGGTCTGTGAGAGCCAGAAATCTTTCTTGTTTGTATGTGACCAAATACTTATTTTCCACCATAATTTGCAAATAAATTCATTAAAAATCCTACAATGTGATTTTCTGGATTATTTTTCCTCATTTTGTCTGTCATAGTTGAAGTGTACCTATGATGAAAATTACAGGCCTCTCTCATCTTTTTAAGTGAGAGAACTTGCACAATTGGTGGCTGACTAAATACTTTTTTTCCCCACTGTAAATGAAAAGGGTGTGCTTGAAAGGATGCTCATAACTCTGCAATGTTGGGTTGTATTGGAGAGAGGCTCAGTCTTATATCATTTTCCACACAGTCTGTGCCTGTATTTAGTTTTCATGCTAGTGAGGGCCAAGAAAACACTCTCGCATAGGTACGTGGTTGCAAAGGGCATCAGTGTCTTAACAGTGCGATTTGCCAAGGCAGGAAACTCTGAGCGCAACCCAATCCAGAAATCTGTCAGAAGCTTCTGATTAAATTCAATTTTCACAGAACCGCTTGTTGCAATTTTGATGAGGCTTTCTTGTTCAGATATCGGTAAGTGGACTGGAGGCAGGGCATGACAGGGATAACGAATCCATTTTTTTGTGTCATCCATTTCGGGAAAGTACCTGTGTAATTGCGCACCCAACTCAGGTGCTTCGCTATATCACATTTGACGTTGTCCATAAGCTTGAGTTCATTTGCACACAAAAAAATCATACAATGATGGAAAGACCTGTGTGCTGTCCTTGTTAATGCAGACAGAGAAGAGCTCCAACTTCTTAATAATAGCCACAATGATGTCCCGCACATTGAATATAGTTGCGGAGAGACCCTGTAATCCTAGATTCAGATCATTCAAGCGAGAAAAAACATCACCCAGATAGACCAGTCATGTGAGAAACTCATCATCATGCAAGCGGTCAGACAAGTGAAAATTATGGTCAGTAAAGAAAACTTTAAGCTCGTCTCTCAATTTAAAAAAATGTTTCAATACCTTGCCCCTTGATAACCAGCTTGTAAAAGCGTTACATGGTCGCTGCCAATATCATTGCATAGTGCAGAAAATACACAAGAGTTCAGGTGCCTTGCTTTAACAAAGTTAACCATTGTCACTGTAGCGTCCAAAACATATTTCAAGCTGTCAGGCATTCCCTTGGGAGCAAGATCCACACGGTGGATGCTGCAGTGTACCCAAGTGGCGTTGGGAGAAACTGTTTGCACGCGTGTTACCACTCCACTATGTCTCCCTGTCATTGCTTTTGCGCCATCAGTACAGATACCAACACATCTTGACCACCAAAGTCCATTTGATGTCACAAAGCTGTCCAGTACTTTAAAAATATCCTCTCCTGTTGTCCTGGTTTCCAGTGGTTTGCAGAAGAGGATGTCTTCGTTAATTGACCCCCCATAAACGTAACGGACATGTACCGGGAGCTGTGCCAGGCTCGCCACGTCTGTTGACTTATCCAGTTGTAACACATAGAATTCACTGGCTTGTATGCAAAGCAGTAACTGTTTAAAAACATTGTGAAACAGTGTTGTTTGATGAAGACATTGTCTGTATAGTTTTTTGGGCCTTTTCCCCAGCCATATCCACAGCAGCGGGAAGAATGAAGTCCTCCACAATAGTGTGGGGCTTGCCTGTCCTAGCCACTCGGTAGCTCACCACATAGGACGCTTCTAGCCCCTTCTTATTAATGGTATCTGTTCCTTTTACACGACTTACTACTCGAAAGTCGGCATAATTCTCACAAAAGAAAAACTAATGTGGCTTATTTTTCAAATTGGCATGTTTTGTTAATAAATGCCTGCGCAAGAGTGAAGGTTTCATCGAGTCGTGAGATAGTACTTTTGCACATATAACACACTGTGGCTGAGGAAAAGCACTACTCCCAATATAAGTGAACCCCAAATCAATGCAGTTCTCATCATATTTGCGCCTCTTTGATGGTCCAATGTCCCTGTGTGTTGTTCAGTGCTTTCCCGGGTAAGGGGGCAGTAGCTCTTTCGGCTGCATGAGATTCACAACTGTCAGTGTTCATGCTAGCTGGGCTAACAACAAATGTAGAATTACTGATGCTATCATTGGATGTGCTTGTGGAAGCAGAACAGCTTGTGTCAGACAGGTGCAGTACTGCTGGTAGTAGCAGTACTACCAGTAGAGCTGGTATGTGTCTCTATGGACGCAGGCCTTACTAAATGGACTTCTTGAAAATGTAAGGAAAAAAATATATATAATACAACTATTTTTTTATTTATTTTTATGTGAATCACATTTTTATTTGGCGTACCCCCGACGGCATTGCACGAACCCCACGGCATTGCACGCGTACCCCAGTTTGGGAATACCTGCTCTACAGTAACTGAAGTAGGAAGGACGCTTGTATCTTTGTAGTGACTGGGTGTAGTGATACACCACCCAAAGATGAATTCAAAACTTCCCCTTGCTCAAAGGGATATTAAATGTCTGCTTTTCATTTTTTTACCCATCTACCAATAGGTGCCCTTTGCAAGGCATTGGAAAACCTCCCTGGGCTTTGTGGTTGAATCTGTGTTTGAAATTCACTGCTTGAGTTAAGGACCTTACATATACAGTTGAAGTCGGAAGTTTACATACATTTAGGTTGGAGTCATTAAAACTCGTTTTTCAACCACTCCACAAATTTCTTGTTAACAAACTATAGTTTTGGCAAGTCGGTTAGGACATCTACATTGTGCATGACACAAGTAATTTTTCCAACAATTGTTTACAGACAGATTATTTCACTTATCATTCACTGTATCACAATTCTAGTGGGTCAGACATTTACAAACACTAAGTTGACTGTGCCTTTAAACAGCTTGGAAAATGCCAGAAAATGATGTCAGAGCTTTAGAAGCTTCTGATAGGCTAATTGACAACATTTGAGTCAATTGGAGGTACAAGTCAAAGTCAAAATTATTAGTTGTACAACCAAATGCCTTCAACCGAAATGTGTCTTCCGCATTTAACCCAACCCCTCTGAATCAGAGAGGTGCGGGGGGCTGCCTTAATCGACATCCACGTCTTCGGCGCCCGGGGAACATTGGGTTAACTGCCTTGTTCAGGGGTAGAACGACAGATTTTCTTCCTTGTCAGCTTGGGGATTCGAACTTGCAACCCTCCGGTTTACAAGTCCAACGCTCTAACCACTAGGCTACCTACCTGCTGTACATGTGGATGAATTTCAAGGCCTTCCTTCAAACTCAGTGCCTCTTTGCTTGACATCATGGGAAAGTCAAAAGAAATCAGCAGACTTGAGAAAAAAAATTGTAGACCTCCACAAGTCTGCTTCATCCTTGGGAGCAATTTACAAATGCCTGAAGGTACCACGTTCATCTGTACAAACAATAGTACGCAAGTATAAACACCATGGGACCACGTAGCCGTCATACCGCTCAGGAAAGAGCGGTCTGTCTCCTAGAGATGAATGTACTTTGGTGCGAAAAGTGCAAATCAATCCCAGAACAACAGCAAAGGACCTTGTGAAGATGCTGGAGGAAACAGGCACAAAGTATCTATATCCACAGTAAAACGAGTCCTATACCAACATAACCTGAAAGGCCGCTCAGCAAGGAAGAAGCCACTGCTCCAAAACCGCCATAAAAAAGCCAGACTATGGTTTGCAACTGCACATGGGGACAAAGATCATACTTTTTGGAGAAATGTCCTCTGGTCTGATGAAACAAAAATATAATTGTTTGGCCATAATGACCATTGTTATGTTTGGAGGAAAAAGGGGGAGGCTTGCAAGCCAAAGAACACCATGCCAACCGTGAAGCATGGGGGTGGCAGCATCATGTTGTGGGGGTGCTTTGCTGTAGGAGGGACTGGTGCACTTCACAAAATAGATGGCATCATGAGGGAGGAAACTTATGTGGATATATTGAAGCAACATCTCAAGACATCAGTCAGGAAGTTAAAGCTTGGTCGCAAATGGGTATTCCGAATGGACAATGACCCCAGCATACTTCCAAAGTTGTGGCAAAATGGCTTAAGGACAACAAAGTCAAGGTATTGAAGTGGCCATCACATAGCCCTGGTCTCAATCCTATAGAAGATTTGTGGGCAGAACTGAAAAAGCGTGTGCGAGCAAGGAGGCCTACAAACCTGACTGTTACACCAGCTCTGTCAGGGGGAATGGTCCACAATTCACCCAACCTATTGTGGGAAGCTTGTGGAAGGCTCCCGAAACGTTTGACCCAAGTTAAACAATTTAAAGGCAACGCTACCAAATACTAATTGAGTGTATGTAGACTTCTGACCCACTGGGAATGTGATGAAAGAAATAAAAGCTGAAATAAATCACTCTCTACTATTATTCTGACATTTCACATTCTTAAAATAAAGTGGCGATCCTAACTGACCTAAAACAGGGAATTTATACTAGGATTAAATGTCAGGAATTGTGAAAAAGTGAGTTTAAATGTATTTGGCTAAGGTGTATGTTAACTTCCGACTTCAACTGTAAGTAGTCAGACCCTTTGCTATGAGACTCGAAATTGAGCTCAGAGTAAAAACCAAGCCATGAGGTAGAAGGAATTGTCCGTAGAGCTCCGAAAAAGGATTGTGTTGAAGCACAATTCTTCAATGGAAGAAGTTTGGAACCACCAATACTCTTCTTAGAGGTTTCCGCCCGGCCAAACTGAGCAATCGGGGGAGAAAGGCCTTGGTCAGGGAGGTGACCAAGAAACCAATGTTCACTCTGGCAGAGCTCCAGAGTTCCTCTGTGGAGATGGGAGAACCTTCCAGAAGGACAACCATCTCTGCAGCACTCCACCAATCAGGCCTTCATGGTAGAGTGGCCAGACGGAAGCCACTCCTCAGTAAAAGGCACATGACAGCCCGCTTGAAGTTTGCCAAAGGGCACCTAAAGGACCATAAGACCATGATAAACAAGATTCTCTGGTCTGATGAAACAAAGATTGAACTCTTTAACCTGAATGCCGAGCGCCAGGTCTGTTAGAAACCGGGCACCATCCCTACGGTGAATCATGGTGGTGGAAGCATCATCATGATTTGGGGACATTTTTCAGGGCAGGAACTAAAGACTAGTCAGGATCGAGGGAAAGATGAATGGAGCAAAGTACAGAGATCCTTGATGAAAACCTACTCCAGAGCGCTCAGGACTTCAGACTAGGGCAAAGGTTCACCTTCCAACAGGACAACAACCCTGAGCACACAGCCAAGACAACACAGGAGTGGCTTCGGGTCGTCTCTGAATGTCCTTGAGTGGCCCAGCCAGAGCCCGGAGTTGAACCCAATCGAACATCTCTGGAGAGACCTGAAAATAGCTGTGCAGCAATGCTCCCCATCCAACCTGAAAGAGCTTGAGGGGATCTGCAGAGAAGAATGGGAGAAACTCCCCAAATACAGGTGTGCCCCGCTTGTAGCGTCATACCCAAGAAGACTCAAGGAGTAATCGCTGCCAAAGGTGCTTCAACATAGTACTGAGTAAAGGGTCTGAATACTTATGTAAAGGGGATATTTCAGTTGTTTTTTTATAAAATTGAAAAGATTTGTAAACTTGTTTTTGCTTTGTCATTATGGGGGGTGGACAATGAAAACAATTTTAGAATAAGGCTGTAATGTAATGAAATGTGGACAAAGTCATGGGGTCTGAATACTTTCCGAATGCACTGTATATATGGAGACTGTTTAGTGCCAAGAATAAGGGCTTAAATACATGTACAAAATAATAAACATTTTCCTGATCTAATATCTCTCAGGATATAGGACAAACACTTTTTATGGAGGGACTATCAGTTGTTCCATGTAGTGAATCTGTTATTCAAGCCCCTCCCCTGGCTTAGACAGGACTTAGACTCTTATGGGTTAAACACTATTACTGCACACAGTCCCTACAACATATGACTTGTTAAACACATTTTTGCTCCTGAACTGGTACCTCGAGTATATATCAAAGTTATCGTTACTCATTGTGTATTTATTCCGTGTGTTATTTTTCTATTTATTCCTTGTATTATTTTAGATTTTTTGACTTTCCATTTTTTTCTCTCTGCATTGTTGGTTAGGGTACGAAAGTAAGCACTTCACTGTTAGTCAACACTTGTTTTTTACGAAGCATGTAACAAATACAATTTGATTTGCCATAAAATAAATGTTTAGAATTACAGGAAATTAGCTTTAAAACTGCAAAATGTGTACAATAGCAGTAAATTAGCTCAGAGATTCTTGAAAGTCGGGACAATCCTTGTCCGGCAGGAAAACTTTATTTGTATAGTTATTTTGTTGTTGCATTATTTGACCGTAAAATGTACATTTATGGTAATTTTATAAGGGAAAAGATTAGTTTATTTAATTTTCTCAAAAACAGTTAAAAAAAAAAATTCATGCCAATAATGGATATTAACTGAAAAATTATCTCATGCAGTTTCTTGCAATAGCTCCCTGTGACTTTATAGAATATTTCTCTCAAAACTCTGATTCCTAAAAGACGTGTGAAATAGTTGTCAACTCTGTCAAAGTGCTGAAAGATCTGATAGAATGGTTGTTTTTATTGGGGATTTTCAAATGAATAATTTTACCTATTTTACAAATGTTTGTATTGAGCTTTTAGTTTTAGAGGCAAAAATATGTATGTTTTGAGTATTGGTTGTTAACTCCGTCAGTGGCTTGTCAACTCACTGATAGAGACCATATTTTTTTGGTTAATACTAAAATATTTTAAAATCACTGTTCGTTAACATATGCTTAAACTATTGAAGTATTTGGTGTGCTAGACATAAGGGATAATGTTTGCTTTATGTTGTTTTATGTTCAGAATCTAGAAAAACATGCCAAATTGCTAACAAAACTAGCCCTAGAGCCGTTAGTGCTGAAAAACAAAACAATAAGTTTAGAAAATTGTATTACATATCTGAATAATCACATTAGAATTAAACAATCAAGGCCTTTAAACACTTGGACATTAATAGTACAAATGAATTGCCTTTTATGGAGTCAAAGAGTTAACATAAATCCAGTTAGATGCATTTTATAAAATATATTTTGATAGACCAAAGTACTGACAATCACACCATTGCTATTTTACACATTTTGCCATGAGGCTGAGAGAACATGTTGCTGTTTTAGAGGTCTGAGATTCTTAAAACAGAACAATCTGAACTGCCTCATGGCAAAATGTGTAAAATAACAATACATTTGCTATAATACCACAGATTTTACCTCTCTACTCAATCATGTGAATATGTCCCATCAGATTATTATATTTTGAACACAGCACAGAGGGGGATGAGCAAATGAAAGATAAGAAAATAAAACTCCTAGACCTGCCCTGACTTACCAAGACAGTAAATTTGCCATACCCCATAGCAGACAAATGTTCCTTGACTTTGACTCCATCTTGTGGCAGAACCAATTTACTTCCCAGATTGCTGCATTGTGACACGAGCAACTATGAACTCCACCTTTTTTCCACTGTCCATATAGGATGAGATACTCTCCACCATGGATTCCTAACTATAATGACGCCACATGAACGAAGCTGTTTGTGGGAACTCATTTTAATCAAGGTGTTGTCAATGTTCAGGCATGTGATGTGTTGGACTGAGAATATGTCCATGTCAAGATGGACAATCTCATATGGCAAGAGTTGGTCCCCGACAGAGAAAAAAATACATATGCATGTATTACGAAGCCCTATATAAACCATCCACATACAGGTTAAAACACACTAGTGAATTCTTCAACCTTTGGCCAGCACTAAGCAGTCATGTCTATGTACCATGTCCGGTTACACACACAGCCCAAGAGGAAGCACCACATGACCCTGCACATTCATTCAAAACAAATTGCCCATTTGGAACAAATATAGACTTCCCTCTGACCAACCCCTTCATTCCCCAAACTTGAGCTGCCTCTCTTTCTCCTGGAAGTGCAGCTCTTTTGCCCTGTTCTTAAGTTCCTCTGCTTTCTTCTCGTCCTTCTCCGCCCCGTCCCCCAGTTTATACATACGGCTGGCGTTGGCACAACCCCAGACGTGTCCAAGCTCACAGGCTCTTGTGGCATACCTCAGAGCCAGGCCCATGTCCTTACTCTGCTTCGGGGAGCCCTCGATATACATGGCACTAAGGTTGAAGCAGGAGGGTGCGAACCCCCCTGTACATGCCTTTTCATAGTACTGCCTAGCCGCCCCCGGGTCAGGGCCAGCTTCCATGGCTCGACCGTCATGGGCGAGGAGACCCACGTTGTGACACGCGTCCACAGACTTCTTACCGCCACTGCTGCAGGCCGTCATGAAGCAGGAGTAGGCCATTTTTCAGATTCTCTGCAAATCCCCCTGATAGAGAGATTTAGAACATGTTGAGCTTGACCACTTGGGGAATGGATTCAGGGTCTGTTTATCAGTATTTCTTATCATCCTAATATTTCTAATTAATACGATGACTTGTCTTTACACTTGTCAAGCCAAAGCCATACTCTTTCTCTGATCAAATCTTTGAATGTTTTACTTGTCTAACTGAGAAACGCAAATTGTCTCAGGCTTTGTGGTTGTAATCTGCTAGTCAATGGGATTAAGTTTAGAGTGGTGTAGTTGTGTACCTTTGCCTTGGATATAGTAAGCCCCGAGCTTGTAGCAGCTTTCACCATGTTTATTAATCTCACAGTTGTGTTTGAGCACCTGGGCTGTAGACTCAAAGTTTTTCTTCACTCCCTCCATGTAGTCAGCAAGCCTTTGACACCCTGGCAGCAGAATACATGAGGTTAGCCACAATAAAGAGTTAGACGGTGTGAACGTTATAGTACTACATGAGGTATAAAGACACCTTAACAGAAGGTTCAGAACCCCAGTTAGGGGACAGCAAATGATGAAC
This sequence comes from Brachymystax lenok tsinlingensis, assembly GCA_030435695.1. Taxonomy (NCBI): domain Eukaryota; kingdom Metazoa; phylum Chordata; class Actinopteri; order Salmoniformes; family Salmonidae; genus Brachymystax; species Brachymystax lenok. The sequence continues at coordinate 24,464,669 of CM059790.1, read as the reverse complement.
CATTAGCTGAACATCACTCACTTCAGCACTGCATAGGACAGTGCACATCGTGCCTTACCTTCAGGGTCCTTCTCTCTGTAACACTGGTAGCTGAATTCCACACCGATGTTATCCAAATACTGCTTTACCTCCTTTTCGTCCTCAAAGTTTATGAGTCCAGACATGATTCGAACGGTGCAGTGTCCTAAAAAACACTGTCTAAAAACAACACGTGTTGAAAAGTCCAGAACTTCCTTTTGACCTTGGTGTTGAACCGATGAGGTAACAATTTAAGAAAGCGCTCGTCTGGTCCAGTTGAAAAACAACGTAAGCGTATTTAGAGATCACCTTGACAATGTGACGGACATGCAGTGAATTTATAATCTATTTTCGTATAAATAAAAAGGTAGAGATGCTCGTTCCTGCTGCTTTCTTCCTGTTTTTGTAATATGCACGAAAGGGCTTCCGTAGTCCCGCCCCATCGACCTGTGATGTACTTCCTGTGTCAACTTTTCTATTTTTTACCGTCTGTCAACAAAAATAGACTTACAATCTATCTGCAATATTAAAGCGGATTTACCCCCTAAATAAACAAATAAAGCTATCGTTTCCTAGGAAGAGTTTTTATCGTTAAAGTATGTGTGCAGATTTAGATTAGTGTCGGCGTTCAGCCTTGTTAACTAACGGACATGGTTTGAAAATGAAGTCGAAACAATTTCACAACTATATTCAACGTTTTCCAGGAACATCGATGTTCTATCTTAGTTCGGTACCAACAAGTTAGCTAGCTTGTAGCTAACGTTAGAACGCTAGATAGCTAGTTATCACCTTGCAAAAAAACAATTCCCAGCTAGATTAGGCCAGCTAAGTAGCAATCTAACAAGGCAAACCGAGACGACTGCGTAGGTAGAGACCAATAACAATATTGATCTTTGGTCAGGAGTCAAGCCTGCAATTTCTTGAAAATGGTGAGTATTTCGATATCAATGTCTAGCATTCAATCGTCGTGCATTGTCGACAAGGACCAGCAAGGTATCGCTAACTAGTCTTAGAGCTAGCAAGCTAACTAGTCTTAGATATCTGCTGAAATTTGATCCACTTTTGTTTTTTAGCTCAGGAGGATGGATAATTAGCTAGCGATCATTGCTCGTTATTTTGGGGTTTGACAACAGCCCACCACTCCAGACATCCTCTACCTCCTGGGAGTTATGAATATCAAGTCTCATTGGCGACCATTTTAAATTTGGCCATATGCTTAGTATGCCATTTGGTAGTGCGGGCATACTTTTGTATATATAGTGTATGTGGACACCCATTCAATTGAGTGGATTCGGCTATTTCAGCCACACCGTTGCTGACGGGTGTATAAAATCAAGCACACCGCCATGCAATCTCCATAGACTAATATTAGCCTTACTGAAGAGCTCAGTGACTTTCAACGTGTCACCATAATAGGATGCCACCTTTTCGTCAAGTCAGTTCGTCAAATGTATGGCATGCCAGAGCTGCCCCGGTCAACTGTTAACAACGGCTCACGTAGCGAGTAAAAACCATCTGTCCAATGTCAGCACAATAACTGTTAGTCAGGAACTTCATGACGAACAGTTATTGTGCAGACGTTGCTTCCAGAGGTTACCATGGCCGAGCAGCCGCACACAAGCCTAAGATCACCATGCGCAATGCCAAGCATTGGCTGGAGTAGTGTTAAGGTCGCCGCCATTGGACTCTGGAGTAGTGGAAACGTGTCCTCTGAAGTGATGAATCACACTTCACCATCTGGCAGTCCAACAGATGAATATGGGTTTGGTGGATACCAGGAGAACACTACCTGCCCCAATGCATAGTGCCAACTGTTTAGTTTGGTGGAGGTCTGGGGCTGTTTTTCATGGTTCGTGCTAGGCCCCTTGGTTCCAGTGAAGAGAAGTCTTAATGCTACAGCATACAATGTCATTCTAGACGATTCTGTGCTTCCTACTTTGTGGCAACAGAGGCCCTTTGCTGTTTCAGAATGATAATGCCCCCATGCGCAAAGCAAGGTCCATACAGAAGTGATTTGTCGAGGTCAGTGTGGATAAGCTTGACTGGCCTGCACAGAGCCCTGTGCAGTGTCTAAAGTTGTGTGTGTGTGTGTTCCAGGACGAGGCGTCCCCGGCATCTCTGACAGACCTGTGTCTGTCCTATGTGAGTGGGAACCTGGAGAGGTTCTGTGCGAAGCACGCCGACGGATCTCTCTGTCTCAGGGACTCTTTACTGTTCCCCCAGGAGCTAGCTGACCAGCTGTTGGCTAAGATGGCCACTGAAGGTGAGTGAGCAAGGAGCATGAAGTAATCAGCAGTCACAGATCCAAGCTCAGATCCTTACCTTGATTATTAGTACAAAAACACGAAACAGGCCTTTAATTTAACAGGCATTAGCAGTAATGGGCTATTTCCAGTCATTGGGTGATTTTGTCCCTGCCCAGCTCTTAACAAAAAAAGTGTGGGTGTTGTTTTCAGGTCTGTTGAATGACAGTACAGTGGGAGTGTTTCGTAGCTGTGAGTACCTGCGGCTGCGTCGTGCATGTATCCGGACAGCTCGTATCTCTGCCGAGGCGTTCCAGAGAGCTCTCTGTCCTCACCGCCTGCTGGAGCTAGACGCTGCCAGGGTCAACGCTGACCTCACCATCTCTGACATACTACAGGGACTGGCCTCCAACAAACACTGCCAGGTAAACATACAGTGCATTCGGAAAGTATTCAGACCCCTTGACTTTTTTCACATTTGGTTACATTACAGCCTAATTCTAAAAGGGATTCCATAGATTTTTTCCCCTCAGCAATCTACACACAATACCCCATAAGGACAAAGCAAAAACTGTTTTTTTCACATTTATAAAGTGAAAAAGGAAATATCACATTTACGTAAGTATTCAGACCCTACTCAGTACATTGTTGAAGCACCTTTGGCAGCAGTTACAGCCTCGAGTCTTCTTGGGTATGACGCTACAAGCTTGGCCCACCTGTATTTGGGGAGTTCTTCCATTCTTCTCTGCAGATCCTCTCAAGCTCTGTCAGGTTGGATGGGGAACGTTGCTGCACAGCTATTTTCAGATGTTCGATCGGGTTCAAGTCTGGGCCAATCAAGGACATTCAATCAAGGACTTGTCCTGAAGCCACTCCTGTGTGCTTAGGGTCGTTGTCCTGTTGGAAGGTGAACCTTCGCCCCAGTCTGAGGTCCTGAGCACTCTGGAGCAGGTTTTAATCAAGGATCTCTCTGTACTTTGCTTCGTTCATCTTTGATTTGATCTTGACTAGTCTCACAGTCCCTGCTACTGAAAAACATCCCCACAGTATGCTGCTGCCATCCCCAGGCTTCACCGTAGGGATGTTGCCAGATTTCCTCCAGACGTGACGCTCGGCATTCAGGCCAAAGAGTTCAATCTTTGTTTCATCAGACCAGATAATCTTGTTTCTCATGATCAGAGTCCGTTAGAGGCCTCTTGGCAAACTCCAAGCGGCTGTCGTCTTTTACTGAGGAGTGTCTTCCGTTTGACCACTCTATCATAAAGGCCTGATTGGTGGAGTGCTGCAGAGATGGGAGAACCTTCCAGAAGGACAACCATTTCCACAGAGGAATTCTGGAGCTCTGTCTGAGTGACCATCAGGTTCTTGGTCAGACAGGTGTGTGCCTTTCCAAATCATGTCCAATCAATTGAGTTTACCACAGGTGGACTCCAATCAAGTTGTAGAAACATCTCAAGGATGATCAATGGAAACAGGATGCTCCTGGGCTCAATTTTGAGTCTCATAGCAAGGGTTTGAAAACGTACTTAATTAAGTTTATTTATATATATTTAAAAAAAAATATAAAATAGGGAAAAAAAATCACTTTGTCATTCTGGGGTATTGTGTGTAGATTGAGGAGGAAAACATTTTATTTAATACATTTTAGAATAAGGCTGTAACGTAACAAAATGTGGAAAATGTCAAGGGGTCTGAATATATTCCGAATGCAGTGTACACTGATAAGAGCCTCCAGCAGGGACAGACAACCACAAACACTCTCCCTCCCTCACTCTCCACCCTCTTCCTCCCCCCAGGAGAACTTACAGCGGTTGGTCCTGACAGGTCTAACCATGTCCTCTCTGGAGGAACCATCCCGTCACCACTTCAGCTCTCTCCAGGGGCTCCGCTCCCTCTCCCTGGCCAATGTGGACTTCTACGACTCTGGGCTGGCTGACGTGTGTTCCCTGCCACGCCTGGAGAGCCTGGACCTGTCCAACACCTCAGTAACCAACCTCAGTCCTCTACTGGGTCTCAGGGAGAGGCTGAGGTCACTAACACTACACCAGCTGAAGAGGCTGGAGATGAGCACCGCACAGCTATTGGGCGTCATTGGACAACTGGAGGCACTGCAGGTGGGTGGGGACAGCTCTAATGCTCAAGTTATGTATTCATTTGCTCCACTATAAAAAGCATATATATTGCTGAGCGAGGTTTTTTTTAAACCTTTTTCTAGTTCCGGCACTGTGATTGTTTGCTATCCCTGAAGTTTACTTGTGGTGCTCGAATAGTTTTATTTTTGATACTCATGCTTTTGTGGGTGTGTGAAAAACCTACCTATGCAGCACCTGGACATCAGTGATGATAAACAGTTCACATCAGACGTGGCTCGTCAGTTGCTGGGCGAGCCTGGGATCCTGCCTGCTCTGGTCTCTCTGGACGTGTCTGGACGCAAACAGGTACTGGAGACAGAGTACGAGTGACTAGAGTTGTGAGTGTGTGTATTGCAGCTGTGTGTGTAGAGTGTTTTACCTGGTGTGTGTGTTATGCCAGGTGACGGATGCAGCGGTCAAGGCGTTTGTAGAGGAACGTCCAGGGATGACCTTTGTTGGTCTGCTGGCTACAGACGCTGGCTTCTCTGACTTCCTCAATGGAGAGGGCATCCTCAAGGTGGGTCTCGCTGTTTTTCTTCTCTCTGTCTCCGTTGCCTTTGTAGAGGAAGCAGCAATACTGACTGAGCACTACGCTATGTACAGTGGGGCAAAAAAAGTATTTAGTCAGCCACCAATTGTGCAAGTTCTCTCACTTAAAAAGATGAGAGGCCTGTAATTTTCATCATAGGTACACTTCAACTATGACAGACAAAATGAGGGAAAAAAATCCAGAAAATCACATTGTAGGATTTTTAATGAATTTATTTGCAAATTATGGTGGAAAATAAGTATTTGGTCACATACAAACAAGCAAGATTTCTGGCTCTCACAGACCTGTAACTTCTTCTTTAAGAGGCTCCTCTGTCCTCCACTCGTTACCTGTATTAATGGCACCTGTTTGAACTTGTTATTAGTATAAAAGACACCTGTCCACAACCTCAAACAGTCACACTCCAAACTCCACTATGGCCAAGACCAAAGAGCTGTCAAAGGACACCAGAAACAAAATTGTAGACCTGCACCAGGTTGGGAAGACTGAATCTGCAATAGGTAAGCAGCTTGGTTTGAAGAAATCAACTGTGGGAGCAATTATTAGGAAATGGAAGACATACAAGACCACTGATAATCTTCCTCGATCTGGGGCTCCACGCAAGATCTCACCCGTGGGGTCAAAATGATCACAAGAACGGTGAGCAAAAATCCCAGAACCACACGGGGACCTAGTGAATGACCTGCAGAGAGCTGGGACCAAAGTAACAAAGCCTACCATCAGTAACACACTACGCCGCCAGGGACTCAAATCCTGCAGTGCCAGACGTGTCCCCCTGCTTAAGCCAGTACATGTTCAGGCCCGTCTGAAGTTTGCTAGAGAGCATTTGGATGATCCAGATGAGGATTGGGAGAATGTCATATGGTCAGATGAAACCAAAATGGAACTTTTTGGTAAAAACTTGTTGTGTTTGGAGGACAAAGAATGCTGAGTTGCATCCAAAGAACACCATACCTACTGTGAAGCATGGGGGTGGAAACATCATGCTTTGGGGCTGTTTTTCTGCAAAGGGACCAGGACGACTGATCCGTGTAAAGGAAAGAATGAATGGGGCCATGTATCGTGAGATTTTGAGTGAAAACCTCCTTCCATCAGCAAGGGCATTGAAGATGAAACGTGGCTGGGTCTTTCAGCATGACAATGATCCCAAACACACCGCCCGAACGAGGAGTGGCTTCGTAAGAAGCATTTCAAGGTCCTGGAGTGGCCTAGCCAGTCTCCAGATCTCAACCCCATAGAAAATCTTTGGAGGGAGTTGAAAGTCCGTGTTGCCCAGCGACAGCCCCAAAACATCACTGCTCTAGAGGAGATCTGCATGGAGGAATGGGCCAAAATACCAGCAACAGTGTGTGAAAACCTTGTGAAGACTTACAGAAAACATTTGACCTCTGTCATTGCCAACAAAGGGTATATAACAAATTATTGAGAAACTTTTGTTATTGACCAAATACTTATTTTCCACCATAATTTGCAAATAAATTCATAAAAAATCCTACAATGTGATTTTCTGGATTTTTTTTCCTCATTTTGTCTGTCATAGTTGAAGTGTACCTATGATGAAAATTACAGGCCTCTCTCATCTTTTTAAGTGAGAGAACTTGCACAATTGGTGGCTGACTAAATACTTTTTTTCCCCACTGTACTTGTGGTGAGTTATTCACAATTTTTGATGAACAAATAAGGTTTTATATGTAAGATGGTTAAATAAAGAGCAAAATTATTGATTATTATTATTTGTGCCCTGGTCCTAATAAGAGCTCTTTGTCACTTCCCACGAGCCGGGTTGTGACAAACTCACACTCAGTCTTATGTTTAATAAACGTATCGTATGTGTGTGGCAGGCTTACAATGATGGCAAAAAAACAACATTTGAGAGTGCGTTGACCCTGGTGCTAAAGGGGGTATGCAGCTGGATGTTGAATGCTTGAAGGGGTACGGGACTATATAAAGTTTGGGAACCACTGCAGTAGAGGAAGGAAACCGGTCAGGGTTTCAGGTGTCATTAATACAGGTAACGAGTGGAGGACAGAGGAGCCTCTTAAAGAAGAAGTTACAGGTCTGTGAGAGCCAGAAATCTTGCTTGTTTGTATGTGACCAAATACTTATTTTCCACCATAATTTGCAAATAAATTCATAAAAAATCCTACAATGTGATTTTCTGGATTTTTTTCCTCATTTTGTCTGTCATAGTTGAAGTGTACCTATGATGAAAATTACAGGCCTCTCTCATCTTTTTAAGTGAGAGAACTTGCACAATTGGTGGCTGACTAAATACTTTTTTGCCCCACTGTATGTGTCCTCTGTTTGTGGCAGGTGACAGGAGAGGCCAATGAGACTCAGATCTGTGAGGCGCTGCGTCGCTACAGTGAGAGAGACGGCTTTGTCAGAGAGGCTCTGTTTCATCTGTTCAGTCTCACTCACGTCATGGAGAAACCACGGCCTGACATACTTAAGGTACACACATATTATATAATGTCTACTCTACCCTTCACCTCAATATACATCTTACTACAGCATGGCTCTGTACACATTTTTTGAAAGCAATGAGTCACTCCTTCTTCTCCCTATCTCCCTCGATCTTTCTGTCTCTAGTTGGTATTACTGGGGATGAAGAACCACCCTGCCACCCTGAACGTCCAGTTGGCAGCCAGTGCGTGTGTTTTTAACCTGACCAAGCAGGACCTGGCAGCGGGCATGCCTGTTAGACTGCTGGGCACAGTCACTCAACTACTGCTGGAGGCCATGAGGACCTTCCCTAATCACCAACAGGTACACACACACTCACCTTCTCCTCCATATTGTTTACACATATCCAGTTTCTTCCCATCTGCAAACACATACTGACTAGGGGCTGTTTTTAGACCAGGCTTGAGTGGGGGGTTTGTTTTGGCTCTAACCACCGTCTTGGATACTTTTTCTCCAGTTGCAAAAGAATTGCCTTCTCTCTCTGTGCAGTGACCGCATACTGCAGGAGGTCCCCTTCAACAGGTAGATATACATATTGAATTACTTTGACTGTAGATGTATTCATCCTTTAAGATTGTGTCTCATGAGAGACGTAGTATGTACAGTGCATGTGTGTATCCTTTGTACTGTGTATGTGTGTGGTCTTTAATCCAGGTTTGAGGCAGCTAAGCTGGTGATGCAGTGGCTATGTAACCATGAGGACCAGAACATGCAGAGGATGGCTGTGGCTATCATTTCTATACTGGCTGCCAAGGTAGGGGTGTGTGTGCGTACATGCCTGAGTGTGTGTCAAATATGGTATTAGAAATGTGTTTGAGGTTTGGTCTTTGCTGATGTGTGTGTTCCTCTACAGTTGTCTACAGAGCAGACAGCCCAGCTGGGAGCAGAGCTGTTCATAGTGAAGGTGAGGCTGTTCAAACATTCACACAGCTGGCCATTGGCACATGCCTTCCCCATCGAAAGAATCGCTGTCTGCAGTGTTAAAAAAAAATACAGTAATTGTCACCATCTCTCTGTCTATTCCCCCTCTTTCTTTATCCCTCTTTCACTCTCTGCAGCAACTCCTCCACATCGTGCGTCAGAAGGCGACTCAGGGCGGGGTGGATGCCACCCTCAAGTTCACACTGAGCGCGCTCTGGAACCTCACCGACGAATCACCAACCACCTGCCGCCATTTTATAGAGAACCAGGGACTGGAGCTGTTCATTAAAGTTCTGGAGGTAGTACACACACACACTTACAGACCCTAGAGCTGTTCATCAAAGTGCTAGTTACAACACACTCTCTGACCCTGAAGTTCTCACTGCCTGAAGTGCAAGCTGACTCACTCACGCCTCTTTATTGTCCCCTTTCTCTCTCTCGGCAGTCCTTCCCCTCGGAGTCTTCCATCCAGCAGAAGGTGTTGGGGCTGCTGGTGAGTCATAGGGAATCTTTGACTGACAGTGTATTTATTCTACTGGTCACAAACCCTGGTTTGTGGTCCTAGGGGCTAGACGTAGTGAATTCATTGGAGACAAACTGTACTGATGAAACGGATTTGTTTTCTGTTTGAATCATCCCATTTGAAGTGGTGGAAGAGCTGACTGTGTGCCTCTGTCTCTCTCCAGAACAACATAGCAGAGGTTGGGGAGCTGCATGAGGAGCTGATGGTTCAGGACTTCCTGGATCACATCTGCTCCCTGCTTCACAGCCCTGAGGTGGAGGTGTCCTACTTCGCTGCTGGGATACTGGCCCACCTCACATCCAGAGGAGAGGCTACATGGACATTCAGTATCACACTGAGGTCTGACCTGCTAGAACAACTGGTACGTGGGGGAGGTGTGTGTGAGTTGTTGTACTACCACTGTGTGTGTGTGTGTGTAATAATTGTCTCGTTCTGTGTATCTCTCTTCCAGCACTCTGCCATCCTGAAGTGGCAGACCCCAGAGTGTGAAATGGTGGCTTACAGGTAAGACCTCCATGCACGCACACAAGGAGAGGAAACCACTGTAAACTTTTAAGATGCAGCCTGAGTATTAATGATCTCCTCCCCCCTCTGTAGGTCCTTTAACCCTTTCTTCCCCTTGTTGGAGTGCTTCCACACCCCTGGAGTTCAGCTGTGGGCAGCCTGGGCCATGCAGCATGTCTGCAGCAAGAACGGTGAGACACACACACTCCAGATAGAGCTTAATAGTTTTCTACCTGTCCTACGTTTCTATATATTCTGCTCTGTGCGTCATCAATGTGAGTGTAATTTCTCTGGACTCCTGCAGCCCCTCGATACTGCAGTATGCTGCTGGAGGAGGGAGGTCTGCAGCAGCTGGAAAAGGTCCAGACACACCCCGACACACATGCAGATGTCATGCGATTGACTGATGGCATCCTGGAGAGCCTGCAGCGCCACCAAGCTCGAACCGGCCAGACCACACAAACACCCCCACTGCCCTTCGCAACCACACACACACACACAAAGGTGAGACAGGCACACACACACACAATCATTTCTAGTGTGTGTGATTTCAGAACATGTTAAAAGTCAATAAAAATGCTATAAAAATGTCTTTCTCCTCCAGAGAGTGATACGCCCTGATCAGAACCCATTCCACCTGTAATGTCAAGACAAGAGTCCGGGAAGAGGTGTGTGTGTGTGTTCACACATGTTCATTAAGCCTGTCGCATGCTTAATGAACGGTTTGCGGCACATTTTTTATGTTTCTGTTTATATTGGAGTTCGGCAGGGTTTTTTCCAGCTGTTCGCGCACCAAATGTTTTCTTGAGGCAAGCCAAAGTCAACAGGACTACGGGATTCTTCATTGAAGTGTTTGTCATTCAGTGAAACTAGTTTTAATGCAATTTTTTTTTTTTCACTTGAGAAATACTGCACCAAACAAAATTTATCTAAATGAATTACAGATTCCTTGATTCTTCGTAGATTAATTCTGACTATTGAGCAAGTGTATACTGGCTATGTTGCTATGGCGTTTCAAGAGGGACAAACGGTATTATTGCAGTTTTTTTCTCGTTTTTCAAGCAAAGGTCTTTTAAGGGAGTATGCGAGGCACAGACGTTTGCTTCGCCTAGCCGAGTTCTGCTTGGCGCAAACCAAACCTAGTACGTGGGCGCCTTTAAACAGGGGTGAGGAAAGACACCGTGTCACCTCCCACCTTGTCTGAAGGTGGCACTACAAAGTGAATAAGAGAACAGAAACAACGCATTTCTTTGCACACATACCTTGCTATGTTATTTATTTTCTTGTTTGGTTCAAAAGCAATAGTATGACTAAGTGTACTACTGTTGTGATAAGGTAATTATGATTGATTTAACTAAAGTAAAAGAAACCCTAAGACAAGCATGAGTTGTTGGTTAACAGCGTCCATAGCATGAATAGAAAACCAGTTGAACTATATGGTTTAACTGTTTCTTTCCTGTTGGACTCTGAAAGGGCCGAATCCTTATTTAAGAATCCTGCATGCATCTTGGAAGAGTCACACTAATCTACATCAATTAACATCATTGACATCGATTCATGTTTGGAGTTCTGCAGGCGCACCAAGTTTGGATTCGGCCCCTGAAGGGCACTACATACCCTACGCAAATATACTACCCAAGGTCTGAATCATTCCCCGATTTAGAGGGTTAGGATGAAAACCAGCAGTATTGGGGACCTCCAGGACAAGATTTGAGTTCTCCTGGTTTATAAAAATTATGTTAATAGGAATGTTGTTTCCCTTGTGGACAAAAATGGCAATAAATATACTGGTCAACATTAAGACAGAATACATATACGACTTTGCACAGTATGAAGAAAAACTTTTTTCTTAAGAGTTCTGTTTGTGCTTCCATGTGTGCTGGTCTGTGTGCATGCTTGCGTATTTGGATCAGTGTATAGGTGAGTGGGTGTTTGATGCTAGGGGGTGTGTTTGTACTAGCCTGGCTGAAGTGGCCCACATGACTCAAAGCGCAGGGAGAGCTGTAACTTCCCTGGTCTGGAAAGGAGGCCGTTTGTTAATGCAATATTCACTCAGAAATTGTGTGACGGGTTTTATGGGTTCTCAAATGTTTTATTTTTTTCCCCTCTGGATTTGAGACCTCGTTGTTTGGATTTGAAAATCCAACTGTTGTAGTTGAAGGGGGTGATGCTCGGGGGCTGTGCATCTGGGTGTTTGAGTGAGAAAGACAGAGGAGAACCAACCAGTAAAAGCACAGCCCCCTTCATTTGACGCATTGTGCCGACATCCTCAGAGCCATTCCAGACTCTGAAGTCAGGAGGACTTCGAATTAGGTGCTAGCCACTGTAACCAGACAAGTGTTTGTAGTTTCTCATCTCCCATACTCAAGTACAGTCTTTAACGATTGGTTTAAAGTGTTGGAAACAATATAATACCTTTGTTTATTTCAAAAGGAGGTAAAACTGAGTATGGAATTCTGCTATTAAGGGGAGAGGCAGCGAGTAGCGCAATCCCAAATAGACGGACATCCCAGGGGTGTCTAACTCATTTTGCCCCCGGGGCTGCATTCGGTTTTTGAGGTCCAGAGGGCCGCACTGAAAATGTTATTTCCTTGCAGTCAAAATGACTAAATTATCTATCTGCAACGTTCTGTACATTGCACCCTCCTGAGCATGACCCTGGTTGTGACTAATAATGATATAGGCTATTGATCTTCTCTTCATTCTCTATGCAATGGTGGCTGAAGCTACATTTCATGGCTGCTGGCAAATCTCCACATGCTTGATTTCAAATCAGCCTACACATTGTATGTGCTTGCTACTGCTGCATGGGTCAAAGTATCTCTTCTCTATGGCATCAAGAGAAATGCACAGAACACACTGAACTGTAAACTAAAGTCAGTATTTTCTGAACATTATACTGACAGAATATGAAATGTGAGTTGTCCTCACTATAATTGAAGCTGCAGGAAAGTTTAGTCTTGTCTGTACATTCCCCTGATGTGACAGTCAGTTTCCTCTTTCAGTATGGGTATTTCATGAAACTGGGAGTGGGGTGGCTCTAAAGGGGCCATTTGCTAAGATGCCATTTTGCTGCTGAGGGTCATTTTTTCATGTTTCTGAAATAAAGAATGTACACCCCCATCGGCTGTAAACTGGTAGTCTGTTTTACTGTAGTCCTTTATCTCAAAAGCCATCCTTGGTCCATATGCTAAAATATATTACAACTGCAGTAGTACAAAAAAACACACAACAAACCTCCATGTGTGTGTTACTCTCCAGTGTAGCGTGGGGGTCTCGTCTCTATAAAGGCAGCCATGTCCTTGTGTCGGGATCTGCTGGAGAAAGAGACATGATATACCACTACAGTTTGACCTCAGACAATGCACATGGGCATTTTACCAGTTGATCTCTTACCCTGGCTTAGCACATCCTATCTATGGCCATCCCTGGTGTGATGTCCACCTGAGAGATACAGGCTACTAGCATACAGAGACAAGTTTTATCATTAATATACACAGAGATAATGAATGGGGTGTGAGAGCTGGGATGTGTGTGACTGATGATTGATTGATCAATCGATTATTAGACCATTTAAAACACAAGGTTGCTGTACCTCCATGCCCTTGTTCAGAGCCTCCTTGGCAATCCTCAGCGATGGGGGGCTGGAGAGAGACCACACTGGGGGTGAGAACGAAGGACCACAGAAATGCTCATGTGATGACACGTAACCATCTGTGAGAAATAGGTTCTAAGAGGGTTCGCCGGCTATCCCTGTTTGAGAACCCTTTGAGTGTACAGTGCCTTCAGAAAGTATTCTCACAGCTTATTCAAAAAAAATTTGTGTTACAGCCTGAATTCAAAATGGATTAAATGTTTTTTCTCACTCATCTACACATAATACCCCATAATGACAAAGTGAAAACATCTTTAGAAATTTTTGCAAATGTATTAAAAGAAATACAGAAATATCTAATTTACATAAGTATTCACACCCGAGGCAATACTTTGGTGGTGATTACAGCTTTGAGTCATCTTGGGTATGTCTGTACCAGCTTGGGAGACCTGGATTTAGGGATTTTCTCCCATTATTCCTTAAAGATTTTCTCAAACTCTGTTAAATTAGATGGGGAGCGGCAGTGAACAGCAATCTTCAAGTCTTTCCACAGATTTTCAAATGGAATTCAAGTCTGGGCTTTGGCTGGGCCACTCAATGACTTTCACATTCTTGTTCTGAAGCCATTCCAGTGTTGCTTTGGCTGTATACTTGGGGTCATTGTCCTGTTTGAAAGAAAATCTATGCCCCCAGTCTAAGGTCTTTCGGACTCTGAAGCATGTTCTCATCACGGATTTGCCTGTATTTGGCTCCATTCATTGTTCCCTCTATCCTTACATGTCTCCAAGTCCCTGCCGATGAAAAGCATCCCCATAGCATGATGCTGCCACCACCATGCTTCACGTAGGGATGGTGTTAGATGGGTGATGAGCTGTGCCTGGTTTTCTCCAGACATAGCGCTTTGCATTCAGGCCAAATAGTTACACTTTTGTCTCATCAGACCACAGAATATTTTGTCTTATGCTCGGAGTCTTTCATGTACCTTTTTTCAAACTCCATGTGTGCATTCATGTGCCTCTTTCTCAGAAGTGGCTTCTGTCTGGCCACTCTCCCATAAAGCCCATATTGGCCAGAGCTCATTTTGGAGTGTCATAGCAAAGGGTGTGTGAATATTTATGTAAATGAGATCTGTATTTAATTTTAAATACATATGCAAAAATGTCTAAAAACATGTTTTCACTTTGTCATTATGGGGTATTGTGTGTAGATTGGTGAAATAAAATATATCTAATCCATTTTGAATTCAGGCTGTAACAACAAAATGTGGAATAAATCATGGGGTAGGAATACTTTCTGAAGGCACTGTATGCATACAAACAGCAAGACTTTAGCTAGCAGGTTACCCAGGTTCAAACCTGGGAGTATTTCTGTCTGTAATAAAGTATTTTTGTGGGTAAAAACTTATTTTGTTTGGCTGGGCCTGGCTCCCCAGTGGGTGGGCCTGGCTGCCAAGTGGGTGGGTCTATGCTCCCCAGGCCCACCCATGGCTGCACCCCTGCCCAGTCATGTGAAATCCATAGATTAGGGCCAAATGTATTTATTTCAGTTGACTGATTTCCTTATATGAACTGTAACTCAGTAAAATCTTTGAAATTGCTGCATGTTGCGTTTATATTTTTGCTCAGTATAGCTGTCAATCACTCATCACTGTGGAATGGAGAAAACAATGAGTAGGGTTTTTCGTCCTAAAACATCCTCAGATACAGAAATATGTCCTCCAAGGCGTGCGACTGTAAATAACTGGTTTGTGTGTGTGTGCATATGTTATTTGTGGTCTGTTTCTCCACTTGACTGCCGAGGTGCACCGGTCAACTGCTGGCATCTGAGATGGAGTGCGAGAAATTTGGAGCAACAGATGTCTGGAGAGGAGGATAGGATGGAGAGAGGGAGAAGGGCACTGGCGTATCGCACACCTCTGCAATTTTACCATAGCAGGAAATTAACTCTAAAACAGCTATATTTTCTCTCAGCCGCTTGGAAAAATGTGTCAAAAAGCATGAGATTAGCTATAGCAGGGTTGTTTTTTTGCCATATTAGCATTGATATTAAATCAGTCAAAACACATCAAAACAAGACATTGTATCAAGAACAAGATAAAACTAGCAGGAACCAGCCAACTATGATTCTCCTCATGGCAGCTTCTTGTCATTGTTGCTAGCAATCTGACTATCCAGAGTCATTATTATGAGCCGTCCTCCTCTCAGCAGCCTCCACTGCATCTCCCGTGTATTAGTGTGTGTGTGTGTGTGTGTGTGTGTGTATCGGTGAGTCTAACCTGTGGTAGTATCTCTCTAGCCAGACTCAATGCCTATCAATTGGCAGCGTCTCCATATGGGTTCTGCTCTGTAGCTCTGTTGACCAGTCCTATGTCCACAGCCCTCTGTCCATCCACTCTCCTGCCAGTGAAGATCAGCTCTTTAGCCAGGGCAAAGCCCAACGCTCTGGGGGGACACTGACTTCCCCCTACAGGAGAGAGGAGGTAGGGAGGGAGAATGAGGCTGAACTCAAGCAAAAAAAACATGAGATTTCATGATGGTAAATTATGGGTGTGGATCAGTGGAGGCTGCTGATGGGAGGACGGCTCATAATAATGGCTGGAACAGAGTAAATGGAATGGCATCAAACACATGGAAACTATGTGTTTGATGTATTTGATACCGGTCCACTAATTCCGCTCCAGCCATTATCCCAAGCTCGTCCTCCCCAATTAAGGTGCCACCAACCTCCTGTGGTGTGGATGTGATGGGAGTACGTGTGTGTGGATGTGATGGGTGTGTGGGGATGTGATGGGAGAGTGTGTGTGTGTGCATGCATTTGACCTCTGGTCATCTTACCAGCCCCTGGGAGTAGCCCCTGTGTCTTCTCAATCAAACCCATCTGTGCAGAGTAGGCTGAAACACACACACACACACACAGAAGACAGTTGAAGGTCCGCTCGGCTGTGTCATTAAGCAACGATGGGAGATGTGTCTGTCAGAGCGAAACACACACAAAATGAGAGAGTGAAACTGAAATCACGTTAAATGTTTGAATACATTTAGCATTCAAACATTAAACATTATTTCCATTTAAAAGCGGTGGTATACAAAATGTTCAACAAATGTCAACTAAATATGAACAAATATATAAAAGAATAGACTCAGAGTTATCAAAAACGTAATTTACATACAACATATGGTTTGCACATTTCTGGTAACTAAATGAATTGATCTATGAATAAATCAAGATTGTTTGTGCTTAACATTAGCATGTACAGCTGCACTTCATATGATAGAATCATGTAAAAGTGCTTTAAAATAAGAATGAACAAAAAAACTAAAATAATTAAGAATGCCCAAAATATGCCAAATCATAACGAGCATTTCACCTAAATAACAAACCAAATGGGGTCAAAATAAAAACCCTTCAACATTTCAGTTAAATGGACTTATACAATACTAGTCAAAAGTTTGGACACGCCAAGGGTTTTTCTTTATTTTTACTATTTTCTACATTGTAGAATAATAGTGAAGACATCAAAACTATTAAATAACACATATGGAATCATGTAGTAACCAAAAATGTGTAAAATAAATCCAAATGTATTTTAGATTCTTCAAAGTAGCCACCCTTGATGACAGCTTTTCACACTCTTGGCATTCTCTCAACCAGCTTCACCTGGAATGCTTTTCCAACAGTCTTGAAGGAGTTCCCACACATGCTGAGCACTTGTTGGATGCTTTTTCCTCACTCTGCGGTTCAACTCATCCCAAACCATCTCAATTGGGTTGAGGTCGGGGGATTGTGGAGGCCAGGTCATCTGATGCAGCACTCCATCACTCTCCTTCTTAGTCAAATAGCCCTTACACAGCCTGGAGGTGTGGTGGGTCATTGTCCTGTTGAAAAACAAATTATAGTCCCACTAAGCGCAAACCAGATGGGATGGCGTATCGCTGCAGAATGCTGTGGTAGCCATGCTGGTTTAGTGTGCCTTGAATTCTAAATAAATCACAGACAGTGTTACCAGCAAAGCACCCCCACACCATCACATCTCCTCCTCCATTCTTCACAGTGGGAACCACACACGTGGAGATCATCCGTTCACCTACTCTGTGTCTCACAAAGACATGGCAGTTGGAACCAAAAATTGCAAGTTTGGACTCATCAGACCAAAGGACAGATTTCCACCGGTCTAATGTTCATTGCTCGTGTTTCTTGGCCCAAGCAAGTCTCTTCTTCTTATTTGTGTCCTCTAGTAGTGGATTCTTTGCAGAAATTCGACCATGAAGGCCTGATTTACGCAATCTCCTCTGAACAGTTGATGTTGAGATGTGTCTGTTATTTGAACTCTGTGAAGCATTTATTTGGGCTGCAATTACAGAGGCTTCCTCTGCAGCAGAAGTAACTCTGGGTCTTCCTTTCCTGTGGAGGTCCTCATGAGGGCCAGCTTCATCATAGCGCTTGATGGCTTTTTGCGACTGCACTTGAAGAAACTTTCAAAGTTCTTGAGATTTTCCGCATTGACTAACCTTCATGTCTTAAAGGAATGTTGGACTGTCATTTGCCTTTGCTTATTAAAGCTGTTCTTGCCATAATATGGACTTGGTCTTTTACCAAATAGGGCTATCTTCTGTATACCACCCCAGCCTTGTCACAACACAACTGATTGGCCGTAAGGAAAAACGTTCCACAAATTAACTTTTAACAAGGCACACCTGTTAATCAAAATGCATTCCAGTTGACGACCTCATGAAGTTGGTTGAGAGAATGCCAAGAGTGTGCAAAGCTGTCATCAAGGCAAAGTGTGGCTACTTTGAAGAATCTCAAAAATAAAATATAATTTCCTGCAATTCTACACATTTTGCAATGGGGCGTAGAGAAAATGTTGCAGTTTTAAAGCAAGTCTTATGCAATTATGCACATTTAGCCATAGGGCAGATTATAATTTTCTGCAGTTTTGAAGCAAATTTCCTGCAATTCTGCACATTTTGCAATGACTTACGCCATGTTAATATATCGGAGTGGGAGTGACTAATAAAATCAGGTTCCGCTCCAGAATCTCCCATAAGTTTTCAATTGGGTTGAGATCTGGTGACAGACCCCCATGGCTTACATTGTTTTCATGCTCATCAAATCATTCAGTGACCACTCATGCCCTGTGGATCGGAGAATTGTCATCCTATGCCATGACAGCATTTAATGCATAACCTTAAGCATGACGGGATGTTAATTGCATAATTAACTCAGGAGCCACACCTGTGTGAAAGCACCTGCTTTCAATATAATTTGTATCCCTCATTTACTTGCGTTAATGAGGGATACGTTCCCATTATTTTGGCAGTTACCTGTATTTAGACTGATATGTATGTGTATAACTCAGATGCTACAGAATATAAATGTAATATACTGTACATAAGAATCAGTGGAGGCTGCTGAGGGGAGGACAGCTCATAATAATGGCTGAAATGGAGTCAATGTAGTGGTATCAATCACATGGAAACCAAACCTTTGATGTGTTTGATACCGTTCTTTGACTCCATTGCAGCCATTATTATGAGCCGTCCTCCCCTAAGCAGCCTCCACTGATAAAAATAATATCCATGAAGTTGTTTCTCACAGATCTTGTGTAGTTACCACAACCACTTTTATTTCACCTTTATTTAACCACTTAGGCCAGTTACAACTGCGACCTGGCCAAGATGAGTTTATGGTACAGGCAGGCATAAGCTACGGACAACGAATACATTTGCATTTTGGGTAGAATCAATCCACTCTGCTCTAGGCTATTGTGGACTGTGGAGTAGTGCAAGATTATAGAAGGTTAGGATTCAAGTAAATGTAAATCACGATGCCCTTGCAAATACGCAAAGGTATTAGCAGGAATTGACAGACCCGGACACTTAAGGCAGGGAAATACACACTCATGATGTGTGCATGCCAAATTTCAAGGATCTGCCAAGTAGGACACTAGCAAAACCTTGCTTATAAGTAGGATCCTCCAGGGCATTGGTGGTCAGTTTCTTAAATTGTTTTTAAAACTTTCACGACTTTGTCGGAGACCTATTGCTTATCGTGATCTGAGCTTGTGATGATATAGTTGCTGGTCTCGGACATATTTACTCTCCTTATCAACCTTCTTCCGTAGAACAAGGTAGGTTCCTAGGGAGCCACAACAACAAGATGTGTCAAGAGGAGAATAATGAGTCTCAGTCCACATACACCCCGTGCACTGTATTAAAAAAAAAATATGCCTATACTGGCTCCCTGCATTGTCACTGCAGAGGCTATTCACGTACATAATTTACCCCATAACAAACAAGTCAAGCTGAGAGGGGCTAGCCATGCAGGGTAATGAGTGGGCTGGCCCTTATTTGGACACTGTTTTAACAAATCTCCAGACGAGCTTCAATGCCATACAACACTCCTTCCATGGCCTGCAACTGCTCTTATATGCAAGCAAAACTAAATGCATGCTCTTCAACCGTTCTCTGCCCGCACCCGTCCGCCTGTCTACCATCACCACTCTGGACGGTTCTGACAACTACAAATACCTAGGTGTCTGGTTAGATTGTAAACTCCCCTTCCAGACTCACATTAAGCTTCTCCAATCCAAAATTAAATCTAGAATCAGCTTCCTATTTGGCAACAAAGCATCCTTCACTCATGCTGCCAAACATACCCTCGTAAAACTGACCATCCTACCGATCCTTTACTTCGGCGATGTCATTTACAAAATAGCCTCCAACACTCTATTCAGCAAATTGGATGCAGTCTATCACAGTGCCATCCATTTTGTCACCAAAGCCCCATATACTACCCACCACTGTGAGCTGTATGCTCTCGTTGGCTGGCCCTCGCTTTATATTTGTCACCAAACCCACTGGCTCCAAGTCTGTGCTAGGTAAAGCCCCGCCTTATCTCAGCTCACTGGTCACCATAGCAGCACCCACCCGTAGCACACGCTCCAGCAGGTATATTTCACTTTGGTCACCCCCAAAGCCAACTCCTCATTTGGCCGCATTTCCTTCCAGTTCTCTGCTGCCAATGACTGGAACGAATTGCAAAAATCACTGAAGCTGGAGACTTATATCTCCCTCACTTACTTTAAGCATCAGCTGTCAGAGCAGCTTACCGATCATTGCACCTGTACATAGGCCATCTGTAAATAGCCCACCCAACTACTTCATCCCCATATTATAATTTGTTTTTGCTCCTTTGCACCCCAGTATCTCTACTTGCACATTCATCTTCTGCACATCTATCACGCCAGTGTTAATTTGTTAAATTGTAATTATTTTGCTACTATGGCCTATTTATTTCCTTACCTCCCTAATCTTACTACATTTGCACACACTGTATATAGATTTTTCTATTGTGTTATTGACTGTACGTTTGTTTCTCCCATGTGAAACTCTGTGTAACTCTGTTGTTTGTGTTGCACTGCTTTTCTCTATCTTGGCCAGGTCGCAGTTGTAACTGGCCTACCTGGTTAAATAAAGGTGAAATAAAAGTGGTTGTGGTAACTACACAAGATCTGTGAGAAACAACATCATGGATATTATTTTTATCAGTGGAGGCTGCTTAGGGGAGAACGGCTCATAATAATGGCTGCAATGGAGTCAAAGAATGGTATCAAACACATCAAAGGTGTGGTTTCCATGTGATTGATACCACTCCATTGACGCCATTTCAGCCATTATTATGAGCTGTCCTCCCCTCAGCAGCCTCCACTGATTCTTATGTACAGTATATTACATTTATATTCTGTAGCATCTGAGTTATACATATCAGTCTAAATACCATTGGTGAAACACTTAGCATTTTATTAGGATCCCCATTAGCCGTTGCTAAAGCAGTAGCTAAGGGAAAGGGGGATACCTAGTCAGTTGTACAACTGAATGCCTTCATCTGAAATGTTTCTTTCGCATTTAACCCAACCCCTCTAGGCTACTCTTGACATAATACAGAACACTAGACAAGAACAGCTCAAGGATTGAACTACATACATTTAAATAAGAACAAAAAAAGGTCCTGTACTAACAAAACACGTAAGAGAAGAGACATTACTCCAAGCCTGCATTCATATACAGAACAAAAATACAAACGCAACAATTTAGTTACAGTTCATGTAACGAAATCAATTCAATCTGTTATCATATGACTGGGAATGCATATACGTATGGATCTGTTGGTCACAGACACCTTAAAAAAAAAAGTATGGGCGTGGATCTAAAAACCAGTCAGTATCTGGTGAGACCATTTGCCTCATGCAGCTCGACACATCTCCTTCACATAGTGCTGATCAGGCTGTTGATTGTGGCCAGTGGAATATTGTCCCACTCTTCAATGGCTGTGCAAAGTTGCTAGATATTGTTGGGAACTGGAACACGCTGTCCTACACAGATCCAGAGCATTACAAACGTGCTCAATGAGTAACATGTCTAGTGAGTATGCAGGCCATGGATGAGCTTACAGGAATTGTGTACATAACCTTGCAACATGGGGCCGTGCATTATTATGAAACATGAGGTGATGGTTGCGGATGAATGGCACAACAATGGGCCTTAGGATCTTGTCACGGTATCTCTGTGCATTCAAATTGCTATCGATAACATGTAATGCAAATGTGTTCGTTGCCCGTAGCTTATGCCTGCCCGTACCATAAACTCAACGCCACCATGGGGCAGTCTGTTCACCACGTCGACATCAGCAAACCGCTTGCCTAAACACAACGCCATGCACACTGTCTGCCATCTGCCCGGGACAGTTGAAACCAGGATTCATCTGTGAAGAGCACACTTATCCAACGTGCTAGTGGACATAAGTGTTCATTTTCCCACTGAAGTCTGTTACAACGCCGAACTGCAGTCAGGTCAAGACCCTTGTGAGGACGACAAGCACGCAGATTAGTTTCACCGAGACGGTTTCTGACAGTTTGTGCAGAAATTCTTTGGTTGTTCAAACCCCAGTTTCACCGGCTGTCCAGGTGGCTGGTCTCAGACGATCCAGCAGGTGAAGTCGGATGTGGAGGTCCTGGGCTGGCATGGTTGCACATGGTCTGCATTTGTGAGACCTGTTGGACGTAATGCCAAATTCCCTAAAACAACGTTGGTAGAGAAATTAACATTCAATTCTGTGTCAACAGCTCTAGTGGACATTCCTGCCATTCTGTGTCTAGAATAGGGAAAGGCAGATTCAAATTGTACTCAGTGATATGATACTTACCCAGTGTCCCCACAAATGCTATAAACATGCCCACAGCAATTCCTTTATTTTTCTTGTTCATCTACTCAAATACAGCTAGGTGATGTCTAACTGATGTGACGTGTTTCACATCCCTCAAAAGATCAGCGATCAATTTCTCACTGGAGTGATAGAAAAAAACAGATCAATAGCCAACTCGTCAATAAAACAGAGTTAACCCCTATCAATTGAAATACATCAAGAGACACTTATCAATGTATAACTTGACTTCCAAATATCATATAGATGCCAATGAGTGTGACATCTGATGGTCTATAAGATTGATAATAACAAAGTAAAAATGTACAAAGAATAGCATATTCTGTCTTCTAGACCTTTTCCTCAAATATGTTCTGCAAATTGAAAGAAATGTTGGTTTTGTTTTAAACACTTCACATTTAGGATTTAAGGAAGTTTTAATTAAAAACAAGACCGTTGAAATGGGATTAAAATCGCCTCTGGCATTTTACGCTGAACGCCATGCATAGATAGAGGTGTAGTAGAACCTCACCTTTGTGTCCTTAGGGAGATCATATTGTGGGCTAATAAATGGGTACCAGACAGGTTGAGGTCAGGAGCACAGTTCAGTCTTGTGTTAAATGGGCTGCTCCACCAACACACACCGGAAGATGTGAAAACAAGAAAACTATTGCGACAGGTCAAGGGCAGGCAGAGGTCAGTAATCCAGATCAGAGTCCAAAAGCTACAGAACGCCATGCAGTCTCAGGGTCAGGGCAGGCAGAAGTCAAATAATCCAGTGTGGTGGGACAAGGTACAGGACAGAAGGCCGGCTCAGGGTCAGGGCAGGCAGAATGGGAAAAACAGGAACTAGAAACAGACTGGAGCAAGGGGAAAAATGCTGGTAGGCTTGACGAACAAAACAAACTGGCAAAAGACAGAACACAGGTGTAAATACACAGGGGATAATGAAGGGAGATGGGAGACAACTGGTGGGGGGTGGAGACAAGCACAAAGACAGGTGAAAGATCAGGGTGTGACACTGATAAGGACCTCATACTTTACTCTGACTGAGCACGTACAGTACTCCGTCATTCAAAGCTGATGAAAGGCTTGGTGATAACTAGTTGACCAATTCAATCAGGAATGATTGTACTGGAATACATTAGATAAGTGGAACTAGCTGGGTGGAACACTGGTCAATAAAGACACTTATCAATGTAAGAATTGACAATCAAATATCCAATAGATGTTATACCTAATGTCTGAAAGGAATATTATTCTGTTGTAATTTTAGATTCACTCTGCAATTAGACAATTTCCTTGAATACTTCCAACAAACATACAATAGAGATGGGGAGTTATCTAATTGTCAGAGTGAGTCAAAAACAAGAACACTGAAATAGGACTGATGAGAACATTTGGCCCGTATTCATAGAGTCTCAGAGGTAGGAGTGCTTATCCTAGCGTCTCAGAAGGGGGGGCTAATCCTACTCCAGCACTACTACGCTTTACAAATACGTGCTCTGGTACATTACTGTCAACATATAATATGTCATGCATTGTGATACAGTTGTATTAGTCTCACAATTCACTGGGGTTCTCCGCCGATTCCATAATGAACATTGGTGGGGACACTTCACTCGTCAGCTCAGCCCTACAGGGGACACATGGATACAAGTTCAGAGTCACAGTTCAGTCTGACATTAAGTGAGCTGCTTGATACAGACAAGAAAATTATTATTATTGGTTGGCTCTCCGCTGTGTCATTCTCATTCTAACACCCACATGCACAGCCAAACACAGCTGGGGAAACTGGGGAAACTGGGGAAACTCCTGGGTTCAGGGTCAGTTCAGTCTGTTAAGTGGGCTGCTTCAGCAACACACAATTAACGCTTAAAAGTTTTTTTGAATTTGTGATTAATTTGATTATCTCTGATTGTACTAGACAGATCACCACAAAGATCAACCTAAAAGACCTGAACTTTAAACATAACTAAATTTATAACCACATTAATGCAAAAATGTGTAAATAACAAAGAAAAAAGTTGCTTCCCAATCTTAAGTTTCAATTTTTCTTTTTTAGTTTTTTTACACCAGCTTTAAACAACTAAAAATACAATATATTTGGTTATGGAAAATATATTTCACAGGGGTTTAGATGGTACAATGATTCTCTACACTAGACTTGCTTGTTTTGTCACCAACTGAAATTAGATGAACTATTAGTGTTTTAGCAACCAGGAAATTACAGAGAGATTTCTACAAGGTGCATCATTAATTCAAGATTTTGATTTACCGTAGCCTACAAATAGTTTTATGCCAACTACTTATCAGCAACTAATTTCTTCCTCGAGATTCATCAAGCTCAGTGGTCAATACTAAATAAAAATAATATAAAAATGGCAATTTTATTTATCGCTAGCTGAGTCAGATTTAAAAAAAAAAAACGTAAATCATGCAGCGCGTTATGTCAAGATCGCAGATTTTAGAGAAACAACAAATTTCGGTACATATAAGTGTCTTATATTGGCTGAAAGCTTAAATTCGTGTTAATATAACTGCACTGTCCAATGTACAGTAGCTATTACTGCGAAAAAATGCATTGCTATTGTTTGAGGAGAGCTCCTAAAAACAAAACAAAAATTTCACCGCGATAGGTTTGATAAATTCACCTCTGAAGGTGAAATGTGTACTTACATTCTGATATCTTGCCATGATTTATCATCCAAAGAGTCCCAGAGATAACATGAAGTGTTGGTTTGTTATTTTCATATCCTAAAAAGGTCCATATAGCATGCACGATCGATTTTGTATTTCCACTCGTTCAATTTGCAAAGAAAGGAATCTGTGAAAATCTCACCCTAAACGTTGTTTCAACCAGTCAAATCTCATTCGTATCTATTTCTCAGAGATCCTAGAACGTAACGAGACTTCACTATATCATTAGGGGTGTAGTATATTGAATAGGACACCATATTTGGTCAGAGAGCAACGCCTTCATGGCACATCGTTGACGCAGGCGACCATCACTTGAACGACCGTATCTTTGTCAAATAAGCACCAATCGGGGTCAAACAAAGCTAGCTAGATAGCCAACGAGCTGGGCTTTACGGGAGTAACCATGTATATGTCGTCAAATGTAGCTACTAACCTTGTACGGCAACATGCCTTTTCATTATAAGGATATTCAGAGTTATGAAGTTATGAAAACTGGTTGTTTTGCAAATGTTGAACTTATAATATGGCTACTAATACTTGGAAGGCTAAATCAAAGTCCAAGTATACAGATCTGACGACATCCTTGCAGAAAATTTTTATATGAATGTGAATGTCTCCTGCACGATTTGCCCAAATGTACCTGGGGACTTCACACTAAAAGTCTTGTTGTTCACTCATACTTCAAGATATCCATCAGAAACGTCGCACATACACTGCTGTCATCTTGTGGACACTATCAGAATTACAACCAGAGTGATGGCTAGAACTGACCTTTCACTTGCATTTGGTGGTAGAAAAAGACTGGTTGTTTTTTTCTTTGTATTTTCTTCTACCAGATCTATTGTGTTATATTTTCCTACATTCAGTTCACATTTCCACAAACTTCAAAGTGTTTCCTTTAAAATGGTACCAATAATATGCATATCCTTGCTTCAGGGCCTGAGCTACAGGCAGTTAGATTTGGGTATGTCATTTAGGCGAAAATTTAAAAAAGGCATCGTCCGTGTCTCCGAAGCAGCAGATATAAGTCGTCTTCTGGAACCTAGATTTATACCCCTCTAATGGTTGTTTTTTCTATTTTCAGTTTTGTTTGTGTACTTTGTTTTTCAGGCTATCAGGTTTATTATTGGGTTATTCATTTCCCCTAATCTAAATAACATGCATCCCTTTTCCCCATAATATCAACTGATTGTTAGAAATCACGTAACACTATGTTCTTCTAATAAATCACATGGCCAGAAGTGAGCAAAGTATCTCGGTATATAGGGGTGAAAGTAGATAAAATGTCTTACTGGTACGGGCCTCTCCCTATAAACATGTTGTTCATAGCCTAGGTGTAGTCATAGAATTACATATATAAATAATTTCATATAATCTTTGTGGGACAAGTAAAGATGAACAAATAACTTAACATTAATGTGGCATAAAAACAACCATTAATGATGTTTTCATCTGATTGTCAATCAGATTAAAATCACTTTAAATCAATCACTTTAAAAAACGTAAAAATCTGTCGTTCTGCCCCTGAACAAGGCAGTTAACCCACTGTTCCCAGACTAACAATCACATTAATTGGCAGCACCCTCGACCCGTTTGGTGCTGCCACCTGGGTGATGGACTGTGGAAGTGTATCTTGGCAGTGTGTTGCCTAACTGTGTGCTAACACTAAACTACCCCCATAACATTACATACTATGAGGATGGGGGTGAGATGTACTAGCATAAGAACAGGCTGAAGGCTGAATTAGTCTGGGGGGAAGCCCCTGGCCCACACACACACCACCCACCGATCTCAGTCAGGAGGGAGCGCAGTCCGTGAACAAATAGATCGGAGTCAGTGGTTCATCTCAGCTCTCTCCTTCAGATCAGCTCCTATGGGAGACACACAGAAACAGAAGACAATGTGCGCGCACACACACACACACTCATATGCTTATGCATTCACGCTACACCCACCATGTTCTGCTGCTAGCAGTCTTATTATTATTGGTAAATAATGCACAATTTAAACACTTGCCACCTAATACCCCCTTGCTCAAAACACATGGAAATATTGGTCTATAAATTGGACCATAAACTGATGCTAAAATGTTTATTCTATTCTACTGAGCTATTTGTATTTTTATGTTGTACAATTTCTTATTGTTGTTGCATTGTCAAGAAGGAATCTGCAAGTAAGCATTTCGTTGGACTGTGTATACCATGTGTACCCTGTACATACGACTAATAAAAGTTGAAAGTTGAAAATTTTAGCCTCCTAAATTGTACTCCAACCTGTTTGGTCACCCTCTTCTTTTTCTCTCTTTTCATTGTCGGACGCACTCGTCGCCTTGGTTAATACCACAGAACATACTTTTTGTAATAGGTCTATCATAACATTGTGATACTAAATAGGCCTACATTATTCTTACAAGTATTTCTGGTCATTGATTGGCAAAAAATGTAAACCAATATCTATAGTTGTCACCAGGTGGCGATCTCCTCACACACACTACAGAGGCACTGATGCAACCACCTCATGGCCTCTATTTTATTAGATAAATCATGATTCATGAGCCAACAGTTTTAAACCTTATACTTTACATACATTGAGAATTTCAATCAGGTACATGATTTAACACAAAGATATTATGGACTTTCACATTGAGCAGATCAAAAAAGGCTACATTCACAGATATACATTCACAGATATACATTCACAAGGCGGCAGGTAGCCTAGTGGTTAGGGCTTTGGGCCAGTAACCGAAACCCCAAGGTAAAAATCTGTTGTTCTGCCCCTGAACAAGGCAGTTAACCCACTGTTCCCCGGTAGGCCGTCATTGTAAATAAGAATTTGTTCTTAACTGACTTGCCTAATTAAATAGAAATATAAACACTGAATAAGATGCATTGTCAGTTTGGCACAGAACAGGTGTATCATAGACCAAAGCCCTGGTCAGTATGGCACAATGAAGTCCAAACATAGTAGGTTGGAATGGATCTAATGCTTATGGAGGTGCCCATGATATAATGGATGTGGTTTGGTGAACCATGCTTGCATGATGAGTATCCTTGCCTGAGACCTGGAGACTTGCTACAGCTCCCCGAGCAAATACTAAGGCTTTTGCTAACACATGTGCAGAGGTCCCAGGTTAAAAGAAAAGTCACACACTACTAGTCACACTCACAGGATTTGTTCTGTCTTATAGGGTTGCTCTCCTTTCAGAATCTGTGGATGGAACCTGTGTTGCCCCTGGCGAATATCTCAGTGATTGACAGCTCCCTCTCGCAAGGGTCGACCCCGGTAACGAATGTAGCGAGCTTTACGAGCCTCGGCCAGCGATTGGTTGAAATCAGGCAGGAGGTGGAGAGTTCTGAGCCGGCCATCAGCAGCGAGGGAGGAGGGAGAGGATAATACTCCTCTCTGTCTCTGTCTGTCCTCCTTCGCATTGCCCCCCCCTCTCTCCCTCTCAGCTCTCCCCTCCCTCCCTTCCTCTTCCCCTGTCCCCCCCAGCCCTGTGCTGGTCAATTCTGCTGCAGGCTGCAGTTTGAGGTCTGGCAGGCAGAGTGGCGCCACTGAGCTCTCTGCCCCGTGTCTCTGTGGGTCTGCAGAGCTGCAGAGGAAGTCATGGACCCGAGCCTGGAGTGCAGCCAGACCAGACACTCCCCCACACACAGCTTTCACTGACCTGAGACAATGAGGGGGGAGACAGAGTGCGAGAGAGAGAGAGAGAGAGAGAGAGAGAGAGAGAGAGAGAGAGAGAGAGAGAGAGAGAGAGAGATAATCAGTCAGACAACACACGCATGCATACGTACGCATGCACACACACACAACAAACACAACAAACTCAGTATCCACCTTGTGTCACCATGTTGTGACTCAGTGTCTGTTTATTGGCTATAACACATGTTTTTGGACAACAAAACAATCATACCCAGACACACACAAAAAAATGAGGGGCCAGATTTGTGGATTCAGTAAAATGCTGCATTGAACAACAGAGAAAGAGATAGAGGGAAGGAGAAAGAAATGGAACCAGGAAGGGGACTATAAATCCACTAGAAGTTGGCAGAGGGATGCACATCATAAAAGAAAATGAGTTTAGAATCAGTCTGTTAAAAGAGCCAGCATGGATCCCTGACAAGCCACAGCACAGAGAAAAACAGAGACACACACACATCAGTGGAGAAGCAGTATCTGTACAGTGGGGAAAAAAAGTATTTAGTCAGCCACCAATTGTGCAAGTTCTCTCACTTAAAAAGATGAGAGAGGCCTGTAATTTTCATCATAGGTACACTTCAACTATGACAGACAAAATGAGGAAAAAGAATCCAGAAAATCACACTGTAGGATTTTTAATGAATTTATTTGCAAATTATGGTGGAAAATAAGTATTTGGTCACATACAAACAAGCAAGATTTCTGGCTCTCACAGACCTGTAACTTCTTCTTTAAGAGGCTCCTCTGTCCTCCACTCGTTACCTGTATTAATGGCACCTGTTTGAACTTGTTATCAGTATAAAAGACACCTGTCCACAACCTCAAACAGTCACACTCCAAACTCCACTATGGCCAAGACCAAAGAGCTGTCAAAGGACACCAGAAACAAAATTGTAGACCTGCACCAGGTTGGGAAGACTGAATCTGCAATAGGTAAGCAGCTTGGTTTGAAGAAATCAACTGTGGGAGCAATTATTAGGAAATGGAAGACATACAAGACCACTGATAATCTTCCTCGATCTGTGGCTCCACGCAAGATCTCACCCGTGGGGTAAAAATGATCACAAGAACGGTGAGCAAAAATCCCAGAACCACACGGGGGGACCTAGTGAATGACCTGCAGAGAGCTGGGACCAAAGTAACAAAGCCTACCATCAGTAACACACTACGCCGCCAGGGACTCAAATCCTGCAGTGCCAGACGTGTCCCCCTGCTTAAGCCAGTACATGTTCAGGCCCATCTGAAGTTTGCTAGAGAGCATTTGGATGATCCAGATGAGGATTGGGAGAATGTCATATGGTCAGATGAAACCAAAATATAACTTTTTGGTAAAAACTCAACTCGTCGTGTTTAGAGGACAAAGAATGCTGAGTTGCATCCAAAGAACACCATACCTACTGTGAAGCATGGGGGTGGAAACATCATGCTTTGGGGCTGTTTTTCTGCAAAGGGACCAGGACGACTGATCCGTGTAAAGGAAAGAATGAATGGGGCCATGTATCGTGAGATTTTGAGTGAAAACCTCCTTCCATCAGCAAGGGCATTGAAGATGAAACGTGGCTGGGTCTTTCAGCATGACAATGATCCCAAACACACCGCCTGGCAACGAAGGAGTGGCTTCGTAAGAAGCATTTCAAGGACCTGGAGTGGCCTAGCCAGTCTCCAGATCTCAACCCCATAGAAAATCTTTGGAGGGAGTTGAAAGTCCGTGTTGCCCAGCGACAGCCCCAAAACATCACTGCTCTAGAGGAGATCTGCATGGAGGAATGGGCCAAAATACCAGCAACAGTGTGTGAAAACCTTGTGAAGACTTACAGAAAACGTTTGACCTCTGTCATTGCCAACAAAGGGTATATAAAAAAGTATTGAGATAAACTTTTGTTATTGACCAAATACTTATTTTCCACCATAATTTGCAAATAAATAAATTAAAAATCCTACAATGTGATTTTCTGGATTTCTTTTTCTCATTTCGTCTGTCATAGTTGAAGTGTACCTAGGCCTCTCTCATCTTTTTAAGTTGGAGAACTTGCACAATTGGTGGCTGACTAAATACTTTTTTGCCCCACTGTATGTAGAGTAGTTTAGAACAGTGTTTATAAACTGCCCACTTACACTAATTAACTGTAAGAGAGGGGAAAGCCCAGCAGCCTACCAGTTAGAGAGAGGGGAAGGGGGTATGAAGCAGTAGAATATGCATGGATATGGGATTTGAGCTATAATTGTGATTGTCTCTCAAACACACACAAATTTCTCTCTCTCTCTCTCTCTCTCTCTCTCTCTCTCTCTCTCTCTCTCTCTCTCTCTCAAATTCAAGCTGCTTTATTGGCATGAAAAACACTGTCAATATTGTCAATACAATAACAAATAATAATATAAAATGGTAGTAAATAATAATACAAAATTAAATACAAAAATAATAACGGTAACAGTCAATAGTAGAAATGTAATAAATATAAAAATCTAAATATGTCAAATTAAACTATAACTAACATAACTAAATAACGGTAATCTACATCTGTACTACAACTACCATCATCATCACTACTACTGCTATCACCATCATCATTAAACTGCTATCATTACCATTACCACCCGTACCACTACTATACGGAATGATAAACAGCAATAATAATAGTAGTAACAATAATAGCAATAATAAGTAAGTTACTGCTTACTATGCAGATGTTACTATTCAGTGTCCCTCAGGCTATGGCAGGCAAATACATATTTGGCTGCAAGAGGAGCAGAGTGAGGTTTTAAGCATCTCGTTATCTGCCCCCTTGATTAACACAACTAACCAGTCCGCTTGTTTAGAATCCCCATCCTCCAATCGGGTGGGGAGTTGCCGATACTTCACAAACACTCACGGAACCCACACTCAAGCACACCATCACCCTTTCCTCCCCACAAACGCACACAGAAATCATTGATGTTACTGTTGCAAAATGTTTTCAGTAGACCAACTGCTGGGCTGGCTAACATTCCACCTGGAAAGCACCTCCCCTTCTGGTTATGCACTGTGCAGGCTTTTGCTCTAGCTAATCAACATCCTGGTGAGCAGCTGATTAGAATAATCAGGTGTGAGAGCAGGGATAGAACAAAATCATGCAGGAGGGTATAGCTCTCCTGAAGAAGGGTTGGCCATCTCCAGAGCTAATTTGTTATCAGGGGTTTGATTGGTCAAAACTGACATTCTATACTTGTTATCACTTGCCTTTTTCACAGCAACTAAAGTGAATTTAGCAAAGAAACTGAAAAGACAAGTACTAATGCCAAGCTCTTCTCTCAACCATCTGGGCCAGGATTAGATTAGCCCTATGAAGGTCCTGTTATATAATCTAGCACTCCACAGATTAGCTTCATTCTTCTATGAACATGTTACATTAACCCTTTAACAAAAAGAGTCCCAGCTTCACTGTACAGTTGATAGTGTTGTGGTATCTCTGTAATAAACTGGGGTAGAGCTGTAAAGCTGTCATCATAAAGAAAGAAGCAAACTCCACAGTAAAAACTTCATGCTGTTTCATCTCGTGAAGTAAAGCAATTGCCCTGTGTGGCTTTGAGCTGATGCAGTCTGCCTGAGACAGGAACCTACAGTGATTTAAAAATGTTTGGTTTATCTCTGATGTGATGAGCTCACCTGTGTTTCCTTGGGTCGCTGGTGGCCCGTGGGATTGTGGGTAGAGTAGTCCTGTAGGGCATGGTAAGATAGGAGGGGTCAGGGTTGACAGGTCGCGACACCAGAGGGTGAAGGCTCCTCCTCCAGGGGTTACCTGGGATCACACAGGAACAGGTCAGCTCACACACGGACACATGCATGCGCGCACACACACACACACATACACACACAAGCATCTCTCTCACCGGTACTGATGTTGAGCAGGTCTCTGTGTAGTCTTCGTTGTTCTGTGGTGAGTGTGTTGAGGTGGTAGCTCGTGGCTTGCTCCAGTCTCTGTAACCCCCCCTGCAGGCGAGCCTGAGCTCTGTGCTCCTCTCTCCTTTGGGCCTCGCTGCCCTGCCACAGGCCCCTGCCACCACCACCACCACCACCACGCATGGCTCTCTCACACCTCCTGACATACATAAATACATAGAGTTAGATACTGTCTGCTACTGTACAACTGTAAGAACGGATTACCTGGGTGACAACCTGCATCCTCTCATCTGTCAGTCCAACAAATGAGCCATTACACTGAGAGGTCCAAGGTGTTAATTTAGGATTTTGTTTGTATGATGTTTACATTTTTTTGTAAGACTTTTTCTTTGCGTTATATCTTGCCCAGACCCACCTGGCCAGACCCACCTGCCCAGACCCACCTGGCCAGACCCACTTGCCCAGACCCACCTGCCCAGACCCACTTGGCCAGACCCACCTGCCCAGACCCACCTGCCCAGACCCACTTTACCAGAACCACCTGCCCAGACCCACCTGGCCAGACCCACCTGCCCAGACCCACCTGGCCAGACCCACCTGCCCAGACCCACCTGCCCAGACCCACTTTACCAGAACCACCTGCCCAGACCCACCTGGCCAGACCCACCTGCCCAGACCCACCTGGCCGGACCCACCTGCCCGGACCCACCTGGCCAGACCCACCTGCCCAGACCCACTTGGACAGACCCACATGCTCACACCCCCATCTCCAGCATCACTCTCCGCCACATGGCCTCAAACTGCACCATTTTGTTTCTCTCCGTCCACCCTGCACTTTCAACATTTAGATAATAAAGCATTTGACCTTTCCATTGTGCTGATGACGGAGAAATGGTTGATTTCCAGTTTTTAAGTATCTATTTTTTCAAGATGATTGACAAGATAAGTATCATCCAACCCATAGGGTATCTAACTGCACCCTCATATGCCATGTCCTAAAATATGCAGACAGACTAAAAGTACATTTAGATTGTAATACTTCTGACAGCCAACTTTCTAATAACTTTTAGACTTTATAACATTCCCAGAAGACATGACTCTGTCGTTTGTGAAATTTGTCTCTTGTATAATAAATTCTATACATTAGTTTATAATGGATTAAATGTACATTTCCGTTAACTGTAATTTCGTTAGTTATGTTCCAACATTCCCTCCATCTTGTGCCAACATCAGTTATTTTTAAGTTGTGCTTCCAATAGTTTGTATTGTTTTCTAAGAGATTGTCAGCTGGATATGCTCTTTGCAAGGTTTTCAATTTTTAATTTTTTATTTCACCTTTATTTAACCAGGTAAGCTAGTTGAGAACAAGTTCTTATTTACAACTGCGACCTGGCCAAGATAAAACAAAGCAGTGCGACACAAACAACAACACAGAGTTACACATGGAGTGAACAAGCGTACAGTCAATAACACAATAGAAAAAAAAGAAAGAAAGTCTACATACAGTGTGTGCAAATGGCGTGAGGAGGTAAGGCAATAAATAGGCCATAGTAGCGAAGTAATTACAATTTAGCAGATTAACACTGGAGTGATAGATGAGCAGATGATGATGTGCAAGTAGAAATACTGGTGTGCAAAAAGAGCAGAAAAGTAAATAAAAACAATATGGGGATGAGGTAGGTAGATTGGGTGGGCTATTTACAGATGGACTATGTACAGCTGCAGCGATCGGTTAGCTGCTCAGATAGCTGATGTTTAAAGTTAGTGAGGGAAATATAAGTCTCCAGCTTCAGCGATTTTTGCAATTCGTTCCAGTCATTGGCAGCAAAGAACTGGAAGGAAAGGCGGCCAAAGGAGGTGTTGGCTTTGGGGATGACCAGTGATACATACCTGCTGGAGCGCGTGCTACGGGTGGGTGTTGTTATCGTGACCAGTGAGCTGATATAAGTCGGAGCTTTACCTAGCATTAACTTAAAGATGACTTGGAGCCAGTGGGTCTGGCAACGAATATGTAGCGAGGGGGCAGCCAACTAGAGCATACAGGTCACAGTGGTGGGTGGGTAGTATTTGGGGCTTTGTTGACAAAACGGATGGCACCGTGATAGACTGCATCCAGTTTGCTGAGTAGAGTATTGGAAGCTATTTTGTAAATGACATTGCCGAAGTCGAGGATCGGTAGGATAGTCAGATTTACGAGGGTATGTTTGGCGGCGTGAGTGAAGGAGCCTTTGTTGCGAAATAGGAAGCCGATTCTAGATTTAATTTTGGATTGGAGATGTTTAATATGAGTGGAAGGAGAGTTTACAGTCTAGCCAGACACCTGGGTATTTGTAGTTGTCCACATATTCTAAGTCAAAACCATCCAGAGTAGTGATGTTAGTCGGGCGGACGGGTGAAAAAGCATGCATATGCTTTCACTAGCATTTAAGAGCAGTTGGAGGCTACGGAAGGAGTGTTGTATGGGATTGAAGCTCGCTTGGAGGTTAGTTAACACAGTGTCCAAAGAAGGGCCAGATGTATACAGAATCGTCTGCGTAGAGGTGGATCAGGGAATCACCCGCAGCAAGAGCGACATCGTTGATATATACAGAGAAAAGAGTCGGCCCGAGAATTGAACCCTGTGGTACCCCCATAGAGACTGCCAGAGGTCCGGACAGCAGGCCCTCCGATTTGACACATTGAACTCTGTCTGAGAAGTAGTTGGTGAACCAGGCGAGGCAGTCATTTGAGAAACGAAGGCAGTTGAGTCTGCCGATAAGAATATGGTGATTGACAGAGTCGAAAGCCTTGGCCAGGTCGATGAAGACGGCTGCACAGTACTGTCTTTTATCGATGGCGGTTATGATATCGTTTAGTACCTTGAGCGTGGCTGAGGTGCACCCGTGGCCAGCTCGGAAACCAGATTGCACAGCGGAGAAGGTACAGTGGGATCCGAAATGGTCAGTGATCTGTTTAGGGATCGCTAGCGTCCCACCAACGACAACATCCGGTGAAATTGCAGAGCGCCAAATTCAAATTACAAAAATAGTAATATTAAACATTCATGAAAATACAAGTGATATACATCATTCAAAAGATTATAATCTTGGTAATCAAACCACGTTGTCGGATTTACAATAGGTTTTACGGCGAAAGCTGTCTGAGGACAGCGCCCCAACATATCATTCAAACCAGCACAGGCGTTACAAAATCAAAAATAGTGATAAAATAAATCACTTACCTTTGAAGATCTTCCCCTGTTTGCAATCCCAAGGGTCCCAGCTACACAAAGAATGATAAAGTCCTTCTTTATATCCCAAAAAGTCTGTTTAGTTGGCGCCATGGAGTTCTGTAATCCATTCGTTCAACATGCAGACAAAGAAATCCCAAAAGTTACTGGTAAAGTTCGTCCAAACAAGTCAAACGATATTTCTAATTAATCCTCAGGTTGTCTAATATCTAAATAAACGATAATATTTCAGACGGAGAATAGTATGTTCAATAGGGAAGAGAAATAACGAAGAGCGCGCACCTCATTCATGCGCGCCAAAACACTAATGTCCTTATCATGAGCCACCTGGATAAACTACAATTTCTTGTTCATTTTTCAAAAAACAAGCCTGAAACCATTTCTAAAGACTGTTGACATCTAGTGGGAGCCATTGAAATTGCAATCTGGGAGCTATTGTCATGTATAGTCAATAGGGAGTCATTGGAAAGACTGTGACCTCAAAAAAGAAAAGAAATCTGGATGGATTTTCCTCTGGTTTTCGCCTGCCATGTCAGTTCTGTTATACTCACAGACATTATTTTAACAGTTTTAGAAACTTCAGAGTGTTTTCTATCCAATACTAATTATATGCATATCCTAGCTTCTGGGCCTGAGTAACAGGCAGTTTACTTTAGGCACGTCAGACTCTCCGTACTTCCGAATACTGCCCCCTAGCCTTTAGAGGTTTTGAAGACTTTAGAAAGGCAGGGCAGGATGGATATAGGTCTATAACAGTTTGGGTCTAGAGTGTCACCCCCTTTGAAGAGGGGGATGACTGCGGCAGCTTTCCAATCTTTAGGGATCTCAGATGATACAAAAGAGAGGTTGAACAGGCTGGTAATAGGGGTTGCAACAATGGCGGTGGATAATTTTAGAAAGAGAGGGTCCAGATTGTCTAGCCCAGCGGATTTGTACGGGTCCAGGTTTTGCAGCTCTTTCAGAAACATCTGCTATCTGGATTTGGGTGAAGGAGAAGCTGGGGAGGCTTGGGAAAGTAGCTGCGGGGGGTGCGGAGCTGTTGGCCGGGGTTGGGGTAGCCAGGAGGAAAGCATGGCCAGCCGTAGAGAAATACTTATTGAAATTCTCGATTGTTGTGGATTTATCGGTGGTGACAGTGTTTCCTAGCCTCATTACCTATCATATTAACATCCTTTTCTGACTCAAATAGGATTCCCTCTAGATTGATCTGATGTCCAATGGGTCCAAGGTGTTGTATTTAATGTTTTTTACTGCCTTGATGGTGTTTCCTGTATGTTTACCATTAGCTGCATCAATAAAATCCCTGTTCAGGCCCTGGGGGACTGAGGGACTGGGGGCCTGGCTCCTATAGGTCTCTGTAGTAAGTTATGGACTTCCATCAACCCTTACACGTCAGTGTGTTATACAGTATAATACAGTCTATAAACTGAACGGAAGCATTAGATCTTACACAGTACCGTACAGAACATAATTCATTTCATCTGTCTCTTTCATTCATGTCATTCATCTCGTTTTATCCCTTTTCTCACTGCAGAGTTTTCCTTCTTTACATTCGTCCTGTATTATGTATGGTTGCATGTAACACCCAAGTAAAAACACAGACATATCACCATCACTGACATAGTTCCAAACACAGAGCGTGTGTATTTGTTCTCTCACCCCCCCTCTCCTCCCCTTCTCACGCTCTCTCTCTCTCTTTCTCCCCCCCGCCCCTCTATATATATATATGTTTCTTGTGTTGTGGTGTTGCTATGCTGGGCTGTTAGATCATGTTGACTGTTGACTCAATGTAATCATTGCCCATCATTACTCTCCATGGGGTCTGACTCACCCCAACCGGATGTGTGTGTGTGTGGCCCTTTCTCGAAAGAGAGAGAGAGCGTGCGCGCCAGACAGCGTTTTTGGCACTGTAGTTGGAAAGCAGAGATGTGTGAGTGTGGAACAGAGATAAAGAAGGAGTGAGAGATTTATGCATGGCCTGTGTTTTATCAAAGTGTGTGCGTGTGTTTGTGTGTGTGTGTGTCTACATCCCAGCTTATTCTGCCCACATAGCACAGCCTGATTTGGTCAGTGTCTGATTGTGAGACTGATGTTCCCATCAAAGCAGTCAACTTCATCAGGGTTTTTGTGGGGTGTGTGTGTGGACAGTACTGTCCACCCACTGTATTTTGCATTACCACTCCCCAAGTGCACCATGGGTATCTCACACACTGTCGCAGCTAGCCAGACCCATGGGCTGTATGCAGCTACACATCACCTTTCTTTCTTTCTCTCTCTTTCAATTCAATTCAATTCAAATGGCTTTATTGGCATGGGAAACATATGTTTAGCAAAATAGATAACAAACAAAAGTTAAATAAACAATAAGAAATATGTTAGAAAACCCACCTCTGACACACTCAGAGCTTGAACCAGCAACACTATGGTTGCGGTGTAAGTGCACTACCACCTGTGCCATAAAAGACTGAACCTCTTGGTAGACGGAGTAGTACCCTCACAAACAGAGAGGCTACATTAGCAAAAAGGCTCTAGTAGGACACAATAATCTCCATCTCTCTGCTTCTATTAGCTCCAGTGGGCTGGAATGAACCCTGCACAAGGCAGAGGAGGAGAATCTGCTTAGAAACAGTTGAGTTCCTGGCATAAATTCCCTTTTGTATCAACAGTGGCCATAATTCACCATCAACAGGCGTAATGAGAGAGCAGAGGCAGTCATTAGCTTTGAGTGACCGGCTATGACAAGCAATTTAGTCTCATACACTGTCTGGGCACCTGCAGGAGAGAGGAAATTAGCATTTTAAATGGTGATAATTATGGCAGAGAGGCAGTGGAGATGTTCATATAATTTCAATTCACTTACCGATGGCTGTCTCTCTCTCTCACTCACACACACACACACACACACAAAGCGGTTCTACAGGCTGCTGTAGTATTGTAGAACATTATGCTGGACTCCCACGCCTCAATCTGGGTTCTACCAGAGAGCTGGAGCAGGATACAGCTGGAGAGCACTTACAGGAATAGGCTACACTTCAAACTTTCACATCACACAGAATCACTGCACAAACTCTTACATTACACCAAATAGAAAGTGCGCGCCACTGCACGGATCCTTCTAAATGTACCGTATATAATATACCCATCAGTCAGGCGATCCAAAAAGTAATATATAACGCACAGCAAAATTGTCAATAACTCTCCACCATACTCACAGATGTTGCTGTTGGAAATAAAACGTTTGTTATTTTCTTTCCTTGTGGTTTTGTAACAAAGGTAGATTTCACTCTGTAAAACTCACATGATAACTTCCTTCAGCGCAGATTGTGCCAGTAGAAAATGACAATGTGTCTGTGTCCATAACAGTTGATACGCACGATAGTAGTGTATATTCCGGAATTACTGTATATGTTCTATGACATATAGACCTAGTTTATGAAAGAACCATGTCCGTTAGAATGTCAGTATTTCTGCGGGGGGAACGAGGATTTCTCCCGCACCCTGTACCAAGCATGATGTAACTATCGGTAACGAGGTCTCGGGACAAAGCTATTTAACCAGTGTCAGTCTCTAGATCACCATGGAAACCAGAGGGAGAGGTGCAGGGTTACGAGATTTATGCAAAATACTTGATACTGGTTTAAAGCACTATTAGACTAGGCTAGGCATTGGCTTAGGCCTATATCAAGTGTGCTGGCATGGGAAAAGAAATGGTTTACTAATTTTACCTTTGTTTTAACTGGGCAAGTCAGTTAAGAACAAATTCTTATTTACAATGACGGCCTAGGAACAGTGGGTTAACTGCCTTGTTCAGAGGCAGAATGTATACCTTGTCAGCTCGGGGATTCGATCTAGCAACCTTTCGGTGCTGGCCCAACGCCCTGACCACTAGGCTACCTGCCGCCCCAATTAGGACTGTGTGCTAAACTGCAACCAACCATCATCTGCCATCACTGTCAGATGCATTTATTATAAGAAATGTAGGGGAATCAATCAGCAAGGATAGGGTTTGAACCAGCAACCTTGTTTTAACAGTAGTGCGCTATAAGGGTCAGGACCTCTTGACAGATGCTGTGATCGCAGAGGGGTTTCCTTGTAATCTGGGTGATAGGCTGAGGCTGTGGTTCTATTCTAACCCAGGCAGGGCAGGCCAGGGGGTTCATGGATGGATTAGGGTGATTTGGGTAAGTCAGTGATGGGATGTCAAACTGTCCTGGAAAGGAAACCCGTATTGTTGGTAGCTGAGTCAGTAAGCTGTTATCTCGAGAAAATGGTTGGAATGTGTGTGTCTTCAACAGTATTTCATTTGTTTTACACACACACACACACACACACACACACACACACACACACACACACACACACACACACACACACACACACACACACACACACACTTGTTTTACTATTCTTGTGTGGACCAAACAATTGATTCCCATTCTAAATCCTATTTTCTCTAACCCCTAACCCTAACTAACCTTAACACTAACCTTAACCGCAAACCCCTAACCCTAACCCTAATCTTAATGTTTACCCTAATTCTAACCCTAACCTTAATTGTAACCCTAAACCTAACCCCTAACCTAAAAAAGCCCCTTTCCTTGTGGGGACCGGAAAAATGTCCCGATTTGTCAGAACTGTCCTTGTTTTACTTGTGACTTGGGACTTCTGGTCCCCACAAGGATAGTAAAACCAAATACACACAAACACACAGCTCCCTCACCTTGCTCTCATGTTGAATCGATAGTGAAGCATCTCGGGATGAGAGGAGGAATGAGGGAGGCCCATATGGAGGAAAAGATGAAACACAGACTTGTATCTCTCCTCCTCTTCTTTATCTCGTATTGATCTGTAAAACTGCTGTTTTTAGCTGCTGCCTCTAGCACCATACCTGACCCTGAACTGTTCAGCTCTGAACCACACACCATCACTCTGCTGCCTGTTATCTGTGCTGTGTGTGTGTGTCAAGGGCGGGATCGGAACCCTGGTCTCCCACGGGAGAAACCAACGTCTTAGGCCTAGGGTGACACTGGTTTTGAAGTCGCAGGCAGGGCTATCTGTTATGTGTGTATGTGTGTGTCAATAAAGGCTCCTCAGGGGAGGAGGACCATCCTCCTCAGTGAATTTCAGAAAAATGTAAATAGTGAAACTATACTAAATATTTTCACATCAGCAATTAATTGATTAAAACACACTGTTTCACAATGAAGGTCTACAGTAGCCTCAACAGCACTCTGTAGGGTAGCTAGTTTCCGTCCGTCCTCCTTTGGGTACATTACATTTACTTCAATACAAAACCTAGGAGGCGTGTGGTTCACATCCCCTTCCATAGACTTATACAGTAATTATGACAACTTTCAGAGGACATCCTCCAACTTCAGAGCTCTTGCATCAGAAACTGACATGTTGTCCACCCAATCAAAGGATCAGAGAATGAATCTAGCACTGCAGTGCATAAAATGTGGTGAGTAGTTGGCTCAAAGAGAGAGAAAGACAAAAGTTGAACAGTTTTGAAATTAATATCTTAACAAATGAAGGAGAAGCAAGTGGGAGAGAGAGAGAGCTAGCTATATTCTGTATGCTTTTTCATTTTCACTTACACTTACTTAGCTAGCGAATGCAGCTAGCAAGTTTAGCCTACTCAAACACCCTGATCAAACAGAGATGGATATGTTAGCTAGCTGGCTATCCAACACTGGAAGTCTTCCAAGTCAATGTAAGCTTTTTGTTTTATTGTCTTGGAAAGGTTTTTTCGCCTGGTCACAAACAGCTGATGTGTTGTGCACTGAAGTCCACAAGTGAAGAGAAAAGGTGAGAGGAGGAGAGCGTGTAGATGCAAGAAGAAATTATACAACAATCAAAAGGATCATGCTGTATGTATTGTGGCTGCTATGAAAGTGAACTGTGTTTGCGTGTGATCAGAGATATATTCATTCCACCGATTCTGTTGAAAAACTTTTCTTAAATGGAAGCAAACGGAATGAATGGGGATAAACATACCTGAATTTGTCCAATAAAAACTCATGTTTGCAACTGTTTGACTAAAGATTGCACCCTAGATCAGCTAAATGCAGGCAAGAGTGCGTAAGGCGGTATTGAATGTGTCAATGTCTGTCACCTTGACTACTCAAATTTCTCTGGACCTGTTTACCTAGCGTACCTTGTAAACGTTAATTCATAGGCTAGGTTGTAGCAACCTCATAATGGTATAGGGAAAATGTGAGTATCATGTAGTAGCCTAAACCTATCACTGTTACATTGAACAGGGTGAATGGAATATGAATGACAGTCATCCAATAAGCTGTAATAGAAATAAGGCCATGCTCATGAAAATAAAAATCGTCCTCCCTCATCTTAAACGGCACCGGCTGCCACTGATCGGTGTGTATGTATGTGATTCAGACAGAAAAAGAGAGAGAGCAAGAGCAGTGGAGGTTCTAGACCCTTTCAACTGGGGGGGCCAAGCTGGGGCCAGTTGTACTGTTAGAGGGGCCAGTTACATTAGACGTTATTGTTGTCATATTGTTTTCTTCACTTCATTGCAGGCATTAGCAGGCGAAGGCCACGTCCCTCTAGTAAATGTGTGGGTTTAATTAGTGTTCCGCGTTGCCACTAATAACGGATGTAAAAAAAGAACGATAGCAAAAATTAGTTATGCAACAATTATTTCATACTCCACATTTAGGGGGCCACAAGGGGTCCAAAATTGTTGTCACAGGGCACTGCCTCCCAGAACCGCCAGTGAGCAAGAGAGAGAAAGAGATATATAAAGGGATAACGAGGACAGAGATTATTAAAGTTGCACTATACAGAAATCGCTCCATCATTTCCTGGTTGCTAAAACTCTAATAGTTTGCCTAATTTCAGTTTATGTGACAAAATAAGATAGTACAATGATTCTCTACACTATACCATCTAAACCGCTGTTAAACATATTTTCCATAACCAAAAATATTGTATTTTCAGCAGTTTGAAGCTACTGTAAAAAAAAAAAGTAAAAGTAAAAATTTTAGCATGTAAATCTTGGTGGGGCAAAAAAAGAAAGAAAGTGGGATGCATGCCAGCAAAGCCACTACACAACACAACACT
This sequence comes from Brachymystax lenok tsinlingensis, assembly GCA_030435695.1. Classification (NCBI taxonomy): domain Eukaryota; kingdom Metazoa; phylum Chordata; class Actinopteri; order Salmoniformes; family Salmonidae; genus Brachymystax; species Brachymystax lenok. The sequence continues at coordinate 24,421,925 of CM059790.1, read as the reverse complement.
AAACAATACATTAATTGCACTATAACGGTGACAAACGGTGCCCACAAACTGTTTGGGCCTACAGTACTGTAAAGCTGTCCCAACATCTTACCACTGCTACACCTGGCTATCAGCGGAGCCTTGTCTGGCAGCGAAACAGTTAATTCAGCCTCATTTACTGCCTTTAAAAAAACATAGCTGATATGGCTGACTTGTTTGACTTGACTAGATACATTTTATCTATCATTTCTCTTCATTATTTATCTTCATATGACAAGGATTAAAAAGGATTTGCCAGTAGATTGTCGACTTGATTCATGATGATGACTGCTAACTAAAATGACTGCTAGCTAATTGACTGCTAGCTAATTTTGAAAGTACGATGTTGACATGATCAGTCCAATCAAAGCTACTGTACATATAACGTGATTTGACGTCATTTTATCTGTGGCAAATGATCTTGAGCCTTCTTGGATGGGCACTTCCAATGTAACTCTATGGCAGCACCCAAGGGCCTAGAATTTTCAAAGTCAACCCTTTGACTTGGTGGTGGTGTTGTGTCCCCATGAGTGACAGAACACTGAGCCAATCACAGTGCAACACTATATTTTCTGCTGTTTTGCCCCACCACCCAAGAAAGCACTGAGCTAGGCTGAAACACCTGCATTTTGGACCTGCCTAACTCAAGAAAACAAAAAAGAGACCATATTTGTATGCGGCTTTATTAACTCAATAAAAACTATTTTTTTTTACATTGTTTGCAACTGATATGTGACACGTAATTAATGCCAAAATAACATGCAAAACAGACAAGCACCCCAAAGTGTTTTTGTTCGTTTTTTGTAAAAAATGTGGGTCTCAAAACAAGTTGGCTTCTGCCCCACCTGCCCTGATTGATGGGTCGCCACTGGTAATTTGAATGTTTGCAGCTGCAGTAGTCTTATCAGAGAGAGATAAAGAGGAAGAGAAAGAGAAAGAAAGGGAGATATAGATAGAGAGAGAGATGGAGAGAGAGACCGAGAACAAAAGAGTGGGGGGAAAATGGGCCAGAGGTGTGTTTGGTCAGTGAGAGTGGCAGAGAGAAGGGGGAAGGATGGAAGTGGATGGGGAGAAACAGAGACGAAACTTTACAGTGAGTGTCCTGCAAGAATGGGCAAACACACACACACACACACCATAATGTGAGTCCAAATGTGAAACCCTTAGAGGTGCCAGCTTAGCTGCGTTTTAGTGTGTGTGTGTTTTATGTTCACCATTGTAAATGGCCACAATATCCAACCTCCTCTGGGAGGAGTAAAACTACACGTGTATGGTAAAGAGCCCATCCATCACACTACAGCACTATTCCTGGCTCTCTGTGTGTATGTTTGTGTGTTTGTGTTCATGCATGCATACGTGCATGTAGCATCAATAGTTCATCCATCACACAGCAGTATATTCCTAAACTCACTGAGTTTCTGGCTCAGCAGCACATTTACAATGTTTACTTTTCCTCTTTGTATTTTGACCCAGACTCTCAGGACCTTCTCTCAGCGCTCAACCCTCGTCACTCAGGACCTCTTCTATACCTCTGTTTCTCTCTTTCTTTTTCTCTCTCTCTCTCTTCATCTGACATGGCTGGAATAACTTTTTGTGTGTCTGGTGTATATCTGGGGCGACATTTTCATGCTGCAAAATAGTCCAAATCCTTGGAAAAAATGCCATAAAACTCATTATAATATGTCAGTGTGATTACATTTGACAATTTTCTTCAACAAAAAGGTGATTATTTAACTAGAGTAAAAACTGTACTTTCTTCAGTTCTTTGTCACTTTATTTTTAAAGTACTCGCTTTGGATGCATTATGTTGTGGAATGAATCTGTAATGAGCAATATTGTTGTTGTCCTAGTGTATTTAACTAGTACATTAAGATCACGCTTGATCTAAATGTCAATAGTAGAAGCTCATGAGACAGAGATGAATTAATCAAACATAAATGGATGAGAATTAAGACACACATAGATACAGTATCTCTTGATAGAGAGAGAGCAAAAGAGAGAGGATGAGAGAAAGAGAGGGAGTGTGTGAGAGAGAGAGGGAGAGAGACAGACAAACAAAAAACGATACATACCTCAGATTAAACATCAGCGCCACAGGTAACTTCCACAAAGCTGTGAATGAGCTGAGAGACAAGGCAAGAAGGGCCTTCTATGCCATCAAAAGGAACATAACATTCGACATATCAATTAGGATCGGGCAAAAAAAAAAACATTCCCCTTTATAGTTGTGAGGTCTGGGGTCCGCCTCACCAACCAAGAATTCATAAAATGGGACAAACACCAAATTGAGACTGCATGCAGAATTCTGCAAAAATATCCTGTGTACAACGTAAAACACCAAATAATGCATGCAGAGCAGAATTAGGCCAATACCCACTAATTATAAAAATCCAGAAAAGAGCTGTTAAATTCTACAGCCACCTAAAAGGAAGCGATTCCCTAACCTTCCATAACAAAGCCATCACCTACAGATAGATGAACCTGGAGAAGAGTCCCCCTAAGCAAGCTGGTCCTGGGGCTCTGTTCACAAACACAAACAGACCCCACAGAGCCCCAGGACAGCAACACAATTAGACCCAACCAAATCATGAGAAAACAAAAGATAATTACTTGACACATTGGAAAGAATTAACAATAAAACTGAGCAAACTAGAATTCTATTTGGCCCTAAACAGAGAGTACACCGTGGCAGAACACCTGACCACTGTGACTGACCAAAACTTAAGGAAAACGTAAGACTATGTACAGATTCAGTGAGCATAGCCTTGCTATTGAGAAATAGGCAGACCTGGCTCTCAAGAGAAGACAGGCTATGTGTACACTGCCCACAAAATGAGGTGGAAACTGAGCTGCACTTCCTAATCTCCTGCCAAATGTATGACCATATTAGAGACACATGTTTCCCTCAGATTACACAGATCCACAAATAATTTGAAAAAACAAATCCAATTTTGATCTACTGTGTGAAATACCACAGTGTACCATCACAGCACCACAATTTGTGACCTGTTGCCACAAGAAAAGGGCAACCAGTGAAGAACAAACACCATTGTAAATACAACACATATTTATGCTTATTTATTTTCCCTTGTGTACTATTTGCACATCGTTTCAACATTGTATATAGACATAATATGACATTTGAAATGTCTTTATTCTTCTGTGAGTGTAATGTTTACTGTTCATTTTTATTGTTTATTTCACTTTTGTTTATTATCTACTTCACTTGCTTTGGCAACGTTAACATATGTTTCCAATGCCAATAAAGCCCTTGAATTGAATTGAAATTGAGAGAGAGAGAGAGAGAGAGAGAGAGAGAACGAAAGAAAGAGAAAGGGAGAGAGCGAGGCATGATTAGACCTCATTAAGGTCACAGTGAAGAAGAAAGGAGTGTGTGTGTGTGTGTGCATGTGTGTGTGCATGAGTGCTTATGTATGTGGGTGTGTGTGTCAGAGTAGCTCCAGAGAGCCCTTGGGAGGGCTAAGTATGGGAACTGAGGAGATTGAGGTGGGGAATTCTCAATCAAAGGCCTCCGAATCTGGAAAGGTGTCGACACGAGCCAACCTGCAATAGAATTGAGAGAGGGGGAGGCAAGCAGGAGGAGGTGTTTCTGTATGTATGTGTGTGTGTGTGTGTGTGTGTGTGTGTGTGTGTGTGTGTGTGTGTGTGTGTGTGTGTGTGTGTGTGTGTGTGTGTGTGCATAATGGGGGACGCAGAGGGATAAGGGTAAGGCAGGGAGGAGGCAGAAGGAGGCAATGCGTGTTTGTGCGTGTGTTTGTGCATGCGTATGGAGAAGGCGAGGGGTGAGGCGGGTGAGGTAGAGGGGACCTGTGATGATAATGAGTCGGAGGTCCCAGTAGGACTCAAGCTCTATAATAGGACAGAGCTGCTGTAATAAGGATCAGAGAAACACCATGATGATGATGATGTAATGATTATGATGATGCCATCTGTGACATGTTCACCTTCCTCAGCTCAACAGCCTCTTTCGCAAAGAGGTATTTTCCTGCAATCAGAGGAAAAAAATGCATTCTACAGGTACCGGTTTCTGTGTGTCAGTAGCCTCCCACAATCTCCTGCTTGACACCTAGCTGGTGTATGTTACCTTTGAAATGCAGGTCTGTGTGAATGCAGTAACTCCCTGGAATGGGCGGTCTGCTGAAGGACGGATATGTACATTTAAATCAGGAGACAGGAGAGAAAGAATCCTGCTGTGGCCATAGGATTGGGTCAGAGTAGAACTAACTCAACCTTTCTCCCCCACACACTCTGCATGACAAAGCCTACCGCAGTTAGAATGATAACGCTGTATACTCACTGCAGTATGACTGACCCGCCACGGTCCCCTCTCCCCTCGGGTTTAATGGCTTGGTCCTGGAGGGTCAATGGCTACCAGGTTACTGATGGGCTGTTCCCAATCTACAGCGGGGATGGTGTCCATCATCCAGAGTGGTCTCCTCTCCTCATCTCCTCTTCTTATCTCCTCTCCTCATCTGCGCTGATCTGAAAACCCAGGCAAGGAGAAAACAATTTGATGGGTGTACTTACCAGGATTTTGCTGTTCAGTTCTTTCAGATCAGTGCAAAGGCATTAGAGGAGAGGAGAGGAGAGAGGAATGTTAGACTATAGAGATGCAGCCCTGTCTTTGTTTTGGGTCTCTGCCCTGGTGACACATCCAGCTGTCAGGGAGCATAAAGAGCATGATGATTATCTGACAGCACATCCCAGGCCTGGCGTTCTGGCATTGGCTTGTCATGTCTGGTCTTCTCTCCTCCTTTACAGCCTACAGCCTCAGTGATACATCACACACTGACATAGGGCCACAACACACACACACATGCGCACGCACACACACACCCACCCACCCACCCACCCACCCACCCAACCGCACACACGCGTGGACACACACACCCACCCAACCGCGTGGACACACACACACACAGATGTATTAGAGAAAAAGGATGGCTGTGTATACTGCACAGTGGAGAGAGTGTGTTTAAGAGGATTGCAGATACTTCACATTGTGTGGTGTGTGTGGTGTGTGTGTGAGGATGGAGGAGGCTCCACTGCAGTGTCTGACCCATTCTGGAGCAGGTGACGCTAGATAATAAAAATACAGATGCTGCCAGACAGGTGGAGAGAGGAGAGAGAGAGAGATAAAGGGGTAGAGAGAGATAAAGAGAGCGAGGGAGAAGAGATAAGGAGTGACTGGGTTTATAATGTGAGGGAGAATCCCTTTGGTGCAGTAAAGGTATCAATACAGACACATAGAGTACGAGAGATCAGGAGAAGGAGAAGGAAGACACGGAGTGTGAGAAGTACAGAGAGAGGGGAAGATAGATAAGGATGGGAAGAGGGATGTGTGTAGAGACAGAGGACAACAGCTCCTCTCACCACCTTTATGATTATTATGAAGGCAGAGAGCAGCCAATACCCATCTCTCTCTCTCCCTCCCCCCTCTATCTACCGTCATAATGGGGCAGAGTATAAAACTAGCCAACAGATAAAAGATTAAGGCCTCAACCCATATCTATCTCCCTCTTTCTCTCTACATCCCTTCTGCCTCTTGTTCTCTCCAATTTTCTCTCCCTTGTTCATCAGACCCCTTCTCTCCCTCTGTCCCGTCCCTCCACATTTCTAACACTCTCCAGGCTAAATCAATCACGCCTCTGCCCTCCGTTCACTCCCTCTATCCCCTTTCCCTCTCTTGCCACATTGGGCTGACATAGTGGTAGTTTCACATTCGAGTTAAGAACCAACAGAATCCACAAAGGGAAAAAAAGAAAACACGTTCATAAACATCCTTTAATAATAGTAAAAGATACAATATGACTTAATATAAGTTACTGCAGTTTTAAATAGCTGGAACTGCTGTAGACAAAAGACAGTCATGTGTAGAGTCATACAGTAGTAGAGTGGTGTGGGTGTATGTGTGTGTGTGTGTGTATGTGGATACTGGTTTCTACTGGTAAGGACAGTGTGTGTACAGTTTGTACATCGCCAGTAACAAGAAGATTCTGTAAGCCTGTCAAATAACCGTTGTGGTGTTAGCAGTTGAAGGGGCAGCTCTCTCTCTCTTCCTCTCCATACTCAGGTTCACACTATACAAACCAAATGTGCTATTTCATGAAATCACTTCATTTAGTTGAAAAACCCTTCTACATAATGGACATTCATTTCACTGTTTCATTCCTACAGCATATATATTGAAGTTAATTTCATAGTGGTTCCTCTCATCTCTCCTTTTCCCTCTCTCTCTCTCTCTCTCTCCCTTCTTCCCTCTTTCTCCACTGAGGCCCATCCAAGGACAAGCAATCAAAAAGATTACTGCAGACAACTAGATTTTCCTGTACTCAGTACAATGTCTGACTGGTATGCTATGCAAAGTGTATGTGTGCTGAACGTAAAGTCACCATAGAAGTGTGTGTGGACAAGAGCAGTAGTTGTGTTTAGCTTTCCCCCTCCTTGATGATGACGTGTGTGTGTGTGGCAGGATGAGTAATTGACGTATTGCATTAGATAGTTTCTGTGCTTCATACTCACGCTCTGATACTGTCCTTGGAGCTAACACACGTACACGCGTTTGTTTTACTATCCTTGTGGGGACCAAACAATTGATTTCCATTCAAAATCCTATTTTCCCTAACCCTAACCCTAACCTTAACCCCAAACTCTAACTCCTAACCCTAATCGTAACCATAAACCTAAACCTAAGCCATAAATCTAAAATAGCCTTTTTCCTTGTGCGGACCAGTAAAATGTCTCCACTTGTCCTTGTTTACTATTCTTGTGAGGACTTCTGGTCCCCACAGACAGTAAAACCAAAGTAAAACCAAACACACAAACACACACACACACACACAGACGTGTTGTTGAGTACAACTCTGCCCCCAGTTATGGAGAGACAGAGATGAATACAGAAGGAGAGATAAAGAGAGGGATAGAGAGAGAGAGATAGGTGTGAAAGATCAGAGCCTCACAGTAGCAGATGTGAGAGAATGGCACTGGGAAGTAGAGAGAGAGAAATGGAGGATAGAAGAAATGCGCGTGTTCTCTCCGAGCCTGCTCTTCTCTCCGAGCCTGCTCTTCTCTCCGAGCCTGCTCTTCTCTCCGAGCCTACCCAGACGCTAGCAATGTGTGTGTATCCAACTTGCATGATAATGGTTCAGTGGACTGCCTGAAACCGGAACAGACTGGACACACAAAAACACACAAACCGGCTCTCCCCCGGGTGTCTCCTCACGTCCGCGCAGTCATCTCTGTCTGGACCAGCTCATTATGGGACAGAGATCTGTGAAGCAAGGCCACCTAGTATGTGTCTGTGTGACCAGCTCTGTGATTCCCGATGTGTGTGTGGTGCGCGTGTGTTGAATTACCGACTGAAATAAAAAGACAAAAAAGGATAATATTAGCACAAAAAGCTAATTTCTCTCAAAATTTGGGCACAAATTTGTTTACATCCCTGTTAGTGAGCATTTCTCCTTTGTCAAGATAATCCATGCACCTGACAAGTGTGGCATATCATGAAGCTGATTAAACCAAGTGTAACCACGCCAACCCAGGACCACATCCGGCTTCTTCACCTGTGGGATCGTCTGAGACCAGTCTCCCGGACAGCTGATGAAATTGAGGAGTATTTCTTTCTGTAATAAAGCCCTTTTGTGGGGAAAAACTCATTCTGATTGGCTGGGCCTGGCTCCCAAGTGGGTGGGCCTATGCCCTCCCAGGCCCACCCATGGCTGCGCCCCTGCCCAGTCATGTGTAATCCATAGATTAGGGCCTAATGAATTAATTTCAATTTACTGATTTCCTTATATGAACTGTAACTCAGTAAATTGTTGAAATTGTGCCGCAATGTAATAACCTATTTTATGAAGGTTTGGTGTGGTATGTCTATTATTAGGCTTAGCTACTGCAGGGCTATGAAGGCAGTACGCACCAGCGCTCCAACTCTCTCCGACAGTTGAACGAGGTGAGGAAGAATGTTTTAGGCCTACCAGAGTTACTCCTTTAATCTAACAATATAATGCTTATCTTTATAAAAAAATATTAACCAATTAGCCTCCTTCTGTACGCCTATCTGTATAATAGTAGCCTATCTGACAAGGATAAAGAAAGCATGTCGGTGTCGGGAACATTTCTCTCGGTCTCTCTAAGGCCTAAACTTCTCTTCCTTTATATTTATTTATTGAAATATTCATACACAGTGGACACCTAGGTCTATAGGCCTATATGCCTGCAATGCCCTGGTGGATTTAGCGCTCTAATCTCGGACTGAACCGTAAGGTTGACAATTATTGTTTTAGGAAAGTAAAAACCAATAAAACAAAGATTTTAATATGCTACACATTTGAACACAACAAATCGTTTTTTTGTAATTTGTTAAAGGCCATTTTTAAGGACATGTAAGTAACTGTAGATCATTTTGCCAATATCACTAGATTATTGATGGCACTGACAGCGCTAAGACGGAGGTCTACTTCTCTCTTTCTACTCTCGGATCTGAACAGGATTAATATTAATGTTATCATCCGTAATCGGTTTCTATGACTGCTCTCTTCAGGTGCAAAAGTTTACAGTTTGAAGATTCCTTTTCTTGTCCCGTCTCCTTCATTTCAAGCCCTAGGGAAGTACTAGTGCATATGAAGGAGAGGAGACAAGTAGAGGAAGCCCCTGTAGACTTGAGATCCAGCCCTAATCTGATGGCAAGAACATGACGTTCTGCAACAATGCATGAATGTTGATGGCTGTTTAATATACCAACCCCCTCACCCCTGAGTCAACCAGAAGCAAGAGCCACACACAATGATACACTCACAGGACCTTGGCTGAGGTCACAGCATGCACACACACACACACACACACACACACACACACACACACACACACACACACACACACACACACACACACACACACACACACACACACACACACAGACACACAGACACACAGACACACAGACACACAGAGACACAGAGACACAGAGACACAGACACACACACAGTGCTCTTGGGGGATGAAAGGGGGCCTCAGGTGCCAGAGGGTACTCTTATTGGTCAGTTGCTGACATCAGCAAGATTCTAGTACATTGCCCTTGGCGACACTGCGCAACAACAGTTCTGTAACCGAGAGAGAACCCTCACACACGAACACACACACATACCCAAGCCTTCCATTTGTAAACACACACTCTACATGCCCTCCCAAGACCCCTCTACACCCTTTACATCCTGACCATTGGACTCAAACCCTTTACCCCCACACCTCTTACACCCTTTACACACTCTAAATCCCCCTGATCCTGTTTCTCCTTCAGTGATAGTATTTATACCCTGCTCTGTTTTCTCACGAGTTAACACGTACCCCTTCTGGCCCTGTCAACAGCCCCCTATACATGGAACAGACACCTTAACAGCCCCCTATACATGGAACAGACACCTTAACAGCAGCCTCATCTGTCCTGAGGCTGTGAGTCTGTTGAGACGCTTTAGCTGCTCAAAATCTATCATCTGACATTGACCAGCTAAAGCTTTGACAATTGAGCTGTGTATCTGTGTCTGTGCATGTGTGCGTATGTTTGTGTGTGTGTGTCTGTGTGCGTATGCTAGTGTGTGTGTGTGTGTCAGTGTCTGTGTGTGTGCATGAGTGTGTGTGTCTACTTGCTTGTGTGCCTGCTTGTTCGCATGTGTGGGTGCATGTAGTGACAGCTATGGACTTATCTCCTGCGTGTGGAGGGATGGAGAGAGGCATGAAGAGAGAGATGGAAAGACGGATGGAAGAGGGGTGTTAATGTTCCCAGGCCTGAGGGTCTGACTTTAGCTGTGCCCTTGAGAGGAGTGCATGTGTGTCAGTGTGGATGCGTCTCAGTAGGCAGGGACACGGAGTGTGATTACAAATTACCCACCCAGTGAAACATAGTGCTGACATCCTTCTAATGCTCTACGCCCACATATAAACACACACACTGCTGCTCTCATCAACTACACTGGAAATAACCTGGCTCTCACACACACTGCTGCTCTCATCAACTACACTGGAAATAACCTGGCTCACACACACACTGCTGCTCTCATCAACTACACTGGAAATAACCTGGCTCACACACACACTGCTGCTCTCATCAACTACACTGGAAATAACCTGTCTCTCACACACACTGCTGCTCTCATCAACTACACTGGAAATAACCTGGCTCACACACACACTGCTGCTCTCATCAACTACACTGGAAATAACCTGTCTCACACACACACTGCTGCTCTCATCAACTACACTGGAAATAACCTGGCTCACACACACACTGCTGCTCTCATCAACTACACTGGAAATAACCTGGCTCACACACACACTGCTCTCATGTGTATGCTCTGTGCTAAAGAGTTTGAGGTGGACAGAAGGGAGGGGGGACAGAGGAGGTGCAGGGTTTGTCTGGACCTATGAATCACTTGTTCCCCCTGGTGAGAGAGATGCTGTGTAATGGTTCTGCCCCAGTTACCGTAGCTAACTCTGGGCAGAACTAGAATATTAACATACTGTAGACTTACACACTGTGTGTACGGGTTTATCTCAAACAAAGTGCATAACATTGAATGGATGGTAATTCACTATCCCAGGGTCTTTTTGATTTACCAGAGAAACCAGCTCTTAGCATCTGCGATGAGTGTGTGTGTGTATGTGTGTGTGTGTGTGTGTGTGTGTGTGTGTGTGTGTGTGTGTGTGTGTGTGTGTGTGTGTGTGTGTGTGTGTGTGTGTGTGTGTGTGTGTGTGTGTGTGTGTGTGTGTGTGTGTGATGTAACAGTGGGGGGCTTATTGCTCTTAATAGTTCAGAAGTCACTCTGTAGTCCTGAAGTGGAAGGCCTATTTCCCCTTATTGCTCTCTCTCACTCGCACACGGGCACACACACACACACACACACACACGGGTAAAATGTCTGTCCTGTTTTCTCTTTTCTTCCGGGTCCTTCCATCACTCCATAGCTCTTCCTAATGTATCCTCTCTTCTTTCGCCTCTTCTCTTCCGGCTGTTCAGAGTCCCATCCCCTCTTCCTCTCCCCCTCCTCCTCATAACTCAATCACACCTGCATGCCAGGCTTATTCAGATCCCCATTCCCCTGATTCCCTCCCCCCATATGTCTCTCCTCCTCATCATCACTGTCCATGTCTTCCCCCTTTCTCTTGTTGTATCTCTCGTACAGCACCATGAGGACACCCATCACCCATGCCGACACGGTGCCGGCGCTGAAGATGACGAAGCCGATAGCGATGAAGAACAGGTAGTCCCAGTAGCCCAGGCCCTGGTGGCAGTCTGCCCTCAGCTGCATGCCCACTTCAGCCAGCCGTTGCCCAGACAGCTCTGGAGGCCCCTGGCACACTGTCTGGCCCTCGTCTACAGAGAGGGAGAGAGACAAGAGAGAAAGAGTTAGCCATCTAGAGAGAAGCAGAGAAAGGAAGGAAGAAAATCCCTCCTTCCCTTGTGCCCCTGGCCAATAGGGGCAACAGTGAGCGCTGTTACCTTCAAGTAGGTTTTGGTTTTGCTAGGGCGTTGTGGACAGGGATGGCGGATGCAAGTTGCAAGTTCGAATTCAGAGATAGGCTTAAAACAACTTTCTATCTCAAACCTTAACCCTTACCTTAACCATTTGGAGTTAATGCCTAACCTTACGATGTCCGAGTTAATGCCTAAACTTAACCTTAACCACTTCGACATTTGAAGTTTGAGTAACATGGATGAACGTCTAATTCTGAAGTGAGACTGTGAGAGCGTAGAAGGGAGAGAGAGAAATAATAGTATAATAATAATAGAAATGACCACAATGCAGCATACTCACTCACACAAAGCTGTAATAACCTTAGTGACAAATGATCTGTAGACACTATAGATTTCCTCAGGGTAATGCAGGTCTGGGACACATCTAGGACACAGACATATTAGAATGCTCAGCGCGCGCGCACACACACACACACACACACACACACACACACACACACACACACACACACACACACACACACACACACACACACACACACACACACACACACACACACACACACACACACACACACACACAGATGAGCATTTGACCAGCCTTCAGAGAAACACAAGACATCTCCAAGGACAGATAGTGTTGTTTTCCTTCTCTCTGCATCTGTTAACAGCTGGCTTCTAATTAAAATAATGAAAATGAGCAGAGACAAATTAAACACCAGTTCTCTCTTGCTCTTCATCTTGTTCTCTCTCTCTCTCTTATTCTCTCATCATTAGATTGTTTTTTGCTGACCTTAAATCAGTGTGTATAATTGACTTCACCCTACTGCTCATCACAAGTTAAGGGGCTAAGAGGCTACTGCCACTGTCTCTGTCAAATCAAACCATTACAGACACAGTGATGTGTGAGGAGAGAGGGGACCCTACAGACTGGGTCACCTCTGTCACTGGCTGATCCTCCCAGAGGGGAGGGAGAGAGTGGGAAGGTGTCAGATGAGGAAGACTGGATATGCAGAGAGAACTGGATATGCACTGCCTCATAATTTCATCTCTCTCTCTCAATCCCTCACCCCCTCCCTCCATCTCTCCTCCCTCCACTATCCCTTTCTCATGTTGAATTGCATTTACTTGTCCTTTCCAAAAAAGAAGATAGAGAACGTTTATTTTCTTATACCTAGACATTAAAGAAGTGTGTGTGTGTGTGTGTGTGCGTGCACATATGTGTGGCTGAGGGCATGTGTCCGGGTGTTTGTGTGTGTGTGTGTGTCTGGCTGTGAACGGGGCATGATGGATTCATACTGTTAATGAAGTTAATTAAATTGCGCTCCTCTTCCAATAACGACAGAGGTCTTAAGGAGGGGGTGAATGATGGAGAGAGAGAGCGAGAAAGAGAAAGAGAGACAGAGAGAGACAAAAAGAGAGATGGACAGATATTAGTCTATGAATCACACAAGCTCAGCCAGTATTTCAGATGGAGGGATAGTATGTGCTACCAGCTCTCACAGTCTTACGTCAGAATTAGACGTTGATCCATTTTTATCAAATGTCAAACTTAGAAGTTGTTCCAAATGTCAAGTGCTTAAGGTTAATTTTAGGCATTAACTCCAAATTCTTAATGTAAAGCAGGTCAGATCAGACATGGAGGGTAACCTCAGCTTTCCCTGTCTGGGCAGAAGCTTTGTGATAGGCTAAAAACAAAAATATCAAACACAACTTTGTATTGCTGGATTCAAACTCACAACCTTTGGAATCAGAGGCAGATGCTTATGCCCCCCACCCCCACTTGAGGATAATAGCGCTCACTGTTGCCCCTAGTGGCCAGTTTCCATGTCATCTCCCAACGTCCTCAGACATGGATGGACGTCGAATACTGACTTGTATCACGTTTGACCTGGCTGAGTATGGGAGAGGAGAGACTAACTGTAGAGTTGACCCCCATCACGTCACTAACAGTGTCATATCTGTAGCTCTCAATAGTCATGTAGCATGTATTATAGTGTAAATCCACAATCAGCTCTTCCATATAAACTGGATATATTTAAACGGTTAATCAAGGACATCTATCATATCCAACCTAAATGCATCCTATATCCAACAAGGTCATGAGGCTGTAGCTGAGGACAGGTGTCAAATATCTCTGATTGGACAGGTGTGTGTGTATAGTACGTCTGCGTGTGTGTGTGTGTGTCAGGGACTCGCTCTGAGGTTAATGCAGGTCAGGATCCGACAAAGCAGATCAGACACAGATTGTAACCTAAGCTTTCCCTGTCTGGCCAAAAATAGACTGGCACATGATGACGTTGAGTTAGCTAGGCAACATTATGCAAGTTCTTATTCTGATTAGGCAGGATGTGCTTAGTCCTTACCTTGCCCCGGCACACCACACAGACAAATACGAGGTTGGACAACTCAGCTCAGTTGGCTGGAGCAAATGTCCAAGATTAGTAGTTGCAGCTCATGGTATGATTTTGGTCCTTTGTCATTCCGCAACTTGTTATTGATTGTGAACCTATCAGATTATTGACATAGTAATGGAACTGTAACATTCATTGCAGGGTTCCTTCTTTGGCTGGAGCAAAAACCTGCACTCACACCGGCTATGGATCTTCCTCTCTCCCTCTCCCTCATCCCCTTTCACTTTCCCCTCCCTCTCTCCCTCCCTCCCATCTCTCTCCCTTTCTCTATCCATCTCTCTCGTTCTCTCCAGTGTGTATTAGATCACATGGCTGTCCCTCGCGTCACTCTCTGTCATAATCTGTGAGGGGCCTTGTCCCGTTGACAACCCGTCATCTCTCGCATGCACGCACACGCCTGCTTCAGCCCTAGGGGAGACGGAATTACTGTGCCCCCTTACCCCCACCCCCATCCACACATCACATCCACCACTCAACCGGCCCCATCTCATCTTCATTACAAACAGACGCCCCAGAATGGATGGTCCACTGTCTGTTTCAGTCTATCTCCCTCTGTGTTTTTCTTTGTCTATTCATCTCTCTCTCTCTGTCTAGTTCTCTCTCTGTCTGTTTCTCTCTCTCTCTCTCTCTATCTAACTCTCTCTGTCAATCTCTCTGTCTATCTCTGCCCACGTAGAGAATGAACTAAACCACTGTGGGTGCTTCACTGTCAGTATCTCTCTTTATAACACAACCATGAGGAGACTGACTTATACAACAGCTCCCACACTGAAGAGGCTTTCAGCTACTCCATACTACTGCTAAAACACAACACTAGTTAGAGAGACTGTCGGACTCCTCTTCTATCTTAACACTTCACTGAAAACCACAGCACAGGTTAGAGAGAGAGAGTCATCTTTCCAGGGCCTCAATTTACTCAAACCCTACTGGAAAGCTGTGACAGGACTGGACTATACTATTAATCGCCATTACCATAGTATGGTTGGATGGCTGACCCTGAGTAGAAGTAGAAGCAATGTTTATTAGTAACTCACATCCATAGACTGGATTGTACACCAATTTATATACATGTTTTATCTATACAATCCAGGAGGAGCCACCTGTCCCCTCGGCCCTTTAGCATCATTATCAACATGACTCCTCCTAGCAAACCATAATTGGTTCTGTGAAAGTTCTTCGAACATTCGTTAGGTCTCAGCAAATGTTCTCATAACACAAAAACGGTCTAGTTGTGCTGATGTTGCAAGAACATTCCTAGAACCCATTTAATCTTGTTCTTTTAAGGTTCCCAGAATGTTTCATTAGGTTGTGGGAACAGTCTGGTGAAAACATTCTGGGGACATTGCAAAGGATACAGTATGTTCCCAAAACACAAAAACTGTCCAGTTGTGCAGATGATTCTACTATGTTTATTTTAGGGTGCAAAAAACATTCACCTGATGTTACAAGAATGTTCCTAGAACACATTTCACGTTAACAATACGGAAGAAAATGAAACGTATTCTACAAGATCCAAAATCAATTCAGAAAAACACAACTTTATGGAACAATCATTGGATAGCTTTTCAGAATTCACCGCTAAATTGGTCCACATGGAAAACTAAAGGCATAGAAACCATTAATGACTTGGTTACAGGAAATACATTTATTTCCATGAAGGAATTAAAAAGTAATTTTGGACTGACCAATGTAGATATTTTCAAATACATGCAATTTAAAAGCTACATATAACAACATTTTAGATTTGAAATCTTTTGGACATCAGAGCAACCTTGAGAGGATCTTATTTGAGTCAGAAAAGGATGTTAATTTGATAAGGAAGATATACAAAACCTTGCAGAGGTTGACAATCTCTTAGAAAAAAATATAAACTATTGGAACCAAGTCTTGAAAATAACTGATGTTGGCATAACTAATGAAATTACTGTTAACGAAAATGTAAGCTTAGTCCAGTATAAACTAATGTATAAAATGTATTATACATCAGACATAATTCACAGATTCTACAGCACAACGGTGTAAAACTAATAATGACTCAATAATCCATGCTTTCTGGGAATGCTATGAAGTCTGGAAGTTGTGGGCGGAGCTAGAAAGTTGCAAATTTACTTTTAATCCGTCTGTCTGTATATTTCAAGAAGGATATAAGGATATACCCGATGGGTTGGACGATTCTCCTCATTACTCATCTTGAAAAAACGTATACTAAAAACGTTGAAATTAATCAATCCGCCATCATTAACACAATGGAAAAATTGAATGATTTATTATTTCAATATTTCAAGTACTTGGGCTATAGAGAGACCAAATGGGGCAGTTTCAGGCCATGTGCCGGAAAGTGATGGTGGAGATGGGGGGTGCTAGCGGGTCTGGGCAGGTGAGATGTAGTTGATGTTGTCGTTTGTATGTATATGTTTTGTATTGTTTATATAATATTAAATAAAATATAGATTTTTTAAAATAACACCTGGTCTAAGTTCTTTAAGGTTCCCAGAATATTGAGTTAAGTTATGAGAGTTGTCTGGGATGTTACAGAACATTCCCCCAATGTTGCACAATGTTCCACAATTTACAAATAAGTCAGTTTTTATGATATTCATAGCATATTCTCTTTAGGTTTAACACAATATTCCATTGATGTTCACGCAATATACATTTTCAGCTGTCTTGGAGATTCACAGGACATTTCAACAACATTTAGAAAATGTTATATTTACAGTGCATTCGGAAAGTATTCAGAAGTACTGAGTAAAGGGTCTGAATACTTATGTAAATCAGGTTTTGAATTTTTTATACATTTGCAAAAATGTCTCAAATCCGTTTCGCTTTGTCATTTCGCATTGTGTGTAAATTGATAAGGAAAACATTTAATTGAATCAATTTTAGAATAAGGCTGTAACATAACAACATTTGGAAAAGGGGACTGGGTCTGAATACTTTCCGAATGCATTGTAAGTTTGAGCTAATATTACCACAACATTCTCAGCATGCAAATGTGGAGCTCCTTAAAGCAGTTTGGAATACAGACCCAATATTTCTCTCCAGATTATTGCCAATTGACATTTGAGGACTGTATTGCAGGTGATATAGACAAACATAGCATTTTAATTTAATTCATAGGACATTTGAACAGCATGTAACATTACAAACACAACCATATGTTTTAGAATTCACAAGTGCAGATTGTCAACGTATAAAGTAAAAAAATAAACATGGCTAAAGAGTATGTGGGACGGAACATGCAATCTTCAGCTCTGCAGCCAGACACCCGGGACTCACTCCAATTCGCATACTGCCCCAACAGATGACGCAATCTATATTGTACTCCACACTGCACTTTCCCACCTGGACAAGAGGAACACCTATGTGAGAAAGCTGTTCATTGACTATACCTCATTGATCAACACCATAGTACCCTCTAAACTCATCACTAAGCTAAGGACCCTGGGACTGAATACCTCTACCAACTGGATCCAGGACTTCCTGACGGACTGCCCCCAGGGGGTTAGGGTAGGAAACAACACATCGCCACGCTGACCCTCAACACGGGGGCCCCTCAGGGGTGAGTGCTTAGTCCACTCATGTACTCCATGTTCACCCATGATGGAGGGTCAAGCGGGTTGAGGCTTCAAGTTCCTCGGTGTCCACATCACTAAGGATCTATCATGATCCACACACACCAACACAGTCGTGAAGAGAACAAGAAAATGCACCATTGAGAGCATCTTGACGGGCTGCATCCCCACTTGGTATGGCAACTGCTTGGCATCCAACCGCAAGGCGCAACAGAGAGTAATACGTATGGCCCAGTACATCACTGGGGCCGAGCTCCCTGCCATCAAGGATCTCTATACCAGGCAGTGTCAGAGGAAGGCCCTAAGAATTGTCAAAGACTCCAGCCACCAAAGTCATAGACTGTTCTCTCTGCTACCGCACGTCAAGCGGTACCAATGCACCAAGTCTGGAACCAACAGGACCCTGAACAGCTTCTACCACCAAGCCATAAGACTGCTAAATAGTTGGTAAAATATACTGAACAAAAAGATAAAATGCAACATTCAATAACTTCATCGATTTTACTGAGTTAAAGTTCACATGAGGAAATCAGTCAATTGAAATAAATTAATTTGGCCCTAATCTGAGGATTTCACATGACTGGAAATACAGATATACATCTGTGGGCCCTCAGGACATCAGCAAACCGCTCGCCCACGATGCCATACACTTGGTCTGCGGTTGTGAGGCCGGGTGGACGTACTGCCAAATTCTCTAAAACGACGGCTTATGGTAGAGAAATGAACATTAAATGACTTGGCAACAGCTCTGGTGGACATTCCTGCAGTCAGCATGCCAATTGCACTCTCCATCTATATCACCTTGTAGTGGGCCTACAATTCAGTCCTCAAATGTCAATTGCAGTTCAATGTGGCGAGACACATATTAGGCATGTATTCCAATTTGCTTTATTGAGCTACAAATTTGCATGCTGAGAATACTGTGGCATTAGTAGGTAAAACTTCAATAACACTTTTGAAATTTTCTTTAAATGTTCTGAGGACCTCTAAAACAAGGTAAAATGTATATTGCGTGAACATCAATGGAATCTTATGTTAAACCTAAAACAAATATGCTATGAACGTCATCAGAACATTGGGAAACATTGTGGGACTGTTCAGTGCAACCTTTATGAATATCACAATAATATTCTTGCAACAACCAAGACAACTCCCATAACTTCATGAAATGTTCTGGGAACCTTTAAATAACTTAGACCAGGTGTTCTGTCAACATTCTTACAACATTAAGTCCTATGCAACCTAACATTGTATGAATGTTATCACAACTGAGCATATTTTGTGTTTTGGGAATGCACCAACAATATTCCCACAACCTAATTAAACATTCTGGGAACCTTTAAAGTACAGACAAAATGTGTTCCGGTAACGTTCTTGCAACATCAGGCAAATTTTTTATACAAGCATTGTATAATAATCAGCAAGACTGGATGAATGCAACCTAACGAATGTTGTGGGAACTTTCACAGAAACTATTTTAGTTTGCTGGGAAAACATTAGTGGTACATTGTTTTATTACATTACCTGGAAACCTAATGAGAACTTTTGGGGAATGTTCTGCGGTGGTTGTTACAGATGTTGTGCACAACATTTTTGTTAATGTTAGGAGAACATTCCAAAGGTATTTCATTTAAAACATTAAAAAAAGATGGGATGGGATGTTATCATCCTAATGTTAGATAAAACCCTATCTAGAACTTAATGGGAATTGTAGCTAATGTTCTTGGAATGTTTGATGGAATGGCTATTATTACTATTAACCACTGGACAGTAGTGTCACTGTCATACTATACTGGCCCTGTGAAGTATGCCACTTTCAAATGACCCGTCAAATCAAATCAAATCAAATGATATTTGTCACATGCGCCGACTACAACCTTACAGTGAAATGCTTACTTACAAGCCCTTAACCAACAATGCAGTTAAGAAAAATACAAAAAAATATAAGAAATAAAGTAACAAATAATTAAAGAGCAGCAGTAAAAAAACAATAGTGAGACTATATACAGGGGGTACCGGT
Organism: Brachymystax lenok tsinlingensis; assembly: GCA_030435695.1. Taxonomy (NCBI): domain Eukaryota; kingdom Metazoa; phylum Chordata; class Actinopteri; order Salmoniformes; family Salmonidae; genus Brachymystax; species Brachymystax lenok. The sequence goes on along the minus strand of CM059790.1, from coordinate 24,402,407 downwards.
ACAGAGTCAATGTGCGGGGGCACCGGTTAGTCGAGGTAATTGAGGTAATATGTACATGTGGGTAGAGTTATTAAAGTGACTTATGCATAGATAATAACAGAGAGTAGCAACATAATAAAAGGGGGGGCAATGCAAATAGTCCGGGTAGCCATTTGATTAGATGTTCAGGAGTCTTATGCCTTGGGGGTAGAAGCTGTTGAGAAGCCTCTTGGACCTAGACTTGTCGCTCTGTACCGCTTGCCGTGAGGTAGCAGAGAGAACAGTCTATGACTAGGGTGGCTGGAGTCTTTGACACTTGTTAGGGCCTTCCTCTGACACCGCCTGGTATAGAGGTCCTGGATGGCAGGAAGCTTGGTCCCGGTGATGTACTGGGCCGTACACACTACCCTCTGTAGTGTCTTGCGGTCGGAGGCCGAGCAGTTGCCTTTCCAGGCAGTGATGCAACCAGTCAGGATGCTCTCGATGGTGCAGCTGTAGAACCTTTTGAGGATCTGATTTGGTCCCAGGGCTGTGTGAGTGAGTGAGTGAGTGTGTGTGTGTGTATGTGCGTGCGTGCGTGAATATGTGCGCGCAAGCGTGTGTTTGCATGTGTGTGTGTGTCCAGGGAGCAGGTCAGTAAATAGTAGGAGAAATTCTATTTCCCTGGGTTGATACCTTGCTGCTGACCTCCGAGAGTGGCTCGTGTTCAGTGCAACAGACAGTCTGTTTGTGTTGAATTGGTAATGAGGTCATATTGGTTGAATTTTGGAGCAATAATTCATCTTCAAAACATAGCAAACAAGGTTATTATCCAAAATCAGTGATACATGCACGCATGCACACACTCACATCCGCATACACGCTCCCCCTTCCCTCCCTAATCTAGGGTGAAGTAGTCATTAACATGCTTGTTAAATGAACTCCTGGCTCCACAGTACAGAGCTGCAGCAGCATCAGCAGTAACTGGACTAATAGGGAGAGATGCATAAGGTTACATAACATGACCCTGAATAAACCTCCAAGCTGAAGTCCCATACTGATACTACAGGCTCAATACTGCTTGGCTCCGTACATAATAGGAAAATAACAAGACTGATCACCTCTCATACTGTCTCAGATTACCTTGTTCCTTGACCTCTGACCCCCAACCTGAAGTCTCACCTCAAGTTAACAACAGTCAAAGTCACAACCAGCATATTGTGGTCTACTGGTGAGTTAGAAAGGGTAATTGGCTCTGTTGAGGTCTAAGTACTGTCAACACTGGACTGACTGACCATTAATGTTAGTGGGTTGGTGCTGATTGCTATTGAGAACAATAACCTTGAATAGCCTACTGCTTTAGTACCAGCACCTCTTATGAAATACAATTAAATGTCAGTGTGCCAACTTTTTCCAGTTCTGACGGACGGTTTGGAACCTGGGACATCAGAGTATAGTAGCAGAATACAGTATGCTAAAAGCTAAATGAGTGTGTATACTGCAGAGTAGAGTAATGTCAATACTGCTGAGTCTACACTGAAGCAGCTATGACTGAGGATCACACACACAGACACACACTCATTTTAGTAGTTTTAGATGGTTAACCATGATCTCCTTCCATTACTGTGTGTGTGACCTTGACAGAGTGAGCAGTGCCAGTCGCAGCGGTTCGGTTGGACTAGACCAACCGAACCGACACTCACTGAGCACTAAAACCAAAGAGCCTCTATGTGTGAACAGACAGACACACTCACCATACAAACAAGCAAGCTAGTAACACACACACTAAGCATAAATATGTTTGTGGGCACACACACAGTACACACACATTGGCTTGAACACCTAGAGCTGCTGTGTGATAGCAGAGCTGGGCTGCACTGTGCCGAATCACCGGCTGCATTCCAGACGAATTATTACACACAGCAGAGCTAAATACAAGACCATTTCCATTTCACTGGAGTGCTGGAGAAATGACGTTCCTAAAAAAACACTCTCTCTTTCTCTCAGAGAAAGCAGCAATAAAGTCAGATAACAGAGTAAGTCCCACCACTTCATAGCGTACTCAAGTACCCCACACACACACACACACACACACACACACACACACACACACACACACACACAGAGAGCTGATATGGGTTGTGAGGTATTAACCTGGAAGGCAGACTCCTGCTCCGACTGTAAACACAGCTATTTATAACACCCTAATTATGACCGTGTGTGTGTGTGTGTGTGTGTGTGTGTGTGTGTGTGTGTGTGTGTGTGTGTGTGTGTGTGTGTGATGGTAATCCTATGGAGGAGGAGGATTCTACTTTTATCTTTCTGTTTTTAATCTTTCCTCCCAACCTCATTGATGCAGAACAAATTGCTTAGAATTATGGATGGATGTGTTTGAGTAGCTGTACTGTGTGCTCGTGCATGAATGCTTGTTTGTGTGTGTTTGTGTACTACTGCATGTGTGTGAGAGAGCCACTGATGTGGTTTTGCTCTTGATTGCTTATTCTGAGAAAAGGCCCTTTTGCCCTCCAAACAAATGTAGCTGAACTGAAGTAAGAAGACAGCTCTTCTTTTAGCAAAATAGCTAAAAACAACATTTCTGTCAAGCCCAGTGGTTGAATTGGGCCGGTGCTCACCAGCACTGGCGGTTCTGGGGGGGGGTGCCCCAGTGACAACAATTTTGGACCCCCTTGTGGCCCCCCTAAATGTGGAGTATAAAATAATTTTTGCATAACTAATTTTTGCTATCGTTCTTTTTTTACATCCGTTATTAGACAGTGGCAACGTGGAACACTAATTAAACCCACACATTTACTAGAGGGACATGGTCTTTTGCCTACTAATGCCTGCAATGAAGTGAAGAAAACGATATGACAACAATAACGTCTAATGTAACTGGCCCCTCTAACAGTACAACTGGCCCCAGCTTGGCCCCCCCAGTTGAAAGGGTCTAGAACCTCCACTGCTCACCAGTAGCAACTCTTATAGAATCCCGGCTGTAAAACATGATTAAAACATGATTAAAATATTATTAAAATGTTAATTCCACTTCAAGCACTTCTATTGTTTGGTAAAAAAAATCAGCATCTCTCTTTAGATGTATGAAGAAAGACAGCTATATCTGGCAGAGAGAGAGAGGTTGACTAAGAATAGTTGACCTTTCTTCATCACATCAACTGGGCTGAATAATTCCTTAACGCGCACACACAAACTCACCGACACAAGCACACCGTCACACTCTCTACTCTCCACTATGGTATTAATCAGATCACCATGATTTCAATGCCTCATCCTTCCCGCCATCCTTTCACGGTGATCCCTCCATCCTTCGTTGAAGGATGAGGAGAAATTGAAGGTCAGATAGCAACCTCTCTCTCTCTCTCTCTCTCACACACACACTTGGATTTAACACAGCTACCCTTCGACCCTGCCCTGCTTTTAGAATGTTAGAGCAAACACACACAATAATGTCATATTCAACACACATAGCAACCAACCCCCTAGAGCCGATTGACGCACCGGTGCATCATTCTAAGTTACATTAAAAAAATCCTGATAAAAATCTGTCAGTTTAAGCTAGAGATATCCGTCTCAATCCACTGCATCCGCCAGTGTCGCACTTCCGCATCTGCGGTGAAAGGTGACAGAGCTAGAGCGGTGTTTGTAAGACCATGAGACATCCCCAAAAATCGGTCTTGTCACGAAAACGTCTGAACGGTTTGACCTACAACTATTATGAACAGCTCAAATAAGAAAATAGAAATGACAGTCGATCATTACTTTAAGACATGAAGGTCAGTCAATACGGAACATTTCAAGAACTTTGAACGTTTCTTCAAGTGCAAGAGCTATGATGAAACTGTCTCTTATGAGGACCCCCACAGGAAAGGAAGACCCGGAGTTACCTCTGCTGCAGAGGATAAGCTCATTAGAATTACCAGCCTCAGAAAATGCAGCCAAATAAATGGTTCACAGAGTTCAAGTAACAGACACATCTCAGCATCAACTGTTCAGAGGAGACTGCGTGAATCAGGACTGTGTGGTTCCCACTGTGAAGCATGGAGGAGGAGGTGTGATGGTGTGGGGGTGCTTTGCTGGTGACACTGTGATTTATTTAGAATTCAAGGCACACTTAACCAGCATGGCTACCACAGCATTTTTCTGCGATTCGCCATCCCATCTGGTTTGGGCTTAGTGGGACTATAATTTGTTTTTCAACAGGACAATGATCCAACACACCTCCAGGCTGTGTAAGGGCTATTTGACCAAGAAGGAGAGTGATGGAGTGACAGATGACCTGGCCTCCACAACCACCCAACCTCAACCCAATTGAGATGGTTTGGGATGCGTTGGACCACAGAGTGAAGGAAAAGCAGCCAACAAGTGCTCAGCATATGTGGGAACTCCTTCAAGACTGTTGGAAAAGCATTCCAGGTGAAGCTGGTTGAGAGAATGGCAAGAGTGTGCAAAGCTGTCATATGTACACTACCGTTCAAAAGTTTGGGGTCACTTAGAAATATCCTTGTTTTTTTAAATACATTTTTTTGTCCAATAAATAACAAAATTTAACAGAAATAGTGTAGACATTGTTAATGTTGTAAATTACTATTGTAGCTGGAAACTGCAGATTATTAATGGAATATCTACAAAGGCCGACAGAGGCCCATTATCAGCAACCATCACTCCTGTGTTCCAATGGCAGGTTGTGTTAGCTAATCCAAGTTTATAATTTTAAAAGGCTAATTGATCATTAGAAAACCCTTTTGCAATTATGTTAGCACATCTAAAAACTGTTGTCCTGATTAAAGAAGAAATAAAACTGGCCTTCTTTAGACTAGTTGAATATCTGGAGCATCAGCATTTGTGGGTTCGATTACAGGCTCAAAATGGCCAGAAACAAAGAACTTTCTTCTGAAACTCATCAGTCTATACTTAGAGCCAGCACAAACTGGCTCTAACCAGAATAGAAAGAGGAGTGGGAGGCCCCGGTGCACAACTGAGCAAGAGGACAAGTACATTAGAGTGTCTAGTTTGAGAAACAGACACCTCACAAGTCCTCAACTGGCAGCTTCATTAAATAGTACCCGCAAAACACCAGTCTCAATGTCAACAGTAAAGAGGCGACTCCGGGATGCTGGCCTTCTAGGCAGAGTTGCAAAGAAAAAGCCATATCTCAGACTGGCCAATAAAAAGATTAAGATTAAGATGGGTAAAAGAACACAGACACTGGACAGAGGAACTCTGCCTAGAAGGCCAGTATCCCGGAGTCGCCTCTTCACTGTTGACGTTGGACACAGGAGTGATGGTTGCTGATAATGGGCCTCTGTCAGCCTATGTAGATATTCCATAAAAAATCTGCCGTTTCCAGCTACAATAGTCATTTACAACATTAACAATGTCTACACTGTATTTCTGATCAATTTTATGTTATTTTAATGGAGATTTTTGTTGTTGCTTTTCTTTCAAAAACAAGGACATTTCTTAGTGACCCCAAACTTTTGAACGGTAGTGTATATATATTTCCTGAGTTGTTTTATGTCTCCTAGATTTAGGACAGACACTGAAAAAACTTTTTTCTTGTGATTTTTTTTTAACTGTCCTTTTTGCCATTTATGAATGTGTTAGGGGGAAGGGGATACCTAGTCAGTTGTACAACTGAATGTATTCAACTGAAATGTGTCTTCCAAATTTAACCCAACCCCGCTGAATCAGAGAGGTGGAGGGCTGTCTTAATCGACATCCACGTCTTCGGCGCCCGGGGAACAGTGGGTTAACTGCCTTGCTCAAGGGCAGAATGACAGATTTTTACCTTGTCAGCTCGGGGATTCGATCCAGTAACATTTCAGTTACTGGCCCAACGCTCCTACCCGCCAGGCTACCTTCCGTTATTCAATGCGTTTCTATGGGCTTTAGTAGTAAAGACCAAAATCTATATACAGTGGGGCAAAAAAGTATTTAGTCAGCCACCAATTGTGCAAGTTCTCTCACTTAAAAAGATTAGAGAGGCCTGTAATTTTCATCATAGGTACACTTCAACTATGACAGACAAAATGAGGAAAGAAAATCCAGAAAATCACATTGTAGGATTTTGAATGAATTTATTTGCAAATTATGGTGGAAAATAAGTATTTGGTCACATACAAACAAGCAAGATTTCTGGCTCTCACAGACCTGTAACTTCTTCTTTAAGAGGCTCCTCTGTCCTCCACTCGTTACCTGTATTAATGGCACCTGTTTGAACTTGTTATCAGTATAAAAGACACCTGTCCACAACCTCAAACAGTCACACTCCAAACTCCACTATGGCCAAGACCAAAGAGCTGTCAAAGGACACCAGAAACAAAATTGTAGACCTGCACCAGGTTGGGAAGACTGAATCTGCAATAGGTAAGCAGCTTGGTTTGAAGAAATCAACTGTGGGAGCAATTATTAGGAAATGGAAGACATACAAGACCACTGATAATCTTCCTCGATCTGTGGCTCCACGCAAGATCTCACCCCGTGGGGTAAAAATGATCACAAGAACGGTGAGCAAAAATCCCAGAACCACACGGGGACTCTAGTGAATGACCTGCAGAGAGCTGGGACCAAAGTAACAAAGCCTACCATCAGTAACACACTACGCCGCCAGGACTCAAATCCTGCAGTGCCAGACGTGTCCCCTGCTTAAGCCAGTACATGTTCAGGCCCATCTGAAGTTTGCTAGAGAGCATTTGGATGATCCAGATGAGGATTGGGAGAATGTCATATGGTCAGATGAAACCAAAATAGAACTTTTTGGTAAAAACTCAACTCGTCGTGTTTGGAGGACAAAGAATGCTGAGTTGCATCCAAAGAACACCATACCTACTGTGAAGCATGGGGTGGAAACATCATGCTTTGGGGCTGTTTTTCTGCAAAGGGACCAGGACGACTGATCCGTGTAAAGGAAAGAATGAATGGGGCCATGTATCGTGAGATTTTGAGTGAAAACCTCCTTCCATCAGCAAGGGCATTGAAGATTAAACGTGGCTGGGTCTTTCAGCATGACAATGATCCCAAACACACCGCTCGGGCAACGAAAGAGTGGCTTCGAAGAAGCATTTCAAGGTCCTGGAGTGGCCTAGCCAGTCTCCAGATCTCAACCCCATAGAAAATCTTTGGAGGGAGTTGAAAGTCCGTGTTGCCCAGCGACAGCCCCAAAACATCACTGCTCTAGAGGAGATCTGCATGGAGGAATGGGCCAAAATACCAGCAACAGTGTGTGAAAACCTTGTGAAGACTTACAGAAAACGTTTGACCTCTGTCATTGCCAACAAAGGGTATATAACAAAGTATTGAGATAAACTTTTGTTATTGACCAAATACTTATTTTCCACCATAATTTGCAAATAAATAAATTAAAAATCCTACAATGTGATTTTCTGGATTTCTTTTTCTCATTTCGTCTGTCATAGTTGAAGTGTACCTATGATGAAAATTACAGGCCTCTCTCATCTTTTTAAGTTGGAGAACTTGCACAATTGGTGGCTGACTAAATACTTTTTTGCCCCACTGTATTTTTTTTATACCTAAAAGTGTCTTAAAATTCTAAACCAAATAGCTAAATGATCCATAGTATGACCATCTTAAACAATTCCATATGTCAGCTTAGCAACCAACGTCTTAGACTCTAAAGAATAAAATATAGAACAGTGCATAGAATCCAAAGATTGTTCCATCTGGTTAATAATGTATGTAGTTGTTCAAGGTATCATTGACTGCTGATCATAATGAATGGATTTAGGGAGTTTGATGGATGGTTTGATGGATATCCGTAAGTAAATAAAAAAACAAGAAAATTGAGCCGTCTGATTTGCTTATTATAAGGAATATGAAATTATTTATACTTTTACTTTTGATACTAAAGTATATTTTTGCAATTACATTTACTTTCGATACTTAAGTATATTTAAAACCAAATACTTTTAGACTTTTACTCAAGTAGTATTTTTCTGGGTGACTCACTTTTACTTTAGTAATTTTCTATTAATTAAGGTATCTTTACTTTTACTCAAGTATGACAATTGGGTACTTTTCCCACCAAAGAACACACGTGCGCACACATGCATGCACGCACGCACGTTCACACACACAAAATAAAGTTCGTAGGGGAGCCTTCTCCTTTCAGCAAGTGTAACCCGAGTCTATCCCTGTACGGCCAATCCTCAACGTGAACCCTTGTTCACAAAAACACAACATACTCCCCAAGCAGCGTGCTAACCATGTTCTTGGTTGGCCGAGGCTTCAGGTCTCAGGGAAGGTGACGTCACTGCCCAATGGGCTAGCTACTTCACATCTGCTATGCTAGCGTGATGAGTCCCTTTCATAGCATCCAGGGGGAGGGGAGGAGGGAAGGAGGGGGCAGGGGACAAGTTCTGAATGGGCTCTGATTAATCGTGTTAGAAGAACGGGAGCACAGGTGGAACACACACGCACACACACACACACACACACTCACAGGACAAGCTAAAGACACCAGGAATCTCTTTACATTACACTCTCAGCCCTGCAGTCATAACGAGACATTTTAAACAACGAAGACACACAGTCGCATACACCAACCCCTAACAAACACACACACACCCTCACTCTCTCCTGACCCATTCCCTCTCCTCCGACTGTCACTCTGGTTAGTGTACATGGATATGCCTGCCATATCAATAGACATCCATGTAATCCCATACTACGGGAGAGAGAGAAGGGAGAGATGCTTCATCTCAACATTACTGTACATAAAAACAATATCTCATCCCTTCTTTCTCTGCCATGGTGTCTGGTCAAGTTCAAAGTACCAGTAACTCCCTGTAACCAGGACCTGATGCAGCTGCATGGAGGGTGAACGGTCAAAGAAGAACAATGGGAGAGGAGGAGTGATGAGAGATGTGGAGGAGAGGACCAATAGCACAGATACAGATGGAGTTGCACTGACACTGATAGTGGACATAGTCAGTACCTCTATCCTGGCCTCTCAGATGTACAGCCAGGCTTGAACCTGGAACCCCCACAAGCCCCTGTACCAAGACCTCAACGCTCTTCATGAAGTCTACTGTGGTATTCTCACATAGTAGATGCATGATGGGATGCTCCACTGATCTGTGTGCCAGTAATTAGACTACTATCCTCCAGTGAGTAGGGCTATTATACATGTTCTATTCTCTTTAGTAGACCTAAATCAGTAGGCTCCTATTCTGAGAGGAGGCTAACTGACAGCAGAAGCGATGATGTTGTTGTAGGCCTCCTCTCAATCCTGCTCTTGGCATAGATAGTGTGGAAATTCAATAGACATTGAGAATGAAAACGTCTGCATATCTGCAGAGTTTTGGGAGAGTCATTGGTGTGATGTGAAGGACAGGTGGAGGTTAGGGAGAGAGGGAAAGAGTGGGGAGGAGAGGGTGTGAGAAATAGAGAGAGGAGAGTGAGGGAGAGAGAGGGAGGGAGAGAGGAGAGAGAGAGAGTGATAGAGGAAAGTGGGAGAGTGAGCAAGTGAGAGTTCTGTGTGTGGGTTGTTGTAGTCCTCTGATCATTGAGACTTCCAATCCATTATCGGGGTCCCTGTGCTCCTGTGACGTTATTCATCCTGGCTCAGGCTCTAGCTCTGACTCTGTGTGTGTGTGTGTGTTGTGAAAACAGTGCTGGCGTCCCCTAGCTGGCTGTCAGTCAGGGACTATTGACTGAGCGCCCACCATCAAATTAGCTAAATGAGTTGATGTGACGATAAGCAGTGATAAGACCTTGGAGCATCTCTGGCTCTACCTCCCAGCAGAGGACAACTGCCTGTTAACTCGCCAGAATAGTACAACAACAAAACACACTGTGCAGGTCAACAGTCTAAGCTATAGGTCTAATAACTATCCATCTACACCACCTGTAAAGTGACATTTATAGCAGCACATGAGCATAGGAGCACATGAGCAAGACACTGGCACAGGTCACCCATTTCTATAAACAAACAGAGCAACTTAAATCCCCAAACATGAATCCTGCTTTCTGTACAGTGGTTCACAGACTCACACAAGCTCGCTCGCTCGCTCACACACACACACACACACACACACACACACACACACACACACACACACACACACACACACACACACACACAAAGCCCCCCTGACCTCTCCATCCCCATTCTCACCTTGGAACTTGAATCCTTCTATCTGGACCCAGAGGCAGAGGTCCTCTGTCTCGCAGTCACACCTCCAGGGGTTCCCGCTGAGCCCCATGGAGCGCAGAGAGGGCAGGGCGATCAGAGAGCTGATGTTCAGCGACGTCAGGTTGTTCCTGCTCACATCCAGCACCTGCAGAGCCATGTTCTCTGAGAACGCGTCCAGGTGGATCTCACTTAGCCCCGGGTTGTCTGTTAGCCGTAGCATCACAAGGCTAGACAACGGTCCAAACGTCCGGTCCTCGATCTGGGTCAGTGTATTGAAGGACATGTCAAGGTAGGCCAGCTTCCGGAGATTCCCGAAGGTGGACTCGGAGATCTCTGTCAGGGTGTTGTTGCTGACGTCCAGGTATACTAGATCAGACAGGTAGTTGAGTTGCAATGCTGGAAGTTCTCCGATGCGGTTGTTGGAGATGATGAGTTGGCGGGTAGCTAGAGGGAGGTCGTTGGGGAAGAGGGTGAGCTCCTGCCCGGCACACTGGACCACCAGCTGGTCGTCACACACACACCTGTCGGGGCAGCCTGCCGTAAGAGCCGGGGAAGGGGCCACCCCCATCACGAAGATAAAGAGAAAGAGTAGCCGGAGAGATTGGACGCTTGGAGCGGGTAGGAGACGCATGATGAAGCCGCCCAGGGTGTCATGAACTCGGGCTGAGTAGGACCAGGAGGACACCCCAGGACCGGCGCTCCCCCCCGGGCATCCTGCATGGGGCTGCGGGACTGGGGGTGCGGCTACACGGCTACTCTGGAGGACCAACTCCGGTTGCGGATTCTGCTGCTGTCTGGAGGGTTGAATAGTGGTTATATCCAGACTCTCTCTCTTTCTTCCTCTCTCGCTCCAAATGGATAACGGTCTCTCGCTCACTCACACGCACGTCCACAAGACGCCCGTGTTAATTACGAAGGTGACCCTACTGACGGACGCGCTGGTCGCGTGGTGAGAATCGTTAAGGCTTATCAGGTTCTCTTGAAAGGAGAGAAGAGAGAGAAGAGATAAAAGAGAGTCTCTGTCACTCATTTCTGTTATTTCCTCAGTATGTCTTCCTTTTAAGTTAGTTGTCGGCTGCAGAATGCATTGTTCGTTTATAGTTTCCAAACTGCTGGATGGTGAAATTCCAGGAAGTGATTCCTCCGCTTCCTACTAAAGAGATTGGTGTGTAATACTGCCTGTTTTAATGGATTTGTAATAGTTGAATAATCACTGTCTGCTATGCGATGTAACTGGCTAATCAGTTAATCCGGAGCGCGAGTGGAAGTGCGTCCATCCCTCATTTGCCTGCTCGGCTGGTCTGGCTGCATGTGTGTGTGTGTGTGTTTGCTGCTCTGCTCTCTCTCTCTTTCTGCAGCTGGGTGAGGGGGGGGGTTCAGTGTGTGTGTGTCTCAGCAGTCTTATAGTCAGACTGTGTGTGTGTGATTCGTTGCCACACAACTTAGTGACGTAACCAGGTGTTCAGTAGAGGCACTTGGGTAAAATGACTGGGGGAGCCATGCAGTGGCATATTACATAATTATTTTTGTTCTTCATATTTTGCTAAAAATTTGGGGCTCAAGGAGCCCCACCTGCCCTGAATGACTGGTCGCCACTGCATGGCTCCCCCAGTGATTTTACCCATGTGCCACTACTAAACACCTGGTTAGTCACTAAGTTGTGTGGCAGTGAATCACACACACAGTCTGGCTGAGACTGCTGAGACACACTAGTAATTTTTTGGGTGGGGGGGGCTTGCCTGATTTGCATGTTATTTTGGCATTAATATGAGTCACATATCAGTTTGCAAACAAGGTAAAAAAAATATATATCACTGAATGAATAAATCCGCATACAAATATGGTTTCCTTTTTGTTTTCTTGAGTAAGGCAGCTCCAAAATGCAGCTCAGGGCTTTCTTTGGTGACAAAATTTGCCCACGAAGGACCGCCGTGCCACCTTCCTGTTCAAGGGAGCACATCACAACAAGGTGAGTCCAAAAATGTATTGTATGCTGCTGCATAAATTATGTAATATGCCAGGGAGATATGTATACTGTAGCTAAGAAAGTAATACTAAGTGTATGTTGTGTAGTAAGCTGTTAGTAGCCCATGTGCCTCACCCTAATAATTTGGTCTATTTTCACTTCTTAATTTCACCTACTGTTCTGACTTGGTGGTGCACATGTAGCCTATAACCTGTTTTTGAGAAACTTAAAGATACCAAAAATGATTTAGTTCAATCAATGTTCCTAAATAACATCTAGGCTACATGTTGAACTTCAATCATCTCAGGCCCGTAGCACAATATGAGTTTATGATTAGATCAGAATCGCTGTTATAATCATTGGCCAGTACAGAGAATTAAGTCAAAACCACAAGTCCATCTCCATCCATGGCTTAGGAAAGGGCTGATTTAGCTAGCTACTGCAGGGTAACAACATGAGCAGACCAGAAATATTTTGACATTTTGCTTTTGATGTGATTTGATTGGGGTGAAGCCAAATCCAAACTGGCCTCCCTTGGGGGTGGTTTTGTTGCGCCAGGACTATCCACAGTTGAGCTCAGTTCAATGTTGATTGGCTAATTATTTATTTAATTGTTTTTCAAGGGAGGTCAAATGCTGGCATCAATCAATGAAATGCTAAGGCGGCAACATGTCATACTCTTTTTGTCCTGACAGCATCAGATACATGGGCTACACATACCGAGAGAGAGTGGCGCTGTTTCCCTCACCCGGATGATTTCTCTGGTGAGATAGATTTAACGAATTGAAAATTCAGAAAACACTGAAGAAAGATAAACTGTTTTAAAATTAAAAAAAATGTATTGGTCAAATATTTGGGGAAGCCTGGATTACCTTAGCATCCATGAATACACACCACTGCAGGTGTTTCCTATTTCTGCCTCCCTATGCTGCAGACAGGGTGTGTGTGTGTGTGTGTGTCCAGACGACAGGCGATCTGGCGGACATGAGAGGAACCAGAGAGTCCAGTTACAGATTGTTCCACACACTGAAGACGATACAAAGACAGGAAGTATTTTTCTGTGTCTATGTGTATGTGCGCGTGCGAGTCTGCATGGGCGTGCATGCATTACAGAGCGTGTGAGAAGGAGATTGAGAGAGAGTGTCGCACCAGAAAAAAAAACATCTATCGGTTAAAACCAATAATCAAAACCTCGCTGTGGCAGGCAGCCTCTGGGCTGCGTAAGGATTTAACAAGTCTTATCAGTGTGTGTGTGTGTGTGTGTGTGTGTGTGTGTGTGTGTGTGTGTGTGATCAGCGAGCCTCACACGCTGCTCCAGCTATTCGTTAATTTCACTGGGGTGGCACGTGGGTCTGTCTGTCTATGAATAACGTAGGCCTTGCTGCTGCTGTATAATAAATAAACATGGGCATGCAGTGTGTAATGGATTTGACACCCATAGAAACAAGTATTTTTATGCCACGCTGTACCACACACACATAGTTTTGTACAGCTAACCTTGTGGGGACACACAATTCAGTCCCATTCAAAATCCTCTTTTCCCTAACCCTAACCCTAACCCGTACTCTTACCCTTACCCAAAAACCTAACCCTAACCCTAGCTCTTCACCCTTAACGTAATTCTAAGCCTAACACTAAATCTAACCTTTACCCTAAACCGCCTAGACATAGCATTTGACCTAATGGGGACTAACAAAATGTCCCCAGTTGGTCAAATTTTTGTTTGTTTACTATTCTTGTGCGGACTTCTAGTCCCCACAATAGTAGTTAACACACACATGCTGCAACAAGCTCTCACAGTCTCACTGCAGAATCCGACATTTGTCCCTAAACATCAAATTTGGGATAGGGTTAGAACAAAATCAACTCCACAGTTAAGTTTAGGGATTCATTTTGAATGATTAAGGTTAGGGCTTTGGCGCTGCCTGTGATTGTCAAGCAAATAACTGTTGGTCTCACGGTAACAGCCGACACCTTCACAATAAATCCATTATTTATTTTAGACAGGTCTGAAGAAGCATGATACAAAGAAAATGTAGTCTATTTCAGAAGAAAGGAATAGCATACTCTGAGTTGTCCTGATGTTAGATCCTGATCTGGCTATGCCAAATGGCAGTGGGCTACACTAGTTCATTTAGCAGACAAGATTTGCTAATAATTCCGTGGCATTATTTTATAGTATGAAGAAGACAATTGAACAAAGCTGAATAAAATATCAATATTTTATCCAAATGATTTGAGGGTGTGTACACGTGGCTATTCTGTGTCAAGCGGAAAACAAATAAATAGTTACTCCTTTATGCTTAATTTAGAGTTATTAATGTAACTTTAGTTGTTCTACAAACGTTGGGCTATACGTTTAGATTTTTCATATATTGTAAGTCTGCTTGATGAGAGACTACTGATGATTTGAAAAAGGTTGCTTGAAAGGCATGAGCCTTGCTTTGTTTTTTTGCACAGGCTGTACACGCTCCAATAGTCTCTCATTCACAATTTGAAGCACTTGATATTGCCTCTTTGTGGCCGTAATGCACTCTAAAAAAATCCATGCCTTTTGCGGCCCAGAGTGCTGCGTTGTGCCCTTCTTCCTGAGTGTGCTGCGCAAAACCCAAAGCGTCTTTCACTCTCACACATTCGCATTTACAGCCCCCCCCAACACACACACCTCTCCGTCATGTGATCGGGTCTTTCTAACAGGCTACAAGTTAAGACAGACACATCGGGACGCAACTGCGCGCATCCTTGTCCAATTCTGAGGTGCATATTGAAGATACAGTTGAAGTTGAAGTTAAACTCAGTTTTTCACAATTCCTGACATTTAATCCTAGTAAAAATTCCCTGTCTTAGGTCAGTTACGATCACCACTTTATTTTAAGAATGTGAAATGTCAGAATAATAGTATAGCGAATTATTTCTTTCATTTTTTATTTCTTTCATCATATTCCCAGTGGGTCAGAAGTTTACATACACTCAATTAATATTGGGTAGCATTGCCTTTAAATTGTTTAACTTGGGTCAAACGTTTCAGGTAGCCTTCCACAAGCTTCCCACAATAAGTTGGGTGAATTTTGGCCCATTCCTCCTGACAGAGCTGGTGTAAGGGTCAGGTTTGTAGGCCTCCTTGCTCGCACACGCTTTTTCAGTTCTGCCCACCAAATTTCTATAGGATTGAGGTCAGGGCTTTGTGATGGCCACTCCAATACCTTGACTTGCTGTCCTTAAACTTTGGAAGTATGCTTGGTGTCATTGTCCATTTGGAAGGCCCATTTGCAACCAAGCTTAAACTTCCTGACTGATGTCTTGAGATGTTGCTCCAATATATCCACATACTTTTCCTTCCTCATGATGCCAACTATTTTGTGAAGTGCACCAGTTCCTCCTGCAGCAAAGCACCCCCACAACATGATGCTGCCATCCCCGTGCTTCACGGTTGGGATGGTGTTCTTCAGCTTGCAAGCCTCCCCCTTTTTCCTCCAAACATAACGATGGACATTATGACGCAACAGATCAGATCAGAACGTTTAGCTTAAAATTATGATAAACTATTAGGCTATTTCTTCACATTATAAGCGCAGCAATGTGCACTTGGTAGTAGGTTATGAGCACAAAATGTTCCATTAGTTGAAAACACCATTATCAAAAGTGACTGCAAATGCAATTCTGCATGTTATGCTTTTACTATAAAGAAAAAATTATCTTCCCCAAACTGGAAAGTCACGCACTGCTTATATATGCCAGTTAGGCTCTAGACCCCTTGTAAAGCAGATTAATGTGTTTAATTTTAAGTTATTTGGCCACTTTAGTTGTGATACAAACCTTATTAAAACATATAGGCCTATGGGCTAGGCTACATGATGTGTGTGAATATGATTCGAACAAGTTGCAAAAAAAAAAGACATTGTTTGTTATGCTGGGCATCCATTATATATACTAAATAATATATGTGTGACATTTGTTTTGATTTAGAATGGACCATTATGCATATCGAAACGGGCAGCGGGAAAAAATACATGTCATCTTTGCACTTAAATTGCGAATGGAGGACGCTTTTCCCTGTGGTTTATTTTCATGCCAGCCAGGTAGGCTATACTCCTGTTGTAAAGATAAGCAATGTGTATAATATTAGGAAAGTTGAGAAATAAATATACTAGGCCTAGCCTATAGAAAGCTGATCCACCTCTTTTTATTAGCGGCCATCACTCTGTTTTCTCCCGCAATTGCATAGCCTATAGAAATCAAATCAAATTTTATTAGTCACAATCGTCGAATAAAACAGGTTTGTTGTATGCAGTTTAAAAAAAATACAGATAAGAATAAGAGTAATTAAGTAATTAAAGACCAGCAGTAAAGTAACAATAGCGAGACAGTATACAGGGGGGTACTGGTACAGAGTCAATGTTCGGGGGCACTGGTTAGTTGAGGTAGTACATGTAGGTAGAGTTATTAAAGTGACTATGTATAGATGACAACAGAGAGTAGCAGTGGTGTAAAGAGGGGGTGAGGGGTGGCACTGCAAATAGTCTGGGGAGCCATTTGACTAGATTTTCACAAGTCTTATGGCTTGTGGGTAGAAGCTGTTTAGAAGCCTCTTGGACCCGTCCACAACCCAAGCCTATGTGATGGTAATAGCGTTCACTGTTGGCCCTCGCGGCTGGTTTTGAAGTCATCTCCTGATGTCCTGCTTACCTGGATGGATGTCGAATTTTGCAGTGGATCTTGAGTGACCTGGCTGCACACACACACACCTAGTATCCACCAGTAATAGGACACCACCCTCTGGCATGGTAGAGATTTTATTATTATTATTATGGTGCTTTATTGCTAATGGACAGTATTAACATCAAGGGAATATGCAGTTACTGTTTAATCCCTCCTCCCCCACCACACACGCACACATAACTGTATCTAAAAGACTGCAGTGGAATAGTCACAACCCTAACCCCTTAACTATAAACACTTACAGTATACCAGTGATTCATATTATTGTGTAACTTCTATAAAGGTACAGTTACAGTAATGCTAGGCTTCGTTTTCCTTCCATCGTCTAGTCCACCCACTACATGCCGACAACCCTCTCTCTTCCTTTCTCCCTCTCCCTCTCTCCCTCCTATCCCTGTAGGCAGTCTGACAGTGCATGGTTTTGTGCTGTACAGTTTGAGGGGGCTCGCTAAAATATTGCAACAAGGCTACTATTATTATCATGTAGATTAGTACATGGATTTTCCAAACTGTAAAATAGATTGTGTATATTGTGCATTACTGTAGGTGATTGTTGGTGGTTCGGTAACCTATATTGCGTGATGAGTAATCTTGCCTGATACGTAAAGACTTGCTCCCAGACTACAGTTTAGCTCAGTGGGCTAACTCAGTATTATGTTAGCTGTGCCATGTTGTAATGGTTCTGCTGTATCATGTTCTCTGCTAACTGCCAGTAAAATGAGGTGCTCAGAATCATTAGTAGAACTTTCCTTCCTGGCTGAACCCAACGGTTTGCCTTGCAGACTGGTGTCTGTGTGTATTTGTGTCTGTGTATGTGTGTCTCTGGGTATGTGTGTGTGTGTGTTTGTCGGGGTGTCGGGTGTGTTGGGCAGTGAGACGTCTTTACTATTTAATGAAGGTGAGGGCAGTGCCGTCTGTCACAGGGATGATGCTGGCTCTGGCACTAGGCCTGAAGAGGTCTAGTGCTCCACCTCCAGTAATACTCTGCTTGCATTACTGGAGGTGGAGAGAGTCATAACTCAACCTCTCCTTTATCTATCTCTGCCTTTCACTCTATCTCTTCAAAATTAGAAATACATCTCTTTCTCTCTTTGTTTTGTTATAACTATCTCTGAGTAATTCTCTCTCTCTATCTCCCTCCCTCTTTCCCTCCTGTTCTCTTTGAGGCTATGACTCTGTTGTCTTTGTGAGCATGTGTTCATCTCCATCATTCTAATGTAATTGGAAAAGGAGCAACTGCGTCCATCACTCACGCGGATTACTACACTAAACATAAAAAATGTCTAGACTATACACTGCTATACATTAAACACGGCACTACACCTCTACACACTATACATAATCACTGCAATATAAGAAACATGCAAGGCTACAAGACAGCACATTGTCTGTGATCAGAGAAAATGTAATGCGTACAAACCAAACAGACGGACTGTTTATCTTATTTATTGTCCATAATTTTGCCGACAGCATGGAAATGGTTTCTATAATCCAGAGCTGAAGAGCAATGCACAGGCCACTTAAGGAGACCTAGGGAAGCTATTAAGCCCATGATCATAACATTGTTCATTTTACTGTAATTCAGATATACTTCCCGGTTTTCTAGTTTGGTCCTCATAAAGGTAGTTTGATGTGAAAGATTTCCCAAATGTTCTGCTATCTGGCTAAATCCTCCATCTGTGTGAAGAACAGGTGGCAGTTCTGGGAAGACACAGACTTCATTAGTATAGACATGTGTAGACCAGTACCCTAGCCCAGATGAGCGGCGTGTGTGTTCCACGGTGTATGTTAATCTAGTGCTCCCTGTTTCTGTTCAGTTTGGTGGAGAATGTGCTGCCATAACACCAGCCTAGCCCCCACAAACACACACACGGGGCGGCAGGCAGGCACCACTGTTGTTTCATATGCTCTGAGGTCTGAGATTGTAAACAAACAGATGAACCATTGCCTGAATACATGTTCTATTTATCTTTATGGATAACCAGATGAGTAATGACATACATAAAGCATAACGTAAAGCTCCAGGTGTGCGAGGGAGTATGCGTGTATCTTCAGTGTGTGTAGGTGTGTGTGCTAAGTGTGTTTGTATGTGTGTGGAGTCACAGTCTCATATGAAAGTTCAGACGTGAGGGTCAGTCATGCTGTAGAAAGAGAGAGATCTGCCCTGAGCAGAGCAGTGAAATCCCCCTGACAGAAAGGCCACTCACTGTCTGACTCAGACCCAACATCATGCCCTCTCACTTGGCCTCCCTCCCTACTCCAGCCTAAGGCTTTGATTGAATGGAGGCTTTACAGCAGCATACAGAGAGTCCTACACCCACAACCACAACCTCTTCCCTGGCTAGAACTCTCTCCCCTAGAGGGGGCTAGGGCCTGAGGAGAGGGGGAGGGTGAGATGAGGGAAAAATGGGAAAGGAATGAGTTGAGGGAGAAGAAGATAAATAAGAAATGGGTGTGGAGACGGGTGAGACTATGTTCATCTCCCCCTGAGTACTGCAGTCTGTTACTGGCACTGGGGACAATAGAAAATGGACCCAGCCCACTGGAGAAGCCACAGCCAATAGCAGGTTGAGACAATGTGGACACAGGAAGTGTCTACAGTCTAGAGGATATGATGACTCATTAGGTAGAGGCTGGCAACAGAGCATAGCGCCCCTCTAGCTAGCCCTCTGATACTACACTGACACTTACAGTATGGGAGGGGAGCAGCAACGCTGGGCAATGGCTAACCACATTCCTCTGTTGTGTGTGTCTGAGCGGCTGGGGCCTGTCTGGTGCATGTTTGGGAGGCATCAAGAGGTCTCTGTGGTGTGTGTGAGTGCAGGTGTGTGCTTAAGGGAGGGTGGGAGCATCTAAGAGATGAGATGGCTGTTTGTGCCGCCTGGTGTATGTGTGGATTCCTAGGGGAGATGTGTGTGTTCCTGTTGGAGAGGTGTGTGTTTGTATGGGCAGTGTGCTTATATGTTCCTGCCATGACTGTGTGTGTCCCAGGCTGGTTGTCGGCAGAGAGGGCAGTGTGTCCGTCCTGACATAGCCAGGCTAGGGTGCAGCAGGCAGGGCCAACAGATGGTGTGACCGCAGGGTAATGTGGAGGGAGGGTGGGTGGAGACAACTGTCAAACTCACTGAAACACACAGGACACACCTCCTCTTCCTCTTCATCTTCCTCCACATCCTCCTCTCTCTGACATAGGGTTGTGTCTTTGCTGTGTGGTATCATTCCTGTCACCTCTGGCTGGTCTGAGGTCAGTTTCAGAGCCTGTCTGTGTCTCTGCGGGTCAGTCTCTGTCTTAAGGTCACTTACCAAGGATCAGTGAGTCACGCTCTCTCTCTTCAGTTCCCGGTCTTTGTTGTGTCTACCATGTCCTGTTAGCATTTCATGAGTTGTCTGTCAGCGTGTTGTCTGTCTGTCAGCATGTTGTCTGTCTGTCAGCAGGGCTGGTGGCTGTGTCAGTGAGAGGACATCAGGATCAGTGTCACATGCACCCACACACGCGTAAACGTACGTAAGCACGCACACACAGACACAAACATACAAGCCCAACAAACACGCACAAAGACGTAGGCACACACAGCAATTATCAGTCTTGCTAAGTTTCCATTCAGGTGCACATTACACACACTCAAAAGTTCACCAGGAAAGGAGAAGAAAAACACACTGAACCCAATGCAAGTCCAAACCAACGATGCTTCTCAGATTCACTGGAGAATTCCACTGGGTAACCCTGCAGGGAGAGTTCAGTACACACCACACACACACACACACACACACACACACACACAAGCACACCTTCACACTCTCTCCTCTCCGCTACGGTGTCTTTAACATAGTGTACTCCAGCAATACAGATTTTAAAAAGGTTATACAGGTGAAAACTAACTGATATCACGTGCAGTGAGGGCAAACACACACACAGACGCATGCACGCACGTACACACACACATTGGCATTTGTTGTGTCACTGGACCCAGGTGGGCTGTGTAAATGCGTAAGCTGCAAAGACGGGTTTAATAATTCACTGTCAGACTAGACGGGGGTAGCCGCACGGAAAAACCTTACCTCAACACAGTGCATTGTCTCAAACTGGTATGTGTGCATGTGGGTGTGTGTGCATGGCTTGCTCCAGATTGTGTATTAACCCATGTTCAGATGAGATTAAACCATGTTAGAGGATTTATGGAGGCTACCTGCTGATAGATGACCAATAAACACCTGGATGACAGACAGTCTAACCGTCTGCCTGCCTGTCAGTCAGTATGTCTGGTGTGTGTGTGCCTGCCTGTCAGTCTGTCTGGTGTGTGCCTGCCTGTCAGTCTGCCTGGTGTGTGTGTGCCTGCCTGTCAGTCTGTCTGGTGTGTGTGTGCCTGCCTGTCAGTCTGCCTGGTGTGTGTGTGCCTGCCTGTCAGTCTGTCTGGTGTGTGTGTGCCTGCCTGTCAGTCTGTCTGGTGTGTGTGTGCATGCGTGTGTCACAACTGGAAAGGAGTAAGAGATGAAGAGGACAAGAAAGGGCTATGCACTCCCTTGGAGGAAGGGCTTTTGGGTGAGGTTGTATAGGACAGAGAGAGGGAGAGAGATAGAGTCAGAGGGCTGGTTGTAGGGGAGAGAGGGAATGGAGAGAGAGAGAGGGAGGGAGAAAATGAAAGAGAAAGGGCTGGTTGTGGATGTGGGAGTATAATTAAGTCCAGTACTCTGTTTCTCTGCAGGCTGCTGCATGGAGCTGGGGAACTGCTGATTCAGGAGAGAGAGAGCGAGAGGGGGTAGATGAGAGAGATGGGAGAGGGATAGCTAGTGCGGGAGTGGGAGAGAGAGGAGGCAGACTGTTATGGGTAAAGAGTTACTCTAGAGTGTGTGGAGTAAAATAGAGTAACAGCGACTGTAGAATGCCAGGTTATTGTGAATGGGATGATGCCATCTAAGGGACACAGCAGAAGTGCACTTTATAAAATCAATCAAAGCTGTTAACGTAACCATCACAGCTAGTGTTCCATTCATGAAGAATATAGTATATAACTTGAATTTAGTTTGTTCCAAAAAAAGTACAACGTTAACATGCTTTAGCAATATTATATATAGAAAATCATGTTCGTAGCAAACAATTTGATTGTAAGTAGAAAAGGAAGAAAATAGATCACAGGCAGGCACATCATCACAAGGCCTATGCCTATTTGGCCAGAATAAGAAGCCATTCAGCATAAGGTATTGCCTTTGAAAATAATTGTGTTTACGTTTAAGTGATTTGGGTAGACTTTTCTTTAGGCCTATTGGGCTAGTGAGCTAATCAGGTGATATCCAATGCTTTGCCGTGTTTTTCAGGGTAGTAGGGTAATCCATAAATCAAATACTGCTTAAACAGGTTGCTAGACTATTTAACAAAACGTTTTCTTCATTGAGTTACTTTTGGACTTCTAAATTAACACATTGTTGCATACAGTGGTTACACGCAATTGTAAAGCCCACCAGTTAAATATTCCGATATGAATATTTGTTTTCCCGCCCCTCCTCCTTCTCACGCCTGGCGTGTGAACAATTTCCTTGCGGGTCTCAACGGCGCATGCTCGATGTAGAAGGGGTTGTAGTATTTCGTCCCGTCGGCAAATTGTTTCCAACTTTGAAAGTAAACTTTTGATGGTAGCTAAACTGTTATGCCAAAATGTTTCTCTTTTTTTGCTTCAATTACACTGGCGTTGCAGATTTTTTTAGGACTGAACGGGGCAAACCGGGGAATGATCTGTATAATGCCCAGCGTGCATTTCGTGTGTGTACACAATGAATGAATTTACCAAGCATTGGCACTTATCAAACTTAACTCTTCGTTTGCATTGGTGGAACGTAATATCTGTGTGTTTTGTATCGGCGATATTGAGATTTGGTTTGTTTTCCATGTGACCACGACTGTGAATAGTAAGGCCGAAAAATCAGTCGGAACGGTGTCCTGCAGTCAGTAGTACATTCTGGTTTCTCTTCAGATCGCATAAATCTTTCGCCTTTTACTAAAGATTTCCGTGGAGAGGAACAATATGAGTATCAACAAATTTTTTGATGCTTGGCTTCACGGCTGGGCTTCCTGTAATTGTTAATAATAAACTGGTCACAGCTCCAGTCTTATCTCCTGAGATTAAGTCTTTGCCCGTGTGCTGTATCCACGTTCTCGCTTGCATTTTGTGAACTTTAATCTGACGTCACAGTTCATGGCAGTCCCCCCTCAAGGGCAAAACATTTTAGTGCCCCCCCCCTCTTGACGGCGGAGAGAAATTTACGTTTTAAGGTTCATTTCCTATTAAAAAAAATTGCAGTTGTAAAGCAAGTTTTCTGCAGCTCTACATATTTTTGCGCCCTGGGACACTAAACAACCGCTTTTGTCGCTTATGCCTGGAACCAGCCCTGGACAGGCCTTTTCCATCTGCTGTATAATGACACAAGTGTAAAGGACTGAATAAGAATATGTACATACAAATATATGGATGAGCGATGGCAGTGCGGCATAGGCAAGATGCAGTAGATGGTATAGAGTACAGTATATACATGAGATGAGTAATGTAGGGTATGTAAACATTATATAAAGTGGCATTGTTTAAAGTGACTAGAGGTACATTTATTACAACCAATTTTTTATTATTAAAGTGGCTAGAGATTTGAGTCAGTATGTTGGCAGCAGCCACTTAATGTTAGTGACGGCTGTTTAATTAACAGTCTGATGGCCTTAAGATAGAAGCTGTTTTTCAGTCTCTCGGTCCAAGCTTTGAAGCACCTGTACTGACCTCGCCTTCTGGATGATAGCGGGGTGAACAGGCAGTGGCTTGGATGGTTGTTGTCCTTGGTGATCTTTTTGGCCTTCCTGTGACATCGGGTGGTGTAGGTGTCCTGGAGGGCAGGTAGTTTGCCCCCGGTGATGCGTTGTGCAGACCTCACTACCCTCTGGAGAGCCTTACGGTTGTGGGCAGAGCAGTTGCCGTACCAGGCGGTGATACAGCCCGACAGGATGCTCTCGATTGTGCATCTGTAAAATTTTGGGAGTGTTTTTGGTGACAAGACAAATTTCTTCAGCCTCCTGAGATTGAAGAGGCGCTGTTGCGCTGCCTTCACCACGCTGTCTGTGTGGGTGGACCATTTCAGTTTGTTCGTGATGTGTACGCCAAGGAACTTAAAAACGTTCCACTTTCTCCACCACTATCCCGTCAATGCGGATAGGGGGGTGCTCCCTCTGCTGTTTCCTGAAGTCCACAATCATCTCCTTTGTTTTGTTGACGTTGAGTGTGAGATTATTATCCTGACACCACACTCCGAGGGCCCTCACCTCCTCCCTGTAGGCCGTCTCGTCGTTGTTGGCAATCAAGCCTACCACTGTAGTGTCGTCTGCAAACTTGATGATTTAGTTTGAGGCGTGAATGGCCGCGCATTCATGGGTGAACAGGGAGTACAGGAGAGGGCTGAGAACGCACCCCCTTGTGGGGCCCCAGTGTTGAGGATCAGAGGATCAGTGGGGTGGAGATGTTGTTTTGTGAATATATTTGTTTTATTACATACAGATGTGCCTTGTTAAAACTCATAAAATCCATTTACTTAGTTGAAACCTATAGCAGTAGCCATTGCACAGATTGAGGGAGACAATGCCATCCTGTCTGATGTTCAGACTTGCTTGCAGATGTAAGAGAAGAAAGCCGTACTGCCCTGCCCACTTCACTGTGGCTCCAAGCAGAGGAAACTGCAGTTCTGAAATACATAAAAAAGCATGAAGACTTCTGCCTGAAGCCCATACACGCCACAGCGTACATGTTGGACCCCAAGTATGCTGGCAAGAGCATCCTGTCTGGTGCATAGATCAACAAGGCCTATGGTGTCATCACTACTGTGTCTTGCCACCCTGGCCTGGATGAGGGCAAGGTTCTTGGCGGTCTGGCGAAGTACACTTCCAAGCAAGGGCTTTGGGATGGAGATGCAATATGGCAGTCATGCCAACATATCTCATCAGCCACCTGGTGGAAGGGACTTTGTGGATCTGAGGCTCTTTCCCCGGTTGCCTCCATCATCCTCCTCCAAATCCCACCAACATCAGCCGCCTCAGAGCGCATCTGGTCCTAGTTTGGGAACAAACACACACCAAAGCACGCAACAGGCTGACCAATACAAGGGTTGAAAAATTGGTGGCCAACCGGGCAAATTTGAGGCTTTTTGAGCCATCCTCAACAAGGTTGGAAAGTGACAGTGAAGATGAGGCCTCCGTTCCTGATGTTCAAGAGGTGGACATTGTGGAGGTCCAGGGAGAAGACATGTAAGCCTGAGAGGAAGACAACCAAAGCTTTAGTTTCTAGATCGTTTTTGGGAGATGCAATGGATCATTGGAGATCAACAAAAGAAAAGGGAATATTGAATTAAATTATCCCATGTGAAGTAAACTAATGTAATTACAGTTCAATTTGTAACTAAATTGTTTATTTTAATTATATTGGAAGGATTTAATAATTTGCTATGTTTTATTTTACCTTTATTTAACCAGACAAGTCAAATTCTTATTTTCAATGACAGCCTAGGAACAGTGGGTTAACTGCCTTGTTCAGGGGCAGAACGACAGATTTTTACATTGTCAGCTCGGGGATTCGATCTTGCAACCTTTCAGTTACTAGTCCAACGCTCTAACCACTAGGCTACCTGCCTATATCTACTTATGATAAGGTAAAGGGTTTCTGTCTCCATATGATATGGTAAATATATCCAATGCAAAAAACATTTAAATGGTAAGCCTGAGAGGAATATTCCCTTTTCTTTTGTTGATCTCCAATGATCCATTGCATCTCCCAAAAACGATCTAGAAACTAAAGCTTTGGTTGTCTTCCTCTCAGGCTTACATGTCTTCTACATTTAAATGGTATTAATTTGCATATTTTTTAGTTCATTCCTATATTCCCACCTCTGAAAATTCCCCAGAATGTGCAACCCTACCTGAACCCATCATGAAGTTGCTACAACCTAGCCTATGAATTAACGTTTACAATGTAGGTGCACAGGTCGAGAGAATTTTCTGTAGTCAAGGTGACAGACAGTGACACTTTCAATAGCACATTGCACACTCTTGCCTGCATCTAGCTGATCTAGGGTGCAATCATTAGTCCAACAGTTGCAAACAAGTTTCTATTGGACAAATTCAGGTATGTTTAACCCGGGTTGTTCCGTTTAAGAAACATTTGAACAGAATAGGCAGAATTAATAAACCCCTGATCACACGCAAACACAGTTAACTTTCATAGAAGCCACATAAAAACAGCATGATCACTTTGCTCATTGTATATACTGTATAACTCCAACTGAAAAATTATCAAAACAATAAATGTTTGTGCATTTATTAATTCCTTTACCACATTTAAACTTACTATTGTTGCTTTTCCATGCAAGATACCTCTTTTCACTCTACCATCTAACTCTAAACATTACAGTAGCTTCATAGGCCAATAGGCAAAGGCAGATAAAGTACATTATCTCTCACAGTGGAACCCTGTCTGTGAATACAGAAACACCACAGTACCAATGAGCATGTAGGGATTGCATGTCCAAAATGGCCTCAAACCATACCAGAAGTTCCCTTGGAGTCAGTTACCTCAGAGCCAGCCAAGTCTAACTGTAGCGTCTCCTCTCACTGTTATCATCTGTCAGTTCTCCTGTGTGTTGTCCTCATCTCCCCCTGTCAGATAGCCCCAGTCTGTGAGCAGGTCTAGTCGCTGGGCTGGGGGGGTGGAGAAGTATTCTCTCTGTTTCTGGGAGTAGGTTTGGACTGGGGGGACGATATCTCTGTAACTCCAGTCCTGTCAACACAGATTATATCTTCTCTAAACTTTGTCTTTATCCTGTTTAAATGAGTCATACATAATTATATTTACTTGTATATGCATCATTTGCACCCATTATTGATATAGATACTGCAACAGTATATAGTTGCAGACCTACCTGCCATGCCATCCTTATTGTTGATCTATACTTATTAATCCAGTATATTGTAGCAGGGCTATCTGCCAACCATATTATTGATCAATAGTTATTACTAATGTATATAGTGTGAATCCTACCTGCCATCTGAGGTTGAAGTCCTCCAGTAGCTGTATCCTATCCTCCCTGGTAGGAACACAGTCTGGAGGAGCTGTCTGCTGCAGCTCAGAACCCACCTCAGACCCAACAAACACTAACATAGCTCTGATAGCAAACCAGCCCCCCAGACGCGGGTGTACACACACACCAAACATCTTCTGTAGAGGTGACAAGAGGTAGGGAGGGGGAGAGGAAGACAAAGGAGTAGTATAAATAGTTGTATAAGTAATACAAATGACTGGCTATCTGTGAACCAAAGAACATACAGCACCCTATTTGTCAATTTATTAGGAAATTAATTATTGAATAACCCCTTTAGTCCTGTCACTCACCTTCTCCCCCCAGGGGTGGTCAGGTATGTCGGAGCGTTGGTAGTAGTACACAGCTCCCGCCACATGGGCGGCGCTTTGGGCCAGGAACTTGGGCTTCCTGCTGGGCAGCATCTCATAGTCATAACTCACATCTACCTTCACACCTGGAAAACACTACAGGAGGGGGAGAGAGAGAGATGGGGGGAAGGGGAGAGAGAGAGGGGGGGTGATGTGAAGTGTGGCCCAGGGGTGTGTGTATTAAACGAAATCTGTTTAATAACAACCAAACGGAAGCAAGCAGAGTAAACGGAACTAAACGGGGAGGGACCTACCTGAATTATTTCCAATAAAAACTATTTTTGCAAAACATTTTCCGTTTGGAGTAAACGGTTTCAAAACGTTTTTCAACTTAACTGCATCAACACCTGGGGTGATGCACTGGTCGCACCCACACACACCCACCTCAGAGACTGTGTTGTTGATGCAGTGTTTGACACACTGGTCTATGGGGTCTGCAGACACCCCCTTCCAGCCTCTGCTCTCCATGAAGGGCAGGAAGGCCTGTTCAAACATTGCTGGAGTGCTGAGCACCACAGCTCCCAGGGTGTCATCAGGGTAGGACAGATGGAGAAGGGGGGACAGGACTGCATTGTACCAGCCAATCTGGGAACACATGCACAACAAAGAACAAAAAGGTGGGTAACTTTTATAGCGATTGAGGGGGAACAGCCAGGAAGGGACACGTTTCAGCAACCCTGTCGTTATTGGACAGATATCATATCACCCGTGTCATAAGTCCCAGACCTGTTGGCAGACTACAGACCAGTATGGTCAGCTTTTATCATTTTCATATGAAGAAGGCATGGCTGAGAAAGCTTGTATGAACTTTGAATGTGAGCTTGTCAACTTGACTAGTTTAGCAATTGACGACACGTTCACTGACAGTCTGACAATATTGCAAAAAGGGCCACGTTTAAAGTTTGACGCAAACCCTTTTAACAAACAGCTCGAATGGAACAGCGGCCTAACGTTACCTTCAGCGGATAAACTTCAAAGCCCATCTTTGACAGATGATTACTCAAAGCTTTTCTCACATCTTCCACATTGACCGTGGGCAGCGCCATCACTGAAATGTTAAATGTGTTGGATTGTGGGAAATAGTTTTCTTTATCACGTGACTCTCTTACTTCCTTATTGTAAGAATTGTATCTATTAACTACAATACACAGAATCCACTAGGGCAACATATCCTACGCAATCACGTTGTCGCGGATTTAAAAGTGGACAGTGCGTAAGTAGCTAGCTAATAATTTACATTTATGCTCAATGTTTACTAATGTATATTTACAAATGACGACGTGATGTTCTGGAATGTTAACCAACCTTTGAATTGTTTCACCCATCGCTGAAATATCGACATTTAGCCAGCTTTCTGTTCATGCACTGCTTGATTTGTGATTTTGGGTATTTGGTGCCAGGGGTAAATCAACAGTAATGCGTGTTCAATGTGTAAACAAATCACTAGGGTGAATGTCAGCTAGCCAGTCAATCATTCATTGCAAACAATGGCTCTGACTGTCAAATTCGAACGCAACGTTAGCAACAACACAAAGGCAAGCCCAAAACAAAAGCCACCTGCAACGGTACTTAGCTAGCGACGTTTAGCTGTGTAACCTCATCTGTCATTGAAGTGTCACTGATCTGTGTTAGCCACTTCTGGCCAATCTCATGCGTGTACCATATTCATTTAGTTTATTTGTTTATCATTTTAATTTTTTTTTTTTATAGTACTACTGATATTGATTACTTCATTGTTGGGAAAGAGCAATGAAGGCATTTCACTGTACTTGTGTACGTGACAATACAACTTTACTTGTTGAGATGAGTAAGAAAGTTGACAGTGGAGATTTGGGCAGAGGAACACATGAATGAGTACTGGATTGTGTAGGGATTTAGAGGGACAGTTTGAGCAGAGCATGGACAAGAGACCCTGCAGGTAGAGGGCAAGTGCACTAACTTTTGTGCCATAAATACTCAGACATCAGTCTTGGCACCCTTGTCCTATGGTTTGAGTAGAGCAGCCCTGACTGAGATGAACTGGGACAACCAGCTGAGCTCCATCCTCTCAGCAGCTGATGGCAGCGTTGCCAAGATGAGGGTGAGTAGCCAGTAGATGGCACTATAACATAATTATGCATACGTGGCAGTCCATTACCAAGGGCTTCATCAGAAGAGTTGGCTGCTAATTCTTAGCAGTTCGCTATATTCTAATTTTACAGTATATGATAGAAACATTGAAGTTCATAAATACCCTATGTACTTTCCCCATTGTGTGTTGACGGGGTTCATGTTTCCCCAGGAGAGACTGACCACGCCAGGGAAATATCCAAAAGGAAGAGAAGGTGAGGGGAGATCTCTGGCCTTTAAGATGGCTGACTGTGACACACTTTATTTGTTGGTGATCTCCCCTCTTTTTCTGCTCCTTGTTATTCTTTCTCTCTCTGTCTCTCGCTCGCTCAGTAGATCTCTATCCAGTCAGGGAGGTGGCTAGTGTATCAAGTTTGGAGCTCCCTCGTCTCCCCCCTCTCCCCGAGTCCTCCATCTCTCTCCTCCCCCCTCCCTCCTCCGCTGTGCAGTGGGCAGACCTGGCAGCCGTCCAATCACAACTGCAGATCCAGAGCCAGGTCCGTGCATGTGTGTTCATGTATAACTATAATTTTTATTACATAAAAGGTGCATAAATAGCCCTACATTTGAGCTAATTTCTTCCTCCTACTCTTTTTGTTCTAATGGTTGCCAGGCCATAGAGTCTCTGACCCAAAGTCTTCATGGCATGGACAGAGAGAGACACTCTCAGCTGCGCCAAATACAGGCACTACAAGGTACATACACCTATCATTATCACACAACACTAACATTTACTGCTCACAGGAATATACCAATCTTGATTGGTTGAGTGATTGATTTGTTGATCGAGTATTGTAGATGTGTTATTCTTCTATCTCTCAGACGAGGTTTGCATGCTGCGAGAGCAGGCGAAGGAGAGGGAGAGAGAACGAGAAAGGGATGGAGAGAGGAGAGGGTCAGGGATGATGAGTCCAGAAGTGGAGAGAAGGATGGAGCAGTGGAGGAGAGAGGTGGGCCGTGAGCTCAGCACTCTGAGAAGGCACATCACCAAAGCCACATCGCAAGGCAACCTGGAGGAGAGGTGAGGGGGCGGGGTTTTACTCACCTGTGAGGTTCAGGTGCTCATTATTTAATGCGTAGCCCAACACCAAATCAACCATTAGCCCTTAGTATGGAACCATACCAGTGTGGTGAAAGCTGATTGTTGTCCTTTTATAGTTTCAGCTCTAAGCTGCGAAGGGAGGAGTTGGATCATTTGAGGAGAGAGGTGGACACACTCAAAACCCAGCTCAGTGAGTCTCACATACAGTCTTGTTCTCAAGTTTTTTTTTCTGCAGGACTACACGTGTCTCAGACTCAACGCTGTAGAGAGGGCAAGCACTGTCTCGCTTACTCCTACCCTTTTCTTTCATCATACGTGTGTGTGTGACAGGGAGGCAGGAGGAAGACATGTTTCTTCAACAGTCGGAGGCCAGAGAGACGAGGAGGCAGTATGAACGCAGCTGCAAGGTATTAATGAATGAAGGAATTTAATTAATGATTGAATAATTAAAGAATGTAATTTGAGTGACTTGTTTTCTCTCTGTCTCCCGACCTCTAACCTATATACTTTGCCTTTCCCCAGACACTAGAGGAACTGACAGACAGCTACAGAAACCACAGCTTTGACCTGGCCAAGACTGTTTCTCAATACACACACACAGAGCAGGAGGTCCGCCAGATCAGGTGTGTGTGTGTGTGTGTGTGTGTGTGTGTGTGTGTGTGTGTGTGTGTGTGTAATGCTATCACTGTGTCCTGCAGGATAACTGTATCAGAGCTGAAGGACGAGATCAGGAGTCTGATTCTCCGGGAGAGACATCACACACCTACTGTTACACTACACACAGCAGGTAAGAGACACACACACACACAACACACATCTACTGTTACACAACACACAGCAGGTAAGAGACAAACACACACTACACACAGCAGATAAGAGACACACACAACACACACCTACTGTTACACTACACGCAGCAGGTAAGAAACACACACACACATCTACTCACCTGAGTAGTTTAACCCTGTTTGTCCATAACCCCCTCCCTCTCTCTCCTCTAGTTCCAGCATTAGCTGCCTTCTCCCGCTGTAAAGAGGTCAGGGGTCAAAAGGAGGAGCCAGACTCGGACTCTGACGACTTCAGTCCCACCCCCAGTCTGGCTGAAGTCAGCTCTGATGACCTGTCCTGGCTGGATGATAGAGACACAGGTACACTCACACTGCTCCTGTTGGTGAGGAGCAGAATGAGTCCCATATGGGTCCAGTTTGTTTCAGAGGAACAGAAAGTGTTGTAACCCTCTCCCATACACACCACACATGTACATTTGGGCTGTAGATCTAATCGTTTCAGTGACTCATCACAACATGTCTGACTCACCAAGGAACAGGATGCTGGCTTAACAGTGTACATGTGTCTGTGTGTGCATGCGTGCCTACCTGATTTGTGTGTTTGCACCATAGATCTAGCACAAAGGAAGAGGGATCTTTTGTAGTTTTTATATGTTTGAAATATGTTTAATAAAAAATACAAAAAATGATGAGCTTGCAGGTGTGTGCGCACACTCAGATATTGGAGTTGTATTTGGGTTCATGTAAGACACACCAGTGACCTCCACTGAATGTGTGTTATGTGACTGACTGTAGCTCTGCTTGCCTGAGGAGAGGACAGAGAATCCCTAATTTCCTCTCTATCGATGTCTGCTGGTTAGCAGTTTGAGAAATATGTGTGTGTGTGTGTGTGTTTTTGGATGGGATCCTAAACACTTCCTGTAGTGTGTGTGTGTGTGTGGCATCATCTAATTATCCTGTCCGCATTCGCCTCGATTGCTCTGGAAAACATTGAGGTCTGATCCCAATCACTCTTACGGGAACACTAGTCTACTGCTAAAACCCTTGGGACTAGTACACACACACGTTGACTGTTCTCTCTTTCAGCTCCTCGTCTAGCAGTACCTCGGGTACGCCAGAGCTCCCATTCTGCAGTAAATGACCTCAGAGGACCAGGAAGTGGCCTGGATGATGATGATGATCTGGATGATGATGATGATGATGGAAACCTGGAGTTGGGGTCAGACAGCCCCCCCGACCTCAGCCTCAATGACCTTTGAGAGGCTCCGTCATGCCATAGTGTTCTAGAATGCTAGGAGTTCTTTCTTTGAGAAGTTTTAAATGTCTCCACATGGGGAGACTGATAAAGGTTTTGGGCACAAACCTCAAACCCTTATTAAAGAGGATTATGAAAAGGCTCAACTCAGCTTGAGAAAAAGAAAACACCTTATTTTATAAACTCCGATGTGATGATGCGCTGTCTGTTGTCTTGTGTCAGTGTTTTTGGGGAAAAGGTGTACAATAGTGTTTTGTATTACACACCAGTAGTATTTAACTCAACTGTGTGGCAGCATTCTGTGATTACCTTAATGAATTACATCTGGGGAAAGCTTTGATTTCACTGACGATATACAACTTGATGATCACTGGTGTTTTTGAGTCTAAGACCTAATAAATATGGTGGACTAATGTTTACTTTTACTATCTAAGGCTGATGCAAATCAGTGAGGTGCGATATCCTATTTAGTACTGTATTTACATCCATTTACTGTAAAGTATTGAGATGCAGCCCAGGCCTCTCTTCCCTCTCGCCTTTGGACCACAGACAAGTCCTGCTGTGTAACATGAGTCAGTCTGTTTAATATTTCAGCAGTTAGACTGTCTAGCCAGACCCCTACACACACACACACACACACACACACACACACACGGGACAGGTTCATGGAGCGAGGGACCACAGATGGGCTGGGGAGAAGAAGAGGGGGTTAATGGAGGGCAATGGGGAAGGGATGAGACAGGGAGGGGCTTTGGCCATAGTGATGACAAGTTTTAATGTGGATGAATCAGGGCTTTCTCTTACAGTTCTATCACACAGCCAAGTACTAGACCAATGCTTGTTTAAATGTTACATTGACTCACTGTACGGCCTTAAAACAAATGTGGTGTGTTTGGGCTTCTGCAATCAAATTCTGGATGAAGAGCTGTAATAAAATAGTTAATTTGTTGTAGTTACTTTTGTTAGTGTGTGTGTGTGCGTCAGCCACCGCAGCCCAACAACCAAGATCTGTAATGAGAAACAGAAACGAGGATGGTTTCATATCTTTAATCAAAAAACATAAACTCCAGAATCCACGTCAAACAGTAAAACATATCAACCTTATAATACAACCAGTTAACTTTTTGGCACTTCATATAAGGAACTACTAATACATGGGTGCAAATTAACTACCATTCCACATGGAGTCAAATAGAACCACTCTGTTTCAACTCTGACTTAAGTCCTGTTGATGCAGATAACTGTCAAGACAACAAACGTCAGAGGAGTCTGCAACAAACTAATCTGGTAGCCCAAGCAGGAACACTAAGGCCTAGATTAAATCCGGACCGTGGAAGATCCATACTATAGCGCGATTGAAATTTAAAGGCAATGGTTCCGCATTCGTGGTGACATTTCAATCACGCTATAACGCGGATCTTCAGCAGTCGATTGAATCTAGCCCTAAATCAGTTAACTTTGACAAACATTCAGAAATAGACATAACTAATGTTTATCTTATTTGTTTAAAAATGTCAACTTTGGAGTCAATCATACCATGTCCATTGATTTCAAGTCTACCTATCTTTATGAAGTTGGAATGTAAAGTTAATTCAGAATATTATGAAATTTAGCTGGATAACTTTTTGATCCTGCTTTGTGCCATACCCCCGTCTGTGCCATATATACTGTCTCCAACACAAGGCCTATGGCTTCAACTCAAGTCTCCCCAATAGAGGTTGGGGTAGGGAAGGAGGGAGGGGGTGTTATTTTCTCCTGTGTGTCTAACACACGCAGACTAACACAGACTCCATTCACCTCACATCAATGGAGCATTATGCTCATTATGTCACAAAAGCCTTACATTAAAGAGTTTCTGTCTCTGACCTCGTGCTATACATTAACAATGTCTGTGTTCATGGAGTAGTTTATCAGATTTCTCTTCCCTTGAGACAGTTAATGGACTGCATGCTAATGGTAGCAGCTAGCACTGACTGACTTGGGCAACAAGTTACCCTCATGTCAAGTAGTTACATGATTAAACCAATGAATGAATTGTATTGAAAGACAACTGGCCAAAATCAGTTGGAAACACTGCTGCTGAATCTGCCCAAGGCTCGTCCTAAGACATGTTAGAACATAGGTCTGGGCCAGGCTGTGAGAACTACAGTAACAGACAAACCAGCCTTAGAGTTCACAACACGTGCTTTGAAATGTAGAATTCTAACAAGCATGGAATGTATTGAGCCGCCATCAAGGATGGTTTCCTCTGTATATACAGTTGAAGTCGGAAGTTTACATACACTTAGGTTGGAGTCATTAAAACTCATTTTTCAACCACTCCACACATTTCTTGTTAACAAACTACAGTTTTGGCAAGTCAGTTAGGACATCTAATTTGCGCATGACAGAAGTAATTTTTCCAACAATTGTTTACAGACAGATTATTTCCCTTATCATTCACTGTATCACAATTCTAGTGGGTCAGACGTTTACATACACTAAGTTGACTGTGCCTTTAAACATCTTGGAAAATTCCAGAAAATGATGTCATGGCTTAAGAAGCTTCTAATAGGCGAATTGACATAATTTGAGACAATTTGAGATGTACCTGTGGATGTATTTCAAGGCCCATCTTCAAACTCAGTGCCTCTTTGCTTGACATCATGGGAAAATCAAAAGAAATCAGCCAAGACCTCAGAAAAAAAAACTGCAGACCTCCACAAGTCTGGTTCATTCTTGGGAGCATTTTCCAAATGCCTGAAGGTACCACGTTCATCTGTACAAACAATAGTACGCAAGTATAAACACCATGGGACCACGCAGCATACCGCTCAGGAAGGAGACGCGTTCTGTCTCCTAGAGATGAACGTACTTGAATGTACTTTGGTGTGAAAAGTGCAAATCAATCCCAGAACAACAGCAAATGACCTTGTGAAGATGCTGGAGGAAAAAGGTACAAAAGTAAAACGAGTCCTATATCGACATAATCTGAAAGGCCGCTCAGCAAGGAAGAAGCCACTTCTCCTGCCATAAAAAAGCCAGACTACGGTTTGCAACTGCACATGGGGACAAAGATCATACTTTTTGAAGAAATGTCCTCTGGTCTGATGAAACAAAAATATAATTGTTTGGCCATAATGACCATCATTATATTTGGAGGAAAAAGGGGGAGGCTTGCAAGCAGAAGAACACCATCCCAACCGTGAAGCACGGGGGTGGCAGCATCATGTTGTGGGGGTGAGGGACTGGTGCATTTCACAAAATAGATGGCATCATGAGGATGGAAAATTATGTGGATATATTGAAGCAACATCTCTAGACATCAGTCAGGAAGTTTAAGCTTGGTTGCAAATGGGCCTTCCAAATGGACAATGACCCCAAGCATACTTCCAAAGTTGTGGCAAAATGGCTTAAGGACAACAAAGTCCAGGTATTGGAGTGGCCATCACAAAGCCCTGACCTCAATTCCATAGAAAAATCTTGGGAAGAACTGAAAAAGCGTGTGCGAGGAAGGAGGCCTACAAACCTGACTCAGTTACACCAGCTCTGTCAGGAGGAATGGGCCAAAATTCACCCAATTTATTGTTGGAAGCTTGTGGAAGGCTACCCGAAACGTTTGACCCAAGTTAAACAATTTAAAGGCAATGCTACCAAATACTAATTGAGTGTATGTATGTAAACTTCTGACCCACTGGGAATGCGATGAAAGAAATAAAAACTTAAATAAATCATTCTCTCATTTCACGTTCTTAAAATAAAGTGGTAATCCTAACTGACCTAAGACAGGGAATATTTACTAGGATTAAATGTCAAGAATTGTGAAAAATTGAGTTTAAATGTATTTGGCTAAGGTGTATGTACATTTCCGACTTCAACTGTAGCTCTAGTGGGGATGAAGAGTCCATTCGGGCTCTATATGAAGATAAATGTGCTAAAGATACTCAGAGAGACAACCTCCCACCTTACAAGTGTGACTGACCAGGTTTGAATCCAGGTTGTCTGCACGCAACAAGGCAGTGTTAGCCCAATGAACTAAAACCACCAGAGACTCCCAATAGAGAAACACAATGAACAATAACAAGCAGGATCTTTAGAGAGGAACTAGTTTCCATGGAAACGCTCAACTTAAATACCCCAAACCACATCCCCCCCACCCTCCCGTCCCCACATACGCGCGTGCATGCTTGCTCAACCATGCACAGACACGCACACACATACATGTCCTCTGTAACGTAAAGTGCAAACGTACTGTACAACACTATATAGCCAGGCACAAGTAGCCTACCAGGCTCTAACTAGTGATGAAAGAGAGGATCCCTCGTTACCGAACACTCAACCAAAACACAGCTGACAGAGTGCACCCTAGCATATAGAAGGTAGAATGTAGAAGTGGGAATGCTGCTGATGGAACTTCGGATCCACATAGACCAGGAAAAAGAGCTGTTCACACTCACACAGAAACACCCTGTTGCTCACAGAGACACAAAGGTGGTGAGGGAACGCCAGGGATGCATCTCAATGGTATAAAATGGCGCCTCCCTCTCCTCATCTCCATCTGCACTGACTTGAAAACACAGGCTCGATAAAAGCAATATGGAGGATGCCTATCAGCGACTGGCTTTCACCCGTCCACGTCTCATGTCAGTGCGGATAAAAGAAAGGATATGAGGACAGGGGACAAGGAGAGAAGGCCAGGTTGGACTATAGAGACGCAGCCCCAGTTCAGAGGGAGAAGGTCTGTGGGGGTCTGGCTGTTCCATCAGGTCATACAGTGTCCTCAATCATCATCAGTAGCTGTACATGGACAGGGGAGTATCCTCCATCATATCATCCTAAACAGGGGAAAACACAACAGGATGTAAGCAGGAACAGGAGTAAATGGTGAGCGCTGGTCAAGATGACAGGTGGTGAGTGAAGTAAACACTAATGCTATCAATGGCTACTTAGTGTAATAGCTCACAAAAGAAGACTGACGCTTACGCAAGTCTTCAGGTCTCATTAATGTTAAGCGTTACACTGTCTCTTCACCTAACCACTTGTGTTCCATTGTCTCACCATAGGCAGGTCCTGGAGCCTGCGGAACTCAGGCCGCTGATCCCCGTCGTCGCAGTTTGATGAAGAGGAGCAGGGTGATGATGGCTGCAGTGACGATGAAGACTGACACTAGTCCAGCTAGGAGAGGGTCCAGGGCAGGAGCACCACTATGGAACACTGGTTCCCCTGCTCGGGTGAGGGGGAACATATTATACTATATATACAGTTGAAGTCGGAAGTTTACATACACTTAGGTTGGAGTCATTAAAACTCGTTTTTCAACCACTCCACAAATTTCTTGTTAACAAAATATAGTTTTGGCAAGTCAGTTAGGACATCTACTTTGTGCATGACACAAGTAATTTTTCCAACAATTGTTTACAGACAGATTATTTCACTTATAATTCACTGTATCACAATTCCAGTGGGTCAGACGTTTACATACACTAAGTTGACTGTGCCTTTAAACAGCTTGGAAAATTCCAGAAAATGATGTCATGGCTTTAGAAGCTTCTGATAGGCTAATTGACATCATTTGAGTCAATTGGAGGTGTACCTATGGATGTATTCCAAGGCCTTACTTCAAGCTCAGTGCCTCTTTGCTTGACATCATGGGAAAATCTAAAGAAATCAGCCAAGACCTCAGAAAAAAAATTGTAGAGCAATTGGGAGCATTTATCCTTGGGAGCAATTTCCAAATGCCTGAAGGTACCACTGTCATCTGTACAAACAATAGTACGCAAGTATAAACACCATGGGACCACGCAGCCGTCATACCGCTCAGGAAGAAAACGGGTTCTGTCTCCTAGAGATGAACGTACTTTGGTGTGAAAAGTGCAAATCAATCCCAGAACAACAGCAAAGGACCTTGTGAAGATGCTGGAGGAAAGAGGTACAAAAGTATCTATATCCACAGTAAAACGAGTCCTATATCGACATAACCTGAAAGGCTGCTCAGCAAGGAAGAAGCCACTGCTCCAAAACTGCCATAAAAAAGCCAGACTACGGTTTGCAACTGCACATGGGGACAAAGATCATACTTTTTGGAGAAACGTCCTCTGGTCTGATGAAACAAAAATAGAACTGTTTGGCCATAATGACCATCGTTATGTTTGTAGGAAAAAGGGGGAGGCTTACGAGCCGAAGAACACCATCCCAACCGTGAAGCACGGGGGTGGCAGCATCATGTTGTGGGGGTGCTTTGCTGCAGGAGGCACTGGTGCACTTCACAAAATAGAAGGCATCATGAGGCAGGAAAATTATGTGAATATATTGGAGCAACATCACAAGACATCAGTCAGGAAGTTAAAGCTTGGTCGCAAATGGGTCTTCCAAATGGACAATGACCCCAAGCATACTTCCAAAGTTGTGGCAAAATGGCTTAAGGACAACAAGTCAAGGTATTAGAGTGGCCATCACAAAGCCCTGACCTCAATCCTATAGAAAATTTGTGGGCAGAACTGAAAAAGCGTGTGCGAGCAAGGAGGCCTACAAACCTGACTCAGTTACACCAGCTCTGTCAGGAGGAATGGGCCAAAATTCACCCAACTTATTGTGGGAAGCTTGCGGAATGCAAATTAAACAATTTAAAGGCAATGCTACCAAATACTAATTGAGTGTATGTAAACTTCTGACCCACTGGGAATGTGATGAAATAAATAAAAGCTTAAATAAATCCTTCTCTCTACTATTATTCTGACATTTCACATTCTTAAAATAAAGTGGTGATCCTACCTGACATAAGACAGGGAATTTTACTAGGATTAAATGCCAGGAATTGTGAGTTTAAATGTATTTAGCTAAGGTGTATGTAAACTTCCGACTTCAACTGTACATATATAACGCAGGATGTTTATGGCAACTTAATTGGGGAGGACGGACTTCTGGTAATGGCTGGAGTGGAATGGTATCCAAAACATCAAACACACGGTTTCCATGTGTTTGATGCCATATCATTTGCTCCGTTCCAGCCATTATTATGATGCGTCCTCCCCTCAGCAGCCCCCTGTGAAATATAATATATTAAATATATCATATTATAAAATATAAACACAAGCTATTAACAGGATGTCTTACAAAAGAGAATGAGACAGACTTGATTGTAGGGTAGTGACAGAGAAAGCGAGCAAGCCCGGGGCTTTCTGGGCATAGGACTAAACTGACGCACCCAGCACTGAACTGGCATCCCAACAAAAGCTATGCTGTTCTTTGTTTCCCTGCACAAGTCTGCCCCCCACACACACACACACTCCCTCCTAAACATCTAAGGGTACTATCAGCACCACTACCCCACAATCATCTCTCTGTCTGGCAAGAGTCAGTCAGTCATGGGACTGACGACTGGACCGTTTAATACTGTGGTTGCTGCTGTTTGATAACAAATAACAAAACACTCTCATAGCAACATAACACACACACACATACACAACGAATACATCTACTCACCATCCACCACATTGAGCTGAGAAGGGATGTCGGCATGCGTTTTAGCCTGGGATGGAGGGCTGCTGGCTGGGGTGGAAGCCGGGAGAGGGGTGATGCTGGATGTCTGGGGCTCAGACGTAGGTACAGCCGGGGGAGAGGTGGTGGTAGTGGTGGTGGGAATGGGACTGAGGGGCTGTTTAGGCTGGGTAGGGTTAGAGGTCTCTGGGTTAGGGCTGGGGGTTGAGCTGGGCTGGGGGTCAGTGGAGGTGTTAGTTGGGTGGGTCTCAGGCCTAGTAGGGGGTGGGGAAGCGGTGGTGGTAATGGGTGAGTGAGTTTTGGAGTGATGAGGGGCATGGCTGGATGGAGTGGTGGAGTGGACAGGTGTGTGTGTGGGGGTGGTGAAAGGTTTGTGAACGAGGACTGTGGTGGTGGGTGTGTGTGTAGGGGCAGTGTGGTTGTCAGAGGTAGCATCAGAGGGCTGTACGGTTTCTTCAGTGAGGTTCTCCGGGCCAGGGGTCTTCTCGGGGATGGGAGTGGGGGCAGGGACCCCCACACTGGTGGCTAGAAGAGAGAGGAAGAAAGGTTTTTAAGTGAAATTCAATTCAAAGAAAAGAAGGACACATTAATGTATTACGTTTACAAATCTTTTTATCAATTAGAAAAGCAATTGATAGGTGAGAAGTCACAGTCAATATCTGCATAAAAAACACAGTTGAACGTACACACACACTCAAATTAGCAGTGTTATCTTCTAACTCCCAGCCAGAGGACACAGAGGAGAGACAAGCAGCAGTGTTGTGATGAGATAATATATACCTGTAAAACCTCCCAGAGGGACACAGATACAGAGAGTGAGTGAGGTGCAGGTGGAGGGGGTGTATGTTTGCAATGAGCCAATGTGTGTGTGTGTGTGTGTGTGTCAGAATCCAAACGTTCTCACATTTCTGTGCGAAATCACACTGAATTTAATCACAGCGCATCTCTCCTCCTCCTCTTCCACCCCCCTCTAGTTCTACACTCTGCCCTGTTCCTTGTACAGTACATTTACCTGGGACCTCTTTTACCACTACGACTGCTGTGTCGTTGCTACTGCTGCTGTTGCTACTGCTGCTGTTGTTGTTGGAGAGCCCTCCATCAGTGAGGTTGCTGGCTGGCTTTGGGGAGTCTGTGCTGGGGAGGGACAGAGAGCCTGGAGGAGAGGGAGAAACTCCTGGGAGGGGTGCCTGAATAGCCCTGGACATACCTGGGGTCAGAGGCCCGTCTGAGGGAGTGGAGTGAGCACCATGGTCCAGGCCTGGAGAAGAGAGACATTCAGGGTGACATTTTGCCAGGCAGTTAATAGGAGTGTGTTGCTGAAGCAGTGCACAATAAGGAATGACGTAAGGAAAGTCATCAAATAGTATATTCATGATCTCTGAAATAAGCCAATCTGTGAATTATGCATTTCTTCCGTCAGATAGTCCTTGTTTTCCAGAAGAATGACAGATCTATTAGATCCCTTCAGGACCAGTTAGGATAATTTCTTCCAACTCCTCCTGAGAAGGGGAGGCTGCTCTATTTTTAAAGAAGTGTAGACAGAGAGGATAGATGGTCTACTGGAATAGATGGTAAGGCAGAATACAGACGTAACATGTATTATTCAACTCTGGTCTATGTCTGCTAAAGAGGAGACATACGGGACATGCTGAGAGTCGGATTCCTTTTACATTTTAAAGGACTGCCATCACAAAAAATATGCATATTCAAACACAACTATCTGTGACTGTCTGTTGCGCTGACAATTGCAGTTAAACAACACGATTCCTATGCAATTAAGGAAAGCTTGATCCAAAGTGAACTGACATTTGGAACCCATACAATAGCCAACCAGTAACACTCAATGACCACCTTAAGAAGATGAACATCAGGTTAGATATTTAGATTCACCAATCTCTCTTGCCCTGCCGAAACAATCTCTATTCTAAAACAGTCTCACCATAGTAATCAGGTAGGCTTTGTCACTGTCAGCATTAGTACCAAAAACATTGTAGTTGTTTTTTGCATGGTGACCCACCAGATGAACAACCCCAGGTCTGT
Organism: Brachymystax lenok tsinlingensis; assembly: GCA_030435695.1. Lineage (NCBI taxonomy): Eukaryota > Metazoa > Chordata > Actinopteri > Salmoniformes > Salmonidae > Brachymystax > Brachymystax lenok. The sequence continues at coordinate 24,360,420 of CM059790.1, read as the reverse complement.
AACCACAAGTTAGTGTTGAACCATTAGGGAGCATTAGTTCCAAAAGAACTGCAGAATCCTGCTAAAGTAAATGGGACATTTTTAGCTTTGTGTCATGCCTGTTATCATGCTGTATACGCGGTTCAACAGAGTTGTATTGCAGCCAGAAAGGTCACATGTGCTATCTTTCTGTCTCTCTTCTCCTCTGTCTGTCCTTCCCTCGTCCTCATTTCCATCTATCTATTCCTCTCCTCCTTACCCTCTTTCCTTCTCACCTCCTCACACTCCCTCCACCTCGCTCTCTCACACTCCTCCTCCTCTCCCCCCTCTATCTGATAAAGTCCAGAATACCAGTCTAATGCCATTACAAGCCAGTGACACCGTGACGTGGAGCCTCTTATTCCCCTCTCCATCACTCACACAGCTCAACACACACCAACAAACACACAGTGACGTGGAGCCTCTTATTCCCCTCTCCATCACTCACACAGCTCAACACACACCAACAAACACACAGTGACGTGCACACAACATGCTGACGGCAAGAAAGCCCATGCATGTACACACAAACATTTGACATAGCTATAAAATACCATGCACACACACAAATGTACACATATCAGTGTGTGAAAAGTGAGTGGCTGTACAATACTGGCCCTGTTCCCCTGCCTCAGCTCTGTTAGGGCTGCTCAGGTCAAGCTTTGGGGGGAGGGTGTGTGTATGTGTGTGTTGTGTATGGAGGGGTCTCGGGAGTTATAAAGGGAACCACTGTTTGCCATAGAGAAACACTTTCCCCTTTTCATGCTTTACAGGGTCACACACATGAACACACACATACACACTCCGCAGTCACAAACACACACTCAGGGGGATACAGCATGTACCTGGGGATATAACTTGACCCTTACGTCTGAAAGAACAGCCAAACATTTCTCTACTAGCAGCTGGGCAGTTTTCCTTTCAGCACTGGGTGTGTATCTGTGTGAGAAGCTATACTGTGGCCATTTTCTAGACCCATATTTAGGCTATACAAATCTAGGGACAATCAGAATAACAAGAATATGACAATGTTGCTCAGTGAAATTGGCCACTTATTTACAAACACAAAATCCTCCTAAGACCCTGTATAAAAAAATAAACATCTGAAAGAAATCTGTATATCCACAGATTAAAAATGTAAATATCAGAGTTCACATGGAATATAGAAAAGGAAATATTGTGTGCAACAGTGACCTTTTCAGAAATCCTTATTCAGGTTTACGTTTTTGCCCTGGTTTGGCCTCTTTCTCTTCTCATCCCCCCTTTCTCTACTTTTCCTCTCTTTAAATCCTCGTCACCTCCTCTTCTCTCCTCTTCTACAATTTAATCTAACCAAGCTTGGAAGAAAAATGTCAGTTGACTACATGACTATAGACTAGAAGATGACTGGATGTCACTTTAGTTGACAGCATATACAGCCAACTGCAGGCTTTGACATTCAACTGACTGGGTTTCCACACTCATTTACGAGCAGCAGCAAATGCCACCCTGTGACTCTATGCTATTTCCAAGTTCATTTTAATTCCAGCTTGAAGACCTTGTGACAGCATCGTGCTGCAATTAATAAAACAGTAGAATTGAGAGTTAGAAAGAGAGAGAGGGGGGGGGGACAGAGAGAGAATGTGAGATGGCAAAAAGAAGGATGGAGGGGTCAGAAAGGGAGAGAGAGATGGGAGGGAGAGTTGTAAGAGAAATGGAGAGTGAGTGAGTGAGGAGCTGAGGTCTGGTATGGAGGAGCTAATACTGCAGCAATAAATGCTCTGTACCTTTATAAAACACTAAGGCCTGGGCTGTCTCTGTATTAGATAAGCCATATGCCACTTTAGTTTTGGGCTGGCTTCATTGCTGTCTAGGAGAGGGAGACAAAAGAGAGAGACAGAGGGAGCTGGCCAGAACACAGTTAAGAGTGTGGCAGGCACATAAATGTTTGTTCTGAACTATAAATAACTGTAATTGTTCCAAAGCCTACTCAGCCCCTCCTGCTGAGTGCACACACACACACACACACAGACACACAGACAGAGAGAGAGAGAGTATGTATATTGGACACACAAAATTGTAGCAATCCTTGGTACAATAGTATAGAGTGCTTGCCTTGCAACCCTAGACCTCAGTACGAGTTGTGGTCGGGGACTGATTTGGGCCGGAATTTGCGTTTCTTTAGTTGGAAAGTGTGCTAGACATCTAGGAGCTGTGGCAGACACACAGGGCATCTGTAAGAACCTTGGTAAGAACACACCCAGTCTGCCTGCATCCTCCCTCTGTGGTTTGTCGAAACAAATATAATTGTGTGCATCTCAAGACACTAGACAAGTGTCCTGGGGTACCCCAAGGGGCCGTGGTTGCTCATTTTAGTTCCATCCCAGCACTAACACCTGTTTGCCCTTGATTAGTTGAATCAGGTGTGTTACTACTGGGCTGGAACAGAAAGGTGCAGCGCTGGGGGCCCTCCTTTTAGGAAAGGGTTGAGGAACACTGATCTAAGGCAGCATCCTTTCACCTTTTCCTTCATATTCACAGTAGAGAGAACACCTGTTACATTATCTATAAAGTGCACAAAGATTTAACACCCGCACCATGGAACCAGGGTCCAACCCTACAACCCCCCCATGCTTGTCCTCAGAAGATGACCCTGTGTGTGTAGCTTGCTTGTGTGTGTGTGTGTGTGTGAGATAAAGAGACCCTAGACTGATTACAGTTAAACAGCCAGTTGTTATTCTGAACAACAAAAACTGATCAATAGAAATATCTAAAAACAGCTAATTGTGTGTGAACTACTGTATATGCTGAACTGTTTGTGAATAAAATCTTTGTTCATTGTAGCAGACCAACAAGACGACTTTTAGTGGTTGGTATGGCTAACTAACTGCTTCAGAGAGAGTTACAATTATCATGGTAGGCCTAGCACTTGTTAACAGTGTCATAACCTAGGCATATGCTGTCTGCATCTCTCTCACACACCTAAGTCTTTACTATGCCTGTGAAATGTTAACTAATAATGTGAGAGACAGAGCAGACCATCAAATTAAACACAGAACAAAACTAGGATCAGCAGAGGTTTGAGATAGAGAGAGAGAGAGAGAGAGAGAGAGAGAGAGAGAGAGAGCAACGAATGAGATGATGAAAATGTGAAGGTGGATTTGAAATGACAATTTAGTATTTACCTCAAGAAGTAAGCAGTAGCAGGGGGGACGGGAATATAGAGAGAAGAGGAAAAATAAATTGACTGAAATAACTGCTAGATGCATAACTGTTTTACAAACCTACAGACACAATGACTTCGACATACAGCAAATAAATCACATGGGATTTTTGCTTATTCAAACAGGCCTTCAACTTATCCATCATGCGCACAATTCAAAAACTAAAGGATCTGAGAGCCAGGACTACAATGTATTCTGTGTGTATGTATTCTAACAACCTCTGAAACTGCGAAAGAAAACACAGAAGTGCGAATCCCAGAGATTCTTACCTTCTACATTCGAACCCAAGCTGAGGATCAGAGCGCACAGACCGACGAGTATTTTGGTTTCCATCGCTCTCTCCTATGATTTAACAGTAACTATTAGAACACGGATGCCGTCTCGTCCTCTTCGCAGAGGTCTGTTGTAGTTAGTTCTCTGTGGCCTCCCACCTATAAATAACTGTTAGCACGGCGGCCTTATGGAGAGCAAGAGTGAGCTACTGTAGCTTGCTTGACGAGTCTCCGAAGTGCGCGAATACAAAGTATTCCCCTAAGCGAATACAAAGTGCCACGTGTTTAACGCAGTTATTGGTGGGTCTCCTTCCCTGCTGACTCACTAGTTCTAGCTACTGTACCTCAGCAGTCTGACGAACACACAACGTAAAGAGATCCAAGCCAAATAGACTGATTTTCCTATTAGCCTTTGGTCAGAAAGAGGAGTGCCATCGCCGAACCATCACCACCAGAGACACAAGTGCCAATAGAAGGGGCGTGATGGAGAGAGGGGAGGAGAACCAGGAAGCGGCACAGAGACGCCTTGGAATTATAACTCATACAGCAGATTTATCAATTCATCATACAGTCTGTGACAGAAATAGGGGACATGATTTTCTCAATAAAGGATGCCCTCCTCATATGGTGCAGAGGAGCAAAATGGCAGAGGCCTATCTGTTCTACATAATGTTCTAAGAAAATAATAATATACTAAACTCTGTTTTACTAATTTTTAGGAACATTTACACTTGCTGGCTCTCTGGAAAGAAAATCGTTTATTTCGTGTGTCTCTTTCACTGACAAGAAATATAGTCATATTGAAAAATCATATCTAAAAAATATGAAATTGATCAACTAAATTGCATTTCCCACCAAGTAAATTGAAGGCTACTGTCCTGTCATCAACTGACATAACTGGCTATGACATAACAGGGCGTTTTTCTGTAATAAAAATGTATGCAATGTTTTCAAACAGCCACCAAGAGGCCCTGTTGCACTGTAAACCAATCTACAAAGCGACGAGAATCCATAGACTGAGAAACCCATCACTTACCCCTCTCGTCTTGCCACATGCAAGCAACGTCAGATAGAGCGAATTTCTGTCACCTTTTCATCAACATTTCCTATGTATTGTTAGGAAATAAGTGCAAAACATCCATGATGTTGAATACCATAAGAGTCAAATATATGGCTCTGCATAGAGATATGCAAATGTATATCACTACTATAGATTTTAAAATTCAAGACTGGAACATACGTAAAACATATACCATGAAAGATTTTCATACAATTGTAATGCCTCATGATTTGTCTTTATAAAACGATCACTGGTTTGAAAGCAGGGCCGTGGCTGAGGGAAAGACAAGTGGCATAATAGCTTCTCATTGGATGTGGGGACAGTGACGTTGCAGAGGCTGAAGTCGGTAGCTGGGAGCTGGCAGCATCTGCATTATTTCTACCGTCGTAGCAAAGACAGCGACAATATACTTAGCCAGTAACAATTAACACACATGTCTAATGCCAACGCATGTTTGGATATTAATTAAAACGGTAGGTTTAACTAGCTTCCTAGGTTGTCTTTAAAAACACATTTTCAAGAGGGTAACAAGATGCTTTGCTAGCTAGCTTGTCCCCAGACATACAGAATAATCGGGGCCCACAGAGGCCGGTCAGCTAACAAGGTTTAGTTTAGGAAGCTAAAATTATTTAACTAACACAGAAGAGCCAGTCATCCAAATCGTGGTTACAGACAATTGACTAGTGCTGCGTTCTGTAGCTCGTTAACAAGCTAGCCAGACCGCTAGCTAGCTAAAGAAGCGGCAACAGACCGGTTGGGCTAACATGGAGACATTGGGGAGAATAACAACCACGCCAGATGCCCACGACTTCACAGTGGAAAACGTGGAAAAGGTAAGAATCTTAATCTATGGACAAATTCACCAACCAAACAAGTATAATAATATCAAAAGTGTGTAGCCTACGTGTTTTCTGTAATGTATTTTCAATGGGGTAGTTATAATGGTAGGGGGTATAGCTTTCCACATATACAGTATCATGACATGAGTTGATCAGCTAACCGTGGTGTAACAAACACGTCGTTTTTTTTGTCTTTGCACTGAATGAGACCAGCTAGTCTTTGCAGCTGAAACGTCAACAATAGCAAGTCTTTACCCTGTCCCCTTGCCTGTGTATTCCCCTGTACAGTGGTGGAAAAAGACAGTTACTCAAGTAAAAGTGAAAGTAACTCAAGTAAAATACTACTTTTGTAAAATGATTTGGTTCTAAATATACTTAAGTGTAAAAGTAAATGTATAAGTCATTTCAAATTCCTTATATTAAGCAAAGCAGACGGCACCATTTTCTTGTTATTAAAATGTACATATAGCCAGGGGCACACTCCAACACTCAGACATTATTACAAAAGATCCATTCGTGTTTAGTGAGTCTGCCAGATCAGAGGCAGTAGGGATGACCACGTGTTTTCTTGAAAAGTGCTGAATTTGACAATTTTCCTGTCCTGCTAAGTAATCAAAATGTATTAAGTACTTTTGGGGTCAGGTAAAAAGTACATAATTTTCTTTAGGAATGTAGTTAAGTAAAAGTTATCAAAAATATAAATAGTAGGGTAAACTACAGATACCCCCAAAAACTACTTAAGTGGTACTTTAAAGTCTTTTTACTTAAGTACTCTACACCAATGCCCCTGACTAATCTAAACCAATAGCTATGACTGGAGGGCTGGTCTTGCTCTGTATAATTGACTCTGGGCGATACATCTGTCCTCCTCTCACCCTGTCTGTGATGCACTATATCATCCAAACCACTCTGGTGAAGGTTGTTGTGACTGAATGTAGGCTAGAAGAAAAGGGTAGAGTGGAGTGCATTGTGTATACAGTGCAGAATATCAAAACAAAAGTAAACCAAATACTACTTAGTTCATGTCGAGGTCTAGAATGTAACCGAATGTAATTGCTTGCTGTTTGGTGTTTTAGGCTGGGTTTCTGTATAGCACTTTGTGACATCGGCGGATGTAAAAATGGCTTTATAAATACATTTGATTGATTTAACAGAAAGAGAACAGGCAAGGCACTCCATACTAGGGTTTTAAATCCCTTCATTTCTATGGAATGTGTCTGCCCACTTGAGATTATTTCTCTGATGATGTCATTTCTAGTAGTCTATGTAGAGAGTGTTACGCTTTCTGTCCACATTAATCTTCCTAACATGTCATACACACACTGTATCTATTCCTCTTCATCTGTCACAGACTGACTGCCTGGCTGGCAAGTGGTAGGATTCATCATCAGTATCTAGAACATCTAAAGCTGTTTAATGAATCCACAGCGGCTGATATGTGTGTGTGTTCCGTATATTCCGCCACAGGGAATGCCCGGGCTTGATAGGCATGATAAAACCGATACCATACGCACACAAATGTACTTTTTTAATATGCAGCAGAACACAAACCTCAAGGCAAGTTTTGATGATGTGTGTGCTGGAGCCTGGTGACAGTTGGTGTCCTCAGTACTTAGGAGGACAGAGGAGATAGTACAAAAATATGTTGCACAATGCTGGTGGTCAATAAGATATCAGGATCCATCTCTCCCTCTCGCTCCCTGTGTCTCGCTTGCTCTCTCTCGCATTACTTGGCTTTGTCTAGGCATCTCATTTTCTTTCTCTTGTCTCCCCTTCACTGTCCTTCTCTGTTCTTATTTTTGTGTGATTTTTTTCCCCACCCCCTCAGTTCTTCTGCAGACTGTCCTGCTACTGTGATCTTCTTACAATATTATGCCACCTGTCTGCCTGTTTGTCTTTGTCTGCATTTCTGTCTTTGTCCCTCTGTCTGGTCTAAATTCTGAGAAAGATAAAATGTTTGTGTGCATTACAGTCCATTAGTCTTTGATCAGGCCTGGCTAATTGTGTCTCCATACTGCTGTGCAGTGGAGCTCTCAGCTAATGATTAGCCAGCTGGGAGCGAGAGAGAGAGAATTCTGGTACTGGAGGTCATTATAGCCACCAGCCAACTCTCCATCTCTGTCATCTAAGGTGTGTGTGTTGGCATGCTGTGGCCGCTAGGTTTCTGTGATGAATCTCCCTGTTGCTGGGTGGCCGGTGACCAGGACGAGAGGGGGTTGGTGGAGAGGGGGACGGGTGAGACAGAGAAATTGTGGATGAGATGGAGGAGCGAGTTGGACGGAGGTTGGGAGAGGGTGGGGGTAATGTCTGTGACATTGACAGTAAAGAAAGGAGGGAGTGTGTGAGGGGTGATTTGACCGTCTTGATTAGAGAGAGTGGAAGGGAGTACGAGAAAGAGGGAGGGGAGGGGATATGCGACAGTCATGATTAAGAGAAGGAGAGAGAGAGAGAGAGGTATGGAGAACAGGGGAGATGCAGTGATAAGTGGATGGAGAGGAAATTGAAGCGCAGGGGGAGAGGGAGAATGAGTAAAGATGGAGAAAGGTGTGGCTGTGTCTCAATAGATACAGGTGGCTCCTTCTCATTGGCTCTTTTCGGATTCACACAATACATAGCTAGAGTGTGTCTCAATTGTGTGTAGCTTCCTCTCTGTCTCCTCTCCTTAATCTCCTTGTCTCTTCTCCTACTGCTGTGAATAGGGAAAACTAGGCCGGTAAAAGCAGTCGTTGGCCGGAAGGTGTCCACCATATGTGCTGTTGTTTTCAGATAGATGCAGATGAGAGAGAGGAGACGAGGAATGGAGGGAGAGCAAAACACTGTAGACCAGGGCTCTCCAACCCTGTTTCTGGAGAGCTACCGTCCTGTAAGTTCTTTCCAACCCTAATCTAGCGCACCTGATTCTAGTAATTAGCTGGTTGATAAACTGAATCAGGTTAGTTACACCTGGGGTTGGATTGAAAAAACAGAGTTGGAGAGCCCTGTTGTAGACTGTTGAGATGTACATTGAGTGTACAAAACATTAGGAACACCTTCCTAATATTGAGTTGCACCCCTCTTTGCACTCAGAATAGCCTTAATTAATAGGGGCGTGGACTCTACAAGTTGTCGAAACGTTCCACAGGGAGGCTGGCCCATGTTGACTCCAATGCTTCCCACAGTTGTCAGTTGGCTAGATGTCCTTTGGGTGATGGACCATTCTTGATACACACAGGAAACTGTTGAGCGTGAAAAACCCAGCAGCGTTGCAGTTCTTGACACAAACCGGTGCACCTGGCACCTACTACCATACCCCATTCAAAGGCAATAAAATATTTTGTCTTTCCCATTCATCCTCTTAATGGCACACTTACACAAGCCATGTCTCAATTGTCTCAAGGCTTTAAAATCCTTCTTTAACCTGTCTCTTTCCCTTCATCTACACTGATTTGAAGTGGATTTAATAACAAGTGACATCAATAAGGGATCAAAGCTTTCACCTGGTCAGTCTGTCATGGAAAGACCAGTAGGTAACGCTAACCACTGAGTTCAATGCACATGCAAACATCTCTTCAGTCTCCAACAGCAAATCAATTGAAAGCTAAATTGTGCTTCCCATAAGTGGATAAGAAGAGGAGAGCAAATTGATTCAAAGTCAGCTCTCTCTCGTGTGTGAGCGTGTGCGTTATGGAGAAGTAGGTTCCTGGCCCTGTCTTGGTTCCACCAGTACAATAGCCTTTGTCCCAGCTGTCTGTGTGTATGTGCCCAGCACAATTCCTTGGTGTGTGTGATAATAATGGGTACTGTGGCCAGGCAGGCTGGATATACACTACTGGTCAAAAGTTTACTATTTTCTACATTGTAGAATAATAGTGAAGACATAAAAACTAATGAAATAACACATATGGAATCATGTAGTGACCAAAAGTGTTAAACAAATCAAAATATATTTTATATTTGAGATCCTTCAAATAGACACCTTTTGCACACTATTGGCATTCTCTCAACCAGCTTCATGAGGTGGTCACCTGGAATGCATTTCAATTAACAGGTGTTCCTTCATAAAAGTTAATTTGTGGAATTTCTTCTTTTAATGTGTGTTTAACACTTTTTTTGGTTACTACATGATTCCATATGTGTTATTTCATAGTTTTAATGTCTTCACTATTCTACAATGTAGAAAATAGTAAAAATATAGAAACCCTTGAATGGTGTGTAAAACTTTTGACCAGTAGTGTATATCCTCTCCAAAGATAATCCAGTTAGTGTGTTATTACATCTGTTACCCAACATAGAGGTAGCCTAGACCACCTCATCTCATCCCATTGGATGGCTGCCTGGATGGACCTGGTGCCAGCACCATAAAGCTAACGCCTATCCAGTCCCTTTCTGTGAACAATGAAGACCTAGAGGTACTGAGACACACACACACACACACACACTGAGGGGTAGAAAGAGCGAGGGTGGGAGAGAGAGGTACCAACTACCGAGATACAGAGAGAGGAGCGGAGGGTGGTGGAATGTGACACTGAAACGAGAGTCATTGTGATGTGTAGAGGAGAGAGGGAGATGGTGTTGTGGTATTTCAGTGCATGGCTGATATGAGAGAATTAGAGCACTTCCAGTTGAGCGTGACGTCACGGCCCCTCCCCCATTTCCGTTATCGATGGTTGTTTCTTATAGTACCTGCTCCAGACTAAAATATCTCATATCGTCATACCTGTTTGGGGTTGGATATCGGTATTCTCAATCGCAACCAAATAATGATCATTCAATGGTCGTGAAGCTTCACTAATTGTCTTCATCTTTTTCTGGCTGGGATGCCATAGTCATTGGCAACATGGGAGTTTAAAAATATATCTCTGCGCAGACTTCAGACACAGTCAACAACCGCCCACGCCCCTACACACACACACACACACACACACACACACACACACATCCCAGCTTCATTCATTCATCAGTTCCCCTCCTTCTTCTGCATGTTATTTGATCTCCATTTCACATCATTAATATAAATATGAACAGTTATGATGATGTAAGATGACATAGATCTAATCAATAATGATGATTGATTTATCCAGTCAGACATGAGTCTCTTAGCAGGGCTCTGTCTGTTTGTCCCCCAGGAATGGTACAACAGGGCATAGGCAGTACATTACAATAACTTTACTGGATATCAAAACCCAGACTGCTGTGTGACTCAAGACCATGTCAGCCTGCTGAGCTAAAGCCTAGTCACTAGATCTGGGAGCTACAACGAGTCTTCAGGTCTCAGTTTACTGAACCTCCACTACATATACATTAGTCTGCAGCACCCTAACTGTACCATGGTTGGGAGCAGATTTACTGTGTGGCTGGTTGCACCTGCACACTATACCCCTAGGGGCAGTACATTTCTTTATTTTTATTTTTTTTAATTTCACCTTTATTTAACCAGGTAGGCCAGTTGAGAACAAGTTCTCATTTATGACCTGGCCAAGATAAAGCAAAGCAGTGCAACACAAACAACACAGAGTTACACATGGAATTAACAAACGTACAGTCAATAACACAATAGAAAAGTCTATATACAGTGTGTGCAAATTTAGTAAGATTAGGAAGGTAAGGCAATAAATAGGCCATAGTGGCATGATGGAAGGTAGGCTACTAGGACAGAACAGTTAAACAGAAGTCAACAGACGACCTGCAAGTGAAGTGCTGATCAAGACAGATTCATGTTTATTTTAATATATCGGGTATTTTAAATAGCAGATCCTGTCTCTGAACTGCAGCAGTGCCAAATGTTAGGCCCTATACATGCAGGTAGGCTAGCCTATATTTAGGCAATAAGACACAAGGGGGGGTGGTATATAGCCTATATACCACGGCTAAGGGCTATTCTTCGCAAGACGCAACACGGGAGTGCCTTGATACAGCCCTAAGCCGTGGTATATTGGCCATATACCACAAACCCTGAGGTGCATTATTGCTATGTATTATAAACAACAACAAAATCCAGAAAAACGCACGTGAAAAATGTTAGAAATTGATTTGCATTTTAATGGGGAAATAAGTATTTGAACCCCTCTCAATCAGAAAGATTTCTGGCTCCCAGGTGTCTTTTATACAGGTAACGAGCTGGGATTAGGAGCACACTCTTAAAGGGAGTGCTCCTAATCTCAGTTTGTTACCTGTATAAAAGACACCTGTCCACAGAAGGAAGCAATCAATCAATCAGATTCCAAACTCTCCACCATGGCCAAGACCAAAGAGCTCTCCAAGGATGTCAGGGACAATATTGTATACCTACAAAAGGCTGGAATGGGCTACAAGACCATCGCCAAGCAGCTTGGTGAGAAGGTGACAACAGTTGGTGTGATTTTTCGCAAATGGAAGAAACACAAAATAATTGTCACTCTCCCTCTGCCTGGGGCTCCATGCAAGATCTCACCTCGTGGAGTTGCAATGATCATGAGAACGGTGAGGAATCAGCCCAGAACTACACGGGAGGATCTTGTCAATGATCTCAAGGCAGCTGGGACCATGGTCACCAAGAAAACAATTGGTAACACACTACGCCGTGAAGGACTGAAATCCTGCAGCACCCGCAAGGTCCGCCTGCTCAAGAAAGCACATATACATGCCCGTCTGAAGTTTTCCAATGAACATCAATGATTCAGAGGACATCTGGGTGAAAGTGTTGTGGTCAGATGAGACCAAAATGGAGCTCTTTGGCATCAACTCAACTCGCCGTGTTTGGAGGAGGAGGAATGCTGCCTATGACCCCAAGAACACCATGCCCACCGTCAAACATGGAGGTGGAAACATTATGCTTTGGGGGTGTTTTTCTGCTAAGGGGACAGGACAACTTCACCGCATCAAAGGGACGATGGACGGGGCCATGTACCGCCAAATCTTGGGTGAGAACCTCCTTCCCTCAGCCAGGGCATTGAAAATGGGTCGTGGATGGGTATTCCAGCATGACAATGACCCAAAACACACGGCCAAGGCAACGAAGGAGTGGCTCAAGAAGAAGCACATTAAGGTCCTGGAGTGGCCTAGCCAGTCTCCAGACCTTAATCCTATAGAAAATCTGTGGAGGGAGCTGATGGTTCGAGTTGCCAAACATCAGCCTCGAAACCTTAATGACTTGGAGAAGATCTGCAAAGAGGAGTGGGACAAAATCCCTCTTGAGATGTGTGCAAACCTGGTGGCCAACTACAAGAAACGTCTGACCTCTGTGATTGCCAACAAGGGTTTTGCCACCAAGTACTAAGTCATGTTTTGCAGAGGGGTCAAATACTTATTTCCCTCATTAAAATGCAAATCAATTTATAAAAAATTTCACATGCGTTTTTCTGGATTCTTTTGTTGTTATTCTGTCTCTCACTGTTCAAATAAACCTACCATTAAAATTATAGACTGATCATTTCTTTGTCAGGGGACAAATGTACAAAATCAGCAGGAGATCAAAAACTTTTTTCCCTCACTGTATGAGTGTTCTACTCTATTTATATTTATACCCGGGGTATAATAGGATGCCACCTTTCCAACAAGTCAGTTTGTCAAATTTCTGCCCTGCTAGAGCTGACCCAGTCAACTGTAAGTGCTGTTATTATGAAGTGGATACTAGAGGTCGACCAATTAATCGGCATGGCTGAGTAATTAGGGCCGGTTTTAAGTTTTCAGAACAATCGGTAATCTGCATTTTTGGACGCCGGTTATGGCCGATTACATTGCAATCCACGAGGAGACTGCGTGGCAGGCTGACCACCTGTTACGTGAGTGCAGCAAGGAGCCAAGATAAGTTGCTAGCTAGCATTAAACTTATCTCAACATAATCACTAGTTAACTACACATGGTTGATGATATTACTAGTTTAACTAGCTTGTCCTGCATTGCATTTAATCAATGCGGTACCTGTTAACTACTTAGGGAGTGGTGGGGCGCTCCCGACACTACCCGGTGAAATGTAAGGCGCCAAATTCAAAATCCAAAAGTTGAATTATTAAACGTTCATCAATATACAAGTGTTGCATAGCTCTGATTCTTGGCAATATCACAGCGTTGTCAGATTTCAAAAAGGCTTTACGGCGAAAGCACAACATTTGATTGTTTGAGGATAGCACCTACAATATTTATCTATTAGCATAAATTCATAAACCATCGCGGTTCACACAAAACCCATTTCACAGCGAAAACAAATCCCTTACCTTTTGAAGAACTTCTGCTGAGGGCTTCCCAAGTGTCCAACGAAGACATCCAATGGTTCTTTTGTTAGAAAAAGTCATTTATTATATCCATAAATCTCTGTTTGGTTGGCGCGTTATGTTCATAAAATACAGCGTCCACTCGCCCATTGAACCGTGAAAAGAACACGTTCAACCTATACACTTGTCCAAGAACAATCAAACATCATTGATAATGTATCCTTAGGAACACTTTTATGTATATTTACTATAATATTTCAACCGGATTATAAACTGGACGATAGGAAAGGAAAAAACCACAGTCTTGGCGAGCCCGTGAACGCGCATCCTCTTCTGTTTACATCTTGTGACTAGTTCGAAATTCTTCTTCTATTACCATCCAGAGCAACCTAACATCACCAAACACTGTCTAGAGACTGTTACATCCAGTGGAAGCAATCTTACTCCCATATATAGCTGTTTTCAATAGGGAGGGGTTCAAAATGAGGCAATGTGTCAAAAACACTTTTTCCAGGACAGAAATTTCTCAGGTTTTCGCCTGCTATATCAGTTCTGTTCTACTCACAGACAATATTTTAACACTCTTAGAAACTTCAGAGTGTTTCCTATCCAATAGTACTAATTATGTGCATATCCTAGTTTTTGGGCCTGAGTGGCAGGCCTTTTACTTTGGGCACGCCAGACTCTCCAAAACCGACACCTCAGCTGCCGCTCCCTAAGAAGTTAATTTATCATCGAGTCACAGCCTACTTCAACTTTGCCAAACGGGTGATGATTTAACAAAAACGCATTCGCAAAGAAATCACAATCGTTGCACAAATGTACCGAACCATAAACATCAATGCTTTTCTTGAAATCAATACACAAGTATATTTATTTAGTTAATATTGCCTGCTAACATTCATTTATTTTACCTAGGGAAATTGTGTCACTTCTCTTGCATTCAGTACAAGCAGAGTCCGGGTATATGCAGCAGTTTGGGCCGCCTGGCTCATTGCGAACTGTGTGAAGACCATTTCTTCCTAACAAGGACCGTGATTCATTTGCCAGAATTTTACATAATTATGACATACAGTTGAAGTCGGAAGTTTACATACACTTAGGTTGGAGTCATTAAAACTCGTTTTTCAACCACTCCACAAATTTCTTGTTAACAAAATATCGTTTTGGCAAATCGGTTAGGACATCTACTTCGTGCATGACAAGTACATTTTCCAACAGTTGTTTACAGACAGATTATTTCACTTATAATTCACTGTATCACAATTCCAGTGGGTAGAAGTTTACATGAACTAAGTTGACTGTGCCTTTTAAACAGCTTGGAAAATTCCAGGAAATTATGTCATCTCTTTAGAACCTTCTGATAGGCTAATTGACATCATTTCAGTAAATTGGAGGTGTACCTGTAGATGTATTTCAAGGCCTACCTTCAAACTCAGTGCCTTTTTGCTTGACATCATGGGATAATCAAAAGAAATCAGCCAAGACCTCAGAAAAAAAATTGTAGACCTCCACAAGTCTGGTTCATCCTTGGGAGCAATTTCCAAATGCCTGAAGATACCACGCTCATCTGTACAAACAATAGTACGCAAGTATAAACACCATGGGACCACGCAGCCGCCATACCGCTCAGGAAAGAGACGCGTTCTGTCTCCTAGAGATGAATGTACTGTGGTGCGAAAAGTGCAAATCAATCCCAGAACAAAAGCAAAGGACCCTGTGAAGATGCTGGTGGAAACAGGTACAAAAGTATCTATATCCACAGTAAAACAAGTTCTATATCGACATAACCTGAAAGGCTGCTCAGCAAGGAAGAAGCCACTGCTCCAAAACCGCCATAAAAAAGCCAGACTACGGTTTGCAATTGCACATGGGGACAAAGATCATACTTTTTGGAGAAATGTCCTCTGGTCTGATGAAACAAAAATAAAACTGTTTGGCCATGATGACCATCGTTATGTTAGGAGGAAATAGGGTGAGGCTTGCAAGCCCGAAGAATACCATCCCAAACCGTGAAGCACAGGGGTGGCAGCATCATGTTGTGGGTGTGCTTTGCTTCAGGAGGGACTGGTGCAATTCATAAAATAGATGGCATCACGAGGAAAGAAAATTATGTGGATATATTGAAGCAGCATCTCAAGACATCAGTCAGGAAGGTATAGCTTGGTCGCAAATGGGTCTTCCAAATGGACAATGACCCCCAAGCATACTTCCAAAGTTCCATCATAAAACCCTGACCTCAATTCTATAGAAAATTTGTGGGCAGAACTGAAAAAGCGTGTGCGAGCAAGGAGGCCTACACACCTGACTCAGTTACACCAGCTCTGTCAGGAGGAATGGGCCAAAATTCACCCAACGTATTGTGGGAAGCTTGTGGAAGGCTACCCGAAATGTTTGACCCAAGTTAAACAGTTTAAAGGCAATGCTACCAAATACTAATTGTGTGTGTATGTATGTAAACTTCTGACCCACTGGGAATGTGATGAAAGAACTAAAAGCTGAAATAAATCATTCTCTCTACTATTATTCTGACATTTCACATTCATAAAATAAAGTGGTGATCCTAACTGACCTAACACAGGGAATTCTTACCAGGATTAAATGTCAGGAATTGTGAAAAACTGAGTTTAAATGTATTTGGCTAAGGTGTATGTAAACCTCCGACTTCAACTGTAACATTGAAGGTTGTGCAATGTAACAGCAATATTTTGACTTAGGGTTGCCACCCGTTCAATAAAATACGGAACGGTTTCGTATTTCACTGAAAGAATAAACGTTTTGTTTTCAAAATGATAGTTTCCGGATTTGACCAAATAAGGATTTGACCATATTCTGGATTTGACCACCTAAGGCTCGTATTTCTTTCTGTGTGTTTATTATATTATAATTAAGTCTATGATTTGATATTTGATAGAGCAGTCTGACTGAGCGGTGGTAGGCAGTAGCAGGCTCGTAATCATTCATTCAAACAGCACCTTCCTGTGTTTGCCCGGCAGCCCTTCGCAATGCTTGAAGCACAGCGCTGTTTGAATTCAAGCCTATCAACTCCAGAGATTAGGCTGGCAGTACTATTGTGCCTATAAAAACATCCAATAGTCAAAGGTATATGAAATACAAGTGGCATAGAGAGAAATAGTCCTATAATTCCTATAATAACAACAACCTGTACTTCTTAACTGGGAATATTGAAAATGCATGTTAAAAGGAACCACCAGCTTTCATATGTTCTCATGTTCTGAGCAAAGAACTTAAACTTCAGCTTTTTTACATGGCACATATTGCACTTTTACTTTCTTCTCCAACAATGTTTTTTGCATTATTTAAACCAAATTGAAAATGTTTCATTATTTGAGACTAAATAGATTTTATTTATGTATTATATTAAGTTAAAATAAAAGTGTTAATTTAGTATTGTTGTAATTGTCATTATTACAAATACATATATAAAAATAGGCCGATTTTAATCGATATCAGCTTTTTTTGGTCCACCAATAATCGGTATCGGTGTTGAAAAATCATAATCGGTCGACCTCTAGTGGAAACGTCTAGGAGCAACAACGGCTCGGCCTCGAAGTGGTAGGCCACACAAGCTCACAGAAAGGGGGCTGCCGAGTGCTGAAGCGCGTAGAGCGTAAAAATCCTCTGTCCTCGGTTGCAACACTCACTACCAAGTTCCAAAATGCCTCTGGAAGCATCTAAGCGTCGGCTGGAGGGGTGTAAAGCTCGCCGCCTTTGGACTCTGGAGCTGTGGAAACGCGTTCCTTGCAGTGATGAATCTGGCATTCCGACAGATAAATCTCGGTTTGGCGGATGCCAGGAGAACACTACCTGCCCCAATGCATAGTGCCAACTGTAAAGTTTGGTGGAAGAGGAATAATGGTCTGGGGCTGTTTTTCATGGTTCGGGCTAGGCCCCTTAGTTCCAGTGAAGGGAAATCTTAACGCTACAGCATCCAATTACATTCTAGACAATTCTGTGCTTCCAACTTTGTGGCAACAGTTTGGGGAAGGCCCTTTCCTGTTTCAGCATGCCAATGCCACCATGCACAAAGTCCATACAGAAATGGTTTGTCGAGATCGGTGTGGAAGAACTTGACTGGCCCGCACAGAGCCCTGACCTCAACCCAATTGAATACCTTTGGGATGAATTTGAACGCCGACTGCGAGACAGGCCTAATCGCCCAACATCAGTGCCCGACCTCACTAATGCTCTTGTGGCTGAATGGAAGCAATGTTCCAACATCTAGTGGAAAGCCTTCCCAGAAGAGTGGAGGCTGTTAAAGCAGCAAAGGCGGGACCAACTCTATATTAATGCCCTTGATTTGGGAATGAGATGTTCGACAAGCATGAGTCCACATACTTTTGGTCATGTAATGTACCTAGCTGTCTCTGTGTGCTATCTGAGACCCTGTTACTTGAGTAGTGGGCAGATGGAGAATCTGACTGCAGCACAAGAGGCGCTTTCACCTGCAGCCCAGTACTTCCTCCTGGCTCCTTCTGCTTTTAATGTTTCCTCTCTTCCACTCCATCCCTGACACACACACACACACGCACACTGGGAGAATACTAGTATAGTAGCAAGTACTTTCAGAGCCAAAGAACCTTCATCTGTGACGTGTGTGTGTGTGTGTGACCATATGGAGAGACTGCTGCAGACAGAGTGGTGCTCTTCACCTGCAGCCTCTTCTTGCTCCCTCTCCCTCTCTGTCTCTCTGCATCATGAGTGGATTTTAAATAAAAAAAATAATAATAATTTCACCTTTATTTAACCAGGTAAGCTAGTTGAGAACAAGTTCTCATTTACAACTGCGACCTGGCCAAGATAAAGCAAAGCAGTGCGACACAAACAACAACACAGAGTTACACATGGAATACACAAGCGTACAGTCACTAACTCAATAGAAGGAACAAAAAGAAAGTCTATATACTGTGTGTGCAAATGGCATGAGGAGGTAGGCAATAAATAGGCTATAGTAGTGAAGTAAATTACAATTTAGCAGATGATGATGTGTAGAGATACTGGTGTGCAAAAGAGCAGAAAAGTAAATAAAAACAGTATGGGGATGAGGTACGTAGATTGGATGGGCTATTTACAGATGGATTATGTACAGCTGCAGCGAACAGTTAGCTGCTCAGATAGCTGATGTTTAAAGTTAGTGAGGGAAATATAAATCAGCGATTTTTGCAATTCGTTCCAGTCATTGGCAGCAGAGAACTGGAAGGAAAGGTGGCCAAAGGAGTTGGCTTTGGGGATGACCAGTGAGATATACCTGCTGGAGCGCGTGCTACGGGTGGGTGTTGTTATCGTGACCAGTGAGCTGAGATAAGGCGGAGCCAGTGGGTCTGGCGACGGATATGTAGCGAGGGGCAGCCAACTAGAGCATACAGGTCGCAGTAATGGGTGGTATAAGGGGCTTTGGTAATGAAACGGATGGCACCGTGGTAGACTGCATCCAGTTTGCTGAGTAGAGAATTTGAAGCTGTTTTGTAGATGACATCGCCGAAGTCGAGGATCGGTAGGATAGTCAGTTTTACTAGGGTAAGTTTGGCGGCGTGAGTGAAGGAGGCTTTGTTGCGAAATAGAAAGCCAATTCTAGATTTGATTTTGGATTGGAGATGTATGAGTCTGGAAGGAGAGTTTACAGTCTAGCCAGACACCTAGATATTTGTAGTTGTCCACATATTCTAGGTCAGAACCGTCCATGGTGGTGATGTTAGTCGGGCGGGCAGGTGCGGGCAACAAACGGTTGAAAAGCATGCATTTGGTTTTACTAGCGTTTAGGAGCAGTTGGAGCCCACGGAAGGAGTGCTGTATGGCATTAAAGCTTGTTTGGAGGTTAGTTAACACAGTGTCCAAAGAAGGGCCTTAAGTATACAGAATGGGGTCGTCCGCGTAGAGGTGGATCAGGGATTCACCCGCAGCAAGAGCGACATCATTGATGTATACAGAGAAAAGAGTCGGCCCGAAAATTGAACCCTGTGGTACCCCCATAGAGACTGCCAGAGGTCCGGACAGCAGGCCCTCCGATTTGACACGCTGAACTCTGTCTGCAAAGTAGTTGGTGAACCAGGCGAGGCAGTCATTTGAGAAACCAAGGCTATTGAGTCTGCCGAAAAGAATACGGTGATTGACAGAGTCGAAAGCCTTGGCCAGGTCGATGAAGACGGCTGCACAGTACTGTCTTTTATCGATGGCGGTTATGATATCGTTTAGTACCTTGAGCGTGGCTGAGGTGCATCCGTGACCAGCTCGGAAACCGAATTGCACAGCGGAGAAGGTACGGTGGGATTCGAAATGTTCAGTGATCTGTTTATTAACTTGGCTTTTGAAAACTTTAGAGAGGTAGGGCAGGATGGATATAGGTCTATAGCAGTTTGGGTCTAGAATGTCACCCTCTTTGAAGAGGGGGATGACCGCGGCAGCTTTCCAATCTTTAGGGATCTCGGACGATACGTAAGAGAGGTTGAACAGACTGGTAATAGGGGTTGCAACAATGGCAGCGGATAGCTTTAGAAAGAGAGGGTCCAGATTGTCAAGCCCAGCTGATTTGTACGGGTCCAGGTTTTGCAGCTCTTTCAGAACATCTGCTATCCTGATTTGGGTGAAGGAGAAGCTGGGGAGGCTCAGGCAAGTAGCTGCGGGGAGGAGCTGTTGGCCGGGGTTGGGGTAGCCAGGAGGAAAGCATGGCCAGCCGTAGAGAAATTATTGATTTATCGGTGGTGACCGTGTTACCTAACCTCAGTGCAGTGGGCAGCTGGTATGAGGTGCTATTGTTCTCCATGGACTTTACAGTGTCCCAAAACTTTTTGAAGTTAGAGCTGCAGGATGCAAATTTATGTTTGAAAAAGCTAGCCTTTGCTTTCCTGACTGACTGCGTGTATTGGTTCCTGACTTCCCTGAACAGTTGCATATCACGGGGACTATTCGATGCTATTGCAGTCTGCCACAAGATGTTTTTGTGCTTGTCAAGGGCCGTTAGGTCTGGAGTGAACCAAGGGCTGTATCTGTTCTTAGTTCTACATTTTTTTAAAGGGGCATGCTTATTTAAGATGGTGAGGAAATTACTTTTAAAGAACGACCACGCATCCTCGACTGACGGGATGAGGTCAATATCCTTCCCAGGATACCCGGGGCAGGTCGATTAGAAAGGCCTGCTCGCAAAAGTGTTTTAGGGAGCGTTTGACAGTGATCATGATCAGATCCCTAACTGCAGCTGCTATCAACTGACAGACAGACAGACAGATCTGATCTCTGGTGGCTAATGGAACAGTTGAAGCAACATTTCAGCTGCTAGTTGGATGTATCTGGCTGGCTGTAGTGAGATGGGTCTATGTACGACACACACACACAGGCGCGCAGTCTGGAGTGTGTCTCTGGGATGAAAAGTCTACTTAGATCACCCAGTGGACGGCGGTAATGATCTGCCTTAGCTTTGAACCCTGGAAAATCACAGCCTCGTTTAGAAAGAGGAGAGATGAAGGGACGAGAAAGAGAAGAAGGGAGAAAAGACGGCAGGCACAGAGCGACAGAGTTGATGAGGAACGAGAGTGATGAGAGATTTCAGTAAAGACACTGCTCCTCAGTAAAAAGGGTTTGCTTGATCTGGGCAGATTCCCTATTCGAGCAGCTGATGTGTGTGTGTGTGTGTGTCAGATACAGATAGAGCAGTGTTTCAGCGTGGAACAGCGGAGGACTGGAATATGACTCAGGCTGTGACGTTTATCCTTTCAAGTGCTTCTCTTTATTAGACAATGATGTCAACTCACACTAGCTCTTGGTCAAGGTGCTAGGTAGTGATACACACTAGATACAAACCTCTTGATACGCTCTGTATTGGTGTTCTATAACGGCAGTCAGTCATACTAGAGTCTCCACACAACCTGCTGAGTCATGGAGGAGGGATGGGGTGAGCATGGAGGTGGATAGAGGAGGGATAGGGTGAGCATGGAGGAGGATTGAGGAGGGATGGGGTGAGCATAGAGGAGGATATAGGAGGGATGGGGTGAGCATGGAGGAGGATCGAGGAGGGATGGGGTGAGCATGGAGGAGGATAGAGGGGGGATGGGGTGAGCATGGAGGAGGATAGAGGGGGGATGGCGTGAGCATGGAGGAGGATCGAGGGGGGATGGCGTGAGCATGGAGGAGGATAGAGGAGGGATGGGGTGAGCATGGAGGAGGATAGAGGAGGGATGGGGTGAGCATGGAGGAGGATCGAGGAGGGATGGCGTGAGCATCGAGGAGGGATGGGGTGAGCATGGAGGAGGATCGAGGAGGGATGGGGTGAGCATGGAGGAGGATCGAGGAGGGATGGGGTGAGCATGGAGGAGGAGGGATGGGGTGAGCATGGAGGAGGAGGGATGGGGTGAGCATGGAGGAGGATGAAGAAAGAACATGGCCAACTGTATTCCTCTTAGGAAGCATCAGTTTCCTTGTGTTCAGCCAGTCTGTTTCAGAGGATAAGAACTTTATAAATAACATAATGTTGCTAAACTACATAGAAACACACTAACTTTCTAGTTCTAAATGACATACACTATATATTATACTGCAATTATACTGATGTTCTTTCTCCCTCTCTATCCCTCCCCCGATCCATCTTTCTTGTTCTTTGTCTCTCTACCCCCTTCCCTCCAGGCGCTCCACCAGTTGTACTATGACCCTAACATAGAGAATAAGAACCTGGCCCAGAAGTGGCTGATGCAGGCTCAGGTCTCCCCTCAGGCCTGGCAGTTCTGCTGGGCCCTGCTCAGCCCTGACAAGGTAGGATATACCGGCACACACGCACCAGGGTTTCCGTTAGGAAAATGTTGCGCTGGACATTTGACCGGCAGAATGTTAATTTATTAAGAAATATACCGGACCCATATACGTTGGGTGTGTAACCTGATTAGGGCGTCCACCCACGGTGCTCAGAATGACAGAAATCACATTTATGAACATGCAACTCGAGGATGCAACGGTGTTCGTTCTTCTTACGGAATTCCGATGCGTAATTGTTTCTAGCCTATGTCAATCTACTAGCCCCCATAGTAGAAAAGTTTACAATGAGAAATAAGGCTAATGAAACGGATCAGAGTGTTTAGCTTAAAATGTTGATAAACAATTATTTCGTAACATTATAAGCGCAGCAATGCTCACAAGGCACTAGGCTACGCAGAAAGGTTTGTTCCATAATGCAATTAGCAGAAAAACACAGTTGTCAAAAGCGCACATGTGAGTGGTTTCATGAGACAGAGATTAAAATATACATTCGAAATTTAGAACGAAGGGAGATCTAAAGATGTAACAACTAACATGGGCTGCTAATATGACTAGGATTGTGCCTTTGGCTTCTGGTCAATGAAAAGCAGTAGAACATGAGAAAAACAGGCTACTGGTTTGAATGGTATATGGAAGTCTATATAAAATAATTGCATGCACGTTTGGTTGGATTTTGACTACGCTACTGTAAAGCAAGGTAGCACATGCCTCATAATATGTAGTAAAACGTTAAAGTTAAAAAAAGTAAGTGTATATTTTCAATATGCCTCCAGCTCATTGCAAAATGGTGTGACGTGCTGAAGCCTGTCTAGTTGCCTATGCACTTGAATGGGAAGAGTGCTTCAATTACCAGTTTGAGAAATAAAAATAGTAGCTCTTTTTAATCATGGCCATGAAAACTGTTTTTAACACGCGATTTAGAATTGTAGCACATTTATTGGGATTATAAAAGTGCATTTCACTCAGCAACGAACAAGCTGTTTGATGAGCTGTAGCAGCAGGCAGCTCTTGCGCTACGTCAACTGGTATTTCAATCAGTGAATAGGCTAAAATGTGTTTTGCAATGGAATTTATTTTCTTCTCCCAGACAATTGGCCAGCGGCTATTTTATTAATTGGCTTTTTAGTTTTTGGGGAGGCCAAAAGCTGGCCATTACCGGCTAACACGCAAACCCTGACACACACACACGCACATCTAACCCTCTCTCTCTCTCCCTAGGTTCCTGAGATCCAGTACTTTGGGGCTAGTGCCCTCCACACTAAGATATCCCGCTACTGGTCTGACATCCCCTCTGACCAGTATGAAACCCTAAAGACTCAACTCTTCTCCCAGATCGCCTGCTTCTCCTCTGGGTCCAAGATGGTGGGTAGATGGATGGATGGGAGGATGAGTAGATGGATGGATTTATTAGATAAGGGATGGGCTACTTTGTGTGTGAGGGCCTCAAAAAAACACAACTCATCGTGAGGGGCCACAGTGGCTCGTGGGTTTGCGTACCCACATTCATACCCCCCACACCTTGCGAGTAAATCATTTTAGCGACCCCCCTCGTAGCTGGCCGCTAGACTAATTTATTATGTTTTTGCTGATATGGGCTAATTGAGTGACTGCTGATGTACAACCAAATTTCGAAATTGGACCTTGTGTACTCTATTATTCTAACTCTCAACAGTAATTTGAGACCCTGACAGAGTTGCCCATCCATGTATTAGATCAATGAAATACATACAACTGGAGCTAAATGCCTTAAAAACCATCAAGTATAGTAAATAAAACGATGAAGTCATAGATTACAGTACGTCGTTGTGGTCCTGTTTCCAAGGTGCTGACGCGTCTATGTGTGGCGCTAGCCTCCCTGGCCCTGAACACCATGCCAGAGGCGTGGCCAGGCGCCGTGCCAGAGATGGTACGTGTTTTCCAGGAGGAGGGAGGGGGGGTGGACGGCCGGGCCAGGTGTCTGGCCCTGCTGGAGCTACTGACCGTCCTGCCTGAAGAGTTCCAGACCAGCCGCCTGCCACAGTACCGCAAGGGACAGGTGAGGGGCGCTAGAGACTGAGGGGTGCCAAAGGGCACGATAGACAGACACAAAGACCGACACACATCCATCTACTACTCACCACTCTCTGTCTGTAGGTGCGAGGTGCGTTGGGTCGTGAGTGGGGGTCAGTGTGTCCACTGCTCCAGCAGCTGCTGCGTCGAGGGGACAGTCCCGGGGCAGTGAAGGCTCGTGTCCTGCGCTGTCTGTCCTCCTGGGTGCTGCTGGACGTCCCTCTCAGTGAGAGTGAAGGACTGGTGGAGGACTGTTTCACTGCTCTACCAGACCCCGAGCTGTTTGATACCGCCGTGGAGGCTATCGTCAACGCCATATCACAGCCCGACTCCCAGAGGTCTGTAAATGGCCAGGGGAGGGAGTGTGTTTCAACCCAATGACTTTAGACAAACACACAAGGTGACACGCAGCCAGTGTCTGCATTAGGGAGGAGGTGGGGGTATTCTTTAAAGAGAGCCAAGAGAGAAACAGATTAAGATATGGAAGACCGAGACAGAGCAGGGATAGGAAGAGCATCACAGAGGGAGAGCGAGATGGGAAGGGGGAGATGGCAGCCAAGAGCACAGTGTGGGCATGGGATGGGCATATGAGAGAAAGAGATACTGTAGAGGGGAAATAGGGATGGAGAGAGAAATACAGGCAAAGGAGAGTTGACAGAAATTAGTAAAAGAGGAAAGCTGAGGGAGATGGAGGCAATACAGGGAGAGCTAACTGCCAGGAGGGGAGGAGGGGGGTAAGA
The DNA here is from genome assembly GCA_030435695.1 of Brachymystax lenok tsinlingensis. Lineage (NCBI taxonomy): Eukaryota > Metazoa > Chordata > Actinopteri > Salmoniformes > Salmonidae > Brachymystax > Brachymystax lenok. Next base: position 24,335,311 of record CM059790.1, on the reverse strand, counting down.
AGAGGGGGGATGCATTTCTTGGTTGGCTGCAGTTACCATGGTTACAGAGCTGGGGCGCGACGTCATTGCGCTCCAATGGTAGACACCCAGTAGCCCCTCCCCAAGAGAAAGAGAGCGAGGAGGGATGGAAAGAGGAAGGGAGAGAAAGATGAGCGAGGTAGGAAAAGGTGCAACATCCACCTAGGGGCAGCAGGTTGGAGGTGTGAAAACACTGCTGATAGGCCTCTCTCTCTCTCACACAGTAGACACACACACCAAGTACTGCTCTAGTCAACCTCATAGCTAGTCTCCTCAACATGTTTTTATTTTTCTAAAATAAGGCAAATTTTACTGGTGGAGGTATGAATATGGCCCTCGTATTAGTGCTATTTTTTGTTTTTATGAGCGTTTATGTTCTCATTATCTTTTTGGTCTCGTCTCCTTCGCTCCATTCTGACAAATACGGTAGGCCACTTGATTTCAACATCTTAACGATGTGGATAGGTTAGCTGCTGTTTAAACAGTTGGAGACGAACAGAAGGGTGTGTTCATAACAAAAACTGTTAGCTAGCTTCGAGAAAACATTTCTTTTTAAATTAGATATATACTGTGAAAGTTTGAAAAAAATCTAGATGATTTTTAGGCCATATCGCCCAGCCCGAAAACACTCAATTAGATTTGAAAAGGACTGAGAGTTTGTGTGTGCCTGTGTATGTGTTTGGCCACACTAGAGTCAAGGCAGAAGGGTTATCACTATCTATCCCCAGACAATTGGCTCAATCCTTCCTTCCCTTTACTTAAAATCTTTCTCTCTCTTTCCCCCATTTTCCTCCCTCCCTTTCTCTCTATCCCTATATCTCCTCCTCCACCTCTCTCCTCCTTTTTAATTACAGTGACGCTCTGAGATGGGGAAATTAGTTGCCTGGCAACAGGATGCATTTGAACCAATAGAATTCTCCCAAATGTCTTGACTGTAATATGGTTAAACAGAGAGAAGTAGAACGGGAGGGAGAGAAGAGAAAGATGGAGGTGAAAAGAGAGAGAGGAGCTTTTCAAATGAATTAGAGTTTTAAGGGGAGGAGAAAGAAAAGCGAGAGAGAGAGCGGGAAGCGGAGGTCTGTGTGTCTGCGGCAGACAGTGTCTCAGTGGAATCTATAGGATGTCAGGTTTCATACAATAGAGAGACGCACATACTCATACCCCAATGCCCTCTGAATAACACAGAAATATACAGAAACACACACTAATGCATTAAATAACAGCCCACCCTGGGAGATTTAGTCATCATTCATTTTAATGGGCTGACTTGGAGATGCAGGTCATGTACTCTTAGCTGGGGGAAGGGTTACTTTGTGAAAGCGTGAGTGTGTGAGACAGAAGTAGAGTATTTTGAAGGTCGGGGGAAAGAGGAGGATTGGTATAGGTGCTTTATGGTATATTAACACTGTGTGTGTGTGGCTTGTTGTCATGCAGGTGGTACAGCAGCCTTCATGATAATGTCAATAAGGGGACACATACATATTCAGTAGTCAGAACCAATGACACTGCAAGGTTGGGGGGAGGAGTGATATTACCCAGAGCAAGTGTGGTTGTGTGTGTGTGTGAGCATGCCCAATGCAGACCGCAGGGGAACAGACATATAGATGTGGGAGAATTAAATAGGTGTGTGTGTCTAAGCGAGTGAGAGTGTATGTGATGGGTGTGTGTCTGAGTGAGGGAGGGAGAGTGTACAGTGAGGGGAAAAAAGTATTTGATCCCCTGCTGTTTTTGTACGTTTGCTCACTGACAAAGAAATGATCAGTCTATAATTTTAATGGTAGGTTTATTTGAACAGTGAGAGACAGAATAACAACAAAAGAATCCAGAAAAACGCATGTGAAAAATGTTATAAATTGATTTGCATTTTAATGAGGGAAATAAGTATTTGACCCCCTCTCAATCAGAAGGATTTCTGGCTCCCAGATGTCTTTTATACAGGTAACGAGCTGAGATTAGGAGCACAATCTTAAAGAGAGTGCTCCTAATCTCAGTTTGTTACCTGTATAAAAGACACCTGTCCACAGAAGCAATCAATCAATCAGATTCCAAACTCTCCACCATGGCCAAGACTAAAGAGCTCTCCAAGGATGTCAGGGACAAGATTGTAGACCTACACAAGGCTGGAATGGGCTACAAGACCATCGCCAAGCAGCTTGGTGAGAAGGTGACAACAGTGCGATTATTCGCAAATGGAAGAAACACAAAAAGAACTGTCAATCTCCCTCGGCCTGGGGCTCCATGCAAGATCTCACCTCGTGGAGTTGCAATGATCATGAGAATGGTGAGGAATCAGCCCAGAACTAGACGGGAGGATCTTGTCAATGATCTCAAGGCAGCTGGGACCATAGTCACCAAGAAAACAATTGGTAATACACTACGCCGTGAAGGACTGAAATCCTGCAGCGCCCGCAAGGTCCCCCTGCTCAAGAAAGCACATATACATGCCCGTCTGAAGTTTTCCAATGAACATCTGAATGATTCAGAGGACAACTGGGTGAAAATGTTGTGGTCAGATGAGACCAAAATGAAGCTCTTTGGCATCAACTTCGCCGTGTTTGGAGGAGGAGGAATGCTGCCTATGACCCCAAGAACACCATCCCCACCGTCAAACATAGAGGTGAAAACATTATGCTTTGGGGGTGTTTTTCTGCTAAGGTGACAGGATAACTTCACCTCATCAAAGGGACAATGGACGGGGCCATGTACCGTCAAATCTTGTGTGAGAACCTCCTTCCCTCAGCCAGGGCATTGAAAATGGGTCGTGGATGGGTATTCCAGCATGACAATGACCCAAAACACACGGCCAAGGCAACAAAGAAGTGGCTCAAGAAGAAGCACATTAAGGTCCTGGAGTGGCCTAGCCAGTCTCCAGACCTTAATCCCATAGAAAATCTGTGGAGGGAGCTGATGGTTCGAGTTGCCAAACGTCAGCCTCGAAACCTTAATGACTTGGAGAAGATCTGCAAAGAGGAGTGGGACAAAATCCCTCCTGAGATGTGTGCAAACCTGGTGGCCAACTACAAGAAACGTCTGACCTCTGTGATTGCTAACAAGGGTTTTGCCACCAAGTACTAAGTCATGTTTTGCAGAGGGGTCAAATACTTATTTCCCTCATTAAAAGGCAAATCAATTTATAACATTTTTTTTTGTTATTCTGTCTCTCACTGTTCAAATAAACCTACCATTAAAATTATAGACTGATCATTTCTTTGTCAGTGGGCAAATCAGCAGGGGATCAAATGCTTTTTTCCATCACTGTATGTGGTGTGTGGTGTGTGTCTAAGCGAGGGAGAGTGTATGTGGTGGGTGTGTGTCTGAGCGAGGGAGAGTGTATGTGGTGTGTTTGTGTGTGTGTGTGTGCATCCAGATAGACAATAGATGCATTAGAAAGGGCTGAGACAGCAGAAAGCACAGAACAGAGTAATTGAAGCCTAGAGAAATGGAACAAAGCAACAGAGAGATGGAGCTGGTGAAAAGTAAAGATTTATGTTTGTGTGGCGGGGATGGGATGGGGGGGGATGTATGCAGCGTGTCTTCACAGGATCAGAGAAAGTTTGAAGTAAACAAGACAGTTATACGCCTCTAGTTTTTTTTCCATAGTACAGTATGTGAACTAACTCACTTGTGTGTGTGTGTGTCTCTCTTTCTCCCCCTCTCTGTATATCTTTCTGTCTCTCTCTGTAGGTATGTGAACACGCTGCTGAAGCTGGTTCCCCAGGTCTTGTCCCTGCAGGAGCAACTGAGAGAGGCCGTCCAGAACGGAGACATGGAGACATCACACGGAATCTGTCGCATTGCTGTAGCACTTGGCGAGAACCACTCCAGGTCTGTGTGTTTGTTGGTCCCCAAGTACACTAAACACAGTTGTGTATGCGCTGTCCCCTCAAAATCATCAACCAATCATTCCTTTCACTTCCCCTCCTCACACTCCTTGGTGACATAATTGATGCTTCTGGATTAATTATCACAAACAATCAAGAAATAATCAGATAAGATTATGTTTTCAGTTCCAAGTGCACTGAACCCTGGTAAACAAGCTGTTTGTTTATTGTGTTCTGCAGTGTCTCCCAAGGCCTCATGTCTCACTGTGTATGTCAATATCTCCAGTCTGAACCTTTCACCTGTCACTCTATCTAGAGAACCAGCCCTGCCTGCCTCACCTCACCTCACCTCACTCTAGAGAAACAGCCCTGCCTGTCCCACCCCACTCTATCTAGAGAAACAGCCCTGCCTGTCCCACCCCACCTCACCTCACTCTAGAGAAACAGCCCTGCCTGTCCCACCCCACCTCACCTCACTCTAGAGAACCAGCCCTGCCTGTCCCACATCACCTCACTCTATCTAGAGTAACAGCCCTGCCTGTCCCACCTCACCTCACTCTATCTAGAGTAACAGCCCTGCCTGTCCCACCTCACCTCACTCTATCTAGAGAACCAGCCCTGCCTGTCCCACCCCACCTCACCTCACTCTAGAGAAACAGCCCTGCCTGTCCCACCCCACCTCACCTCACTCTAGAGTAACAGCCCTGCCTGTCTCACCTCACCTTATCTAGAGAACCAGCCGTGCCTGTCTCACCTCACTATATCTAGAGTAACAGCCCTGCCTGTCCCACCCCACCTCACTCTATCTAGAGTAACAGCCCTGCCTGTCCCACCCCACCTCACTCTATCTAGAGAACCAGCCCTGCCTGTCTCACCTCAACTCACCTCACCTTATCTAGAGAACCAGCCCTGCCTGTCCCACATCACCGCACTCTATCTAGAGAACCAGCCCTGCCTGTCTCACCTCACCTCTATCTAGAGAAACAGCCCTTCCTGTCCCACCCCACCTCACTCTATCTAGAGAACCAGCCCTGCCTGTCCCACATCACCGCACTCTATCTAGAGAGCCAGCCCTGCCTGTCTCACCTCACCTCTATCTAGAGAACCAGCCCTGCCTGTCTCACCTCACCTCTATCTAGAGAACCAGCCCTGCCTGTCTCACCTCACCTCTATCTAGAGAACCAGCCCTGCCTGCCTCACCTCACCTCACCTCACCTCACTCTAGAGAAACAGCCCTGCCTGTCCCACCCCACTCTATCTAGAGAAACAGCCCTGCCTGTCCCACCCCACCCCACCTCACCTCACTCTAGAGAAACAGCCCTGCCTGTCCCACCCCACATCACCTCACTCTATCTAGACAAACAGCCCTGCCTGTCCCACCTCACCTCACTCTATCTAGAGTAACAGCCCTGCCTGTCCCACCTCACCTCACTCTATCTAGAGAACCAGCCCTGCCTGTCCCACCCCACCTCACCTCACTCTAGAGAAACAGCCCTGCCTGTCCCACCCCACCTCACTCTATCTAGAGTAACAGCCCTGCCTGTCTCACCTCACCTTATCTAGAGAACCAGCCGTGCCTGTCTCACCTCACTCTATCTAGAGTAACAGCCCTGCCTGTCCCACCCCACCTCACTCTATCTAGAGTAACAGCCCTGCCTGTCCCACCCCACCTCACTCTATCTAGAGTAACAGCCCTGCCTGTCCCACCCCACCTCACTCTATCTAGAGTAACAGCCCTGCCTGTCCCACCCCACCTCACTCTATCTAGAGAACCAGCCCTGCCTGTCTCACCTCAACTCACCTCACCTTATCTAGAGAACCAGCCCTGCCTGTCCCACATCACCGCACTCTATCTAGAGAACCAGCCCTGCCTGTCTCACCTCACCTCTATCTAGAGAAACAGCCCTTCCTGTCCCACCCCACCTCACTCTATCTAGAGAGCCAGCCCTGCCTGTCTCACCTCACCTCTATCTAGAGAACCAGCCCTGCCTGTCTCACCTCACCTCTATCTAGAGAACCAGCCCTGCCTGTCTCACCTCACCTCTATCTAGAGAACCAGCCCTGCCTGTCTCACCTCACTCTATCTAGAGAACCAGTCCTGCCTGTCTCACCTCAACTCACCTCACCTGATCTAGAGAACCAGCCCTGCCTGTCCCACCCCACCTCACTCTATCTAGAGAACCAGCCCTGCCTGTCACCTCACTCTATCTAGAGAACCAGCCCTGCCTGTCTCACCTCACTCTATCTAGAGAACCAGTCCTGCCTGTCTCACCTCAACTCACCTCACTCTATCTAGAGAACCAGCCCTGCCTGTCCCACCCCACCTCACTCTATCTAGAGAAACAGTCGTGCCTGTCCCACATCACCTCACTCTATCTAGAGAACCAGCCCTGCCTGTCTCACCTCACCTCATCTAGAGAACCAGCCCTGCCTGTCCCGTCCCACACCACCTCACCTTATCTAGAGTAACAGCCGTGCCTGTCCCACATCACCTCACTCTATCTAGAGAACCAGCCCTGCCTGTCTCACCTCACCTCATCTAGAGAAACAGCCCTGCCTGTCCCACCCCACCTTGCCTCTCTCTAACTAGAGTAACAGCCCTGCCTGTCCCACCTCACCTCACTCTCCATAACTACTGACCTAGTTTACTTGGCTCTGTCCGTTTCTCTCCCTCCCGTTTTCTCTCTGTCTCAGGGCTCTTTTGGAGCAGGTAGAGCACTGGCAGGGCTTTCTGGCTTTGGTCAACATGATCATGTTCTGTACTGGGATACCAGGACATTACCCAGTCAATGAGACGACCAGCTCCCTCACACTCACCTTCTGGTATACACTACAGGTATGCACCCCAACCCCTACACTGTAACCCAGACCCCTACACTTTATCCCAGGACACTAACGGTACACCCAAACACCAACTACCCTGTTCATAATACTACCACTTAACAGCACACACTTTCTCTCTTTCCAGGACGACATCATGTCCTTTGACTCTGAGAGACAGGCGGTGTATCTGCAGGTATATAGACCAGTGTATTTCCAGCTGGTCGATGTTCTGCTGCATAAAGCCCAGTTCCCCTCCGACCAGGAGTATGCATCATGGTCCTCGGATGAGAAGGAACAGTTCAGGATCTACAGGTACAAGAGTGTGGATGGGGATGTGTGTGTGTGAGAGAAATGTGATTTGTTGACAGGTCTATTGGTCAGCAGATGAGTCTGTGTGATTGTACTAGCCTGTAAGTGAAGTGGCAGATGAGAGGGCACAAATGTCTTATGGATGAAAGGGTTTGTCTGAGTAACAGATCATCAGATGCTCAGAAGCACATTACTAACAGCACAGTATGAAATCAAGCCCTGCTCTTAGTCCCTGCACACTTAAATAGTGCCTTCTATTTCAAAATAAAATCTAATTTTATTTGTCACATCCCCCAAATACAACAGGTGTAAACCTTACAGTGAAATGCTTACTTATAAGCCCTAACCAACAATGCAGTTTTAAGTAAATACCTACAAAAAAAAGATAAGAATAACAAATAAATAAAGAGCAGCAGTAAATAACAATAGAGACACTATATACAGGGGGTATCGGTACAGAGTCAATGTCGGGGGCACCGGTGTCGTGGTAATTGAGGTAATACAGTGGGGGAAAAAAGTATTTAGTCAGCCACCAATTGTGCAAGTTCTCTCACTTAAAAAGATGAGAGAGGCCTGTAATTTTCACCATAGGTACACTTCAACTATGACAGACAAAATGAGGGAAAAAAATCCAGAAAATCACATTGTAGGATTTTTTATGAATTTATTAGCAAATTATGGTGGAAAATAAGTATTTGGTCACATACAAACAAGCAAGATTTCTGGCTCTCACAGACCTGTAACTTCTTCTTTAAGAGGCTCCTCTGTCCTCCACTCGTTACCTGTATTAATGGCACCTGTTTGAACTTGTTATCAGTATAAAGACACCTGTCCACAACCTCAAACAGTCACACTCCAAACTCCACTATGGCCAAGACCAAAGAGCTGTCAAAGGACACCAGAAACAAAATTGTAGACCTGCACCAGGTTGGGAAGACTGAATCTGCAATAGGTAAGCAGCTTGGTTTGAAGAAATCAACTGTGGGAGCAATTATTAGGAAATGGAAGACATACAAGACCACTGATAATCTTCCTCGATCTGGGGCTCCACGCAAGATCTCACCCGTGGGGTCAAAATGATCACAAGAACGGTGAGCAAAAATCCCAGAACCACACGGGACCTAGTGAATGACCTGCAGAGAGCTGGGACCAAAGTAACAAAGCCTACCATCAGTAACACACTACGCCGCCAGGGACTCAAATCCTGCAGTGCCAGACGTGTCCCCCTGCTTAAGCCAGTACATGTTCAGGCCCGTCTAAAGTTTGTTAGAGAGCATTTGGATGATCCAGATGAGGATTGGGAGAATGTCAGATGAAACCAAAATAGAACTTTTTGGTAAAAACTCAACTCGTCGTGTTTGGAGGACAAAGAATGCTGAGTTGCATCCAAAGAACACCATACCTACTGTGAAGCATGGGGGTGGAAACATCATGCTTTGGGGCTGTTTTTCTGCAAAGGGACCAGGGCGACTGATCCGTGTAAAGGAAAGAAAGAATGAATGGGGCCATGTATTGTGAGATTTTGAGTGAAAACCTCCTTCCATCAGCAAGGGCATTGAAGATGAAATGTGGCTGGGTCTTTCAGCATGACAATGATCCCAAACACACCGCCTGGGCAACGAAGGAGTGGCTTAGAAGAAGCATTTCAAGGTCCTGGAGTGGCCTAGCCAGTCTCCAGATCTCAACCCCATAGAAAATCTTTGGAGGGAGTTGAAAGTCCGTGTTGCCCAGCGACAGCCCCAAAACATCACTGCTCTAGAGGAGATCTGCATGGAGGAATGGGCCAAAATACCAGCAACAGTGTGTGAAAACCTTGTGAAGACTTACAGAAAACGTTTGACCTCTGTCATTGCCAACAAAGGGTATATAACAAAGTATTGAGAGAAACTTTTGTTATTGACCAAATACTTATTTTCCACCATAATTTGCAAATAAATTCATAAAAAATCCTACAATGTGATTTTCTGGATTTTTTTTCCTCATTTCGTCTGTCATAGTTGAAGTGTACCTATGATGAAAATTACAGGCCTCTCTCATCTTTTTAAGTGAGAGAACTTGCACAATTGGTGGCTGACTAAATACTTTTTTCCCCCACTGTATGTACATGTAGGTAGAGTTATTAAAGTGACTTTACATAGATAATAACAGAGTAGCAGCAGCGTAGAAAAGTGTGGGGATGCAAATAGTCTGGGGAGCCATTTGATTAGCAGTTCAGGAGTCTTAGGGATTGGGGGTAGAAGCTGTTTAGAAGCCTCTTGTTCCTAGACTTGTCGCTCTGTACCGCTTGCCATGCAGTAGCAGAGAGAACAGTCTATGACTAGGGTGGCTGGAGTCTGACAATTTTTAGGGCCTTCCTCTGACACCGCCTGGTATAGAGGTCCTCGATGGCAGGAAGCTTAGCCCTGGTGATGTACTGGGCCGTACGCACTACCCTCTGTAGTGCCTTGCGGTTAGAGGCCAAGCAGTTGCCATACCAGGCAGTGATGCAAACAGTCAGGATGCTCTCGATGGTGCAGCTGTAAAACCTTTTGAGGATCTGAGGACCCATGCCAAATCTTTTCAGTCTCCTGAGGGGGAATAGGTTTTGTCGTGCCCTCTTCACGACTGTCTTGGTGTGCTGATTTCAGGTGTAAACCAGAGATGCAAACTAGTCACCTTTTGGCGAAATTCGCTGTTTTGAATCCAAAATAGGTGACCTACGTGATTTGTGTAGATCCAATGAGAAAAGATCACTACTGGCTGTAAGCGAACGAGTGATACGCATTTGGAGCAATACTGGCTGCTGTATCCAAGGCTCAGCCAATCGTTTCCATAACAACAGAATGCAGCGCAGCACGAGACTGAAGAAAGAAGAGACAACCAACTTACTAGTTACAGTGGAAAGTGGAAAGGCAGCTTGTTAGTTACAGCAGTGCGTCCCTTGAACGATAACAAAGAGATGAAGTTAGGTGAGAAGCCTGACCACGGGGACCGGGGTGAGAAGGTGATGAAGCATACTTCATGAGCTGTAACCGAAAACTACTGGTATTTGGAAAGTTTGAGGTGAGGGAGAAAGTGTGGTGGAACAAGTATTAGCATTGTTAAGTATCTTGCTAGCTGGATCAAATTCTCCGTTAGCTAGCCAGAGAAATGTTGAGCAACATTAGCCAACTTATCTTGATCGAATAATAGAGTTATGGTGTGAAAATTAGCTTGCTAATAAAGTAGTCTGGCCTCACGTACCTCTGGGTGAGTGCGGGGAGCTGGCACTGGACTCACCATGCTGGGGATGTGCACTGGACGCCTGCTACGTGGAGCCGGAACAGGACGTACCGGACTGGGACGATGCACTGGAGGCCTGATGCGTGGAGCCGGAACAGGACATACCGGGCTGGGACGATGCACTGGAGGCCTGATGCGTGGAGCCGGAACAGGACATACCGGGCTGGGACGATGCACTGGAGGCCTGATGCGTGGAGCCGGAACAGGACATACCGGGCTGGGACGATGCACTGGAGGCCTGATGCGTGGAGCCGGAACAGGACGTACCGGGCTGGGACGATGCACTGGAGGCCTGATGAGTGGAGCCGGAACAGGACGACGCACTGGAAGCCTGATGCTTGGAGCCGGAACTGGACGTACGAACTGGGACGATGCACTGGAGGCCTGATGCGTGGAGCCGGAACAGGATGCACCGGGCTGGGATGACGCACTGGAGGCCTGATGCGTGGAGCCGGAACAGGACGTACCGGACTGGGACAACGCACTGGAGGCCTGATGCGTGGAGCCGGAACAGGACGACGCACTGGAAGCCTGATGCGTGGAGCCGGAACAGGACGTACCGGGCTGGGACGATGCACTGGAGGCCTGATGCGTGGAGCCGGAACAGGATGTACCGGACTGGGATGACGCACTGGAGGCCTGATGCGTGGAGCCGGAACAGGACGACGCACTGGAAGCCTGATGCGTGGAGCCGGAACAGGACGTACCGGGCACTGGAGGCCTGGTGCGTGGAGCCGGCACAGGTCTCACCGGACTGGGACGACGCACTGAAGGCCTGATGCGTGTAGCTTGAACAGGACGTGCCGGACTGGGATGACGCACTGGAGGCCTGATGCGTGGAGCCGGAACAGGATGTACCGGGCACTGGAGGCCTGGTGCGTGCAGCCGGCACAGGTCTCACCGGACTGGGACGACGCACTTGAGGCCAGGTGCGTGGAGCCGGCACCATGTGCCCCCCCAAAAAGAAATCCTGGGACTGCTGTGGCCGTTGACCCCGGCGTCTTTGCTGACATCCCATCTTCCTTGGTGACTCCCGCCAAGGAAGGGTCTCACAGCCCCCCAAAATCTCATCCCAGGTTCAAAACACCTTCTCCTCGGCACGCTGCTTGGTCCTGGTAAGGTGGGATATTCTGTGACGATCGTTTGAAGGAGAGGACCAAGACGCAGCGAGAGTGGAGTTCCAAATTTTTTATTAAATAGTGAAACTTCCAAAAAGAACAAACGAACGCTCTAAATGTTGTGCACACTGCACATACAAAAGACAATACAATATCCCACAACACAGGTGGGAGAATGAACAAACTAAATAGGATTCCCAATTAGAGGCAACGACTAACAGCTACCTCTAATTGGGAACCAGACCACAACCAACATAAAGAACGCTAGAAACCCCTAGTCACGCCCAAACTCAGAGGGCTCTCTATGGCCAAGGCGTAACATCTATAGTATTAACTGGTATACCACTCCTTGCCATTCCTCAAGTTATAACGCGTTAGTTGCTTACTGGACCCTGGCAATCTGTGTGAAATGTTAACTAGTTAACCACCTATCTGTTAAATAATGTTTTTCCTCTACAATATGTGGTTCATTTTCAGAATGAGAGAATTAGGTTAAAATGATGTGTTACTTGTTAAACAAGTGGATTCAGGAATCAAGTGGAGCTGGAGCTGGGCCTGGCTTATGCTGGATGCCACTATAGAGGTGAAAGGAACACCACACACTTCTCACTTTTGCTGGCACATTGTAGAACAGATGTCCACAGGCAGGAAGTGTACAATGTAATAATGTGCAGTGTAGCCCAAAGATAATGTTTTTGTTGTGTTGAACTTGACAGTAACACGTGTGTGTGTGTGTGTGTGTGTGTGTGTGTGTGTGTGTGTGTGTGGGGGGGGATTATAATGTTTTACTCAGTGAACATTATTTTTTCACACATGTAGCCATGTGCACCTGATCAATGTCTATAGTGGCCACTGTAATAGAGCAAAAATAGAATGCCTGTTTATTTCATTCTATTTCTACTTGAAGACGTTTTTTTGTGCAATATTTATGTGTGTGGTCTCAAGCATTCTATTATTAAGGCTGTCATGGCTAACTGCAGTAGTAGTGTATTGTTTTTTCCTCAAGACTAGAGTGTCATTTGCAGTAAAGTCTAAGCAACAAATAACATTGGATTGTTTTCTTTACATTTTTTTGCTGTGTGTTAGGTTCACATGAACCACTTTTTAGCAGGGATTTATTACATGTTTCAATGCAACAAAAAAGTGTCACCTTTTTTGGCCCTCAGCACTTTGCATCCCTGGTAAACACATTAACTCAATAGAAAAAAGCAGTGGACCCAAAACTGAACCTTGTAAACACCACTTTCCCCCATAGTATTGATTGTTCCACCTCTATAACAAAACCTTGCCTTCTGTTGGTGATATGCATTACACTTCTGTCTGCTAAGACTTTAACACGTGTGTTCCAGGGTGGATATCTCCGACACTCTGATGTATGTGTATGAGATGCTAGGAGCTGAGCTGCTCAGTAACCTGTATGAGAAACTAGGACGAATACTGACCAACACAGAACAAGCCTCGTCATGGCAGGTACAGTGTGTGTACACACACACACACACACACACACACACACACACACACACACACACACACTGAACACCCATGCACTGTCTGAAGCCGTTTGTCTCTTCCAGCATACAGAAGCGTTGTTATATGGGTTCCAGTCAATAGCGGAGACGATAGATGTCAACTACTCTGATGTCATCCCAGGCCTGATCGGACTCATCCCCAGAATTAGCATCAACAACGTCCAACTGGCCGACACCGTTATGTTCACTATAGGTATTGATACGGTCATAGCTGTCGTTTCTTTGTGTCTTGTTCATCCAGGGAATCACAAGAAGAAGAAAAAAATTGGACAGGAAAAGCATCAGACTCCTTTGTTTCAGTCTCCTGTAGCGTACAGTGTTACTGTCTTAAATCTTTTCATCCACTGTTCTTCTTCTCCTCCCTCACTGTAGGAGCTCTAGCAGAGTGGTTGGCGGACCACCCGGTGATGTTGAGTAGTGTTTTACCTCTGGTACTCCAGGCCTTGGGGAACCCAGACCTCTCCGTCTCCTCTGTCTCCACACTCAAGAAGATCTGCAGAGAATGCAAATACGACCTGCCGCCCTACGCTACAAATATAGTGGCTGTATCACAGGTTTGTGTGTGTGTGCTGTATCTCACATTTCATGTTTTATTACATTTGAGTCAATATAAATAATTCTACTGATACTTCTGCTATCCTCTCTTCTTCACAGGAGGTGCTGATCAAGCAGATTCACAAGGTCAGTTCTAGTCCTGTCTGTAAATAATGCAAGCCAAGACCCCAATGTGCCAACTCACTAGACCCACTCTAAACATGTATAATGAAAGTCTGGGACGGCGTCAGAATTCAAATAACTTTATCTGTGCATTTGCTACATGCAACAATGAGTGTATTCAATCAAATAAAATCAAGCACAGGGAGTGTACACCAGACAATGGAATGAGTCGGACCATTCTGTCATGAAAACAAAGAGCAAGGTTAGAGCTGGTGACAAGACTGACGGATGGCAGCTAGCAAACAGCACTTACACAAAGAGTTGCGTTATCTTTCAAAGGCCTGGAAATGTATAATGTTCTCTCTTTCTCCTCCTATCTCTCTCTTCCTCCTCTCTCTCCCTCCCACTTCCTCCTCTCTCTCCCTCCCACTTCCTCCTCTCTCTCCCTATTCCTCCTCCTCTCTCTCTCTCTCTCTCCCTATTCCTCCTCCTCTCTCTCTCCCTATTCCTCCTCTCTCTCCCTATTCCTCCTCCTCTCTCTCTCCCTATTCCTCCTCCTCTTTCTGCCTCCTCCTCTCTCTTCCTCCTCTCTCTTCCTTCCTCCTACTCTCTCTCTTCCTCGCTCTACCTCTCCTCCCTTCCTCTCTCCCACTTCAGACCAGTCAGTGTATGTGGCTGATGCAGGCCTTGGGCTTCCTGCTGTCTGCTCTGCCTGTGGAGGAGATACTGAGGAACCTGCACTCCCTCATTACACCCTACATACAGCAACTTGAGAAACTAGCTGATGAGACGGTACACACACACACACACACACACACACACACACACACACACACACACACTGTGGTAACAGTGTTAAAGTGGCATACTTTCCTCTCTCTGTTGGACTGGGGCCATATGAACAGACCTTGTGTCTGCATGGATGCACCACACACACTCTCTCTCTCTCTCTCTCCCTGTTGGACTCTGTCCATATGAACAGTTGAACATTTCTCTGTGGGACCAGATTGGCTTCATCACTACGCCATGGGCTACTGAATCACAGGGACATAAGACACACACACTCTGACACAGCACACACACACCAGATTTTTACTTTATTAAATGTCACGTCTAATGAATCTGGGCCTTCATATAGGAGCTAAAAATAAGGATTTGACATTTTCTCAAAATAAGGAGCTGACATTAACTAAAAATAAGGATGTGACATTATCAGTGTTGAATTAGTCTCTCTCCCCTGATCTATTGTTCTGGAGTCAGCAGAGACCTGAGTGTCTGGGTGAAAAGAGATGTCAGTTCAAATGAAGTTTCATCTCTCTCTCTCTCTGCCTCTTCTCTCGCTGCCTCTCAATTCAAGGGCCTTTATTGGCATGGGAAACATATGTTAATATTGCCAAAGCAAGTGAAGTAGATAATATACAAAAGTGTTATAAACAATAAAAATGAACAGTAAACATTACACTCACAGAAGTTCCAAAAGAATAAAGACATTACACATGTCGTATTATGTACAGTTGAAATCGGAAGTTTACATACACCTTAGCCAAATACATTTAAACTCTGTTTTTCACAATTCCTGACATTTAATCCTAGTAAAAATTCCCTGTCTTATGTCAGTTAGGATCACCACTTTATTTTAAGAATGTGAAATGTCAGAATAATAGTAGAAAGAATGATTTATTTCAGCTTTTATTTCTTCCATCACATTCGCAGTGGGTCTGAAGTTTACATACACTCAATTAGTATTTGGTAGCGTTGCCTTTAAATTGTTTAACTTGGGTCAAACGTTTCTGGTAGCCTTCCACAAGCTTCCCACAATAAGTTGGGTGAATTTTGGCCCATTCCTCCTGACAGAGCTGGTATAACTGAGTCAGGTTTGTAGGCCTCCCGGCTCGCACACGCCTTTTCAGTTCTGCCCACAAATTTTCTATAGGATTGAGGTCAGGGCTTTGTGATGGCCACTCCAATACCTTGACTTTGTTGTCCTTAAGCCATTTTGACGCAACTTTGGAAGTATGCTTGGGGTCATTATCCATTTGGAAGACCCATTTGCGACCAAGCTTTAACTTCCTGACTGATGTCTTGAGATGTTGCTTCAATATATCCACATAATTTTCTTTCCTCATGATGCCATCTATTTTGTGAAGTGCACCAGTCCCTCCTGCAGCAAAGCACCCCCACAACATGATGCTGCCACCCTCGTGCTTCACGGTTGGAATGGTGTTCTTCGGCTTGCAAGCCTCCGCCTTTTTTCTCCAAACATAACGATGGTCATTATGGCCAAAAAGTTATAAATTTGTTTCATCAGACCAGAGGACATTTCTCCAAAAAGTACAATCTTTGTCCACATGTGCAGTTGCAAACGGTAGTCTGGCTTTTTTATGGCGGTTTTGGAGCAGTGGCTTCTTCCTTGCTGAGCGGCCTTTCAGGTTATGTCGATATAGGACTCGTTTTACTGTGGATATAGATACTTTTGTACCTGTTTCCTCCAGTATCTTCACAAGGTGTTGTTCTGGGATTGATTTGCACTTTTTGCACCAAAGTACATTCATCTCTAGGAGACAGAACACGTCTACTTCCTGAGCGGTATGACGGCTGCGTGGTCCCATGGTGTTTGGAAATTGCTCCCAAGGATGAACCAGAATTGTGGAGGTCTACAAGGTCTACAATACAATTTCTGAGGTCTTGGCTGATTTCTTTAGATTTTCCCATGATGCCAAGCAAAGAGGCACTGAGTTTGAAGGTAGGCCTTGAAATGCATCCACAGGTACACCTCCAATTGACTCAAATGATGTCAATTAGCCTATCAGAAACTTCTAAAGCCATGACATAATTTTCTGGAATTTTGCAAGCTGTTTAAAGGCACAGTCAACTTAGTGTATGTAAACTTCTGACCCACTGGAATTGTGATACAGTGAATTATAAGTGAAATAATCTGTTGGAAAAATTACTTGTGTCATGCAGAAAGTAGATAACCGACTTCCAAAACTATAGTTTGTTAACAAGAAATGTGTGGAGTGGTTGAAACACTTAGGTTGGAGTCATTAAAACTAGTTTATGTAAACTTCCGACTTCAACTGTATACAGTGTTGTAACGATGTGCAAATGGTTAAAGTACAAAAGGGAAAATAAATAAACCATAGATATGGGTTGTATTTACAATTGTGTTTGTTCTTCACTGGTTTCCCTTTTCTTGTGGCAACGGGTCACATCTTGCTGCTGTGATAGCACACATTTCACCCAGTAGATGGGAGTTTATCAAAATCGGGTTTGTTTTCGAATTCTTTGTGGATCTGTGTAATCTGAGGGAAATATGTGTCAATAATATGGTCATACATTTGGCAGAAGGTTAGGAAGTGCAGCTCAGTTTCCACATCATTTTGGGGCAGTGGGCACATAGGCAGACCTGGCTCTCAAGAGAAGACAGGCTATGGCGGCCTTTCTCAATAGCAAGGCTATGCTCACTGAGTCTGTACATAGTCAAATCTTTCCTTAAGTTTGGGTCATTTACAGTGGTCAGGTATTTTGCCACTGTGTACTCTCTGTTTAGGGCCAAATAGCATTCTAGTTTACTCAGTTTTTTTTTGTGAATTCTTTCCAATGTATCAAGTAATTATCTTTTTGTTTTCTCATGATTTGGTTGGGCCTAATTCTGTTGCTATCCTGGGGCTCTGTGGGGTCTGTTTGTGTTTGTGAACAGGGCCCCAGGACCAGCTTGCTTAGGGGATTCTTCTCCAGATTCATCTCTCTGTAGGTGATTGCTTTTTTATGAAAGGTTTGGGAATCGCTTCCTTTTAGGTGGTTGTAGAATTTAACGGCTCTTTTCGGGATTTTTATCATTAGCGGGTATCGGCCTAATTCTGCTCTGCGTGCATTATTTGGTGTTTTACGTTGTACACTGAGGATATTTTTGCCGTATTCTGCATGCAGAGTCTCAATTTGGTGTTTATCCCATTTTGTGAATTCTTGGTTGGTGAGCGGACCCCAGACCTCACAACCATAAAGGGCAATGGGTTCTATAACTGACTCAAGTATTTTTAGCCAGATCCCAATTGGTATGTCGAATTTTATGTTCCTTTTGATGACACAGAATACCCTTCTTGCCTTGACTCTCAGATCGTTCACAGCTTTGTGGAAGTTACCTGTGGCACTGATGTTTAGGCCAAGGTATGTATAGTT
Source organism: Brachymystax lenok tsinlingensis (assembly GCA_030435695.1). Taxonomy (NCBI): domain Eukaryota; kingdom Metazoa; phylum Chordata; class Actinopteri; order Salmoniformes; family Salmonidae; genus Brachymystax; species Brachymystax lenok. The sequence continues at coordinate 24,317,596 of CM059790.1, read as the reverse complement.
TTTTGTGTGCTCTAGGGCAACGGTGTCAAGATGGAATTTGTATTTGTGGTCCTGGCGACTGGACCTTTTTTGGAACACCATTATTTTGGATTTACTGAGATTTACTGTCAGGGCCCAGGTCTGGCAGAATCTGTGCAGATTATCTAGGTGCTGCTGTAGGCACTCCTTGGTTGATGACAGAAGCACCAGATCATCAGCAAACAGTAGACATTTGATTTCAGATTCTAGTAGGGTGAGGCCGTGTGCTGCAGACTGTTCTAGTGCCCTCGCCAATTCGTTGAGATATATGTTGAAGAGGATGGGGCTTAAGCTGCATCCCTGTCTCACCCCACGGCCCTGTGGGAAGAAATGTGTTTTTGCCTATTTTAACAGCACACTTGTTGTTTGTGTACATGGATTTTATAATTTTGTATGTTTTTTCCCCAATTTGTATAGCCGACCCTCATGCCAAATTGAGTCAAAGGCTTTTTTTAAATCAACAAGTCATGAGACGACTGCCTTTGTTTTGGTTTGTTTGTTTGTCAATTAGGGTGTGCAGGGTGAATACGTGGTCTGTCATACGATAATTTGGTGAAAAGCCAATTTGACATTTGCTCAGTACATTGTTTTCACTGAGGAAATGTACGAGTCTGCTGTTAATGATAATGCAGAGGATTTTCCCAAGGTTGCTGTTTACGCATATCCCACGGTAGTTATTGGGGTCAAAAAGTCTCCACTTTTGTGGATTGGGGTGATCAGTCCTTGGTTCCAAATATTGGGGAAGATGCCAGAGCAAAGGATGATGTTAAAGAGTTTTAGTATAGCCAATTGGAATTTGTTGTCTGTATATTTGATCGTTTCATTGAGGATACCATCAACACCACAGGCCTTTTTGGGTTGGAGGGTTTTTATTTTGTCCTGTAGTTCATTCAAGGTAATTGGAGAATCCAATGGGTTCTGATGGTCTTTAATAGTTGATTCTAATATTTTGTATTTGATCATGTATATGTTTTTGCTGTTTGTTCTTTTTTATAGAGCCAAAAAGATTGGAGAAGTGGTTTACCCATACATCTCAATTTTGGATAGATAATTCTTCATGTTTGTTTAGTGTTTTTCAATTTTCCCAGAAGTGGTTAGTCTATGGATTATTAAATTACATTGAGCCTTCTGTTTGAAATGTTTAGATTTGATAGGGAAGCTGAGAGGTCAAATATACTGTTAAGATTTTCTACTGCCAAGTTTACACCTTCACTATTACAGTGGAACGTTTTGTCCAGGAAGTTGTCTAAAAGGGATTACATTTGTTGTTGCCTAATTGTTTTTTGGTAGGTTTCCACACTACATTCCTTCCATTTATAGCATTTCTTAATATTACTCAGTTCCTTTGGCTTTGATGCCTCATGATTGAGTATTGCTCTGTTAGACAGTAGACAGTGATTTTTCTGTGATCTGATAGGGGTGTCAGTGGGCTGACTGTGAACGCTCTGAGAGACTCTGGGTTGAGGTCAGTGATAAAGTAGTCTACAGTACTACTGCCAAGAGATGAGCTATAGGTGTACCTACCATAGGAGTCCCCTCGAAGACTACCATTGACTATGTACATACCCAGCATGCGACAGAGCTGCAGGAGTTGTGACCTGTTTTTGTTGGTTATGTTGTCATAGTTGTGCCTAGGGAGGGTATATGGGGGAGGGAATGCTGTCACCTCCAGGCAGGTGCTTGTCCTCCTCTCTGCCTCCTCTCGCTGCCTGTCTCACTCTCGCTCTCCTCTCTGCCTCTCCTCTCGCTGCCTGTCTCTCTCTCTCCTCTGCCTGTCTCCTCTCCCTCTCCTCTCGCTGCCTGTCTCACTCTCTCTCTGCCTCTCCTCTCGCTGCCTGTCTCTCTCTCTCCTCTCTGCCTGTCTCCTCTCCCTCTCCTCTCGCTGCCTGTCTCACTCTCTCACTCTCCTCTCAGCCTCCTCTCGCTGCCTGTCTCTCTCTCTCCCTCTCCTCTCTGCCTCTCCTTTTGCTGCCTGTCTCACTCTCTCTTGCTCTCCTCTCTGCCTGTCTCCTCCTCTCTCTCTCCCTCTCCTCTCGCTGCCTGTCTCACTCTCTCTCCCTCCCCTCTCTGCCCCTCCTCTCGGGTGCCTTTCTCTCTCGCTCTCTCTCTCTCTCTCTCTCTCTCTCTGCCTCTCCTCTCGCTGCCTGTCTCAATCTCTCTCTCTCTCTCTCTCTCTCTCTCTCTCTCTCTCTCTCTCTCTCTCTCTCTCTCTCTCTCTCTCTCTCTCTCTCTCCTCCTCATTGCCTGTCTCTCTCTCCTCTCATTGCCTGTCTCTCTCACTCCTCTCATTGCCTGTCTCTCTCTCTCCTCTCATTGCCTGTCTCACTCTCTCCTCTCATTGCCTGTCTCTCCCTCTCCTCTCATTGCCTGTCTCTCTCTCTCGTTCTCCTTTCTGCCTCTCCTCTTGCTGCCTTTCCTCTCGCTGCCTCTCCTCTCGATGCCACTTCTTTCGCTGCCTCTCTCTCTCTGCCTCTCCTCTCGCTGCCTCTCTCTCTCCTCCTCTCCTCTCGCTGCCTCTCTCTCTCTCTCTGCCTCTCCTCTCGCTGCCTCGCTCTCTCTCTCTCTGCCTCTCGCTGCCTCTCTCTCGCTCTCCGTCTGCCTCCTCTCGCTGCGTCTCTCTCGCTCTACTCTCTGCCTCTCCTCTCGCTGTGTCTCTCTCTCTTTCTCTCTCTTCTCTGCCTCTCTCTCTCCTCTGCCTGTCTCTCTCCCTCCCTCCATCTCCTCTCGCTGCCTGTCTCACTCTCTCTCTCCTCCTCTCTGCCTGTCTCTCTCTCTGCCTCTCCTCTCGCTCTCGCTCTCTCTCGCTCTCTCTCTCTCTTGCTGCCTCTCCTCTCGCTGCCTCTCTCACTTCTCTCTGCCTCTCTCGCTATCTCTCTCTCTGCCTCTCTCTCTCTATGCCTCTTCTCTCGCTCTCTCTCTCCTCTCTCTCTCCTCTCGCTGCCTCTCTCTCTCCTCTCTGCCTCTCCTCTCGCTGCTTCTCTCTCTCTCCTCTCTGCTCTCTCTGCCTGTCTCTTTCTCTCCCTCTCTCTCTCCCTTTCTACCTGTCTGGTTGTGTGATTTATAGCCATGATGTCAGACTAGGGAATCAGGTTGTCTGTGCAGCCTGACAAACACTGGCACCTTGAGGCAAGAGGTGAAACTGCACCTCCACTATATTGTAAGCTACATTACAACCATTGTCTGTTTTTATGCATTTAGGGTGGTATTCTGACTTCAGATCTGGACACTTGACTAAAATGTTTACCCATTGATGTCAATTAATGATTTGGGTATAAGTCCAAGTTGCACACACCTATCTCAACTCTGAAGTGTGTGTGTGTGTGTGTGGTGTGTGTGCGTGCGTGTTCAGTAGCAACATGACACATTGCTCATTAAGCGAAGGGAGTCAGCCCAGCTGCATTACACCTCCCTTGTACGCCACAGTTCCGTTGTCATGGATACAGAGCGGTGATTAAATCGGTACTAACAAAGCTTTAATTAGTGTTGTCACCCTGGAGAGCGTGTGTATGAAATCTGCAGAAAGATGAAGCCATCAACTGACTGACGCACCCAAAATCATCTCTTCTCTCTTTCACTTCTTTAGAAGAAGTTCTGTCCTTTTCACTTCATCCCTCTCTCTTTCATGTTCTTTCACTGTCTCTCTTTTTGTTTCACTCGTTAAGAAATGGCTAATCTTGTTTGTCTGGCTCCCTGAAGCTAATGACTTAATTTCTCATCCCTCTCTCCAGCCCAACCCGTCCAATAAACTAGCGATAATCCACATCCTGGGTCTGTTATCCAATCTCTTCACTACTCTGGACATCAGCAAGCAGGAGGATGAATCAGGAGAGGGCACAGCGCCACCTGTCAAAACAGCCCCGCCACCACCAGGACCTAATCCGGTGAGAGACACCATCATCAACACCCAGGCACACGCAAGCTCCGTGGGAGTGTTTAGCGTTGTCTAGGTTACTCAAACTAACCTGTGTGTCTAGGTTACTCAAACTAACCTGTGTGTCTAGGTTACTGCGTTGTCTAGGTTACTCTAACTAACCTGTGTGTCTAGGTTACTGCGTTGTCTAGGTTACTCTAACTAACCTGTGTGTCTAGGTTACTGCGTTGTCTAGGTTACTCTAACTAACCTGTGTGTTCCAGGTTACTGCGTTTAGGTTACTCTAACTAACCTGTGTGTCTAGGTTACTGCGTTGTCTAGGTTACTCTAACTAACCTGTGTGTCTAGGTTACTGCGTTGTCTAGGTTACACTAACTAACCTGTGTGTTCCAGGTGGTGGTGGTCCTGCAGCAGGTCTTTGCTCTCATTCAGACAGTCCTCAGCAAGTGGCTCAACGACTCTCAGGTGGTGGAGGTGAGACAAGCACACCCTGAACAGACCTATAGTGATGTTATAAAATATGAAACATAAAAAAATCCAACCTGAACAAGAATAAACAGTCGTTTCACTCTCCCCCTGTCTCTTCCTCCCTCCTCCCAGGCCGTGTGTGCTATCTTTGAGAAGTCGGTGAAGACTCTCCTCCATGACTTTGCCCCCATGGTGTCTCAGCTCAGTGAGATGCTAGGACAGATGTACAGTACCATACCACAAGCCTCAGCACTGGACCTCACACGACAGGTACACACACAAACACACACTTGAACACACTCACGCATACACAATACACACTCACACGCATCAGAGGTACACACACAAACACTCTCACACAAACACCTTGACCAGTGTGAAACCGTCTGTGGTTGTATTTGACAGATGGTCCATATATTTGCCAGTGAGACGGACAACTTCCCTCCTATCAAGGCTCTATTTGAGCTGGTTACCTCGGTAACACTCTCCATCTTCCAGCAAGGTAGGGGGTCCTGCAGGGAAGGGGGTGATATTTCTCTGCTTTTCTTTTGGGTGATTTTGATTGACAGGAAACCTGCACACACTCCTGCTCTCACCTGAGAGCAGGAGAACAAGGACCATGTCATCTAATAGCTGCATAGCAGCAGGGGAAATACAATGGCTGCATCTCAATAGTCTCAAGTCCTTGTCTCCTCTCCTTGGAGCTGGACAGTTGAAAGCACCTATTGCACCATATTTCCGTGTTTTTAGATGAGGTGCAGATGAAGGGGAGGCGACGAGGAGAGGAAGTCACGTTAGATTATTGATGTGCATCCTCTGTCCTCCTGTGCTGCTATGGAGAATTAGAAAAGAAAAAGCTTTAGAAGGAAGTTTTGTTTTTCACACTGACATTATCCAGTGGTTGTTATCTGAATACTGTCCAGCCCTCTTCTCCCTTTTTAGTTCTCCTCTCATTCCCTCCTCTCCCCCTTCTGCTTTGACTGTGTTCGATTGATAATGGCTGCCTCTCCTCCCTTTCTTTAACTGAGCAGGTGACCTTAAATGTTACACTGTAACCTGTATCTTATACAGTATGGTGCAACGTTACAAAACATTACAGAATGTTGTTGCAGAACAACGTTCATATATAAATGTATTGTGTAGAACAGACAGCCCTCTCGGTTTTACAGAACAGGGAATTGTGTGTGCTCTATACATTGCATTTCTATCTGGGTTGCACCCTACTGAATAAGCCTGTAAGGTGGGGGCTTGGGTTTTGTTTGGAGTCTGGGAACAGTGAAGGGAAGGGTTGCCTCCCAAGTGTTCACCTTTTGGGGGGTGGGTGGGGGTAGGGGTCAGGGGTTCTATTGACCCAATCGCAAATCGACCCCCAGCCCCTACCCCCTTGGCACATGGATGGTTGTAAGCCACACAGAAAAATATAAACTTGCCTATTGTATGACATTGTGGAGCTATAAGCAAGCCCCTAGGGAGTATAGTCTAGGGGAGATGCATAGGGGCTAGTCCAGGGGAAGGGGGTAGAGGCTAGGAGTTGATTTGGGTCTGGACGCCCCTTTTTCTCTGAAGCGTCACAGTAACAGAGGTGCCTCCTGGGTTCCCCACTCCAAACCCACTTTTGTTATTTTTAGGTTTGTTCCTTCTCTCGTTACTACTTTCTTTTTATCTCCAAATGGAACCCATGTCTTTTTTCTCTACCTGTTTTCTGTTCGTTCAACCGCTCCCTGTTTTCCTGAGACTTCCAAAGCTTCACACGCCCCTCCTCCCTCTCTCTCCCCTTTGTTTGTTCTTTACTCACGTGTGACAATTATTTCAATGAGATCTTTTCTGTTCTCTTTTCTTTCCACATGACTGTTGAATCGGTTGAGTTGCTGTTTGTATATTATTATTATTCTCTTTATTCTTTATGATTTGTTAAGTTTCATCTTTATTATATTTTAGGACCCAGGGATCATCCTGATATTGTTGATTCATTTATGCAACTCCAAGCTCAGGTGTGTTTTTGGTTTCTTATTTCATTCACTTTGGGTTTCTCAATCTCTCTCTCTGTCTCTCTGCCTGTCTCTCTCTGCCTGTCTCTCTCTGCCTGTCTCTCTCTGCCTGTCTCTCTCTGCCTGTCTCTCTCTGCCTGTCTCTCTCTGTCTCTCTTTCTCTCTGTCTCGTTATCTCTAGCTCTCTCGTTTCTATTTTTGTTCTTTGTTAAAAAGGGTCCTAGGGCGACCCATCATAATGGCAGGGCAGAGAATAGACAGTAGGTGGCGCTATTGAAGGACCGACTGTCTTCTTCAATACTCAGGGCTCTAACCAGTAGCTACACCTTTGTCTGATGATGAGGGAGTTAGGGTCAGAGTTCACCAAGGTCATGTCCAGTGGGCAAAAAACAAGAGAATGTTTTGAAAGGAGGAGGGACAAACTGAACGTGTCTAATAAGAAACATTTTCATGTTCAGTTGTCCTACTGAACACGACCCTGGGATGTAGTTCCCAGTGACCTCACTGGTTAGAATCTCAGAGTCACGCCCCTTTTCTGATGTCATTCCAGCCCAGTGCCAATCAAAGCCCAAATTAATTAATATTCCATTAATTAATAAATTCAGGCGAATTGGTTGCCCTCTTTTTTTTATTTTTGTCTTCCTTCTACATTCTTCTTCCTTTAATCTTTGGATAGATCTGATCTCCTCTCCTCTTCCCTCTGTCCCCCTTTCCTCCTCCATCCTGAATGAGTTAATTACAGTATCAGTTGTATTTATCCGTACATGTACTTTACTTACTTACTTATGTTGCATATTCAATCCAACCAGGCCAAAAAAGGGAGAAAAAAATAGTGTATCAGAATGAAATTGATACAAAAGCTACAGAACCATCATTGCCTTTAGTTTGACTTAAGTTTTGAATAATTTTCTATTTTTGTTTTTCTCCAGTTTGTTTGCCGAGTTTGCATTGGAGCAGAGTTGTGTACTTACTGTATGAGTGGTAGTTTGTCGTAGGGAGAGTGGAGTAGTCTAGCCTGGTAGCTTCATCTGTTTACCTGCTCTAGACAACTCCTTTAGCACAACTCACATTCACTCCCTCTCAAGGATTTAAAAGCATTGGATTGGTGTAAGAAACACTTTGTCTACACCAATCCAATGCTGTTAAATCCCAGAAGGGGAGTGAACGAGATCACACTTCAGGGAGAATCAGAATTTGCCTCTTGTTGTTCAGCTCAGGCTACAAGTTGTTCCTGGCCTTGTGGGTAAACAGTTGAACATGGCAATGACAAAGGAGTTGTCTAAAGCAGACACAGTTCTGTCTACAAGGCTAGAAGAGTGGTGGTGGGGGGGCAGAGAGAGGGTGTACCCATGGAATAGGGGCACAGACTCCTGCCCTGTGTCATGCCTCTGTCTGCCTCCTACTGTAGGCCCTCAAACGGAAGCCAGATCTCTTCTTATCTGAGAGTCTTGACGTGAAAGCTGTGTTCCATTGTGGTAAGTGTGTGTCTCTTTGCTCCCAACACACACACTGATCATTGTGTGTGTGTTGCCGCGTCCCTTTTAACACACACACTGTAAAACTGTTAGAAGGTCAACTGCCCCTTAGAACCAACTTATCTGGATTTAAATGGCCTATGTGGCATGGATGTGAGTCAGAAACATTCATTCAAAATGGACTTGTGTAAATAGGATAAATTTGGACATAAAGTCAGTCTCGTCCAAAACTGAATTTTGTCCAGTGCTCACTAACACACGAGAGAAGGAGCTGTGCTAATTAAGCTCTGTCTGCTGCACGCGCTCTATCCAATCACAGCATCCAGAACCTCCAGACAGTGAGACAGACCTGCCCTTTATGCAGCGCCTCAGACTGATGTTTGATAGTGTTAATCACGCAAGTCTGACACTTTTGGGGCAAAATCAGGATACAAGTGCGCGCTGATCGTCTCAATTCTAACTGCAACTTGTCAATATTCCAAGCATCTTGTGTCCCCCGCGACCTGCTTTGTAACATGATTCCCTATGAAACACTGCCAGACAGACACACACAGGTAATAGTGAGAAAGACACAACGGCACCGAAGTACACATGTTGCCACTCGCCCGTGGTAAACACAGAGTTGGAACTTAGCTAGCAAGGGATTTTGGGCACTGATAAACAATGTGTAGCTTGTGCTTTATTTCCGATAGTTTGACAGCTTGCAGATTATGAAGTTGTAGACATGTTATCGTTCTCAGAAATAACGTTTTTCATGTAAAAAAAAATATAATACTTGCGAAATACTGCACCAAAGACCTTAGCTAGAAGTAAAATTGACTAAGATCTCCTCGGTAAAAATTCTGACAATTGATAGGAAGTGACTATTTTGAGGAAGAAGGTATGTTGTTGCTACGCTGACTCAGGAGGGACAAACAACAGTACCTGCCAGGGTAGGAGATAATAACACACCGAGATCAAACCACACCACCAAGACAACTCTCGTTTGTCTTCAGTCATGGCCGCTTAATGAGCAATCTACCAAACGAGGCCAAATCAGGAAGTGCAGTCACCCTTTAAATAGTTTAAATAGAATAGCTTTTGTATTTTTATGTTTCTTAATTCCCCCCACCTCTCTCCTGTAGGAGTACTGTCACTCAAATTCCCAGAGGCTCCAACAGTGAAGTCTACCTGCTTGTTCTTTGTAAGTATACACACACACACACTCCCCTCTGTATTTATTTGGACAGTAAAGCTAAACATTTTTAATTTGGCTCTATACTCCAGCATTTTGGATTTGAGATCAAATGTTTTTTAGTAAAGAATGTCACCTTGTATTTGAGGGTATTTTAATATCTGTTTTGCTGTTTAGAAATGAAATAACTTTATGTACAGTAAACTGCAAATGCATCCAACACCTTTGTAGTCACAAGCTTGATGTAGACATTACGTGCTAGGAATATGGGACCAAATACTAAACCTTTGACTACTTTAATACACCATAAGTGAATATGTCCGAACACTTATGACACCTTCAAATGGGGGGACTAGATACATAAAGTACTTTCATTTTTAAACAGTAAAACAGATATGCATGAAAATACCCTCAAATAAAAGGTGACAGTCTGTACTTTCGCCTAATTTGAAAAACTCAAAAATGTTGGAGTATAGAGGGTTTAGCTTCACTGTCCAAATAAATATGGGTGGGAGTGTATGTTTTTGGTTAACCAAGGTGGATCTTGTTGAAATGTGTTCTTAGTTTTGTGGTTCTCTCTGATTGTCCCTGTGTGTGTTCTAGACTGAGTTGTTGCCCCGCTGCTCAGATGTGCCCCCAGTGGCCAGAGTGGTGCAGGAGGATGGAAAACTACTGCTGCAAGCTGTGCTAGAGGTAAACCTACATGCATCCTCGCTAATGTATTTTAGCTGTCCTACTGTATACTGAAACAAATCACCTTACTGACTGGTCTTTCCTTTCTCTCTTTCTCTGTCTCTGTCCCTGTTTCGGTCTCTCTCTCTCTTCCTCCCCAGGCCATCGGGGGAGGTTCATCTCGTAGTCTGATGGACCAGTTTGCTGAAGTGCTGTTCAGTCTCAATAAGCACTGTTTCCCTCTTCTCACTGTGTGGCTGAAAGAGGTGCTGCAGGCAGCAGGCTTCCCCTCCACTAGGGTCACCACAGAACAGAAGGACACCTTCACCCAACAGATACTCAGGTACCACACACACACACGCGTACTTGCTCACTCACCTAGGCAATGCTGCGGTTAGCTTTTCTTTCTCTGTGTCTGACCCCATCTCTCTCCTCCCGCTCTCCCTCTAGAGAGCGAGTCAATAAGCGGAGGGTGAAGGACATAGTGAAGGAGTTTACACTAGTCTGCAGAGGGCTTCACGGGACTGAGTACGCCGCTGAATACTGACCCTGACCTTGCCACGACTTCCCCAGGCTGGATGCCACAGTACCCACAAACCCCTCAACACTGGAGTTTCCATTGGACGATTGAAACAAGACCCTCTCCCCCTAGAACAGAAAACAGCTCCCCATAGAGGCCAGCCATTGGACGAATGGCGCTCTGTCACACCACTCAGCGGTCTGACGAAGGCTGCTCTCCTTCTCTTTCCTCTCTTTCCCCCCGTCTCTATCTCTCCTTCTTCCCTTTTGTGACTTCAACTCCCAGCATGCCCTCTCTTCACCCTCTTTCTCTCGCTCTGTCGTTCCATTGGATCTTCCGTGGCTCAGAGGCCGTTTCCCTGCTGTTTCCTGGTTGTTTAGCATCTGAGATGATAGTGGTACTGTACCTGCTGTACGTAGCTAGCTAGTTTACCTTTGTATCTTTGGAAAGAAAACTAAATAAATATACAGTACCAGTCAAAAGTTTAGACACCTACTCATTCAAGGTTTTTTCTTTATTTTTACAATTTTCTGCATTGTAGATTAATAATGAAGACATCAAAACTATGAAATAACACATATAGAATCATGTAGTAACCAAAAAAGTGTTAACCAAATCAAAATATATTTTAGATTCTTCAAAGAAGCCACCCTTTGCCTTGATGACAGATTTGCACACTCTTGGCATTCTCTCAACCAGCTTCACCTGTAATGCTTTTCCAAAAGTCTTGAAGGAGTTCCTACATATGCTGAGCACTTGTTGGCTGCTTTTCTTTCACTCTGCGGTCCAACTCATCCCAAACCATCTCAATTGGGTTGAGGTCGGGTGATTGTGAAGGCTAGGTCATCTGATGCAGCACTCCATCACTCTCAAATATCCCTTACACAGCCTGGAGGTGTGTTTTGGGTCATTGTTCTGTTGAAAAACAAATGATAGCGCAAACCAGATGGGATGGCGTATTGCTGCAGAATGCTGTGGTAGCCATGCTGGTTAAGTGTGCCTTGAATTTGAAATAAATCACAGACAGTGTCACCAGCAAAGCACCATCACACCTCCTCCATGCTTCACGGTGGGAACCACACATGCGGAGATCATCTGTTCACCTACTCTGCGTCTCACAAAGACACGGCGGTTAGAACCAAAAATCTCACATTTTTACTCATCAGACCAAAGGACAGATTTCCACCAGTATAATGTCCATTGCTCGTGTTTCTTGGCTCAAGCATGTCTATTCTTTTTATTGGTGTCCTTTAGTAGTGGTTTATTTGCAGCAATTCGACCATGAAGGCCTGAGTCACACAGTCTCCTCTGAACAGTTGATGTTGAGATATGTCTGTTACTTGAACTCTGAAGCATTTATTTGGGCTGAAACTCTAATGAACTTATCCTCTGCAGCAGAGGTAACTCTTGGTCTTTCTTTCCTGTGGCGGTCCTCATGAGAGCCAGTTTCATCATAGCGCTTGATGATTTTTGTGACTGCACTTGAAGAAACTTCTTTAAATGTTTCTGTTTAACTGACCTTCATGTCTTAAAGTAATGATGGACTGTTGTTTCTCTTTGCTTTTCTGAGCTGTTCTTGCCATAATTTGGACTTGGTCTTTTACCAAATAGGGCTATTTTCGGTATACCTTGTCACAACACAACTGATTGGCTCAAACGCATTAAGAAGAAAAGAAATTCCACAAATTAACTTTTAACAAGGCATACCTGTTAATTGAAATGCATTCCTGGTGACTTCCTCGTGAAGCTGGTTGAAAGAATACCAACAGTGTGCAAAGCTGTCAAGGCAAAGGGTAGCTACTTTGAATAATTTTAATATATTTTAATTTGTTTAATACTTTTTGGTTACTACATGATTCCATGTGTGTTATTTCATAGTTTTGATGTTTTCACTATTATTCTACAATGTAGGAAATAGTAAAAATAAAGAAAAACCCTTGAATAAGTAGGTGTGTCCAAACTTCTGACTGGTACTGTATATCTAAACATACATACACACACACACACATCTATATAACGAAACAAAGGGGGTGCCAGTCCTGCTGCTGCAAAACAGGAAGAGAGAGGGACAAATGACGGGACAGGATTCTGTGGACTGACACATATATTAACAGCATACCGTATATCATACAACACCGACTCACGCACCCCAATGCTCTTATGTTTGCCAATATTATTTTGGAATGTCATGTGAACTAGTCTAATTTGATTTTGATATTTGCATTTATGGGGGAATTATGTGCTGATTTGAAGGTTGAACCACTGACCAACTAGACTAAAGCAGAAGATTATACTGTCTGCTCTCCTACCCCTGTCCAACGCTACATATACACACACACACAAGTTTCCTCATGAATCTAGAATGTCTGATGATCGATCAATGAGGAGGGAGAAAAGGTGAGGGAGAGAGTGATGCAGAGGTAGGAGAGATGAGTGTTGAGGGGAGGGAAAGGAATAGATGGGGGTGTGTTGTCCTAGCTGTGGACTGTACAGTCACTGTAGTCGTGAAACTCTATTAATCATGTTATGCATAATAAGTCACTGAACACTTTCTTGTGTGTGTGTGTAGGGGCATGTGTGCAGTGTTGATGCAGTGTGCGTGAGTGTGAGCAAAAGTCTGCCTCCCCGCTTGTTGAGTGCACTTATATCGGACCTTCATCACTTTCTCCTACCAAACACACAGACCCCCTTTAAACACGGACCCCATCCCTCCATTTGACACTGTCTTAGTCCTCCCCTACATACAGTACATGTACTGAGTACTCCACTTAAATGTTCTCCACTCACAACACACAACAACTGCAACACTCCACTAACCTCCATATTTCCTGGATTGACTGACCAGTCCTAACCATTGACTAGATTAACCCATTTGTATGATCTATAAACCAGTGGAACAAACTACACACCGTACTGCTCTTAACCGGTGCTTGTCAACAAGCAACCTGAGTCCTATCACCCAACCGGGTGCCTACCTAGAACGAGACCGGGAGGGGTAGTCAGTGATGTCATAAAGATTATTCAGGAAGTGTATTTGCACTTGGAGACAGATGGAATGGAACTCTTCTCTGTGAATGAAACTTAGACTGCGTCTAAAGTTACTTTATGAAAATAGGTGGAGATCAGAGAATAGGGTACCATTTAGGATGGATGAAACAATTGGAGCAGCTGGCTCCCATGTGTACTTCCTGCTTCCTTATGACATCACCTCTGTCCAATCCCTCTTTGTGTCACTAGGTGCCTGCAGACATGTAGCATGTGTGTGTTTTTGGGGTACGGGGTGGGGTGGGCGGTGGGGTGGGAGATTATGAAATACTGTGAGAGTGTGACGCTGTGAGATAATGCTCTGGGAATAAGTTGGTAATTAGACACAGATCTAGGATCAGCTTACCCTCAGTGGGTCCTCAATTTAACCATTATGGGCTGAAGATGCAAGACTGACTTCGGATCAGTGTCTAAGGTTGACTTCATCCTACAGTCAAGGGAACTGTCTGAGAATGTTTGTCACTGACAGAGAGAGAGGCGTGGGAGAGAAGGAGAGTTGGAGTGGGGATAAAATGTACATTGTTTCTTTTTTGTACCTTGTTTTAATTTATTAAATATATCTGAGATGGCAAGTCGTGTGTGTACTTCCTACTGGCCAGTATGTTAGGTCTGTGTTGCCTATAATAAATGAAAAATGCAGAAAGGAAATCAGTAATATGGCACCAAGCTGTATTCATTAATCATTTTCATGGGCTTCTTCCTAATTTCACAAAGAAGAGAATACAAACGTTTAAAGGAAAATGTACAATCAGGATCATACCAAAAGTTTACAACAGAAGCACGCATGCGCCGTCTTCTCATCGTCGGCGTGTGGTGGCGAGTTTGGTGCGTCCTCACACGTGTGGTGCTCTACAATTTGTGGTCTCTGCCGATCAGCCATTCAAAAGAATAGCTACTTTTGGACTTGGAAGGTAAGCAGCCTTTTGCTAAGCAAGTTTTCCACTAAACTTTGGCTCGTATTTTACTCGTTGTAGCTAACTACTAGCTAGTCAACTATTCGTATTTGAAATATTCAGCTAGCTGATGAATTAAAGCTAGCTAGCTAACGTCACTGTAGCTCGCAACTTTGTAAGTAACTTACCTAACGCTTTAAAAGTCTAGATTTGATGCCGTGTTATATTTTGTGCGTGATCTATTATGTCGTTGCAGGAAGTAGAAAACTCACTTATTTACGTGCCACTTTCTATTACTGACTACTTTGTTGCTACAACAATCAAATCCGAGTTTGATTGTATTCTTGTTTGATTTTGTTAGCTACTTCGCTAACCAAATTACTTACAATATCGCTGTCTAAATCGCTATCATAGCTAACAAAGCATTATTCTCATATGGAGGGCACTGGTTATCAGTTAACGAAATACCCCTGATAGAGCCTGAGCAGCATGCCTTGTGATGCAACACGCAAATAATAAAGTTGACCCATGTCCTGACTGATTACTTACGGAATGCACTGTATAGAGAAAAGTGGAGTGGGAGTCGGCCTTATGATCCATATCCACTTAGCTAACTAAAGTGATCACCTCTTTGTACCCTGTATTTCTGTCTAGCACACATCCTCTAACTTTTTATAACCTAGTAACAGTGGGGCAGATTTTGCAAAGCAAAGAAAATTGCTGCAAGTTTAGCTGAACAACTAGGCTGCCTTGTTTCAGACTAGCACTATTCATACGTGACAGTATCAGTGGACCTCAAATGCTACAGTAAACATTCCTTTGAGAGTGAGAGAATTGAGACATCTTTAGAACCCAAAGTGCAGTGTGTACCAACCCACACCGATAAGCCAACAGTTAGGCTACACTGACAGACATGTATTTGATCTCGCACCAATATGTATGTTTGTATAATTTCCTGTGTTAGCTGACAGACTGACTACAGTGTCACAAAAACACAACACACTCTGTTCTGGCTACTGAGTTGACCTCTGTCCAAATCATATTCAGGTCAAAGGTCAACACAGGGACTTGTCTGGAGTCTGTCAGATTGATTGATTGTGTTTGATTTAAAGATGGTTCATGTTCAATTACTCTTGTGTCATGTGGCCTCCACTATGTGCATGGTGATATATGTGCTAGCTTTTTTTATCCACTCATCTCCCCATCTCTAGTTATGGCAGTAGTGAGGTTCTACAGTAAGGAGGCTGAGAGGGGGCGGGTCTTACAGACCGCTGCTCAGCTTCACCCCCAGCTGTCAATCACCAGTGAGCTCTGCTACAATGTCGAGCTGACAGGTGAGTGTGTTTGTGCATGTGTGTATAATGTAGATGAGTGAAAGATACACACAAATACGTAGACTGACTGCCTGTTGTTCAGGCAAATGAGAAATATGTGCACTCAGGCTATCCAGAAGGCCAAAGTTAGTTACTTTAAGGAGCAGTTCTCTCTCTGTGGGTCTAACCCCAAGATGTTCTGGGCAATGGTGATAGAACTGGAGAATAAAGACATCAAAACGATGAAATATAACATGGAATCGTGTAGTAACCAAAAAAGTGTTAAACAAATCAAAATATATTTTATATTTGAGATTCTTCAAAGTAGCCACCCTTTGCCTTGATGACAGCTTTGCACACTCTTTCTTTCAACCAGCTTCACCTGGAATGTTTTTCCAAAAGTCTTGAAGGACTTCCCACATATGCTGAGCACTTGTTGGCTGCTTTTCCTTCGCTCTGCGGTCCAACTCATCCCAAACCATCTCAATTGTTTAACACTTTTTTTGGTTACTACATGGTTCCATATGTTATTTCATAGTTTATGTCTAAACTATTATTCTACAGTGTAGAAAATAAAGAAAACCCTTGAATGAGATGAGTAGGTGTGTCCTAACTTTTGACTGGTACTGTAGATCGACAGGTAAGGGTGCTGTCAAGCAGCTAGATGTTCTTTACTATTCGGCCATCAGATTTGCCACCAATGCTGCTTATAGGATACATCACTGCACTCTATACTCCTCTGTAAACTGGCCATCTCTGTATACCCAAATCAAGACCCACTGGTTGATTCTTAAAAACAAATCAAAAATACTCTTAGGCCTCAACCCTCCCTATCTGAGATATCTACTGCAACCCTCATCCTCCACATACAACATCCCTTCTGCCAGTCACATTCTTTTAAAGGTCCCCAAAGCGCACACATCCCTGGGTCACTTTCAGTTCGCTGCAGCTAGCGACTGGACAGTTTTATCTCCATCTCTTCATTCAAAGACTCAATCATGGACACTTACTGACAGCTGTGGCTGCTTCGCGTGATGTGTTTTCTACCTTTTTTGCCCTTTGTGCTGTTGTTTGTACCATGTTTTTGCTGCTGCTGTGTTGTCATGTGTTGTTGCCATGCTGTGTTGTCTTAGGTCTCTCTTTGTGTAGTGTTCTTATTTTTCTTGTCGTTATGTGTTTTGTCCTACATTTTTTATTTTTTTTTTATCCCCGGTCCTCGCAGGAGGCCTTTTGCCTCCTGGTAGGCCGTCATTATAAATACAAATTTGCTCTTAACTGACTTCGTAGTTAAATGAAGAGGGGGAAAAGGTTTGTCTTCAGCAAATATTAGGCTCTCTAATTCTCTCTTCATATCTCTCCCCTTACTCCCATAGGTGCTGAGTGTCTGAGTGTAGAGCAGAGGGAGGTGCTGCTGTGGCTGTTCCGCCCCCGCTCTGCAGACAGAACAGCTGTCTGACACACCATACCTAACAGAGGGAGAGGGAGGAACACTAGTGGAGATCGGACCCAGGTACACACACTCACAAACACACACACATACAGTCAGCCACACACACACACACACACACACACACACACACACGAGGGCCTAGAGTAAAGTGAAATGCTCAAATCAACCCATGCGCCCCACTGTTGATATGTTGTGGTCTAATGTTCTTTGTTGTTTGTGCTGCCCCCTGTAGGTTGAACTTTTCAACAGCATGGTCCACTAACGCTGTGTCCATCTGTCAAAGTGCTGGACTGACCAACGTCACCAGAGTAGAGCTGTCCAGAAGACTGCTGATACAAGTACACAAATACACAGACGCACACAATTTTTAGGTGCAATTTCCCAGGCTGCCATATTGCACAAGGGGACAACTCCTGGATCAATTCTAACTTTCCTGTCCCTTTCTCTCTCCTCTTTCCAGCCCAAGGATGGACAGAGTGAGACAGTGTTGGATGGAGAGGTGGAGAGACTGGTCAGCAGTCTCTATGACAGTATGACTGAGTGTGTTTACACACATCCCATCTCCTCCTTCACTGTGGCAACCAAACCACAGGAAGTGTTTGAGGTAGACATCCTGGAGAAAGGACGAGCTGCCCTGGAGACAGCCAACGATGAGCTGGGTAAGTACACATGTTAATGTTAGATATCTCATCAGGTCTTCCATCTGTTCCTTCTTGTCTACAGTTCTTTCTTTTCTCACTCTTTTTCTTATGTCAGCTATCTCTTGTTGTTCTCTCTAACATTTCCTTTTCCCTCCCCCTCTCTTTTGCCAGTCCTTCCCCTTATGTGGATAGGCCTACTTTGTCACATGACGTGTAATCTAATGACATAGATGGTTGAAGTCACAGGACTGTGACAGTGTCATTGACACAAACACACAAAGGCACACTTTGTGTGTTTGTGTAATTAGATTATAGCATGCTCTATGAGCAGGGATTTAACTGTTTGCAATATCAGTGTGTGTGGTAAATTCAATCCCTCACACTTTCTGAGGGGCCTGTGGAGTTAGACTGAATAGTAAAGTCACCCAGATGAACAGCCTCCCCTTGATCACTGTTAGCTTCTTATTTTAACAATTGTGTTAAATTATTATACTTTTTTCACCTTTATTTAACCAGGTAGGACAGTTGAGACAAGTTTTCATTTACAACTGCGCCCTGGCCAAGATAATGTGAACAGCCTTGAGGAAGTGAGCTCCCTGTTTCATCAGTCGTGTTTCATTGTTGATCCAAATTACATATTCAAGTGTGTGTGTGTGTAGGTCTGGCCTTTGACTCGTGGGATCTGGACTACTACACGTCGTTGTTCCAGAGAGTGAAGAGGAACCCCACCAGTGTGGAGTGTTTCGACCTCGCCCAGTCCAACAGGTAGGTGTGTTTTGTTGTTGGTGTACTCTTTAATCTTCCTTTTTTAAATTAATGTTTTGCTTCTGGCGGTAACTTTTTGCATTTCCTGTCTCAGTGAGCACAGTCGTCATTGGTTCTTCCGGGGACGTATGGTGATTGACGGACATGAGCAGAAGGAGACTCTGTTCAGCCTCATCATGGACACCCAGCGTCATAGCAACCAGAACAACGTCATCCAGTTCTGTGACAACAGCAGGTAGGAGAGATGGTGTATGGAAGGACGCTTTTACAAAATGTCACACAATGACGGTGATTTTGTTTTCCTTTCCACATTTTACAATTCCATAATGTGTGTGTGTGTGTCTGTGTAGTGGTATAAAGGGGATGGAGGTGGAGTGTGTGTACCCCAGAGACCCATGCCAGGCCAGTTCCTACGAGTTGAGATGCTCTGAAAGACATGTCATCTTCACTGCTGAGACACACAACTTCCCTACTGGTGAGAACATTCACACACACAGGCCAGGAGCATGTTAAAGACTTCTTTTATACATATATTTACACCTTTTTGAAATCCCTCTTCTCTCCCTGCCTTCATCCTCCTTTATTTAACCCCAGGTGTAGCTCCGTTCAGTGGTGCCACCACAGGGACAGGAGGGCGTATCAGAGATGTGCAGAGTGCTGGGCAGGGCGGGCACGTCATTGCTGGCACCGCCGGATACTGCTTTGGCAACCTCCACATACCTGGTGAGTGTCTGGAGAGATGTCTGTCTGTACCTGCCGCTGTCTGTCGTGAGGATCATGGAAATGGCAGGAAGTCTTGCATGAGTAAAAGATGACAAATTGTCCATCTCATCTACCCCCCCATCTTCCTCCTCTCTCCCCCATCCTCCTCCTCTCTCCCCAGGTTACAGCCTGCCATGGGAGTGTAAGGGGAAGGGGTGGGAGTACCCCGCCAGCTTTGCCCCGCCCTTGCAGGTGGTCATCGGAGCCAGTGACGGAGCGTCGGACTACGGCAACAAGTTTGGAGAACCAGTCCTGGCAGGTAGACACGAACAATGGAAACAACAGCAGCATCTGAAATTGCACCCTATTCCTTATATAGTGCTGGTGCAGTACTTCAATAGTAGTGCACTATATAGGGAATAGGGTGCCATTGCGTGCACACTGATCAAAAGTGGTGGAACGTATAGGGTTCCATTTCAGACTTAACCAGCCTTCCGTTCCTCATGAGTATGACATGTTTTTTGGAGTTGAAACCACAGTAGGTACGCTTGCTTTCGGTCTCCATCTAGGCTTTGCTCGGTCCTTCGGCATGCGACTGCCCAGTGGGGAGAGGAGAGAGTGGATCAAGCCTATCATGTTCAGCGGTGGACTGGGCTCCATCGAAGATGCACATGTGAAGAAGGAGCAGGCGGAGAAAGGTGAGATCTTTGGTTAGAGCTGATTGGTGTAAGGTTAGTGGTAAAGTTGGGGTCAACACGTGGAAATCGACTAGGTCATTTATTGACATTGTAGGATTATTTTAAACATCATAGAATTAACTCCAGTCCGTAAACACAACTGTTACTTGAGCTGTTGTGTTTGTCAGGAATGGAGGTGGTGAAGATCGGGGGTCCGGTGTACAGGATCGGAGTGGGAGGAGGGGCTGCCTCCTCTATCCAGGTGCAGGGTGATAACTCCAGTGCCAGAGACCTGGGGGCGGTGCAGAGAGGAGATGCTGAGATGGAACAGAAGATGAACCGGGCACTCAGGGCCTGTCTGGAGAGAGCGGGAGGAAACCCTATCTGTAGTATACATGACCAGGGTGCAGGGGGTAATGGTAAGAAGAGTGTGTGTGACGAAGCTGAGGAACGGAAGTCTGAGTTGTGATGGATTGTGTAGTTGTGTGTTGGATTATTGTAGTTGTTTTGTAGGTAACGTGTTGAAGGAGCTGTGTGAGCCGGCGGGAGCTGTGATCTACTGCAGCAGGTTTAAGAGAGGAGACCCCACCCTCAGTGTGTTGGAGCTATGGGGGGCGGAGTACCAGGAGAGCAACGCCATGCTCATCCGCCAATCAGATCGCTCTTTCCTGGAGAGGGTGTGTCAGAGGGAGAAGTGCCCCGTTGACTTTGTAGGAAACATCACTGGAGATGGAAAGGTGAAGATAGGGGGAGTCACAGCTGAATCACATCATTTTACCACACACCTTTCCTTTGGGGTGTGAGTGATATTTATAATGGTCTCTCTCCATGTGTAGATAGTGCTTGTGGATGATGTGGGTGGTGGTACAGGAGAGGACCAGACAGACAGAGGGCGCTGTCCTGTAGACCTCCATCTGGACTGGGTTTTGGGGAAGATGCCCCAGAAGGACTTTGTCATGGAGAGGATGACAACTGACCTCAAGCCTCTGTCTCTTCCCACTGGGCTGGGTGTAAGAGACGCCCTGGACAGAGTCCTACGCCTGCCTGCCGTCGCCTCCAAACGCTACCTTACTAACAAGGTGTGTGTGTGTTTTAGGGATTTCACTATCTCCGTAGTGTTTGACCCTCACGTTAAAAACATTAAGTTAAGGCTGTTAGGTTTAGTAAATAAAATGTTTTTGTATTCTCTTGTCTGTCTCACTACCTTCATATCTCTCTCTCTCTTTTCTGTGTCTCCATCCCTTTCTCAGGTGGACCGGTCCGTTACGGGTCTGGTTGCCCAGCAACAGTGCGTTGGTCCTCTCCATACCCCATTGGCTGATGTCGCTGTCGTCGCTCTATCTCCATTCGGCCTGAAGGGGGGCGGCAACCGCCATCGGGGAACAACCTATCAAAGGTCTCGTTTCCCCGGGGGCGGGAGCTCGCATGGCCGTGGGGGGAAGCGCTGACCAATCTGGTGTTTGCTGAAGTCACAGCCCTGAAGGTAATAGAATATAACAGCCACGGTTAGAATCACAGCCCTGACAGGAACAGAAAATTATAGGCATGCAATGATTTCAATGACCACAGCAAGAGATAATTAGGGTGGAATGGCATTGACCACAGTCAGAGCCCTTCAGAAAGACCGAAAACAAACTTTTAGCGAACATCAGCACCAGCCTCTCTGTGCTAAGTGCTGACTGTGTGTGTGTGTGTGTGTGTGTTCTCAGGATGTAAAGTGCAGTGGTAACTGGATGTGGGCGGCAAAGATCCCTGGTGAAGGGGCATGTCTCTGGGAGGCGTGTCAGGCCATGTGTGATGTCATGGGTCAGCTGGGCGTGGCCATCGATGGAGGGAAGGACTCACTGAGCATGGCTGCTAGAGTTGGGACAGAGACTGTCAAAGCACCAGGTACATTGTGTGTGTGTTTAGGGGACAGTGTGTGTTTTTGTACAGTATTTGTGTGTGTGGTGTATAAATCTGTTGTCTGTTTAGGTGCTCTGGTCATCTCTGTGTATGCTGTGTGCCCTGACATCACGGCTACTGTTACCCCTGATCTGGAGAACCCTGACGGCCAAGGTATGCTACTCACGCACACACACTCTTGAACAGACACATTCACACTGCACATCACAACATTGACACAGCTCAACATTTAAACCTGTTCCTGGGTTGATTTCCACACACATACGCACACCTTTTAACATTCTTCCTCTCCAGGTGTGTTACTGTGGGTTCCGGTGAATCCAGGTCACTACAGACTGGGAGGGTCAGCTCTGGCCCAGTGTTACGGTCAGTTAGGTGACCACTCACCTGACCTCGACCGCCCGGAGCTACTGACTGCCTGCTTCAATACCACACAGATCCTGCTACATGGTCAGTCACACTTAATATCAGTATGTCTCATATCCTGTCACTGTACTGTCTGCTGAGTGTATCATACCAGTGTATTCTAGTCAGTAGTGTACTGTAGAAGTGTGTTATGTGTGTTGCAGACCGCCTGCTGAGTGCAGGACATGACATCAGTGACGGTGGGCTCATTTCCTGTCTGCTGGAGATGGCATTCGCAGGGAATCGTGGGATAGAGGTGGACCTGCCCTCTCTGGGTGCTGGAGGTCAGTAGGACAGAAAATTCTATAACTTTATTTAAACCCCTCAGAGGCAAGGAAGGCATCAATATGCAATATATACAACACAGATCTCTCTCACTTACCATTTCCACCTTTTATGTACCCTTCCTCTCCCCTTTCCGTCCCTCCCCCTCTTCCTATAGTCCTGGAGGTGTTATTCAGTGAGGAGTTGGGCTTGGTACTGGAGGTGTGTGAGCGGGACATGGAGAATGTGTGTCAGAGGTACACTCACGCTGGACTGCAGTGTCACCGCATCGGCACCACCCAAGGCTTCGGACCAGAGTCCATGGTGAGACTGACACACTATTTACATCACTATTGTTTGTCTTGGATGATCATATAGGGCAGAATCCTATGTTAGATACTTAAGCAATAAGGCCCGAGGGGGTGTGGCCAATATTCCACGGCTATGGGCTGTTCTTAAGCACGACGCAACATGGAGAGCCTTATTGCTATAATAAACTAGTTAGCAATTTAATTAGAGCAGTAAAAAAAATTTTTTGGTCATACCTGTGGTATATGGTCTGATACCACGGCTGTCAGCCAATCAGCATTCAGGGCTCAAACTACCCAGTTTATAATATATAATTGAGCACTTGACTCAAACTCACATAAATCATGCATTGATATCAATGCTTTTTGGGGGATGTTTATTTTTGTTAACATTGTCTTTCCTCTTCCTGTCTCAGGTCAAAGTTCATGTGGACGGACAGGAAGTGCTGAGCGACCGTCTGCCCAGCCTCCGGGCGTTGTGGGAAGGCACCAGTTTCCAGCTTGAACGCCTGCAAGCCAATCAGCTCTGTGTACAGCAGGAAGAGGAGGGGCTAGCCACACGCACACAGCCCTACTTCAAACTCACCTTTGACCCCATGGAGAAACCCAGCAATAACGGTCTTGGTGCAGGCCAGCCTCGCGTGGCTGTGGTCAGAGAGGAGGGCAGCAACGGAGACAGAGAGATGGCCGTCTCTCTCTACATGGCTGGCTTTGAGGTACCACACACACACATACACACATACATACACACACCTAATTTGTTTGAGACCCCTCTTTCTCTGTGTCTATATCTAGGTATGGGATGTGACCATGCAGGACCTGTGTTCAGGCTCTTTAACTCTAGAGATCTTCAAGGCTTTGGTGTTTGTAGGAGGATTCAGCTACGCAGATGTCCTGGGCTCAGCTAAAGGTATGCACACACATACAGCATGTACACATACACACGCACATTCTCTTTAACCCTGTGTGTGTCTGTCTCCTGATAGGCTGGGCTGCCACGGTGACCTATAACCCCCGGGCCAGGGCGGAGTTTGAGCAATTCCGGCGTCGTGACGACACACTGAGTCTGGGTGTTTGCAATGGCTGTCAGCTCCTAGCCCTGCTGGGTTGGGTCGGCGAGGGGGAGGAGGGAGGAGGTGGTAGGCAAACCGTTTGGCTTTGGTGTCTACTTATTACAGTTTCTTCCCAGAGAGGGATTTACCAAGACAATGTTTCATTTGAAGACTGTATTTTTAGTACTGTTCCCTCAGGCAGTCCCACTCACCCTCTTGCTGCGTGTTCGTCTCTGCAGAGTCTGAGGTGGTCCTGACCCATAACCAGTCTGGCAGGTTTGAGTCGCGGTTCGTCAGTGTAGGGATCAAGGCCTCTCCTTCAGTCTGGCTCCGGGGCATGGAAGGCTCTGCCCTGGGCGTCTGGGTGGCTCACGGGGAAGGTACAGTCTTAAAATAATCTTCAGCCTATCTAGCTTCATAGACAGCTATTGCAATTTTCCACATTAACATGATACATGTTGGCAATGATGCACAAACACCAAGGGTCATCCAACGCTCCATCTTCTCCCTCTCTCCAGGTCTGGTTCAGTTCCGTTCCCCCCAGGTTCAGCAGCGTATCATCTCCTCCTGCCTCGCCCCCCTCCGTTACCTGGATGACACGGGCGCACCCACTGAGGTGTACCCCCAGAACCCTAACGGCTCTCCCCAGGGCCTGGCGGGGCTGAGCTCCAGGGATGGGCGCCACCTGGCCATGATGCCCCACCCGGAGCGCTGTACCTTTGGTTGGCAGTGGCCATGGGCCCCTAGGGAGCTCCAGAGCTCCCTCAGCACCACCTCTCCCTGGCTACGGATGTTTACTAACGCTGCTGCCTGGTGTAGTCATCAACAGTGAGGGAGCTAACTAGACAACACAGCTCTTTCGCACTGTAGTCCAACTGTGGAAATCAAAATTGGGCTTGGATGTCGGTTGCACTGCTAAAATGGTCAGGAACATTCCAATTACTTCCCCACACCATGTTATTCACTGTTCTGTTTTAACTGAACACTGTTACTCTGCTGAAGTCAGTCTTTATGTTATTGTGAATTTAAATTGTATTTTCTCAAACTGACAAGTATTTGCATAATTTTTGTTTTACATTCCAGAGAATCAATGCTGAAATAAACCCCACCAATCACTGCACCATGGTCAAAAGTATCTGATCAATCACTTGAGCTGTCTTTAACATTCCAAAGGTCATGCTACTACTAACACAGTTTGATTGGTCCCCTGTTTATCACTGATACTGTTCAATTATATTGGAAGATTTTGTAATTTAATTTTCCAAACGGTTTATGAACTGTTATTTTCTATCAAACTGAGAACTAATTAAATACAATTCAAAATGTGGAGATAGAATAATTGATACAAGGATAACATGTATTTTCATGTGTAGTTTAATGTCTATTATATTTTGATGTGTATTGTTGTGCTAAACAGGGCTCATCTGGAAAAGAGTCATTGGTCTCAGCATTGACTCCTTGTTCAATAAGGACAAATAACAAACTTTCAGAACAATAAATACACCATTTATAGGATTTTACAAGTATTCACAATATTAATGTCAAGTATTTACAGTTTCACTGAGAAACAGCAGGGTGCAATATAATAGGTCTACATTTAATCTGCACCCCTGAACAGACCCCAGGTTTTATTGAACCACTGAAGGCCATTGATAACGGCAACACGGGCACCAAAATAAAGGCACCAAAATAAAGGCTACAGGTAGGGTTGCAAAATTCCACTAACTTTCAATAAATTCAGTTTTTTTGTACATATCCTGGCTGGAGGATTCTGGATTTCCTGCTTATTCCCTCCTGATTCCATGAACCCTCCAACTGAAATTTTGGGAAAACCAAGAAATGTATTGAACGTTCCCTAAATGTTGCAACACTAGCTACAGGTACTGTAGGAGCAGAAAGAAACGATACACACAAACAAATCTGAAAATATACGACAATGAACCTGAAAATGCTGCATAAAAAAAAAACATTCAACACATTCCATAAAACATGCCCACTGGAGGAGTAGAAACTCTTTGTGTTGGTTTCACCAGATCAGTGGTCATGAAGGAAAGAAGGCTAGGTGTGTGACACTATTTATTCAGCAATGCATAAACTGAGCCCCTGGTTAGACTTACCACTGTTAGGCTGTAAACCTCTGCTAGTGATACAGTGAGTCCAACACCTGGGGTGCAATCATTAGTCCAAAATGTTTTGCAACCAAAACGAGTTTCTTTGATAAATTCAGTTAGGTCCCTCCCCGTTTGGTTCCTAGTGAATACACCCCTGTTAACCCCAGGATGAAAACCAGCAGACATACACTGCTGACTTCTTGCTAGGTCTCTCAAAAAATAAGTTTGCCACCTCAAGAGATCTGTTGAAATGAAGGCTAAATCACTGCTGGCCATCATTTCTGCTGCTCACTCTACAGAGTTACTGAACAGGCCTACCCCTTCCCCTGTGTGTGCTGAGGAGTTCCCGCTATCTGGTGCCATCTGCTGGTTGATGTTGATAACACAGATAAGCAGCAGGAAGACCACCACCAGGTCATCCAGAACCCCCAGGAGGCCAGACAGGGAGGGTGGAGCGTCCAGGGGGGGCGAGGCAAGCGACACCACAGTCCCCAGACAGCAAAGTGCCACCCGGAGGAAGAAGAGGCACACTAGCCCCCCCATGGTGCCCAGGCGGCGGATTAGCAGCTGCAGGAACAGGGGCGTATCACACAGGTAGTCTGTCACCTAAGGGACAAGACAAACGGGCACAGGTGTGAGTAGAAGGTGTCACGGTCACCTCGCCTGGCTTCAGGTAGGACAGAGAGATCTGGTAGAGCAGGGGTTCCCAAACTTTTTGTGGCTGGGATCCCTTTTGTGATAGCAAATTCATCAGCGCTTTAAAAATAGCATACAAGGAGTTTTACTTTGATGTCTTCAGTTCATTACTGGACGAACCAAGTCTTGGGCCCAGTGAAATAACGTTTAAAATGCCCTTCTCTTGGCATTGGAGAGAAAAAATTGTCTTCCAGCTAATTCTATACATTTTTCCACAGGCAGAGTGCATTCACATTCAAAGCATACATTTTGAGGAATACAAGAAGTATTGAGTTTAAAATGTGATAACTGGTGGAGAACTGTAGATACCAATATAACTGGGCCTCCCAGGCCCATGTTGGCCATGGTTAAGAACATACATTGTAGATGAATAATATTTGTATTGTAGTATACAGTGTTGGGCAGTAGCGAACTTAAGAGTCCAGGCGTCAATCTAAGTAACATAATAAAAAAATCTAGAGCTAGAGAAGCTAGAGATATGTTATTTATTTGTTGTTGCATGGGCTGAGTCTCATCCGTCAGTTTAAGCTAGAGATATGTTATTTGTTGTTGCATGGGCTGAAAGGTGGCCGAGCTGCAGCGGTGTTTGTCAGACCATGAGACATCCCGAAAATCGGTCTTCGGAATGGTTTGGTCTACAAAATAATATGACCACGGTGGAAAGGGGAGACTGTCACGAACACAAACTTGATGGTCTTCTCCCCCCATGGGTGTCACGGGACTCATCTGAAGATAACCCATACAAATGAATGGAGCTATGGAGATATATATATATATATATATATATTAAACCTTCATCTGAATGTAACCCATACAAATGAATGGAAGTATGGAAGTCGTTTTGTGCCAACACAAATAAGGGGTGAAATATGTGTCCAAATATATATATATATCCTAGATATGACCGTATTCCTTTCTTGCCAGTTATGAAGGTGTTATTCAATGCTTTTCTATGGGCTATAGTAGAAATGGCCAAATTAAATATTTTATTAAATTATTTTTTATATATATTTTTTTATACCTAAAGGTGTCCTAAAATGCTAAATCCAAAAGCTAAATTATCAATGGTATGACCAATCTTAAAACAATTCCATATGTTAGCTTAGTAGAACTAGGTTGTAGTGTGGTTGTAGCATGTTTTAATAAAGGATATGACAAGGTTTTGTGTGTTACTAGGTTGTAGTGTGGTTGTAGCATGTTTTACTAAAGGATATGAGAAGGTTTTGTGTGTTACTAGGTTGTAGTGTGGTTGTAGCATGTTAATAAAGGTTATGAGAAGGTTTTGTGTGTTACTAGGTTGTAGTGTGGTTGTAGCATGTTAATAAAGGTTATGAGAAGGTTTTGTGTGTTACTAGGTTGTAGTGTGGTTGTAGCATGTTAATAAAGGTTATGAGAAGGTTTTGTGTGTTACTAGGTTGTAGTGTGGTTGTAGCATGTTAATAAAGGTTATGAGAAGGTTTTGTGTGTTACTAGGTTGTAGTGCGGTTGTAGCATGTTAATAAAGGTTATTAGAAGGTTTTGTGTGTTACTAGGTTGTAGTGTGGTTGTAGCATGTTAATAAAGGTTATTAGAAGGTTTTGTGTGTGGTACTGACCTTTCGAGGGGCTCCTGAGTAGCGTTTGTTGTAGTCTGTGATTTCTCCCAGAACCTCCCTCTCTTTGCTGTCTGACCAACCCTTACTGAACAGACGACGCAGGACCTTGACCTAAGAGAGAGAGAATCCATTCCAGTTACATTCAACAAATTCTGAACCATTTATCACTTTTATTCAACTTAAAGGGATAGTTCATCCAAATTGCAAAATTGCATGTTGGTTTCCTGACCCTGGAAGCAGTCGATCGACAAGGTATGAAATCAATCCATGCTTTGGTTTAGTTTCCCTGGCACTGTTTCCAAATGCTAACGTTTTAACATTTGTGGCACAAATCCCATTGAAGTCATGGGACCGATATCAGCATTTTTTTGCGCATCATGTCCAAATCATCCAAAAGTATCTACATTTCATTGTGACGCTCACAAAAGTCACTTCTAGATGATTTGAACATGATGCGCGAAACATGACATTTTGTTCTATTTCTTGTCAGATAACAAGTGTAATATCTTAGTAATAATGGCTGTTTCTACAGTATCTTCCTTACCTTTTGTCTACACAGAGGGCAGCTTATGGCGTCCAGCCAGGACCCATGTCTCCAGTAGGAGATCAGACAGGGAGCTGCAGACAGAGAAACAAGGTAACATAAATAAGTACTCTATCACTTCTATTTTCATTCATATTTTTAACCCAAAACAACAATTCACCATTAAGGAAACACGGTCATATTGCTAGTGTAGTGTGTTTATATTATTGTGCATGAAGCGGAATGCGGGAATGAGCAAAATGCTGACGGCAGCATTAGAAGCTGTAGTAGTGATATGACCTTGTCTACTGCATGTTCATGAATTAACACACACTTGGATGGTGTTTAGGTGTAAAGTGTAGCTCCTCTCTCTCCCACTCTCTCTCTCTCTGAGGGGAAGGCAGGGTTAAGTGGGGCAGGTCAGGTGGAGTAGTTACTATGTAATGTGATGATGACACAGACAATGGTGAAGTTAGGTGAGGGAGAGGAGATTGGCTGTTGCTACTATCATTATCAACCACTATCTTAACCCACCACTGATATACAGAAAGTATTCATCAAATCAAAATCAAATCAAATGTATTCATTTACATAAGTATTCACACATCTGAGCCAAAACCAGAATCACTTTTGGCAGCGATTACAGTGGTGAGTCTTTCTGGGTAAGTCTCTAAGAGCTTTGCACACCTGGATAGTACAGTATTTGCACATTATTATTAAACAATTCTCCAAGCTCTCTCAAGTTGGTTGTTAATCATTGCTAGACAGCCATTTTCAAGTCTTGCCATAGATTTTCAAGGCGATTGAAGTCAAAACTGTTATTAGGCCACTCAGGAACATTCAATGTCATTTTGGTAAGCATATACTTGGCCTTGTGTTTTAGGTTATTGTCCGGCTGAAAGGTGAATTTGTCTCCCAGTGTCTGATAGAACGCAGACTGAAGCAGGTTTTGCCTGTGCTTAGCTCTATTATGTTTATTTTTTTATCCTAAAAAAACTCCCTAGTCCTTGCCGATGACAAGCATACTCATAACATGCAGCCACCACCAGTTGCTCAGTGATGTGGTGTTGGATTTGCCCCAAGCATAAGGCTTTGCATTTAGGCCAAAAAGTATATTCCTTTGCTGTGTTTTTTTTTACAGTATTACTTTAGTGCCTTGTTGCATACAAGATTGTTGGATTTGCCCCAAACAAAACACTCTGTATTCAGGACATAAAGTGAACAATTCTTTGCCACAATTTTTGCAGTTTTACTTTAGTGCCTTATTGCAAACAGGATGCATGTTTTGGAATATTTTTATTCTGTACAGGCTTTCTTCTTTTCACTCTGTCATGTAGGTTAGTATTGTGCAGTAGCTACAATGTTGTTGATCCATCCTCAGTTTTTCCAAGTCACCATTGGCCTCATGGTGAAATCCCTGAGCGGTTTCCTTCCTCTCCGGCAACTGAGTTACAGAAGGAAGGATGCCTGTATCTTTGTAGTGACTGGATGTATTGATGCACCATCCAAAGTGTAATTAAAAACTTCACCATGCTCAAAGGAATATTCAATGTATGCTTTTTCTTTTACCCATCTACCAATAGGTGCCCTTCTTTGTGAGGCATTGGAAAACCTCCCTGGTCTTTGTGGTTGAATCTGTGTTCAAAATGCACTGCTTGACTGAGAGACCATACAGATAACTGAACTTATTTAGGCTTGCTATAACAAAGGGGTTAAATGCTTATTAACTCAATACATTTCAGCTTTTCATTTTTTATTAGTTTGTAAACATTTCTTAAAACATAATTCTTCTTTGACATTATGGGGGTATTGTGTGTAGGCCAGTGACACAAAATCTAAATTTAATCAATTTTACATTCAGGCTGTAACACAACAAAATGTAGAAAAAGTCAAGGGGTGTGAATACTTTCTGAAGGCAACTGTAGCTGTCTATGACTGTTGTCCCACTTCTGTAATGAGGTTATGGTCAAAACAGACAGTTTTGCCTACTCAGGGATAGCAAACCGAACTGGATCGAAAAGGTATTTCAAATGTGTGAAATTCTAGCTACTCTTGATTTAGCAAGCTTGAATTTTGCACTTTTGGGCATAGTTTTTTGGTTCTATTGAGCCCGATGAACTAAGTCAAGCACACCTCAAGTATTTCAGATATTTTAAATTTGTGTTCGACCCTGGTACGACTGGCAGCCAGGTTGTCATAACAATTCCATCCTAGGACCCTTTTAGACCATGGATGGCCTGGGGAGAGTTTGCACACGCGTGCCAAAAACATCCTTCCTATTTTCATAGTGAGCCTACGTGACTCTGGCCAAATGAGAGAGATGTGTGTGAATGAGCAAAGCCTGACTGTGTGTGATCTCCATCAGGTAGGAGCCACACACTGGGTCACTAGTGGGGCCCAGGCTAGACAGGTGTTGGGGCTCTCATCATATTACACGGATAGAAACACAGATGCTTCGTTGGCCAGACAGATGGACAGACAATAGAGTTAAATAGATCCCCCTGACCTGCTGCTGTAGTCAGTTTGTTGTATGGTACTTTCATATGTAATGTACAGTTGAAGTCGGAAGTTTACATACACTTATGTTGGAGTCATTAAAACTAGTTTTTCAACCACTCCACAAATTTCTTGTTAACAAACTATAGTTTTGTCAAGTCGGTTAGGACATCTACTTTGTGCATGACACAAGTAATTTTTCCAACAATTGTTTACAGACAGATTATTTCACTTATCATTCACTGTATCACAATTCCACTGGGTCAGAAGTTTACATACACTAAGTTGACAGTGCCTTTAAACAGCTTGAAAAATTACAGAAAATTATGTCATGGCTTTAGAAGCTTCTGATAGGCTAATTGACATCATTTGAGTCAATTGGAGGTGTACCTGTGGATGTATTTCAAGGCCTACCTTCAACTCAGTGCCTCTTTGCTTGACATCATGGGAAAATCAAAAGAAATCAGCCAAGACCTCAGAAAGAAATTGTAGACCTCCGCAAGTCTGGTTCATCCTTGGAAGCAATTTCCAAACGCCTGAAGGTACCACGTTCATCTGTACAAACAATAGTACGCAAGTATAAACACCATGGGACCACGCAGCCGTCATACCACTCAGGAAGGAGACTCGTTCTGTCTCCTAGAGATGAACGTACTTTGGTGCGAAAAGTGCAAATCAATCCCAGAACAACAACAAAGGACCTTGTGAAGATGCTGGAGGAAAGAGGTACAAAAGTATCTATATCTGTCACGTCCTGGCCATAGCCCTTTTGGCTGCTCTATGGTGGTTTTGGTCAGGACGTGAGCAGGGGTGTTTTTTGTTCTATGTTTTATTTTCTAGGTTGGTTTGTTGATGGTTCCCAATTAGAGGCAGCTGAGTGTCGTTACCTCTAATTGGGGACCATATATATGTTTGTTCTTTTCCCCACTTGCGGTGTGGGTCATTGTTTGTGTAGGAGTACCTGTGTGTACGCGCTACACCGGCGTTACGGTCAGGTTGTTGTTTATTGTTTTGTACGTTCCATACAGTAATTAAAAGATGTGGAACTCAGTCCGTGTTGCACCTTGGTCCAGTTCTTTACACGACGATTGTGACAATATCCACAGTAAAACGAGTCTTAAATCTATATCAACATAACCTGAAAGGCCGCTCAGCAAGGAAGAAGCCATTGCTCCAAAACCGCCATAAAAAAAGCCAGACTACGGTTTGCAACTGCACATAGGGACAAAGATTGTACTTTTTGGAGAAATGTCCTCTGGTCTGATTAAACAAATTTATAACTTTTTGGCCATAATGACCATCGTTATGTTTGGACGAAAAAGGGGGAGGCTTTCAAGCTGAAGAACACCATCCCAACTGTGAAGCACGGGGGTGGCAGCATCATGTTGTGGGGGTGCTTTGCTGCAGGAGGGACTGGTGCACTTCACAAAATAGATGGCATCATGAGGATGGAAAATTATGTGGATATATTGAAGCAACATCTCAAGACATCAGTCAGGAAGTTAAAGCTTGGTCGCAAATGGGTCTTCCAAATGGACAATGACCCCAAGCATACTTCCAAAGTTGTGGCAAAATGGCTTAAGGACAACAAAGTCAAGATATTGGAGTAGCCATCACAAAGCCCTGACCTCAATCCTATAGAAAATTTGTGGGCAGAACTGAAAAAGAGTGTGCGAGCAAGGAGGCCTACACACCTGACTCAGTTACACCAGCTCTGTCAGGAGGAATGGGCCAAAATTCACTCAACTTATTGTGGGAAGCTTGTGGAAGGCTACCCGAAACGTTTGACCCAAGTTAAACAATTTAAAGGCAATGCTATCAAATACTAATTGAGTGCATGTAAACTTCTGACCCACTGGGAATGTGATGAAAGAAATAAAAGCTGAAATAAATAATTCTCTCTAGTATTATTTTCACATTTCTCCTTCTTAAAATAAAGTGGTGATTCTAACTGACCTAAGACAGGGAATTTTTCCTAGGATTAAATGTCAGGAATTGTGAAAAATTGAGTTTAAATGTACTTGGCTAAGGTGTATGTAAACTTCCGATTTCAACTGTAAATGTTAATATGCTACCTTCTGGGCTCTAAAGACCTCTTTCTATCTGTACAAGTGTCTCTTGGCCCTTAGATAAATCTGATCATGTGCAGGTGGTGGTGGTCATGGTACTGTCTTACCACAGAAAAGATGGCCACAGTTGGTCTGTACGGGGAAGCTGGCAGTTTGTAGACACACAGGGCAGAGACAGTCTCTGTGTCCCGCGGATGGACAGATCTGAGAGGAGTTCTTGGGAGAGAGAGGAATACATTAGTACAGTTAGAGATAGGTAATTATAACACCGGGTTCTGTTTCTCCTCTGCATTTAATTGATCACTAAAGAGTGATTGGAAAGGCAGGTCCCATGTCTAAAATGGGCAGATACTGTGGCCTTTAGGAACATGAGATGCACACCTCTGGAATAGCAGTGAAATAACAGAAACAAGCACCAGGGAAGAGATGAGGCCAAGGTCCTATAAATGGACCTCAGTGGACCCCATCATAAGGAAGTATCAGCTCTGAAATGATCAAGGTCTAAGTTAGCTTGCCAGCTGGAGGGAGCCCTACCATTCCCTCCTTCCCTCCAGACTGCCTCTCTTCTAAGCATTATTAATAACTGTAATAGTTTTTTGTAAGAGTAAGAGTTATTTTCAGTTAATAACAGTAATCGTTATTTGTAAGAGTAATAGTTAATTTCAGTTAATAACAGTAATCACAACCAAACAACTAACAACAATAACAAACTAAGACAGTGACATTACTCCGACATAACCAGGAATCATATGGGTAGAGCATCTTAACTTCTCTGTCCAACAGAACCATGTTCTGTTAAGATTTTTTTTAGCTCTATGGAAAGTATGGCCACAATTTCTCCTGATTCCCTACAGACAGTCATTTATAAATATAAAAGACATGCAGCAAAACTTTGCTATACTACAATTAATGTTTTCTAATATAAAAATTATTATTGACATTGTGGCATGCATTGATTGACACTGCAGTGTGGTTATAGTGGTTGTCTTAGATGCTAGGGGTCATCAGTAATTGACCCAGTGTGTGTGTGTTTGTGTGTGGCCTCACCTTGCTGTAGGTCACATGGTTTAGGGATGTTCGGTTCTGTGTGTGTTCTGAGGACGATCCTAGGTGACCCTGACCCACTGTGACCTCAGGCAGAGGATCACATCTGGAGGATGTGGGGGAGGAAGAGATTGTGGAGACGGGGGAATAACATGAATTACATTGTGTTAAGGTTCAAATTGGCGTGCAGCAATTTATTTAACAAACTATCAGCCACCATAGCTGTACACGTTGTTGCTTGCTGATAGTTGCAGTTGACACTGAATCAAGTCAGTAGATAGTTTGTCCAACATCTATACATTGTCTATAGAGGACAATACACATACGGTATATTGCAGCCAAACTGGGATCTTATGGTGATTTGCCCAGTGAAAGTTTAGTTAGTTGATAAAAAGCTAGTAACCAGATACTAGACACCCCATCCCCCTATACTAGGTACCCAAACTAGTAACTGTGAAAACCATCTGGATACCAGATACACATAACCCCAAGCTACCAGACCTTTACAGTCTAAGTACCAGACACCCAACCACACCTATACTAGCAGCATCTGTAGTGTGTGAGTGGGTGGTGTGTAGAGGAGAGGGTATAGACCCTGTTTATGCCCAGAGAGAAGAAGACTTACCTGGGATGAGAGCTGTGTGAGGTGTGCATGGTCTGATTCATCTGGCAGCTGCAAGTGTAGGTCTGGTAGCAGTAAACAGACAGAGAGCCTGAGAGTGTCCTAGACACTCATGAGTGTGTCTCTGTAGAGTGTGTGTTTCCCGGAGAGGCTAGAGAAGGAAATGCTTCCTGACTGCATCACTGTATACAATAAATCTTACTGGTCAGTTAATCATTAACTAGGCCTTTCGATCTGGGAGCTGACGGCTGCCTGCCTGGAAGAGACTTAGAGAGCACCAGAGCACATTATTGATTGCAGTGAATGTCAATGTACTAGGATGACATAACATAAAAGCAGATTCTCTAATATGTGATAGATGAGATTGGTAAATGTTATTATATACATAAAATCAATAAAGGCTCTAAACAAGAAGTGTTTCCGTGGCCATTCCCATTTCCAAATTCTATTTTGATAATGTGACTACCGACACAAGTTCAAAGCTATCCTGTTTGTTCCCACATTTTCAGTCTTAATAGTTTAGTGCCAACTTGGCAATGATTTACTGTAAGTTTACTGAGTTTAAAGCCCTGGCCCATATACTTTACCTTTACCGTAAAACACCAGCTCTATGGTGAAATAGAGTTGTGAAAAACGTTGTTGTTGTCTATCAATCCATATGTATCAGACTCATAGAGATGTATAGAGATCTCTACTTGGAAATAACCTGTTTTAG
This sequence comes from Brachymystax lenok tsinlingensis, assembly GCA_030435695.1. Lineage (NCBI taxonomy): Eukaryota > Metazoa > Chordata > Actinopteri > Salmoniformes > Salmonidae > Brachymystax > Brachymystax lenok. The sequence goes on along the minus strand of CM059790.1, from coordinate 24,282,120 downwards.
CATGGACATTGCCATTAAGGGCTTCCATCAGTTTAAAGTAGTCAACTGGGTGGGGATTCCTATGGGTTGGAGCAATCAGCCAATGATCAGAGCATTGTCATCTTCTTCAAATTGGGTTGTATGGTTTGTATATGGCTTTAAGCTATATCAGCGGCTCTAGTGGCCACAATAAATTAATAACACAGAAGAGTTAGTTCAAGACTGCACTGCAAGTCCTGGTAAATCACCAATCCCTTTACACTTTTTTTAAACACAAAAGAATAAGAAAATGGAGTACTTTAAAATTAAGAATGCCTCAATGGTGCTGCCCATGCTTTCACAGACGCCATAATGGCACAGATACAATGATGAGACCTCTATCCATCTCTTTGAGCAGCACCCCGGTTGAAAGGAATATCAAACCCTCTAAATTCACTAGGATTCGCACAAATGTCATCATAATAGTCTTCATACATAAGTCTGTCACATTGGTACTGGTAAAGATATCAGCAGGTGTATGTTTGCAAAGTGAAAATATTCACGTATGATGTTGAACTGTTTTGTCTGTTACAGCGCTTCACAGTCTGCTTCCTGGAACACAAACGTTCACCCTACACTTCTCGATCTCAAGTACAGGATCAAAATGCCTCAGATTGTCTAAAAACAGCAGGAGTCGATCGACGTGGCAGGGGTCATGGGGTGAAAGCTGAGCTAACAGGCTAAGAGTGACTTTGTCTCTCTCACAGGGAGAGAGGAGAGAGAGAAAGTGAGAGAGAAGTTCTATTCTAGCCAGATGGGCCACTGGAGATGGCTAAAGTACAGTGTAATTTCACTAAGACACACACACACACAGTTTGTCCCACATTCCTTACTAAGGCATCGTGGCTGGCCAGGGAGTCCAAGTCAAATATACATGTGACATTACAAATGACTAAGCATGCTCAATAGAGAACCTCAAATGAAATCGCTTTTAGTACAGGAGTAGACTTAATCTGGGTCTGGGAATCCGGCCCGCTACTTGTCAGCAGCTGATAAAGAAACAGACAGTGGTCTGTTGAGTCAGATAAAATGTTTTAACTGAGTATGAGTTCAAATCCTTTCCCTATCTACCAGCCAGATTATTTTTTGGAGTCAAGTGCTTGAGGAAAACACTTCAGTGTGTCCACATTTTGACTCATGTGTCTGTGCCACCAGGTATAATAAAATAAATAGACCCAGATTTTCTTGTCATGAGATCAGGCACGTGAGTTTCCCTCCTAATCTTATCTGTGTCAAATTAGACTATAATAAAAAGTTAATTCCTGACATAAGAACACACACGTGAGATTCATTAACCATTAACATGAAGAATAGGATTGTGGGTAGCTGACTCAAACTACTCCAGGGTAGTTCAACTAGCCATTCCTTTGAATTTGTCTACACAATACCTCCGGTTTATTGTACAGGAAATGCAATGCATAAAATGTTACAGAGATTCAAGTGTTACACTTTCACAGTGCTCTTCATGAGAATCATTGTAAATGTAAATTATTTGCTTGACTGTTCACTGTAGATTTACCATTCAGATGTCACTAACCAGTCACTAACATACACACAGCATCATTCCACTGCCAGTACCACAGCATCCCACACATAGGCTGGGTTCCTTGCTGTACTTTCTGACTTCCCTAGCGAATCTTACTTGATTGGATAGGTAAACAATATGGTAAAGGCTCTATATTACCCTTGTGATTTAAATATCCACCAAGTACCCTAACTATCACCCTTTCTATATCGGTGAGGATAAATTGTGAAAATACCGAGAAAAGGGAGCAAGGTTTTAGAATGTAATCCAACTCAGATGTTAGAGGCGTTCCGCAACCCCCTGATTCCGCTCGGGTGATTGGCTCCACACAGACCTGCCAGTCAGTCAGATAGTCACCCTGATTGGTCTGTCTGTTCCAGTCAGAAGACACCATTGGTGTTTCATTCCTCGTTCTTGCGTTATTGTGCTCTTTATCGCGTCAATCCCCATCCGTCTCAACCGCGCAACGGAAAACGTCAAAGTGCGAGGCAATTATTCACGTTCGAATTTACGGTGCTTTTACAGCGCAGTGAGAAGGAAACATATCCATATTACGCAGTTAGCGCTAGAGAAGCAACCCCCCGGCAGGTGAGGTCAAATGCAGAGTGAAGGGGAACCGTGTTGTTGTTGATGGCAGGTGCATCGGACATATCTGGCCAAACCTGACGGGGAGAAATGGAGACGGACAAAGCGGTGTTGTGTGAGAGCCTTATTATTTGGGTAAGTGACGTCTGCGATGTCCTCTGTTCATTGCGAGAGCGCTTTAAAGCGTCTGATTGCATGAATTATTTTACTGTGTTTGTCGATGACGGTATAATTTACCTGTGGCAGGTAAATTAGTGTCAGGACTAAAGCAATCAGGAAATGGCCACGATTTGGAAATCCACCTGTTCTCTCCTATTTATAATAGTTTAGGCCTACAGTAGCCTAATGTTCACGTATTGATAAACCATTGTCGTCAGCTAGGCTGTAAGAATAGCCTGTGTAGAGTATACACGCAGATTAGCCGATTAAAATCAACGATGTATGATGAAGTTGAGTGGCGACTAGTGTGGACGGACTGGAGCTCCGACGTTTTATAAAAAAAAAAAATAGGCTACTGATTTCAGTACCCAAAGAAGGGCAGGTAATTACACACTGCATTGTTCTGTTTAATTGCGCACTATTCGTTCGGTGATGAAATCATTAGTTGTGTTTAAAAAAAAAACTTAAGGTTGGAGCTCCAGGCCTCCCACACTAGTCGTAGATAAACTCCATCATAAATCGTGGGTTGGGTATTTTATCTCAATCTACAATGCACAAAATTATTGTTACCTTGTTTCCAGTTTTGTCTTTAGTTCTTCGACACACAAAGAAAGACAAAAATATCCCTGAATTCAGTTAATCCTCATCCGATTTAGGAAGCTAATCTCATTAACCGCTAGATATTTGTGGAATGTTGCTCCTTCGATTATAGGCCACTGGCAAATCAGTAATAATGTAACTTTCATTTGGGTTGATCCTAAACGCCCAATGTGAATTGTCGCACCTACCTGTAGGCTACAGTTTTATTGTGCAACCCTTATTCCTTACATGGCTTGCAATAATTGAGTAACATTTGAGATAATGTAAATTTGACTTGAAGTCATTTAGGCTATTAGGTGAGATTAGATGGTGTGCCAAGTGTTACAGCATGTTTCTCTCCTGTAGTGTAGCTTTCCCTCCTCCAGTGTCAATGGGGGACAGAATAGGACTAGGGCTGCATCCCAATAGACTGAAGTGGCTTCCTCTCGTTTTGGGCTATCCTCCCCTTTATCTGCAGCGATGTGAGTGATCTGGCCAAATGAAAGCTCCTTTCTGTTGGGCATTCACCCACCATTGTTTTCAAATCTTCTGTGATTGAAATTGAGTGTAAATGAAAGAGAGGGGACAACAAAGACACTTCAGATGCATGATTTTCCTGAACATTGCGAGGGTATAACCAGTACAAGACACACAATGTCAGTGAATGAATAACCACGTTGACTTAGTTTACACAGGCGGCCCAATTCTGAACTTTTTCCACTACTCAGAATGGGCTCCCTGTGTAAATGCAGCCATTGAGTGGTGGGGAGCACTACAGTTTACCAGTGGATGCTAAAGTATAAATTGAGGGCACATGACTGGGAGGGCAGTATCTATATTGTTTTGGAGGTAAAAAGTCTTGATTGCAGTACTTGGTGTGGCAGGTTTGTTGTGAGTGCTCACCAGACACCATGGAGACAGTCCTGTAGGATGACTTATTCACAAGTCCACCATAGCAGAGTAGGGCCTAGACTAGAGTACTGAAGCATGTCTCTCTGGGGCTGTCTCTCTCACAGTGACCACACTCATGCACACACACACAACTCTCTTTCTGACCTCACATGGCAACCCAACTTCTTAACCATTAAAGCAAGAGGAAATCCTCATGGTTTGAGGACTACAATTGGGTTTATGTGTTAGGTAGGGCTACTCCGTTACATGCACGCCCATGAATTGTTGTTTTTGATGGTTCATGACAGGGTTTGCTGTATGATCAATGCAAGTGGAGATGGATTTCAGTGCCTCCAACTGCCTCCTCTGTCTCATTTATGTCCCAGTGTCTCCCCCTCTGTCTGTACTATAATCTATGTCATATTCTTTGTTTGAATCCATCCTGTCTCAGCTCCAGACCTTTAACACTGGGTCACCATGTACAGCTGTAGCGGAGCTGACCACTGGTGTCGCCATGTCTCAGGCCTTGCATCAGATGTGAGTAACGCACACACACACACTGAATTAATCTAAACATCTTCCCAGTGCCATGTGTTTTCTCTGACAGATGCCACACACACGTACACATTAATACGCGCCCCTCCGGTGCCTCCGGCGACGTGCTCTGACCAAATACTGTCTGTCATATGCGCGCAGGCAAAATGGATCATGCTGCAGCATAGAGAAAAAATAGACATGTTTAGAACTGATAATTGATCGCATGGTGCAAGAATGAATGCAATTAATTGATTATTGAATGTTATGATGGACACAGCTTTGTAGAACCAAAACATACACAGCCTCTGCTCAACGAACTCGAGAACGACTTGTTTGGGGTGCTGCAGTTTGAACAATATTTTGCTTATCACCCTCACGGCAGTCAAGCAATGCATTCTGCTAAGAGTCGTTCACAACCTAGTCCGATTGTGGCCACAACTCGTATCAAATGTACCAAGAAATGATTGTATTTGTAGGCCTTGTAATCAACAAATGTACATTGGTTAAAGCATGATTTTACAAGTCTGTCACAAATGACACCTCCAATAAGGCCCTTATGGTGAACGAGTGGCTTGTAGAATCCAATGCTTATGCATGCATGTTTGTTGTGCTTTGCAGAGATCCAGCGTGGTTCAGTAAAAGTTGGCTCGGTCGCATTAAAGAAGATGTTGGGGATAACGGGAGACTCAAAGTACTGAACTCCATACTGACCTCTTTCTGCCCTTTTCTCTCCTTCTCCCTCTTTATCTCTGTACCTCCATTCCTAATTCCCTTGCTATCCTCCCTCGCTACGTCCCTTCCTTCCTTCCTTCCTTCATTCCTTCCTTCCCTCCCTTACGGACCTAAAAACCAGAGTGACTGTTTGCATTTTAGCCAGCCATTAGCCTTTCAGTGCTATCATCCTCACACCAGAAAATACTCTCACTCAGAAATTCTTTGAGGTGTACACTTTGTTTATCTAGAGTGAAGACTTTGTAACTTCTTTCTCCAGATGAACAACCTGAAGAAGATTCTTCAGATGATGGTGGATTACTATAATGAGGTAGGTAGAAAGAAACATGTTGAGTTATGTCTGGTTCTAACTGTTCTATTCTGTCTATGGCACTAGGTCGTAGCCCAGAAGATCTTAAGACTTCTCCAGTTTGGTTATGAATGGTTATCACCATGGCAGCCTCACAATAGATGTTTTATTCTCTATGTCACTTGGTCCTGAGCAAGAAGATCTGACTTCCTCCTGCCAGACCTGGTCCAGGTTATAACCCTTTTTGTCTGGTTAAAGCTGTTATATTGTCTATGTCACTAGGCCCTGAGCCAGCAGATCCAGGAGTTTCCCCTGCCAGACCTGGTGAAGGTGGCAGAACACTCAGACCCTGTAGAACTTGGACGACTGCTGCAGCTCATACTGGGCTGTGCTGTCAAATGTGAACGCAAACAAGGTAGCGCCAACACACACACACACACGGTTCAGTGCAGTCCCAGAGGCTGAATTAGAACGATTCAACAACACTATATTGGTGTCTTGCCAAGACAATGACAAAGGAGTTGGCTAAATCTGAAACAGACTGGCACCCAAAACAGAAACTGTGTGTGTAATTTCCCCCCCACCTCGCTTTTTCTCCATCTTCTCTCCAACCCCTCTCCCCCTCCAGAGTACATCCAGGTCATCATGACTCTGGAGGAGTCCGTACAGCATGTGGTGATGACAGCCATTCAGGAGGTGAGGCTTGGCCTGACCAGGGCCATTATCTCTGATTGATTTTAAATACTGTGACATGTACGGTAGGATCTTAGAATTTCCTATAAGTGTTTAAAAGACAGTTACCAATACTGTGATTTTGTTAAAGTACATCCATGACTTCTCTTTGGCTTTAGAGAGAAAGTAATGTTAGACCACCTGTTGTGTGTGTGAATGAGTAGGACTGAAGTTGTCTCTAACCAAACCTGTACCGTGTCTCTCTTTGTCAGCTGATGAGTAAAGAGAACATGGCCCAGTTTGGAGCAGAGCCACCGGGGGGATGTAGAATCGCAGGTGAGAGGAGATCCGCTGTGTTAGGCCTCTAATAATCTATATATATATATATATATATATTGTTGTTGCTGACTGCATGTCCCTCTATAGTTGACACTGGATGACCTGGAACAAGAGGTGAGCGGAGATGCACGGTGTTATAGGGATCTAATAGAATGCTGTTGTCTGTATTATAGTTGTTGATTGCGTGTCTCTCCGTAGTTGACCGCTTGTCTTAGACTTGTTAGCACTGTGATATTGATGAAGTAGGCTGGCTGTAGAGAAGCTAGCTATTGTTAAGTGTGTGTGTGTGTGTGTACCAGTTGAAGAAGGCTCTTGAGGACCTGGCGGATCTGATGGCAGAGAAGGAGGAACTAGCCCAGCGCTGTCATGAGCTCGACGTACAGGTACACACATACACAAACCCGCTTTCTACAGGCCCCCTAACCGAAGCATTGAATAAGCTCGATGCACACAGTCAATACTAAATGAGTTCGATCAAGGTTACTGGAGTGGATATTAGACTTACCATCATTGAGATTTAGCTGTCACACGCACAACCCTTGCCATCCTCTTTGTCACCAAAGCCCCTTATACCACTGCGACCTGTATGCCCTAGTCGGCTGTCCCTCGCTACATACTCGTCGCCAGACCCACTGGCTCCAGGTCATCTACAAGTCCCTGCTAGGTAAAGCCCCGCCTTATCTCAGCTCGCTCGCTGGTAACCATAGCAGCACCCACCCGTAGCATGCGCTCCAGCAGGTATATCTCACTGGTCACCCCCAAAGCCAATTCTTCCTTTGGCTGCCTTTCCTTCCAGTTCTCTGCTGCCAATGACTGGAACGAACTACATAAATCACTGAAACTGGAGACACTTATCTCCCTCACTAGCTTTAAGCACCAGCTGTCAGAGCAGCTCACAGATCACTGCACCTGTACATAGCCCATCTGTTAATAGCCCAACCAACTACCTCATCCCCTACCATATTCATTTATTTATCTTGCTCCTTTGCACTCCAGTATTTCTACTTTGTACATTCATCTACTGCACATCTACCATTCCAGTGTTGTAATTACTTCGCCACCATGGCCTATTTATTGCCTTACGTTCTTTATCTTACCTCATTTGCACACATTGTATACTCCGGTATTTTTTATCCTATAGCTTGTTCTCCATCTTCTTTTTAAATAGTCACCCAACATGTTTTCAGCACGTATTTCCCTGGCTTGTCTCTGCAGCAGACATATAGTGAGCAATATGTTTGGAACATCAAATGCATATAGAATCGTGAGAATCGCAATACATATCGTATTGACACCTAAGTATTGGGATATTATTGTATCGTGAGGTCCATGGCAATTCCCAGCCCTAGTATAAACTGGGTCTGTTTTATGTGCTATGATGCCAGAGGCCATTGTCTGTGGCTGGTGTAGCAGAAGGGCTGTGGTTTTACAGACTGGGCCACTGCTCTCCCCCTGCCTGCTCTCTCTGCCGTATCCTGCTCTGCCTGGCTGGGGAAAACACAGGACAGAACCCTGCTGCTGGTTACTGATTAGGTCAAGTTCATAATAGTCAAGTCCATGTAAAGGTACTGATGCTGTTGAATGGTTCTATCGTCTCGTGTCTACAGATTGAGTTGTTACAGTAGATCACCATTTTCTCTCTTCACGGACACACAACGGTAAGTCCACATGGCTGCTCGTTGTCGAGGCAGACTAAACCCATCTAACTGTTGGTTGCTGAGGCTGACTAAAACATCTCTACCCTCTTTTGCTCTTTGTCACTAACACGTATCTCCAGGTGTGAAAGTAAGAATATACGGCATCTTGGCAAACCAAATAGTGGGGGTACGCCGTACCAGTAAAACATGAGCCTATCACAATAATGAAAACCAAATGTCAAATCTATAGGCTATTACACCATTATTAATCATTACCACATGTCCGAGGCATGATGAATTAGGGAATGGACTTGAAAACGGGTGGTATAGTCTACGCTCCAAAATGTGATGTGGTTTGACGAGAACAGACATTTTGCAGGCAGAGATTAGTGGACGACACGCGGGCAGTGGATCCAGAACTTCTGGCCTAATGACAATCGACTAATGTCATTACGCTTTTTGGTGTTTTGTGTAAACGATGTCTCTTTCCCATTCACCACTGTTTGAAGGCTGGAAATGTGTTAGGAGTAGATGAACGTGTACGGGTAGCCAAGTAAAGGAGCCCTTTTGAAGTGATTGTTTGACAATCGCATGAAAGCGTCATGACTGGATGTGTTTATGCAACAATATAAGGTAATACGTTTTAAAAGTTAAATGACAAATCTTTGACTAGGCCCACAGAGATCTATATGTAATTTGATGATTAGGTGGCAAATATAAAGATACAGTCCACATAAAAAAATTGGAGGCCTCTTACACTTCAGTGTAGTGATGCCAAACTTCTAGCAAAATATATTGCACTTAGAATTAAAAAGGTATTGTTGGTTATTATTAATCCTAATCAGACAGTTTTTTTTTTACATGGGAAATAATATAAGACAAGTATTGGAAACAATAGAACACTGAAAAATCTAGAAACCAGGCCTGGTATTCATAGTTGATTTTGAAAAGGCCTTTGATAAAGTATGACTAGAATTTATATATAAATGTATGGACTACTTATTTTGGAGAATCTCTTATACAATGGGTTAAAGTTATGTATACTGTAGTAACCCCAGGTGTAAAATAGTAAATAATTGCTACTTCTCAAAGTATTAAACTGTCGAGAGGAGTAAAACAAGGTTGTCCACTATCTGCATATCTATTAATTATGGCCATAGAAATGTTAGCTATTAACTAGATCCAACAGTAATATCAAGGGGCTCGAAATCCTTCTCTGGATTAAAACCAAATTATGATAAGTGTTCTATATTACGTATTGGATCACAAAAAAATACAAATTTTACATTACTGTGTAGTTTACCAATAAAATGGTCTCACTGTGAAGTGGACATACTCAGTATTCATATCGCAAAATAAATTATGTTAATACAATACATTTTAATAGAAAGTTAGCAAAAATAGATAAGATCTTGCTACCATGGAAAGGTAAATACTTGCCTATTTGTGGAAAAATCATCGTTTACCTATTTACTGATGGCCCTGCCTACACCGAACAACTTTTTAATTATGAGCAAAACATTTTCCACTTTATTTGGAACGGCAGGCCAGACAAAATTTAAATGGGCTTATTTACAGTACATTCGTAAAGTATTCAGACCCCTTAACCTTTTCCACATTTTGTTACTTTACAGCCTTATTCTAAAATTGATAAAATTGTTCAATCAATCTACACACAATACTCCATAATGACAAAGCAAAAGGTTTTTTTAAACATTTTTGCAAATGTATTACAAATAAACTGATATCACATTTACATAAGTATTCAGACCCTTTAATGTGTGTGTGTGTGCGCGCATTCTGTTCCCAGTTATTGTCTCTGGCATAAACCATGACTAATGAACATAGGGGAGAGAGTGTGTGTGTGAGGGAGGTGAACTAACCAGTCGTCCAACCTATTATCTGTCTCCTCATTCTGCAGGCATATGTGAACATTTGTGTGGTACCACTGTATTGGATGGACTAAAACATGGTGGATTTGATAGTTATGTTCACGCTACTAATTTTGGGATTGAGACACAGCCCGCCTCTGGTTTGACCCTGGCCAGGTGACTGTCCTTCAGGAGGAGCGGAACAGCCTATTAGCTGAGAACGATGTGCTGACGGACCGAGCCAATCAGTTGGACTCGTTTGATGACCCAAGCACGCCCTCCGGACGGAAACACAGCCAGCTACAGATACAGCTAGAGACACTACAGGAGGAGAACTTCAGGTGTGTGTGTCAGTGAAAACACAGTGCACTGGGACGACACTTAGAGTAATTCAGCACAGCGCTTACAGAGATCTCTCTTCGTGTGTGTGTAGGTTAGAGGCAGCTAAGGATGACTACCGTATCCACTGTGAGGAGTTGGAGAAGCAGCTGATCGAGGTTCAGCATCGTAATGACGAACTTACTAGCCTGGCCGAGGAGTCACGAGCACTTAAAGACGAACTCGACATCCTCAGGTGTGTGTGTTTGGTGTCATTCGAGGTCTTTATTGCAGTTGTGCTGCATAGATGTGCATCACACCAGCAAAAAGACGACCTGGAATGACTCCACCATCTCTCTCTTAATCCTATCTGTAGTCTGTGCTGTCTGCATTGGCTAACAAGCTAATCAGAAGACCCTCCCATCAATTGAGTTGATTGAATACTGGTGTACAAGTGGGAGACAGGAAGTGGTTAGTAAGAAGCAAGGGTAGACCAGTGAGAATGTGTTTCTTTTGGTCCTTCACGGTGCCTGTTTTATTTATTTCTCTTTATAAATTGAATTAACTGCAATTCTCTGTTTTGTGTGTAGGAGCTGCTCAGACCGTGCTGTGAAGCTGGAGGCGTCAGTGGAGACATACAGGCGTAAACTGGAAGACCTGGGAGATCTGAGGAGACAAGTCAAACTGCTGGAGGAGAAGAACATGACCTACATGCACAACACTGTCAGTTTGGAGGAGGAGCTACGCAAGGCTAACGCTGCACGCGCACAGCTAGAGACATACAAGAGACAAGTGAGACATACTTGAGAATATACTGGAGACAGGATCATTCCTAAAGTTGTCCCCTCCCTTTTGTACTATAGGTCTGACAGCGCTGAGTTGGGGAAAGCATGGCAGAACTCTGAAGCTTTTGCCTTCACCTACCAAGTCGTCTCTGAGGAGACATAATTTTGGAAGGACAAACAGCCAATCAGGGGGCTTACTAAAGCTATTTCCTGTTTCCTGCCAGGTCCAGGAGCTGCACCGGAAGTTGTCAGAAGAGTCTCGGCGGGCAGACAACCTGGCCTACGAGATGAAGAAGTTTGAGGAGAGAAACGACGCTGTGATGAAGGAGAAAGAGGTATGGACTGGAGCCCAACACTTTCTACTGCAACCTACCTGGTCCCTCTGATATGCAAGCACAGTAGGGGAAGGAGCGAAGGAATGTTTTTGGAAAAGGCAATAATCTAATGCTATTGGCTTATCTCCTCCTCTCTGTCTCCTGATGTTGATGTCATCAGAAAATCATCATCGAGCGAGACTCTCTGAAGGAGACCAATGAGGAGCTACGCTGTAACCAGGCTCAACAAGACCAGCTCAGACAAGCAGGTAGCTCATTGGATCATCACATTGACAATGTAGACTGACTGTTTGGTGCTGTGTGATTGAAAAGGTTTCTTTGATAAACGGTGTGGGCGCATTCGACATTGCCTTTAAAGGGGAGTTGAGACTGACTGATCTACAAATCACATTGCTTCATAAATAACTACTCATGTTAGTTGTAGATCAGTCAGTCACAATTGACCCATGATACATCAGTTTTGATGCTTTCCAACACGGCCTGTGTCTCTCTGAGGCTTACAGATACACATGGTTACTGAGCTCCTCTCGCTCTTCACAGGGATGGCAAGGATGCCAGCTGGCAGTCCAAGCCATGATAACCTTGCTGCTGAAATCCTACCTATAGAGTACAGGTAATCATTTAATAATTGTGTTTGTGTGTGAGACGCTGACTGCACTAACTGTGTGTCCTTGTCCGTGCAGGGAGAAGTTTATCCGGCTCCAGCATGAGAATAAGATGTTGCGTGTGCAGCAGGAGGGATCAGAGAATGAGAAGATCTCTGAACTACAGACACTGCTAGAGGAGGCACACCGAACACGCTCTGAACTGGACACTGAGAACAGGTGTGTAGGTGGCGCTAGCTGGCTCACCTTTTCGCTTGTACCGTCTTGCCTGTTTTACTTCCTATGTGTGTGACGTACTTCCAGGTTAAACCGGGAGAGAGTCACTGAGCTGCAACAGCAGGTAGAGGATCTACAGAAAAGCCTACAGGGCCAAGGGGCCAAGACTGATGTGAGTTACACACTAGACAGTACATGCATAGACTTTACACATACTGCTATGTCAAACATTAACCCTGCATACTGTACAGTAGCAGCTCTAAAGTAACAGTAGCTGTGGTCTCTCTTCCAACTGCTCTATATTTTCAGTCTCACCTGAAGAGGAAACTGGATGCTCATATGTAAGTATGGTGCATACCGTTTTGTGAGACCTCCATGTTACCCCTTAAGAGATCGCTGTATAACGCAAGGTGTTTTATTACCCAGGGTGCAACTGAACGAGGCGCAGGATGAGATCATGAAGAAGAAAGAACTGCTGGAGGACCTGCAGCCAGACAACACACAGACCTGTGAGTACAACTGTAACACAACCATAACATGACCACAACATTGGCGGTATACTTTTCAGAGTAGCCCCAGTGAGTGTTGTCTGTCTCTGTCCCTTAGCTCTGAGACTGGATGAGCTGATGGCTGCTCTGAAGAAGAAGGATGATGATATGAGAGCCATGGAGGAGAGGTACAAGATGTATCTGGAGAAAGCACGCAACGTGAGTTGTCATTCCTTCCGCTCTTATCCAACTAGCAGCTGGACAAAAAGTGTGGAAAAAGATAATGTCTCTATTTGGTTCTGCTCCCACCCGTGGTGTCTGTTGAAGCCCTCGGTCTGTTTCGGTGCTGTAGGTGATCCGTGCGTTGGACCCCAAGCTGAACCCAGCCACAGCAGAGATCCAGGCTCTGAAGAACCAACTGATGGACAGAGATAAGAGGATCCTCAGTCTGGAGGTAACGCTGACCTTTAACCCCTGGCCTCTCTCCTTAACCCTCAGCCAGGAGGCAGTCATTCACAGGGGGATCCATAGTACTTATCTCAGTTTACTCTCGACCTCTGGTATTGATGGTCTCTTTCTCTCTGTCTCTCTCTCTCTCTGTAGAGGGAGTGTGAGCAGGCAAAGCTGAGAGAGTATGAGGAGAAGCTGATTGTAACAGCATGGTACAACAAGGTTAGAACATGAAATCTGAATAGACGCACATTGCATTTTAGACCTCATATTTCCTTTGAAAATAAATGACAGGAATGTACAGTTTACAGATGTTATCGCTCTTCCACTCCCTCCAGAGTCTGAGCTTCCAGAAGCTGGCGATCGAGGCCCGTCTGGGGGGTCGCTCCACCTCTATGGTGCCCCCCGGTCAGTCCTTCCTGTCCCAGCAGCGCCAGGTCACCAACGCCACCCGCAGGACCCTCTCTGTCAGCGTGCCTGCCACCACCGCTAACTAGACCTGGGATGGGTGACTACTGAGGTGGGCCACCGTGTATACAGGCTTAAAGTTAGACCATGATTAGTTCAATCAGGTGTATTAGTGCTGCGCCGGAACAAAAGCCTGCTGACACGACGGCCTACTAGGACCGGGCTCCTCTCGCTCCCTTCCACAAGTGCACACTCAAGTGACCTTAAGGACACTAGCTCTCGGACCCTGGGGAGGGGACAAGCATGCACTGACTGATGAGAACTTGGTCTAGTCAGGTTCCCTCTTCGTCACTGATACACTGTACATTAATATACCGCACAGTAGCACACAACAGCACTACTGCTTAGGTTGCTTATAATCACCTGGAATGAGTTTGGTCTGAGTTGACAACCCTATCCACATGCTTTATTAGCTTTAGCCTAGCACAGAACACTGACTGAGCCCTTCAATATACCGGTGTTAGTCTAGCTAGCGTCAAGCTCTGACTGGAATGCCTATTGAACGAACCTTGATTCTTAATCTCGACATCCTGACACGCTGTATATTGAGTCAGGGATATGTAATTTATTCTGTCTATGAATGCGCAAAAAAAATACAATTGGAGCTTGTAAGACACGTGGTCTTAAAAGGCTTATTTGAATGCTATTACCAGCTGAAATATAAGTGCTATTCTAAAATGTTTTCATACTTTACAAAATGATGAATCAACCACACTATGCAGTTAAAGGATGTAACAAACATCCTATCAACCATTGGACTACAGAGAGAATTTGACCTCTGATCTTCCTCTTCTGTGTTGTCACAATCACCAGGGATGAATGGAGCACCGATAACTGAGAAATAGGTGTATTTGGTGCTGGCCACCAAACGTCCATTACAAGTTTCTAACACAAAAGTAGGAAGTCTATACTACAGACCTGTGTCAACATCCTGTGATGTCATACTGACATATATATCTCTGGTGCGGCAACCGCAAATCAATTAATCAAATCAGAAATCCAGGACTATTTATGGTATTTATTTTCTATGTGTTAAACTGTGATCTGTGCTAGAATTTACTGCATGCTCTAACAGAATACTGTTCGGCCTTTATATTCTCTGAATGTCTTGTTTAGATGAGTAGTAAGGTTTCAGCAGTATAATCTACACAGCACTACTGTTATCAGGGTTCAAACACCAGCTTGGTATTTATGGGCCAGTTTCACAGACCCAGATTAAATTATAGTTAGGTTATGAAATATTGAAATGTGGATTAATTAAACCTTGTCCTGGATGTATTGCATCTGCAATTGTGGAACCAGCTCCTAGATTAAATATTCTTCCTCTCTGATGAAGCAAAAATGCTGTGACAACCTTTTTGAATGTCTTTAAATTTGTTAGGGCACATTGGCCTTCCTCTGTACCCACAATGCATGTGGGGATTGAGTTTGATGCATCTTGGCTTGAGGTGCACTGGGATATCTGAATGAAACAAATGAAGTCTCTTTTAAAATAGCTATCCACTGATGTTGTGATCCCTACTGGGTTGGATTGCTAGCCTTATAGTGAGGCTTACTTTAGCTCAACGCAAGCAATTAGCTAGATGTTGGATTTGTTGTTTTGGGAAAATGTGAAATTCCTGTATGTCATATGCTGCTGCTTACATTTTATACACACACTTCAGCTAAAACGATTTGGCCTCTAGACTCTACAGCAGCTACAAAGCTGATTTCACAGCTCAGTTTTTTGTTTTGTTGCAGTGGATAGTACTTGTACATCTACTGATTCACCTACAATGCCATGTATACAGAGCAGCACTAGGAAATGAGATCTGAACAACGCTGTTTGGATAGTAGGCTACTTGTTGATTGTGTTAGTGGGAAAGTAAGTGTGAATAATGAAAAATAAGTCTGATCGCCTTTTCATGTACTGTAAAGAATTAAACTCTTTTTGAAGTGTTGAGTTTGTTATGGGCTGAGAGGAGCTAGTCACATTCTTTGTGGCCACAAAAGGGTGGCATTCATATTTCTATTTTTACTCACTTTCTATTCAAAACCAAGAGTGACCCTCCATAACACATGTAGGCATTGCTCACATTTCTTAAAGCAAACCTTGCGTAACTAACTTGCCAGCTACGCTCTGTTACTACTACATTGACACTCAGATACAGTAGGCTATAGGCCTACATTTAAACTATATAGAAAATGTTAATGTAAAGATTGTTTACATTCCTTACTTCTTTCCCTATGTACAGTATGTTCATTAGAATCTGATGCTCTCTTTACCCACTGTGTAATCACATTTTATTTGTCACGTGCCGAATACAACAGGTGTAGACCTGACCGTGAAATGTTTCTTACAAGCCCTTAACCAACAATGCAGTTAAGAAAAATAAAAGAGCAACAATAAAATGAAGCTATATACAGGGGGTACCGGTACCAAGTCAATGTGCGGGGGTAATCTCATTTCATTGAACATTTGTTTCACCGTCATTAGCGTTGTTGATCTGCAATATAGTAGTACCAGCTCTGGCCCAAAGGTAAATGTGGTGTACCTTTTTGTATGTAGATGTTTCTGGGGGCATTTAATGGTCCTGAAATACTCCTCTGCTTATCATGGCACATTTCACCACCCAACTGTTACGTAAAAATCAGTCATAGATTAGCCTCTCAACTGGACGGACAAGCTTTGATGGCTGGATCATGTATAATGGGGGTTAACCATGTCAATATACACACAGATTTACAGTATTTGTATTCACAAAGAGCCCGTTGTGTACGCCTTTTGTGATGGCCCCTGACCAGATAGAGAAGGGACAGCTTTGTTTAAACTGGGTGTTATGTCAGTTATGTAACTTGGTGTTCTAACGCTGTTTAGATAAATTACTGTCTGTAGGGCTTCTCATGACGGATTTCCATGTCTACCGGCCTCTACAAGGGACTCTGTAGCCCTGACTAGAGCATCCATTGTCTGGTTTTTTTTCTGGCTTACTGTTCTTAGTAGGCTCGGCGGCACATCTCTCAAGTGAATGTGAATGAGAATTGGGACATTGCCTATAATATACCATAAGCCAACATGCTGTTACAGCAACACAGTGACACACCATCACAGCTCAATCACGGTGCCACTCAGACAAGCTGACACCAGGGTGGCCTAGCAGCAGAGGAACACCGACAGTGTTGCATTGATGGATGTTTCTGTGTTATTCCTAGTCCTGATTGTGTTAAGGGACTGTAAAAAAAGCAGTCAGTTGATTTGGTGAGAATGTGTACATTTATATTATATCAGAATGTTATATATTGACATATATATGAACTAATTCAGGACAACCCAAGTGTTATTCTGCTAGCCTGCAATCCTAGACACACACGTACAGTTGAAGTCGGACATTTACATACAGTTAGGTTGGAGTCATTAAAACTAGTTTTTCAACCACTCCACAATTTTCATGTTAACAAACTATAATTTTGGCAAGTCGGTTAGGACATCTACTTTGTGCATGACACGTCATTTTTTCAACAATTGTTTACAGATGGATTATTTCACTTATAATTCACTGTATCACAATTCCAGTGGGTCAGAAGTTTACATACACTAAGTTGACTGTGCCTTTAAACAGCTTGGAAAATTCCAGAAAATGTTCTCATGGCTTTAGAAACTTCTGATAGGCTAA
The DNA here is from genome assembly GCA_030435695.1 of Brachymystax lenok tsinlingensis. NCBI lineage: Eukaryota > Metazoa > Chordata > Actinopteri > Salmoniformes > Salmonidae > Brachymystax > Brachymystax lenok. The sequence goes on along the minus strand of CM059790.1, from coordinate 24,264,968 downwards.
TTGACATAATTTGAGTCAATTGGAGATGTACCTGTGAATTAATTTCAAGGCCTACCTTCAGCTCAGTTCCTCTTTGCTTGACATCATGGGGAAATCAGCCAAGACCTCAGAAAAAAAATTGCAGGCCTCCACAAGTCTGGTTCATTCTTGGGAGCAATTTCCAAATGCCTGAAGGTACCACGTTCATCTGTACAAACAATAGTACACAAGTATAAACACCATGGGACCATGCAGCCGCCATACCGCTCAGGAAAGAGACACGTTCTGTCTCCTAGAGATGAACGTACTTTGGTGCGAAAAGTGCAAATCAATCCCAGAACAACAGCAAAGGACCCTGTGAAGATGCTGGAGGAAACAGGTGCAAAAGTATCTATAGAAATAACCTGAAAGGCCGCTCAGCAAGGAAGAAGCCACTGCTCCAAAACCACCATAAAAAAGCCAGACTACGGTTTGCAACTGCACATGGGGACAAAGATTGTACTTTTGGAGAAATGTCCTCTGGTCTGATGAAACAAAATAGAACTGTTTGGCCATAATGACCATCGTTATGTTTGGAGGAAAAGGGGAGGCTTGCAAGTCGAAGAACACCATCCCAACCGTGAAGCACGGGGGTGGCAGCATCATGTTGTGGGGGTGCTTTGCTGCAGGAGGGACTGGTGCACTTCACAAAATAGATGGCATCATGAGGATGGAAAAGTATGTGGATATATTGAAGCAACATCTCAAGACATCAGTCAGGAAGTTAAAGCTTGGTCGCAAATGGGTCTTCCAAATTGACAATGACCCCAAGCATACTTCCAAAGTTGTGGCAAAATTGATGAAGGAAAACAAAGTCAAGGTATGGCCATGACAAAGCCCTGACCTCAATCCCATAGAAAATGTGTGGGCAGAACTGAAAAAGCGTGTGTGAGCAAGGAGGCCTACAAATCTGACTCAGTTACACCAGCTCTGTCAGGAGGAATGGGCCAAAATTCACCCAACTTATTGTGAGAAGCTTGTGGAAGGCTACCTGAAATGTTTGACCCAAGTTAAACAATTTAAAGGCAATGCTACCATACACTCAATTAGTTTATGTAAACTTCTGACCCACTGGGAATGAGATGCATTTCACATTCCTAAAATAAAGTGGTGATCCTAACTGACCGAAGACAGGGATTTTTTTTACTAGGATTAAATGTCAGGAATTGTGAAAAACAGAGTTTAAATGTATTTGGCTAAGGTGTATGTAAACTTCCGACTTCAACTGTATGTGCGCGCACACACACACACACACACATCATACCTTTGGTATGAAGTATCCGCCCCAGTGTTGTGTGTCTGTTGGCCATCCTGAGTCCGTTGAGAGGTACAATGTTGCCCATCCTCTGGATCTCATGGATGACACCGGCAGTGTAGGACATGATGGGCCTGTGTGGTGGTTAATTTCTTTACTATTAAATGAGGAGAGACAAACTTATCACACAAGTCAGAGTTATACTTAAAACACATATTTAATAGTAAGAGCTTTGCAATAGCAACGGCTTCTCAACGAATTCACCACTTTCTCTGATGGTCCGTTGAGAGCGGCGACACAAAGGCTACTGAGATCTTTTATAGCAAAGATCCACCCCCTAGTCTACATAACAAACCAGATGTTTGGAACAGGTCACAAGGTGAGAGTTTTTAAATGAGAAAGGAGCATCCCCCAGCCAGATAGCATTCGCTATAAATTATGTTCAGTTTGGCCCATAAGACGAGGTTCAGATCTCATTCCTGGTACTTCATAGCACAGAAACACCAACTCATCCAATGGCATAAATCAATTGTCAATTCCAGATACTCCCATCTCAAGTAAAACCCCTTCTTGACCACACACCTGGACAAGCTCACTGAGGGGAGTGAGCCTCTAGGTCATACACTATCCCAAGATAAGTGCAACATCAGAGATGACATACAATGGTTCCAGACACTACCACACACATCCCCCAAAGTAAAAGGAGGGAGTGACTGGCGCACAGACATTGTGGAGACAAGCAATTTGTTCCCCATTAATCACGCCATCCCTTAACATGGTTTAAGAATAGGTAAAGACACATTCACATATGAAGACAATGGTCCCTCCTGTCCTCTTCCCTTTCTGATATTCTGCATAGCACCAGGGACATGTGAAAGACAAGCCTGACCTCTCCCCTCTCTGGGCCCCAGGTGACTGAGCCCCAGCTGAGGAAAGAAGTGCAACTGCCAACACCAGAGTCCAAAGGGATACATTCTAATAACAAGTATATCACATAAACATATTATGCAGATAAGACATCATAATTATCTATGTTACTCAACTAATTCTGATTATTCCGCCACACCTGTCAGACATGTTGGGCTGGCGGGACTGACCTATCTCAGCCAACCTTCCTTTTGGAGGGTAAAGGTGAAGGGATCAATCAATAGCTCAATCAATCAGGATTGATTGAATAATCTCAGCCTTTTCTAAGTGGGACAAGTTTGACATTGACTGAAAATCCAGTAAGACGTCAGGTAGTCCTCCGTGCTACAGCAAACAAAAGTAGAGGGGGTGCTCCCCAACAATGACAAAAATCCAGCAAAAGAATCTTTTTATATACACTACCGTTCAAAAGTTTGGGGACACTTAGAAATGTACTTGTTTTCCATGAAAACATACATGAATAAGAAATATAGTCAAGACGTTGACAAGGTTATATAATAAATAATGATTTTTAATTGAAATAATAATAATAGACAAATCTTGTTGAAAATATGTTGAATTTGTACCTTTGAAACGTCAGGTCTTCAATGTTATGTCCACTATTAGAATAAAACAATAGGCTGTGCAGCACCTCCTACTGGAGAGTTGATCTATCTACAGCTATTAATTTGGTCTCCCATCCAGGGTTTTAACCAACTATCACTGACTACTACCAATGTGCTATTGTGAGAATGATTTGAGAGATTTCTTAATAACTAAATATAGTCACTGTTGCTATCAAAGGGTAGGTTTTAAAAGCGCAAATGAAATGTAACTATACTTTATAAGTCATATACTGTATCATAAATGTTACTATTTAGGCCTACAGTATAAAGCATTTGTCATCAACAGCTTTTGTTTCAATTCAATCTTGGGTTCAACTAAAAACATACAAAACATATAGGCCTAGAGTTTCAAGCTTCGGTTGATTTCAAATGTAATCTTCAAGTTAATCATTCATATGTTGGATTCACTCCTCAATCACAAGCAAACATCTAAGTTAAAGAATAGGACTAAATCAAATCAAACTTTATTTAAAATGCACTTAAAGTTTAAATAGATTAGATTTAGTCCTATTCTTAGATTATTGGTTGAGATGGAGAAGTGAATCCCAAATAATAATTATTACTTTGCAGACAAACTGGATATTGAACTGTGTTTGGTAGTCAACGCAACCAAATATCAACATTTGAAGGAGATGTATCTTCTGCTTGGATCGTTCCATCTATACCACTGGCTGGACTGGCTTTAATTCTAGTTTCTCTACAAATGAATAATTGAAATCTAAGTTAAAGAATCAAATCAAACTATAAATGCACTTTACATAAAGTTTCATTTCATTTAGTATCAATTATTCAATTGTAGACAAACGAATTAAAGGCAGACTAAGTCACATAGCACAAAAGATATCTCCTTCAAATGTTGATATTTGGTTGTGTTGACAATCAAACACAATTCAATATCCAGTTTGTCTACAACCAAAAATCAAAGAACAGGACTAATATGAATCGAATCAAACTTTAAATGCACTTTAAATAAAGTTCAATATCACTTTTGCAATACAATAAATAGCCTAATAACATGTCGACAAGTTAACAAATTAAATGTTGGATTCCTGTCTCCAACTAAACCAAATATAAAAGTTCAAGAATAGGATTAAGCCAGTAGCTCAGATGAAACTATACAAGCATTAGATATCCTTTAAATGTTGATATTTGGTTGCGTTGTCAACCAAACACAATTCAATATAATTTTTATAATACAATAAATAGCCTAAAGTTATACAAACCACACTGAACCAAAATATAAACGCAACATGAAACAATTTCTAAGATTGTACTGAGTTACAGTTCATATAAGGAAATCAGTCAATTGAAATAAATAAATTGGGCCCTAAGTTATGGATTTTACATGACTGTGAATACAGATATGCATCTGTTGGTCACAGATACCACCATTTGCCTCATGCAGTGCTACACATCTTTGCATAGAGTTGATCAGGCTGTTAATTGTGGCCTGTGGATAGTTGTCCCACTCCAATTCAATGGCTGTGGGAAGTGGCTGGATATTGGTGGAAACTGGAACACACTGTTTTACACGTCGATCCAGAGCATCTAGAACATGCTCAATGGGTAACATAATGGTGAGTATGCAGGTCAAGGAAGAACTGGGACATTTTCAGCTTCCAGGAACTGTGTACAGATCCTTGCGACATGGGGCTGTGCATTATCATTCTGAAACATGAGGTGATGGCGGTGGATGAATGGCACGACAATGGGCCACAGGATCTTGTCACGGTATCTCTGTGCATTCAAATTGCCATCAATAAAATGCAATCGTGTTTGTTGTCCATGGCATCTGCCTGCCCATACCATAACCCCACCGCCACCACGGGGGCACTGGTCACAAGGTAATCCAGTAATTGTGGTAAACAGTGCCACACTCAGGCAGAAAACGGAATGTTCTATTCTCAGAAAGGCCCATCTTTTCAAAGAAAACATACTTTAATTATATCTATATTTGAGAAAAATAAGTAGTTTTGTTGTGATCACAAGAAAATCCAAATAATTCAGGTAAAGATCCCCACAGCCAGGCAGAAAAATCTGAATGTTCTATCACAAAGTGAGAACAATTTGTTTCCCTGGCTGATTTACTATAACAGTAAGTTAATAGATGACATTCACTGCTATAAACCTGTCTCCAATATAATCGCATAGTTTTCACAGACCAGCCGAGGACTTTCGTGTGAAAAGGCATCCCATGGTCTGTTTTGTCAACGAGCTTAATGTACAGTGAATTCGGAAGGTATTCAGACCCCTTGACTTTTTCCACATTTTGTTATGTTACATTGAAGATCTGACGTTTCAAAGGTACAAATTCAACATATTTTCAACAAGATTTGTTTATGTTGAAAATTGGATACAATGATAACAATCCTGTGGTTGAAATTCCAACCTCAAAACAACAGTTTATGTTCAGGAATTTTTTTTAATCCAATGCACTTTCCATGTAGATTCCACGTCACAATACGTTGACAAATTACATTGAAATAACATTGAGAACAGCTTCTTAGAATGTTTGCAAATGTATTAAAAATAAAAACAAAAATACCTTATTTACATAAGTATTCAGACCCTTTGCTATGAGACTTGAAATTGAGCTCATGTGCATCCTGTTTCCATTGGTCCCCAAGAACACAGTGGCCTCCATCATTCTTAAATGGAAGAAGTTCCACCAACACTCTTCCTAGAGCTGGCAGATCGGACAAACTGAGCAATCGGGGGAGGTGACCAAGAACCCAATGGTCACTCTGACAGAGGTCCAGAGTTCCTCTGTGGAGATGGGAGAACCTTCCAGAAGGACAACCATCTCTGCAGCACTCTACCAATCAGGCCTTTATGATAGAGTGTCCAGACTGAAGCCACTCCTCAGTAAAAGGCACATGACAGCCCGCTTGGAGTTGCCAAAAGGCACCTAAAGGACTCTCAGACCATGAGAAACAAGATTCTCTGGTCTGATGAAACCAAGATTGAACTCTTTGGCCTGAATGTCAATCATCACGTCTGGAGGAAAACTGGCACATCCCTACGGTGAAATATGGTGGTGGCAGCATCATGCTGTGGGGATGCCAGTCAGCGGCAGGGACTGGGAGACTAGTTAGGATACAGGGAAAGATGAACGGAGCAAAGTACTTGATGAAAACCTGCTCCAGAGCACTCAGGACCTCAGACAGGACAATGACCCTAAGCATACAGCCAAGACAACGCAGGAGTGGCTTAGGGAAAAGTCTCAATGTCCTTGAGTGGCCCAGCTAGAGCCCAGACTTGAACCCGATTGAATTCTAAAAACCTGTTTTTGCTTTGTCATTATGGAGTATTGTGTGTAGATTGATGAGAAAAAAAACGATTTAATCAATTTTAGAATAAGGCTGTGTATTTCAAACACTGGTGGTAACCAGACGATCCCAATAATTTAGGTAGACTAGTAAACAATGCCCCCCTCTGGTATGTTCTATTGCAAACTGTCTGGGACTCGTTGTTGTTTCCCTGTTAACTACTCAAAAATATTTAACTTATTAAGTCAAAGACTAAATTAACTGCAATACACTGGTCTCAAATGTTTTTGCATTTGCACTAGGCTACACTGAACCATGGTGGACCCATTGTGTAAAATTAGAGTATTTTCTCGCTTTGTGCACGGGGCATTGTCATGCTGAAACCTTCCACAAACTGTTGCCACCAAGTTGGAAGCACAGAGTCATCTAGAATGTTATTGTATGCTGTAGCATTAAGATTTTCCTTCACTGGAACTAAGGGACCTAGCTCGAACCATGAAAAACAGCCCCAGACCATTATTCCTCCTCCTGACAGATGGTGAAGCATGATTCATCACTCTAGAGAATGTGTTTCCACTGCTCCAGAGTCCAATGGCGGCTAGGATTACACCACTCCAGCCGACGCTTGGCATTGTGCATGGTGATCTTAGGCTGCTCGACCATAAAAATCTACTTCATTAAGCTCCCAGCAAACAGTTATGGTGCTGAAGTTGCTTTCAGAAGTAGTTTGTATAACTGAAGTTGCTTCTAGTGAGAGTTTTGCAACCAAGGACAGACTATTTTTATGCGCTTCAGCACTCAGCGGTCCTGTTCTGTGAACTTGTGTGGCCAGACGTTGTTGCTCCTAGATGTTTCCACTTCACAATAACAGCACTTACAGTTGACCGGGGCAGCTCTAGCAGGGCAGAAATTTGATGAACTGATTTGTTGTAAAGGTGGCATCCTATGACAGTGCCACGTTGAAAGTCACTGAACTCTAAGGCCATTCTACTGCCAATGTTTTTCAAGGCTGATTGCATGGCTGTGTGCTCGATTTTATACACCTGTCAGCAACGGGTGTCGCTGAAATAGCCAAATCCACTAATTTTAAGGGGTGTCCACATACTTTTGTATATGCAGTATAGTGCTCATATCGCTGTATTCCAATGGATAGTTATTTCACCACACCGGCATTGTGAAAGGACGCACTCAGAAAGCACAGAGCCATCATAGTATTTTGAACAAATTCTTCTCATCGCTTTGCCATACATCAGGGATGTAAAAAAAAGACAAAAGCCAGGTATACAGACATAGCTGAGGGAAGTAGTTTGGGGGTGGAGAGTTGTCCACGGGTAGAAAAAAATAGGTTTTGCCCACGCTGCAGACGGCTCTACAGGTCCGCTAATACAGGACTCTTAGGCCCAGTGCACTACGTTTGTGAAAAAATAATTTTTACTTTAAAAATATATTCCGATTTTTCAGGGAGTAAAGCAGCACCCTCAGCACCCCTACTTCCCGCAGTTATGAATACTGAGAAAGAGGCTTTGGAGGAAATTCTTATTGAGTCAGACACAGATGCTGGGAGCGACCTGGAGCAAGATGACTTGGGCAGAGAATAGTTTTTTATAGAAAATGGATTCTGTTTTAGATGTGTAAGTAAAATATTTTGTATAACTTTCTATAGTTTACTAAATGTATTTGGTATTTTTTTATATATAGTTGTGGTCTGCTTCTTTTTGTTTTGTATTTACAGTATAGTGGTGTCCTGTCCTGTGTATCCTATAACCAGTGTATCATTCCAAAGTAGTTACATATTGTATATATTTCACATTAGTTAGCTGGTAAAAGTTGTACATATTCTGTGTAACATTGCAGAGGCGTTTACAAAATTCTCATGGTCATTGTTACTTTGTCTCTAAAGATAGGCTACCTGTGGCCCACTGCTTTCATTGTATAGGCTAGTATGTTGTTTTTACATTACAGTAATGTTGTGTTGTTACATAGTTGTGGTCTGCTTTTTTGTGTTTTGGACTATGCACAGTTGAAGTCTGAAGTTTACATACACCTTAGCCAAAGATATTTAAACTCAGTTTTTCACAATTCCTGACATTTAATCCTAGTAAAATTCTTAGGTCGAAGGTCAGTTAGGATCACCACTTTATTTTAGGAATGTGAAATGTCAGAATAATAGTAGAGAGAATTATTTATTTCAGATTTTATTTATTTTATCACATTCCCAGTGGGTCAGAAGTTAACATACACTAAATAAATTAGTATTTGGTAGCCTTGCCTTTAATTGGTTTAACTTGGGTCAAACGTTTCGGGTAGCCTTCCACAAGCTTCCCACAATAAGTTGGGTGAATTTTGGCCCATTCCTCCTGACAGAGCTGGTTTGTAGGCCTCCTTGCTCGCACACGCTTTTTCAGTTCTGCCCACAAATTTTCTATAGGATTGAGGTCAGGGCTTTGTGATGGCCACTCCAATACCTTGACTTTGTTGTCCTTAAGCCATTTTGCCACAACTTTGGAAGTATGCTTGGGGTCATTGTCCATTTGGAAGACCCATTTGCGACCAAGCTTTAACTTCCTGACTGATGTCTTGAGATGTTGCTTCAATATATCCACATAATTTTCCATCCTCATGATGCCATCTATTTTGTGAAGTGCACCAGTCCCTCCTGCAGCAAAGCACCCCCACAACATGATGCTGCCACCCCCGTGCTTCACGGTTGGGATGGTGTTCTTCAGCTTGCAAGCCTCCCCCTTTTTCCTCCAAACATAATGATGGTCATTATGGCCAAACAGTAGTATTTTTGTTTCATCAGACCAGAGGACATTTCTCCAAAAAGTGCAATCTTTGTCCCCATTTGCAGCTGCAAACCGTAGTATGGCTTTTTTATGGCGGTTTTGGAGCAGTGGCTTATTCCTTGCTGAGCGGCCTTTCAGGTTATGTCAATATAGGACTTGTTTTACTGTGGATATAGATACTTTTGTACCTGTTTCTTCCAGCATCTTCAGGTCCTTTGCTGTTGTTCTGGGTTTGATTTTCACTTTTCGCACCAAAGTACGTTCCTCTCTAGGAGACAGAACGTGTCTCCTTCCTGAGCGGTGTGGCTGCTACGTGGTTCCATGGTGTTTATACTTGCATACTATTGTTTGTACAGATTTGAGATATGTCTTTTTGGAAAATTTGGAAATTGCTCCCAAGGATGAACCAGACTTGTGGAGGTCTACAGTTTTTTTTTCTGAGGACGGCTGATTTCTTTTGATTTTCCCATGATGTCAAGCAAAGAGGCACTGAGTTTGAAGGTAGGCCTTGAAATACATCCACAGGTACACCTCCAATTGACTCAAATGATGTCAATTACCCTATCAGAAGCTTCTAAAGCCATGACATCATTTTCTGGAATTTTCCAAGCTGTTTAAAGGCACAGTCAACTTAGTGTATGTAAACTTCTCACCCACTGGAATTGTGATACAGTGAATTATAAGTGAAATTATCTGCCTGTAAACAATTGTTGGAAAAATTACTTGTGTCATGCACAAAGTAGATGTCCTAACCGACTTGCCAAAACTATAGTTTGTTAACAAGAAATTTGTGGAGTGGTTGAAAAACTAGTTTTAATGACTTCAACTGTATAGTTTACACCCAGTATAGGCCTATGTAACTGTTTCCTGTGTCCAATATTTCAAATTAGTTTTCCACTGGGAGGCAGGGGCGTAGGCATGGGTGGGCCTGGGTGGACACATGCTCATCCACTGGGGGAGCCTGACCCTGCGAGGCCCACCCAATCAGATTGAACAAAAACAAAAAAAGAACACATTATTATTACAAAAATACTCCTCACAGAGGTGAGCTTGCTCCTCTCCCTCACCTGGCCAGTTGTGAAGGAGCAGTTATGTCCAGTGGGGGAAGGGAGCCTACTGAAGGAGTTATACATTTACAGAGTTTGTTTCTGAGAGAGGGCTGTGAGATGATGTGATAAAAGTCACTAGCATGGAATCTGTATCACATTTTAGGCTGGGTGTTATCTTTTAGTATATTGCTTTAACATTACAGTAATGTAGTTTTGTAAAATTAGACAACTGTAATGATGTGTATCTTACAGCAATATTGATCCTTTTATATTCCTTTATTTTATTCCCCACAAAGAGGGTGATGACGTTTGGGAGCAAACCACCCCCCAACAAGCGACCCCGCCAGTCAAGGTCTTCACCCTCCACTGCCAGATCCACAATCCCCACTGCTGTCTCTAATGCTGTCTCTACTGATGGTTCAAGCTCCACCACTCCTGGATGCACCCTTTCCATATTATGTCTATCTTTGATAAGCTATCCAGGAAAGGGCGGAAAACAGCCCATATTAATATATGTAGCCTAAGAAATAACGTTCATGAAATCAATAACTTGCTAACAGCAGATAACCTTCATATATTAGCAATTTCTGAGACTCGGATAATTAATTTGATGAAACAGCAGTGGCAATACAAGGATATAACATCTATAGAAGAGACAGAAATGCTTATGAGGGAAGTGTTGCTGTATACACTACCGTTCAAAAGTTTGGGGTCACATAGAAATGTCCTTGTTTTGGAAAGAAAAGCACATTTTTGTCCATTAAAATAACATCAAATTGATCGGAAATACAGTGTAGACATTGTTCATGTTGTAAATGACTATTGTAGCTGGAAATGGCAGATTCTTAATGGAATATCTACATAGGCGTACAGAGGCCTATAATCAGCAACCATCACTCCTGTGTTCCAATGGCACGTTGTGTTAGCTAATCCGAGTTTATAATTTTAAAAGGCTAATTTATCATTAGAAAACCCTTTTGCAATTATGTTAGCACAGCTGAAAACTGTTGTTCTGATTAAAGAAGCAATAAAACTGGCCTTCATTAGACTAGTAGAGTATCTGGAGCATCAGCATTTGTGGGTTCGATTACAGGCTCAAAATGACCAGAAACAAATAACTTTTTTCTGAAACTCGTCAGTTTATTCTTGTTCTGAGAAATGAAGGCTATTCCATGGGAGAAAGTGCCAAGAAACTGAAGATTTCGTACAACGCTGTTTACTACTCCCTTCTTAGAACAGCGGACTGGCTCTAACCGGAATAGAACTGAGCAAGAGGACAAGTACATTAGAGTGTCTAGTTTGAGAAACAGACGCCTCACAAGTCCTCAACTGGCAGCTTCATTAAATAGTCCCCGCAAAACATCAGTCTCAACATCAACAGTGAAGAGGCTGGCCTTCTAGGCAGAGTTGCAAAGAAAAAGACATATCTCAGACTGGCCAATAAAAATAAAATATTAAGATGGGCAAAAGAACACAGACACTGGACAGAGGAACTGTCCAGCATCCCGGAGTCGCCTCTTCACTGTTGACGTTGAGACTGCAATGCAGCAGCCACATGGCAAAGTTGCCACATCGTGACTAACTGTACGAATCATCCATAGCTTTTGGTAGCTATTGTTAGTATTGTGCTAATGTTAGCCTTGAGCGCTGAATGTCCCAAAAATGTTGGGATAACAAGTATCATTCATCTTGATACATGGAGGGACTGTTGTTAATGCTGTAGCTAATGTCTCTCACCTTGGGTATGAAGTATCCCCCCAGTGTTGCATCTTTACTGGCCATCTTGGGGAAACCCAGTGGCACAATGTTGCCCATCCTCTGTGTCTCATGGATGACAGTGTCAGTGTAGGACATGCTGGGTCTGTCAGACATGTTGGGCTGGCGGGACTGGCGGGACTGGCCTATCACTGTTTATCTCAGCCTGGACCTTCCCTGGAGGGAAAAGGTGAAGGGATCAATCAATTGATCAATAGATCAATCAAACAATCAATCACGCGGGTGCTGTGGAAGAGTCGACTCCCCCTGTATCTCTGGGTAGTTCATCATGTAGACCAGGGTGGCAACGGTATTCATCCCAGCCTCGATCAGGTCCAGGGTACATACCACTAGGGTCTCTGTGTTGAAGCCAGCTTTAGGGTCCTCCTTCCTCTAAGAAGTTAAAAGGGAAGGTGGGTTGGAAGGTGGCAAATAGAAAAGAAAACATGACTTATCAGTCTGATGGAGGTGGTTCATTACATTCACGTGATGTGTGTCTTTGACCTTTGTCCAGGTGTTGGCTACTGTTCCAGTACCGTACTTTCTCTATCTCTATCTCCGTACTGTAGGTAGTCCCGGGGATCCTCTGGATCCCAGTCATCCTGATGTTTCTCTATCTCTGTGAGGTACGTGTCTACTGTAGGTAGTCCCGGGGATTCTCTGGATCCCAGTCCTCCTGATGTTTCTCTATCTCTGTGAGGTACGTGTCTACTGTAGGTAGTCCTGGGAATCCTCTGGATCCCAGTCCTCCTGATGTTTCTCTATCTCTGTGAGGTACGTGTCTACTGTAGGTAGTCCCGGGGATTCTCTGGATCCCAGTCCTCCTGATGCACAATAAATTCATAAATCGTTTTTTGGACCTAACTTTTTCCTTGTGGTTTCTTCCTTCACAGACTCCATGAAACAATGAAACGATCTTCCTAAATATTTGGTTGGCTCAAGTTACCCCTTTGGCTCAACTTACCTCACTCTCCCCTATTTCATCAGTGTCATTTAGACTGTACTGTATGTTCACACTGTGGTTAGCAGCACCTCCCTGAGGGTTGGCAGGTGTCAACTACTACGCTACTGTGTAGTGTATGTACACATTCCAAAGGAACACTTGTGCTTATTTTTCAACCTCACACTACTGTAACCACAATTCAAGCAAACAATCTGTCTCACGACAATCTGTAAACCGTAGAGGTAGAATTATTATGGGACACTTCAACTAAAAGCATGTCCCAAAACTGAGATTCTATTTCTATGCTGTAAACCTCTCAGAGTAGCACCTGTTGCCAACACTGACAGACTGAGTTTCATAATCCACACAGAGCCAACCAAAAAGGGGGGAAGTTTGTCATATATGAAAACCAGTGCTCCCCCTTTCCAAAGACATGGTTCCCACACCCTTCTGAACACAGGGCTTCAATTAGTTTCAAATACCACCGACACCAACATCTTTACATTATGAAATGACTCCACTGACAACTATAGGGCAAAACGTCAGAAACGTCATCACTTATGACCTTTTTCATCTGAACTTGGACTGTTTGAACTGTTTAATCTCAAGTTTTTTTGTGGTCTGTTCTGGTTGGATTTCCCCTCCAGCCCTTTGATGATGGAGATGGAAACTGACTGGGGTAAAGAAATCAGAAATCTAGAGCAAGACGACCGAGCTTCCAGCTCTCACACACGTACACTTTTCATACACACTCTTCTCAACACACACACATGCTCGTCACAATGGAAGAGGCACATGTATAGCTACCTAATCAATATCTGTTATAGTTGGAAGCCTCACACACACACACACACACACACACACACACACACACACACACACACACACACACACACACACACACACACACACACACACACACACACACACACACACACACACACACACACACACACACACACACACACACACACACACACACACACACATATATACTGTGTAGTAATTATATGTATATCTATGGTCTTTATAGGATGCATTTGGGACACCATGTGTGGAGTAGGCACCTCTGATGAGGAGATGGGACTGTGAGTAGTGCATTGGATTTAACTTGACCGTCATGCAGGGTTGGTGGGGTTTTCACTTTTCAGTTAGTTCCATTGTAGCAAACAAACTAGATCAAAGACACCGTTAAACACACCATAAAATTGCATAACATGGCAGCACTTAATCATTGCACCCATACCAAAAATGATATGCAGGAAAGTAGTCTACTTTGTAATCTGCTAACAACACATTTTGTGGAAACAGTTATTGAGGACACCGACCTCTGAGTTAGCTGAGTTAACAGAACCGCTGTGGTTCCTTAAGTGGGGCAAAGTAACATACAAAGTTTCTGCTAAAAGACCTCAGATCTAGGTCGTTGCCTCCTTTTAAGTTTCAACACCAAGTATAAGAACAAAGATGACAAAAACATCTTGCAAGCAAGTCGTCAGCAAATTAAGGTTTAGTAATACCTGGATTATGCTGAATGTTAATATTTATTTTACTATTTGACATAATCCACAGACGGGTTATCAGTCCTCTTCAAAGAAGGGATGTGGACACTTTAAGATGCTGGTGAGTAACAGTCATCCAAATTTCTTTATCTTGACATTATAAATTACTATTTCAAAATGTTACTTTCTTATTATGTACTTTATGACTTTAAGGATGTGTTAGGATTTATTTTCTAAAATAATGTGTATACAAAGGTTAAGTTTAACAAGGTCACATATCTTGTATGTGCAGTTCATGTGCAGATACTGTGATAAATAATATATATCTGTCATGTATTCTATTCCACTCACATAGCTTTCACGATTTCAACTGCCTATACTTCGGTTAATTCATGTTATCTACTGTATACAGACATTTCTAAGAGGAAGAGGATGGCCAGATCTTGTCTCTCTCTTGGCAAAAACATCTCTAGTGCTAAAATGAGCTCAAACATATAAACCAATATGTTCAGTACTCAAAATTGCATTGTTCTTATTAATGACGTATAATTCTGGCATTGAGATCAGGTTGGAAAAAGCTATTGTTATTTTTGATATATGAGGCTACAGTTGTGTGTGGCCAATTTGATCTGTCATCACAATTAATATCAAATGTTCAGCTGAAAAGGATTTGTGCTAATGTGTCTGTAGACACAGAGAGCCAGAGAACAGGTGAGATGAGTCTCTTCAGAACCATTTGGAGGACTACCATCATATTTCTCTTGAACAGATGTAAGTGATTCCTGTATTTTTGTAATATGGAAATAAATTATGTTGTGCATTACATTTTACATTCCAATAAATGTTTAGTTTAACATTGTTTAGCATTGCTTAACGATCCAGAGTTGGTTCATTCCTCTCTAGAGCGAACATCCCGTGACATCGCAATACAGTGCATTCGGAAAGTATTCAGACCCCTTGTATTTTTCCACATTTTGTTATGTTAAAGCCTTATCAATCTACACAAAATACCCCATAATGACAAATCCTTTTTGAAATGTTTTGCTAATTTATTTAAAACAAAACAGACATAACACATTTACATAAGTATTCAGACCCTTTTACTCTCTGGATCCCAGTCCTCGATCAGGTCCAGTACTTTGTTGAAGAACTTTTGCCAGCGATTACAGCCTTGAGTCTTCTTGGGTATGACAGTACAAGCTTGGCACACCTGACTTGGGGAATTTCTCCCATTCTTCTCTGCAGATCCTCAAGCTATGTCAGGTTGGATGGGGAGCGTTGCTGCACAGCTATTTTCAGGTCTTTCCAGATATGTTTGATCGGGTTCAAGTCCGGGCTCTGGCTGGGCCACTCAAGGACATTCAGAGACTTGTCCCGAAACCACTCCTGCGTTGTCTTGGCTGTGTGCTTAGGGTCATTGTCCTGTTGGAAGTTGAACCTTCACCCCAGTCTGAAGTCCTGAGCACTCTGGAGCAGGTTTTCATCAAGGATCTCTCCATACTTTGCTCCATTCATCTTTCCCTCGATCCTGACTAGTCTCCCAGTCCCTGCCGCTGAAAAACATCCCCACAGCATGATGCTGCCACCACCATGCTTCACCGTAGGGACGGTGCATTCAGGCCAAAGAGTTCAATCTTGGTTTCATCAGACCACTGAATCTTGTTTCTCATGGTCTGAGAGTCCTTTAGGTGCCTTTTGGCGAACTCCAAGCGGGCTGTCATGTGCCTTTTACTGAGGAGTGGCTTCCGTCTGGACACTCTACCATAGAGGCCTGATTGGTGGAGTGCTGCACAGATGGTTGTCCCTCTGGAATGTTCTCCCATCTCCACAGAGGAACTCTGGAGCTCTGTCAGAGTGACCATTCAGTTGTTGGTCACCTCCCTGACCAAGGCCCTTCTCCTCCGATTGCTCAGTTTGGCTGAGCGACCAGCTCTAGGAAGAGTCTTGGTGGTTCCAAACTTCTTCCATTTAAGAATGATGGCCACTGTGTTCTTGGGGACCTTCAATGCTGCGGACATTTTTTGCTACCCTTCCCCAGATCTGCCCTCGACACAATCCTGTCTCAGAGCTCTACAGCCAATTCCTTCGACCTCATAGCTTGGTTTTTGCTCTGAAATGCACTGTGAACTGTCGAACCTTATGTAGACAGGTATGTGCTCAATTTTGAGTCTCATAGCAAAGGGTCTGAATACTTAAGTAAGGTATTTACGTTTTCTTTGGGGGGGTTATTGTGTGTAGATTATTGAGGAGAAAATAGTATTTAATACATTTTAGGATAAGGCTGTAACGTAACAAAATGCGGAAAAGTCAATGGGTCTTAATGCTCTCCGAATGCACTGTATGTAACACTGTGTTATGTTGTGTTTGTTAACAGGTACATTCCAGGTTCCAGCCAGCCCCTCAGGTCCAAGAATGGGTATCATCTGTCAGGGGTCTGTGACTGTAGAACCTGGGCCACTCTTCCCCATGGGTTCCAACCTTACAGTGTACTGCACAACCACAAAACCCCACTGTGGCCAGAGGTCTGTCTGTCGGTCGGTAGATAGATAGATAGATAGGTGTCGATCGGTTGGTGTTTGTCTGCCTGCCTGCCTATATGTTTGTCTGTCTGTATATAGAGAGGAAGGAGAGTGGAATAATGAAGAGAAGGGAACAGATAGAGACGTTTTGTAGTATTGAAACCTCTTTGTGTTGTCAGTTTATCTGTGGAACTGAATGGGCAGGACCAGACGGCACTAGAGATCTTGAACTGTTCCACTGTCCGGCTGAGACTGACTAACCTCCGCACACCAAACTCCATTCTGGTCTGTAGGCTGCGGCAAACAGACGGACGCATACAGACTGTTTGTGGGCTAGACCTACACACTGGATGTACGTCTACTGTCTTTAGATTCTGGATGTTATCTTTGCAGTGTTGTTGCCTCTCTGGCTCCTTGATGTTACTTCTGCAAATTAGCATTAGTTCTCACTTTACCAATTCTGGACTCTTATGAAATAGTAAATCAAATATTTTAGATAAGTTATTCTGAACAATTGCTAGACCCTGTAAGGGTGTGCTGTATACTATTGTTCTCCTTCCCTGCAGACCCTCCTGATGAGCCCAGTGGTATAGCCTGCCAGGCTTCCAGGGACTCAGAGGAGATCAGCTGTAGCTGGAGAAGAGGACGGGAAACACACTTGGTCACAACCTACTATGTCTCAGTCAAGAGGTGATCTGGGTGATGGGCCCTGTAGTGTGGTGAAGTCTGCTCACTGTCTTTTCCTCCACCCTGGGCTAGGGTTACCATATCAAAAATCTATTGTGAATAGATGTGTAGCTACACTCTTAGACAAAAGGGTTCCAAAAGGGTTATTTGGCTGTCTCCATAAACCATTTTTGATTTCAGGTAGAACCCTCTGTGGAAAGAATTCTACATGGAACCCAAAACGTTTCTACTTGGAACCAAAAGGGTTCCAGCTGGAACCAACACGGGTTCTTCAAATAATGATCTTATGGGGACAACCAAATAACCTTTTTAGGTTCTAGATAGCACCTTTCTTTCTAACAGTGTAGTATACACACAGACACACACACAATCAACATTTTATATACGTGGCTTGAGCACTTAAACAGATTAATTAACAGATTCAAGGCAGGGAAAGCTTTTCCCCATTTGTCCTTCTCTGGAAAAGTAATGTGACTTGCTTATCCACAGTGTGATCAGAGCCCAGGTGTTTCACCGTGGGATCCAGGGTACTGGTGTGTTCAGTATTCCACGGTTGGAACTGGATGAGAAAGAACAGTACCAGCTGAGTATAAGAGCTCACAACCACCTGGGAACTTCACTGTCCCAACCCTTCAACTTCTCTGTCAATGATGTAGGTAAGTTAATGTCTCCGAAGACAAATGCATGCAAACATACATACATACCAGTTTTTTCATATCTTCATATATTTTGTTACCATAAATGGTGTGCATGCATGTGCACATGCCAGTACCACCAAATCGCATCTCACTCTGGTGCTGGGAATAATACAAATAAAATAAATTTAAAAAAAATCCTTGTAAATATTTACATAATGTTCTCTCATATCCGAAAACGTTTATGGGTTTTGCATGTGAAGTAATTACTCATCCTGTAACTTGTTCCTTTTAAGGACATCTTGCTGTGAAATCCTCAGATATGGTTTGAGTAATTTGACATTGTTTTCAAAGGATCGGCTTCTCTGTATGTATTGTCTCTGTGTGCTGATTAATACCAGGACTGTCAATATTAATAAACCGTAAATGAACAGGACATTGGGGCATAACAACTATTAAATTATGAGAACATCCCATTAAGTGTCACAACTTCCGCCGAAGTCGGTGCCTCTCCTTGTTCGGCGGCGTTCGGCGGTCGGCGTCACCGTTCTTCTAGCCATCATCGATCAATTTTTCATTTTCCATTTGTTTTGTCTTGTCTTCCCACACACCTGGTTTCAATTCCATTAATTACATGTTTAACCCTCTGTTTCCCACATGTCCTTGTCTGGAATTGTATGTAGTGTTAGTATGTTTGCACGTTATGTATACTGGTGCGCTACGGGTATTTTGTGCCCATTTATTCCCATTTATTTGCATAACTTGTGACCATTAGGGTCAGGGTTGATTAGGAAGGCTATCGCTTCACTGGGCATGGTGACGCAGGGGGATTACAAGGAGGAAATCAGTCTATTTCTCATTGACTCTCCTGCGTTTCCCGAGATGGAGAGTGACCGCATTTCAGCCGTGCGTAATTGGCCGACTCCCACCACGGTAAAGGAGGTGCAGCGGTTTCTAGGGTTTGCCAATTACTACCGGAGGTTTATCCGGAGTTTTGGCCAGGTAGCGGCTCCCATTACCTCACTGCTGAAGGGGGGACCGGTGCGTTTGCAGTGGTCGGCTGAGGCGGACAGGGCTTTTGGTCACCTGAGGGCTCTGTTTACCTCTGCTCCCGTGCTTGCTCATCCGGATCCCTCTTTGGTGTTCATAGTGGAGGTAGATGCGTCTGAGGCTGGGATAGGAGCCGTGCTCTCTCAGCGCTCGGGTACGCCACCGAAGCACCGCCCCTGTGCCTTCTTCTTGAAGAAGCTCAGCCTGGCGGAGCCGAAACTATGACGTGGGGGACAAGGAGCTGTTGGCTGTCGTCAGGGCTTTGAAGGCGTGGAGACATTGGCTTGAGGGGGCTAAACACCCTTTTCTCATCTGGACTGACCACCGCAATCTGGAGTACATCCGGGCAGCATGTTGTGGATCGGTTTTTTAAGTCCTGTCGTCTCCTCCCTTTGCCTGGTCTCCCTACGGCCCTACAGACTGCGGAGGCCCTGTTTACACACGTCTTCGGGCACTACGGGGTGCCTGAGGACATAGTGTCTGATCGAGGTCCCCAGTTCACGTCGAGGGTCTGGAAGGCGTTCATGGAACGTCTGGGGGTCTCAGTCAGCCTTACCTCGGGTTTTCACCCCGAGAGTAACGGGCAGGTGGAGAGAGTGAACCAGGATGTGGGTAGGTTTCTGAGGTCTTATTGCTAGGACCGGCCGAGGGAGTGGGCAGCGTTCGTGCCCTGGGCAGAGATGGTCCAGAACACGCTCCGCCTCTCCTCCACCAACCTCTCTAACTTCCAGTGCGTACGTATTGGGGTACCACCCGGTTCTGGCACCTTGGCATCAGAGTCAGACTGAGGCTCCTGCGGTGGACAACTGGTTCAGGTGCACGGAGGAGACATGGGAAGCTACCCGTGTTCACCTTCAGCGAGCTGTGAGAAGTCAAAAGAAGAACGCAGACCGTCACCGCAGTGAGACCGGGTCTGGCTCTCGACCCGAAACCTGCCCCTCCGCCTGCCCTCCCGGAAGCTGGGTCCGCGGTTTGTAGGGCCATTTAAAGTCCTGAGGAGAGTGAATGAGGTTTGTTACAGGTTACAGCTTCCCCCAGATTACCGTATTAACCCCTCGTTCCATGTGTCTCTCCTCAGGCCGATGGTGGCTGGCCCGCTCCAGGAGTCTGAGGTGCGGGTGTACTCCGTTCGCTCCATACTGGATTCGAGGCGTCAGGCGAGGGGCCTTCAGTAACTCGTGGAGTGGGCGGGGTACGGTCCGGAGGAGAGGTGCTGGGTTCCGGTCGAGGACATTTTGGATCCTTCTATGCTGCAGGAGTTCCACCGTCTTCGTCCGGATTGCCCTGCACCTCGCCCTCCGGGTCGTCCCCGAGGCCGGTTTCGGCGCGCTGCTGGAGCCGCATGTCGGGCGCGGCGTTCGGCGGTCGGCGTCACCAGTCTTCTAGCCATCATCGATACATTTTCCATTTGTTTTGTCTTGTCTTCCCACACACCTGGTTTCAATTCCATTCATTACATGTTGTGTATTTAACCCTCTGTTTCCCACATGTCCTTGTCCGGAATTGTTTGTATTGTTAGTATGTTATCACGTTACGTATACTGGTGCGCTACGGGTATTTTGTGCCCATTTATTCTCGTGTTCTTTTGTACCATTATATGGTCATATTAAACAACTACGTTTTGTACTAAGTGTTGCTCTCCTGCGCCTGACTTCTGTGCCACCAGTTACGCAACCCTAACATTAAGCCCATCTAGGTTTGTCATTTACCTGATGCGTCTCTTGGTATTGCAGTGATACCAGACACCCCTCAGATCATGAAGCTGGAGTTTTTGAGTGGTTCCAGGGTGGCTGTATTGCATTGGAACTGCTCTGAATACCCAAAACCTAGTAGACCCTACGTCAGGCTCAGAACAGGCATTGGCTCCTGGGTGAGTTCTATTGTATTGTCATCATCAACATCCCCATTCCTCACCTTGGTAGCATCTAAATGTTCCAATACTGTACATGCACTCTAACAGTTGGACTAATACAAGAACAAAGAGAAGAAGTATGAGTGAATGCCATTGTCTGTTGGTGTTTTTGTGCAGGTGGAGCTACACTTGGATCCTAGCAGGGGCCCGGTCAAAGTGAAGGACCTGAAGCCCATGACTCAGTATGAGTTCCAGATCAGAGTCTGTTTCTCCATAGAGAGGCCAACCTCTGCACAGAGGCCCACCCCTGCGCTCAGGCCCTCCTCCACCCAAAGGCCCCTCTGCAGTAGATGGAGTCCATCAGCTAGTAAAACAAGCCCAGGCATAGGTAAGCCCAGAGCCCAGCATGGTTTTTAAATAATGCACGTTTCAGAGAGAGCCTGTTCACACATTGCAGTGAGGGCTGGAAGTCACTGAGAACAAATTCTTTTGACAGTGTTGTGGAAGTTGTCTAAAGAAAAAGTAACTATCTAAATGTAGATATTTTTACTAACCTATAAAGTGTTGTCATCAGAGTAACTTGTTCTGCTTTATGTTTTCAGCCCCCACTAGAGAGCTGGATGTCTGGAGGGTGTTGGGTATCCCTGGGGTGGATGGGGTTCAGAATGTGACAGTACTGTGGAAGGTATCTGTAGAAACACTATAAGTTTTGATTGGTTTGTTAGCACGCTTAGCAGCTAAAAGCTTTTCTTTGACCCCAAGAACTTTAAAGAAGATCAAATAGCATACTATGGTGGACTGTTGGTGGCAATTGTATTGTTTGAGGTTGTGATTTTTCAATGTTGTTCTGTAGAGCTTTAATCCTTAAATTTTGTTTGGAAGATAAACTTGGATAATACTACATGGAAATTAGATCTTTATCTATTTATCTCTCTGTCTCACCTATCTCTGTCTCACCTTTCCTCTTCCCCCTCTCCATCTGTTCCCCCCTCTCTATCCTCAGCCCCTGTCTCCAGGTGACTATAGTGGTCATGTGTTGAAGTATGAGCTGGTCTACCTGCATGAAGGTCAGAGACAGGAGGAGGTTGCCTATCCTGCTGGTGTCACCCAGTGTTCTGTCCAGGTGTCACCTGGGGTTCAGGAGTTGTCTGTAAGGGCTGTCACCTCCTACGGGACATCTCCACCTGCTACCATACAGCTCAAACACACAGGTGAGAAGATACACCTGACCCTACACACCTCACAGACACAGGTTTACTTGTTTTGTGATATGATGAACACCAACCATATTCTTTGTATTACAGGTGTGTCTGGGCCTGTTCTGAAAAGCCTCAGTCCTGCAAACGTAGGAGGGGATGTAGTTGCCCTGTCCTGGTCGCGGGATGGATCTAGTGGGGCTGAAGCGGAGGTACTGTTGGGCTTTTTGGTGGAGTGGAAGAGTGGACATCAGGAACTGGGCTGGCAGAGAGTGGCCAGGGAGAGAAACACAACACTCATCACAGGTAAGTACATAAGTCAGAAACACAGACACATTTCTGCCTGCGTCTTTGTCTACAAACTGCTGCTGATTCTGACAATGCATGTGATGGGGCAATCCTCATCAACAACCACAAGAGGTAGCTAGTGGAGAGAATTGACTATTTTAGACTACTGAGATAGACCCATCAAATCAAATGTTATTAGTTACATGCGCCGAATACAACAGGTGTAAACTTTACTTACGAGCCCCTAACCAACAATGCAGTTAAAATGAATAAGAATGACAAATAAAAGTAACAAGTAATTAAAGTAAAATAACAATAGAGAGACTATATACAGGGGGGTACCGGTACAGAGTCAATGTGCGGGGGCACCGGTTAGTCGAGGTAATTGAGGTAATATGTACATAGGTAGAGTTATTAAAGTGACTATGCATAGATGATAACAACATAGCGTAGCAGCGGTGTAAAAGAGAGAGGGGGCAATGCAAATAGCCCGGGTAGCCATTTGATTAGATGTTCAGGAGTCTTATGGCTTGGGGGTAGAAGCTGTTTAGAAACCTCTTGGACCTAGACTTGGCGCTCCGGTACCACTTGCCGTGCGGTAGCAGAGAGAATAGTCTATGACTAGGGTGGCTGGAGTCTTTGACAATTTTAGGGCCTTCCTCTGACACCGCCTGGTATAGAGGTCCTGGATGGCAGGAAGCTTGGCCCCAGTGATGTACTGGGCCATACACACTACCCTCTGTAGTGTCTTGCGGTCGGAGGCCGAGCAGTTGCCATACCAAGCAGTGATGCAACCAGTCAGGATGCTCTTGATGGTGCAGTTGTAGAACCTTTTGAGGATCTCAGGACCCATGCCAAATCTTTTCAGTCTCCTGAGGGGGAATAGGCTTTGTCGTGCCCTCTTCACGACTGCCTTGGTGTGCTTGGACCATGTTAGTTTGTTGGTGAAGTGGACACCAAGGAACTTGAAGCTCTCAACCTGCTCCACTACAGCCCTGTCGATGAGAATGGGGGCGTACTCGGTCCTCTTATTCCTGTAGTCCACAATCATCTCCTTTGTCTTGATCACGTTGAGGGAGAGGTTGTTGTCCTGGCACCACACGGCCAGGTCTTTGACCTCCTTCCTATAGGCTGTCTCGTCGTTGTCAGTGATCAGGCCTACCACTGTTGTGTCATCGGCAACTTAATGATGGTGTTGGAGTCGTGCCTGGCCGTGCAGTCATGAGTGAACAGGGAGTATAGGAGGGGACAGAGCACAGGGGCCCCTGTGTTGAGGATCAGCGTGGCGGATGTGTTGTTACCTACCCTTACAACCTGGGGGGGGCCCGTCAGGAATTCCAGGATCCAGTTGCAGAGGGAGGTGTTTAGTCCCAGGGTCCTTAGCTTATTGATGAGCTTTGAGGGCACTATGGTGTTGAACGCTGAGCTGTAGTCAATTAATATAATTCTCACATAAGTGTTCCTTTTGTCCAGGTGGGAAAGGGCAGTGTGGAGTGCAATAGAGATTGCATCATCTGTGGATATGTTAAGGCGGTATGCAAATTGGAGTGGGTCTAGGGTTTCTGGAATAATGGTGTTGATGTGAGCCATGACCAGCCTTTCAAAGCACTTCATGGCTACACACGTGAGTGCTACGGGTCGATAGTCATTTAGGCAGGTTGCCTTAGTGTTCTTGGGCACAGGGACTATGGTGGTCTGCTTAAAACATGTTGGTATTACAGACTCGGACAGGGAGAGGTTGAAAATGTCAGTGAAGACACTTGCCAGTTGGTCAGCGCATGCTCGCAGTACACGTCCTGGTAATCCGTCTGGCCCTGCGGCCTCGTGAATATTGACCTGTTTAAAGGTCTTACTCACATTGGTTGCGGAGAGCGTGATCACAGTCTTCCCGGAACAGCTGGTGTTCTCATGCATGTTTCAGTGTTATTTGCCTCAAAGCGAGCATAGAATTAGTTTCGCTCATCTGGTAGGCTCGCATAGCGGGATTTCTTATAAGCTTCCGGGTTAGAGTCCCACTCCTTGAAAGTGGCAGCTCTTGGCTTTAGCTCAGTGTGAATGTTGCCTGTAATCCATGGCTTCTGGTTGGGGTATGTATGTACGGTCACTGTGGGGATGACATCATTGATGCACTTAATGATGAAGCCAATGACTGATGTGGTGTACTCCATCGGAAGAATCCAGGAACGTGTTCCAGTCTGTGCTAGCATAACAGTCCTGTAGTTTCGCATCTTCTTCATCTGACCACTTTTTTATAGACTGAGTCACTTGTGTTTCCTGCTTGAATTTTTGCTTGTAAGCAGGAATCAGGAGGATATAATTATGGTCAGATTTGCCAAATGGAGGGTGAGGGAGAGCTTTGTATGCGTCTCTGTGTGAGAAGTAAAGGTGGTCCAGAGTTTTTTCCCCTCTGTTTGCACATTTAACGTACTGATAGAAATTTGGTAAGACGGATTTAAGTTTCCCTGCATTAAAGTCCTCGGCCACTAGGAGCGCTGCCTCTGGGTGAGTGTTTTCCTGTTTGCTTATGGCGGAATACAGCTCATTGAGTGCGGTTTTAGTGCCAACATCGGTCTGTGGTGGTATGTAGACAGGTAGATAGTGTGGTAGATAGTGTGGTCTACAGCTTATCATGAGATACTCTACCTCAGGCGAGCAAAACCTCAAGACTTTTAGATATTGTGCACCAGCTGTTATTTACAAAAATACATAGTCCGCCGCCCCTTGCCTTACCAGACGCTGCTGTTCTATCCTGCCGATACAGGGTATACCAGCCAGCTGTATGTTGATAATGTCGTCGTTCAGCCACGACTCCGTAAAGCATAAGATATTACAGTTTTTAATGTCCCGTTGGTAGGCTAATCTTCCGCGCAGGTCATCGATTTTATTTTCCAAAGATTGCACGTTTGCAAGCAGAATGGAAGGCAGTGTGGGTTTATTCGATCGCCTACGAATTCTCAGAAGGCAGCCCGATCTCCGGCCCCTTTTTCTCTGCCTTCTCTTCACGTAAATGACTGGGATCAGGCCTGTTCCCGGGAAAGCAGTATGTCATTCACGTCGGGCTTGTCGGACTCATTAGAGGAGCAAATGATTCTGCCAGTTCGTGGTGAGTAATCGCTGTTCTGATGCCCAGAAGTTAGCAACATTATGTACTAAATAAGTACAAAAATAAGTTACAAACAACGCAAAGAAACGAACAAAAAAACACAATTGGTTTGGAACACGTAAAACGTCAGCCTTCTTCTCCAGCGCCATCTTATTCATGTTTTATGTGGTGTGTTTTGTTTCAGGTCTGACGCCAGGAGTGAGGTATAATGTGTCTCTGTATGCTGACACAACATGGGGTGTGTCCAACCCCTCATCTGGCCTGGTTTATTCTAGAGAAGATAGTAGGTTCACATGATTAGGAATTTGTGAAATTATCCCTCATGTAAAATAACACATTGTGTTTTTGTTTGCTACTTTATGGTATTACTTTGCACTGCTGTTTTGTTGCGATCCCATTATATAAAGTAAACATAATTAGCTGTGGATTGTTCTTACTCTCCAGTTATAGTGTTCTCTGACTCCCTTTCTGTATTTAAGAACCTGTGTCGGTACCGAAGGTGTCAGTGTTGGCCCATGAAACCAGACGGGTTCTGATCCAATGGGAGGAGCTACCTGTGGACCAACAGAGAGGCTTCCTAACACACTACAACATCTACCTCAAAAGACTGGACTCTGACACGGATCAGAATCAGAGGGGTGAGAGGATAGGAGTGTGTGTATTGTAGTGTATGCATTATCAATATGCATGTGTGTGCATTTTCGGTGTTCTGTGTATACTCCAGTATTACAATGGAAAAAACATGTCACCTAAAAATGAATCTCGCCCACCAGCCGGCTCTCTCTCTGTCGCCAGCAATTTGAGCCTGGGGACGGGGTTACCTAGAAATCAACCTAGTGTCATTTCTTTGATTCGCACGCCTCACAAACCCACAGCTGAGAGAGCTGACACAGAGCTGAGACAAGGCTGAGACAGGGCTTTCCACCCTTTCACCACACAGAGAAAGACAACACTCCTTTCCTTAGTTCCAGTAACCTGTCTCTCTGAATCATACTGAATTAAACTGTACTGTACATCAGATGTAGAGGGACTAGACTGTGATATTATGAAGTACATCTCAAGAATCTTCAAGAAGTATACTCTGGGAGCCAAAGGGAACTCCTCTCAGTCAATGGAAGAGAATGGATGTCTTGTTTGTTTGTATTAGTTAGTCTCAGTTAGCTACAGTGTGCAGTTTCAGGGCTTGGAGATTCAGAGAATCAGAAGCTATTCTTAAACACCACAGCAGGATGTGGTTGTGTGCACATGCATATCTGAAGTTAAAGTCAGACCTGAGTTTTTACCCAAAATGCACCACTCCCCTTTGTGGACCCCTGTACTGGTGCTGAAAGCAGCTAGAACAGCTACGTTTTCACCCTGTCCATGAAGTGTAATGACTTGGTATGATGAAAGCTGTGTGCAATACTGTAGTTTAACTGTTGTTGTCCTGGCTGTAACAACATGTTGTAGGGAATCTACAGTACCAGTCAAAAGCTTGGACACACCAACTCATTCAACGGGTTTTCTTTATTTTTTTTACTATTTTCTACATTGTAGAATAATAGTGAAGACATCAAAACAATGAAATTACACATTAATGTCGTAACCAAAAATGTGTTAAACAAATCAAAATGCATTTTAGATTTTTGATTCTTCAAAGTAGCCACCCTTTGCCTTGATGACAGCCTAGCACACTCTTGGCATTCTCTCAACAAGCTTCACCTGGAATGAGTTCCCACAAATGCTGAGCACTTGTTGGCTGCTTTTCCTTCACTCTGCGGTCCAACTCATCCCAAACCACATCAATTGGGTCGAGGTCGGTTGATTGTGGAGGCCAGGTCATCTGATGCAGCACTCCCATCACTCTCCTTGGTCAAATAGCCCTTACACAGCCTGGAGGTGTGTTGGGTCATTGTTCTGTTGAAAAACAAATGATAGTCCCACAAAGCGCAAAACCAGATGGGTCGCTGCAGAATGTTGTGGTAGCCATGCTGGTTAAGTGTGCCTTGAATTCAAAATAAAACACTGACAGTGTCACCAGCTAAGCACCCCCACACCGTCACACCTCCTCCTCCATGCTTCATGGTAGGAACCACACCTGCCGAGATCATCCGTTCACCTAATCTGCTTCTCACAATGACACGGCGGTTGGAACCAAAAATTTTGACTTTTCTTATTATTGGTGTCCATTAGTAGTGGTTTCTTTGCAGCAATTCAACCATGAATGCCTGATTCATGCAGTCTCCTCTGAACAGTTGATGTTGAGATGTGTCTGTTACTTGAACTCTGTGAAGCATTTTTTGGGCTGCAATTTCCCTCTAAACAGTTGATGTTGAGATGTGTCTGTTACTTGAACTCTGTGAAGCATTTATTTGGGCTGCAATTTCTGAGGCTGGTAACTTATTCTATGCAGCAGAGGTAACTCTGGGTCTTCCTTTCCTGTGGCGGTCCTCATGAGAGCCAGTTTCATCATAGCACTTGATGGTTTTTGCGACTATACTTGAAGAAACTTTCAAAGTTCTTGAATTCCAGTTGACTACCTCATGTAGCTGGTTGAGAAAATGCCAATAGTGTGCAAAGCTGTCATCAACGGAAAGGGTGGCTACTTTGGAGAATATCAAATTTGATTTGTTTAACACTTTCTTGGTTACTACATGATTCCATATGTGTTATTTCATAGTTTTGATGTCTTCACTATTATTCTACAATGTAGAAAATAGTAAAGATAAATAAAAACCCTGGAATGAGTAGGTGTGTCCAAACATTTGACTGGTACTGTATGTTAGGGGGTCATCTTGTCTGCTTTTTTGTGGATATACAGTACTTATACTTACCTACACTTTGTGATAAATGCATATGTAAAAACATTACATTTAAAGTCGGAATCAGCAGTTGAAACAATAACAAAGTGTTCTCCCACCCGTTTCAGCAAAAAGCTGAGAAATGGGTCTGGAGAAGTTTAACCACTCAGAGCTATGGATGCAAGGACTGACCATCCATGATATCAAAGTTATAGTTATAACCATGTTTTCAGGCTATATAGTGTTTATTTCCGTTTACTTTGTTTACAAACATTGGAGTAAACCAAACTTATATTTTGGGTTCTGACGGGGTACGACAGTTGAACTGAGCTCATGAAGCACTTCTAAGTTATATTCTTCATGAATCAATATGCAAAAATATTTTTTGAAATAAAACAATTGATGAAGTATTTGCTGATTGCCCCTTTAATTGATTTGTTGATTGATTCATTGGTTGATTGATTCATTGATTGTGTGCATGGTCAAATGCTATATATCTCTGGTCCGCTGTCTTCTCTCCAGTGACTGTATCAGGGTCCAGTACAGTGTCAGGGCCCAGTCAGAGGTGGCTGGAATGTCCTGAGGGGGCCGTGGCCCTCAGAGTGTCTGCCTCCACAGCTGCAGGGGAAGGACCACAGGGGGAGTGGCTACTCTCGCACTCTCCTGTCACTGCAGGTCAGTCACATTCACAACCATGGCCACGTTCCAAACACCCTCACTCCCTCCCTCGCTGGGCCCTGCAAGTCAGTCACATTCACTACCATGGCTATGTTCCAAACCTACTCACAACAACTCACTCCCTCCCTCAGCTCTGCAGGTCAGAAACATTCACAACTAGCCATGTACGGACATCCTGATCTCGCGAACTTGCATTCTGTTTTGCTAGAATGTAAGCTCACAAGATCAGGATTGTTCACAACCATGGCCACAACCAGAGGCTAATTCACAACCATGGCCACGTTCCAAACCAATCACGCCTTCACTCTGTTCCAAACACACTATGATTGCCTCTCTGATGTCTTAACCTGTTCTTACAGTGTGCTGTCGTTTACTAACATGTACCTCGTTCTTCTCTAGTTGGGTTGGTGGCTGGCATGTCGCTCGTGGCAACCATTGTCATGGTGATAATGGCGAACCTGATGTGTTGGAGCTGTGTGAGGAAAAGGTACCAAGCTGACAGAGATGTTTGTCTGGAGGCACTTGCGTTTATAATCCTGTTACAGCTGTTTATGCTTTAGTTGACGTGGTAACAGACAGTGTATACTTTCTGGTACTTACTTTCCAAAGAAGTACTGTACTCTTTCTGTTTTTAATTTACCGTGCTACTGAGGTTGACAGTTTTTTTTGTTGACTGTGGTGAGCAATGTGGTTAACACATCTGTTTGCATGCAATATTTACTGCATGCACTGTAATGCACTATATTGACTAAAGAGCTGAGCAAAACTGGTCACAACAACACTATCACATAACAATACAACCCCAATATGAGACTAAGTGATCAACAGCAAACAACTAGTAAACAACCCAGCTCATTATGAGACTTCCATTCCCTGCAGGATCAAACATACATGTTTATCCCTGGGTCCTGTCTGGCTTTCTGAGAACCTCCCCAAGCCTGGAAACAGCAATGCTATCAGACTACTGAAGGTAATCTACTAACAGAAAAATTGTGTCTTCACCTCCCTGTCTACATCTTTCAGAATGCAATAAAAATGCGTCTATGTCTTTCAGAATGCAATATAAACATTTCTACCTCCTCCAGAATGCAATATAAACACATCTACATCTTTCAGAATGCAATATAAATAGTCCTACGTCTTTCAGAATGCAACATAAATGCAGTGCAACCTTTGATGTTATTGATCATACATATTTATAAAAAAAATGCACTTTCTATTCACATCACCTGACATCATATGGTTGGAGAGTTATTTATCCAACAGAAAACAGAGAGTGTTCTTCAATGGAAGCTTCTCTAACATCAGATATGTACAGTTCGGTGTCCCTCAGGGCAGTTGCCTTAGGCCATTACTCTTTCATATTTTTACAAATGACTTGCCACTGGTCTTACACAAAGCTAAAATAACTATGTTTGTGGAGGATTCCACAATCTACATGCCAGCACCTAAAGCTAGTGAGTTTTCAGGAGTTACAGTCAGTATGGGAATGGGTGATTAATAATAAACTGGTCTTAAGTACATCTAAAACTAAAAGCATTGTATTTGGTTCAAAACATTCTCTAAGACCTAAACCTCAACTGGAGTTGTACATAAAGGGTGTGACCATTGAGCAAGTTGAGGAAGCTAAACTCCTAGGTATAACATTGGATGGTTAATTATCATGGTCAAGTCATATTGACAAAGTTGTGAAGATGTCTGTTAATGTGGGGAATGTCTGTTAAAAAAATATATGTTCTGCGTTTTTGACAAATCAACTGTGGTAGTTGTTCAGGCTCTGGTCTTATTACTGTCTGGTAATATGGTCAAGTGCAGCAAAGTAATACCTAGCAAAGCTGTAGCTGGTAAAGCTGCACCTGTGCGTCAATCTGATTAACATGATAAGCAATTCCCCATCAAAGTCTGTCAGTTTAAGTTAAAGATATCTGCCTTTTGCACGGGCTGCGTCTCAATCTACCATATCCGCCTATGTCGGCCTTCTGCATCTGCGGTGGAAAGTGCCAGAGCTACAGCGCTGTTTGTCAGACCAGGAGACATCCCGAAAATCTGTATCCTCACAAAAACGTATGTAGCATTCGAACGGTTTGGCCAATCTATGGAAAGATGAGACTCTCACGATGGTGTTGAATGGAAGTATGGAGGTACAGTGCCTTCAGAAATTCCACATTTTGTTAAATTAAATATATATATTTTTTCTCATCCATTTATACACAATACCCCATAATGACAAAGTGATTTAAAAAATATATATATATCTCATTTACATAAGTATTCACGCCCCTGAGTCAATACTTAGTAGAATCACCTTTGGCGGAAATTACAGCTTTGAGTCATCTTGGGTATGTCTGTATCAGCTTTGCACATCTGGATTTGGGGATTTCACTCATTCTTCCTTGCAGATTTTCTCAAGCTATGTTAAGTTAGATGGAGTGGCGGTGAACAGCCATCTTCAAGTCTTTACACAGATTTTCAAATGGGATTCAAGTCTGGGTCCAAACACACCAAGACAGTCGTGAAGAGGGCACGACAAAGCCTATTCCCCCTCAGGAAACTAAAAAGATTTGGCATAGGTCCTCAGATCCTCAAAAGGTTCTACAGCTGCAACATCAAGAGCATCCTGACTTGTTGCATCCCTGCCTGGTACGGCAATTGCTCGGCCTCCGACCGCAAGGCACTACAGAGGGTATTGCGTACAGCCTAGTACATCACTGGGGCTAAGATGCCTGCCATCCAGGACCTCTACACCAGGCAGTGTCAGAGGAAGGCCCTAAAAAGACCCCAGACACCCCAGTTATAGACTGTTCTCTCTACTACCGCATGGCAAGCGGTACCCGAGTGCCAAGTCTAGGACAAAAAGTATTCTCAACAGTTTTTACCCCCAAGCCATAAGATTCCTGAACAGGTAATCAAATGGCTACCCAGACTATTTGCATTGTGTGCCCCCCCCCAACCCCTCTTTAACGCTGCTGCTAATCTCTGTTTATAATTTTTGCATAGTCAATTTAACTATACATTCATGTACATACTACCTCAATTGGCCCGACAAACCAGTGCCCCCGCACATTGGCTAACCGGGATATATGCATTGTGTCCAGCCACCCACCACCCGCCAACCCCTTTTTACGCTACTGCTACTCTCTGTTCATCATATATGCTGTCATGCAGTGGGTGTAGCTGGTGTAAGTAAGTCAGGCACAGGAGAGCAGAGATGAGTGGATTAAGCACTTTACTCAGGCAAAGTCAAAATACAGAACAAAAACAAATGCCCAAAAACAAGTAAGGCAGCACAAAGTACAAATAAACCGCAAAATACCGGTTGCCACAAAGCACGGGTGAAAACCAACAACCCGGCGTAAACCGGCATGCCAACAAACAATTCCCCACACAGACATGGGGGAAACAGTGGGTTAAATACAAGACAGTAATGAGGGAAATGTAATTCAGTTGTGTGGAAAAACAAGACAAAACAAATGGGACAATGAAAGGTGGATCGGCGATGGCTAGAAGACCGTTGACGTTGACCTACGAATGCCGCCCGAACAAGGAGAGGAACTGACTTCGGCGGACGTCGTGACAGTACCCCCCCCTTGCGCGCCGACACCGGCCTCGGGGACGACCCGGAGGGCGAGGTGCAGGGCGATCTGGACGGAGGCGGTGGAACTCCCGCAGCATTAAAGGGTCCAACACGTCCTCCACCGGAACCCAGCATCTCTCCTCCGGACCGTACCCCTCCCACTCCACGAGGTACTGAAGGCCCCTCGCCCGACGCCTCAAATCCAGTATGGAGCGAACAGAATACGCCGGGGCCCCCTCGATGTCCAGAGGGGGCGGAGGAACCTCCCGCACCTCAGACACCTGGAGCGGATCAGCCACCACTGGCCTGAGGAGAGACACATGGAACGAGGGGTTAATACGGTAATCGGGGGGAAGCTGTAACCTGTAACAGACCTTGTTCAGTCTCCTCAGGACTTAAAATGGCCCCACAAACCGCGGCCCCAGCTTCCGGCAGGGCAGGCGGAGGGGCAGGTTTCGGGTCGAGAGCCAGACCTCACTGCGGTAACGGTCTGCGCTGGCTTTCTGGCGCAGCACGGCCCGCTGAAGGTGAACATGAGTGGCGTCCCAAGTCTACTCCACGCGCCTGAACCAGTCGTCCACCGCAGGAGCCTCAATCTGACTCTGATGCCAAGGCGCCAGAACCGGCTGGTACCCCAATACGCACTGGAAGGGGGGAGAGGTTAGTGGAGGAGTGGCACAGCGAGTTCTGGGCCATCACTGCCCAGGGCACGAATGCCGCCCACTCCCCCGGCCGGTCCTGGCAATAAGACCTCAGAAACCTACCCACATCCTGGTTCATTCTCTCCACCTGCCCGTTACTCTCGGGGTGAAAACCCGAGGTAAGGCTGATCAAGACCCCCAGACGTTCCATGAACGCCCTCCAGACCCTCGAAGTGAACCGGGGACCCCGATCAGACATGATATCCTCAGGCACCCCGTAGTGCCGGAAGACGTGAGTAAACAAGGCCTCCGCAGTCTGTAGGGCCGTAGGGAGACTGGACAGAGGGAAGAGACGGCAGGACTTCGAAAAATGGTCCACAACAACCAGTATCGTGGCGTTACCCTGTGAGGGAGGAAGATCGGTAAGAAAATCCACCGACAGGTGCGACCACGGCCGTTGGGGAACAGAAAAGGGGAGTAGCTTACCTCTGGGCAGGTGCCTAGGAGCCTTACACTGGGTGCACACCGAGCAGGAGGAAACATAAACCCTCACGTCCTTAGCCAAGGTGGGCCACCTGTACTTCCCACTCAGACAGCGCACCGTCCGCCTGATGCCTGGATGACCAGAGGAGGGTGACATGTGGGCCCAATAGATCAGCCGGTCACGGACAGCAGACAGAACGTACCGACGCCCAGCTGGACACTGGAGGGGAGTGGGCTCTGCACGTAGCGCCTGCTCAATGTCCACATCCAGCTCCCACATTACCGGTGCCACCAGGCAGGAGGCCGGGAGTATGGGGGTAGGATTCATGGGCCGCTCCTCTGTGTCATACAGCCGGGACAGTGCGTCTGCCTTCACATTCTGGGAACCTGGTCTGTAGGAAAGGGTGAAAAGAAAACGGGTGAAAAACATGGCCCACCTTGCCTGGCAAGGGTTCAGTCTCCTCGCTGCCCGGATGTACTCCAGATTGCGGTGGTCAGTCCAGATGAGAAAAGGGTGTTTAGCCCCTCAAGCCAATGTCTCCCACGCCTTCAAGGCCTTGACGACAGCCAACAGCTCCCTGTCCCCCACGTCATAGTTTCGCTCCGCCGGGCTGAGCTTCTTCGAGAAGAAGGCACAGGGGCGAGCTTCGGTGGCGTACTCGAGTGCTGAGAGAGCACGGCTCCTATCCCAGCCTCGGACGCGTCCACCTCCACTATGAATGCCTAAGAGTGATCCGGATGGGCTAGCACAGGAGCCGAGGTAAACAGAGCCCTCAGGTGACCAAATGCCCTGTCCGCCTCAGCCGACCACTGCAAACGTACCGGTCCCCCCTTCAGCAGTGAGGTAATGGGAGACGCTACCTGACCAAAACCCCGGATAAACCTCCGGTAGTAATTGGTAAACCCTAGAAACCTCTGCACCTCCTTTACCGTGGGGGGAGTTGGCCAATTACCAATGCGGTCACTCTCCATCTCCACACCTGAGGTGGAAATGCGGTACCCTAGGAAGGAAACGGACTGTTGGAAGAACAGGCATTTCTCAGCCTTGACGAACAGTCGACCAAGCACCCTGCGCACCAGAGACACATGCTCGGCATGTGTAGGGGAGTATATCAGAATGTCATCAATATACACCACTACACCCTGCCCGTGCAGGTCCCTGAAAATCTCGTCTACAAAGGCTTGGAAGACTGATGGAGCATTCATCAACCCGTACGGCATGACAAGGTACTCATAATGCCCTGAGATAGTACTGAAAGCCATCTTCCACTCCGTCTCCCTCCCAGATACACACCAGGTTGTAAGCACTCTTGAGATCTAATTTGGTGAAGAAGCGCGCCCCGTGCATTGACTCAATCACACTGGCTATGAGAGGTAACGGGTAACTGTACCTCACAGTGATCTGGTTTATACCTCGATAGTCAATACACGGGCGCAGACCTCCCTCCTTCTTCTTCACAAAAAACAAACTCGAGGAGGCGGGTGAAGTGGAGGACCGAATGTACCACTGACGCAGGGATTCGGAGACATATGTTTCCATAGCCACCGTCTCCGCCTGCAACAGGGGATACACGTGACTCCTGGGAAGTGCGGCGTGTACCAGGAGATCTATTGCACAATCCCCCTGTCGATGGGGTGGTAATTGAGTCGCTTTCTTTTTTGGAGAAGGCGAGAGCCAAATCGGCAAATTCGGGAGGGAATGTGCACGGTGGAGACCTGGTCTGGACTTTCCACCATGGTAGCACCAACGGAAACCCCTAAACACCTCCCCTAGCACTCTCGTGACCACCCTGTGAGAGCCCTCCATTGCCATGAAACAGTGAGGTCATGACAAGCTAACCAGGGTAGGCCTAGCACCACGGGAAACGCAGGAGAGTCAATGAGAAAGAGACTGATTCTCTCCTTGTGACCCCCCTGCGCCATCATGCCCAGTGGAGCGGTGGCCTCCCTAATTAACCCTGACCCTAATGATCTACTATCTAGGGTGTGAACTGGGAAGGGCATAGCCACTGGAACAATGGGGATCCCTAAACTATGGGCGAAGGATCTGTCTATAAAATTCCCAGCCGCGCCTTAATCGACGAGCGCCTTATGCGGGGGAAAACTCAGGAAAAGTAACATACAACCACATGTGTGCAACAGAGGGCTCTGGGTGAGCATGGTGCCGGCTCACCTGGGGTGACGCGAGAGTGCCCTGCCTGCTGCCTCGACTCCCAGCGGAACCAACCCGGCACCGACCGGCAGTGTGACCTCTGCGGCCACAGATGATGCACGAGAAGCAGCGGGTGAAATCCTCGAAGTGGTCCAGCGCCGCATCTCCTTCTCCCCACACGCCGTTGGCCCACTCCAGGGCTTTCCCTGAGAGGCACGAGACGAGGGCGGACACCTTCTCACGGCCCGAAGGAGCCGGGTGGACGGTTGCCAGGTAGAGCTCCAGCTGTAATAGGAAACCCTGGCAGCGTGCAGCCGTCCCGTCGTACTCCCGGGAAAGGGCGAGACGAATCCCACTGGGATTGGGTGAAGGGGGGGTGAGTAGTGGAGACCCTGGTTGTGCTGGCGGAGGCGCTGGAGCAACTCCCTGTCTCTCCCAGCGGTCCATGGTTTGAACGACGTGATCCATAGCGGCGCCGAGATGGTGGAGCATCGCCGCGTGCTCCTGGACGCGCTCCTCAACCCAAATACCAGGGGGCACCTGCTCCTGCTGACTCCATTTGAGGGTGGGGAATTCTGTCATGCGGTGGGTGTAGCTGGTGTAAGTAAGTCAGGCGCAGGAGAGCAGAGATGAGTGGACTAAGCACTTTACTCAGGCAAAGTCAAAATACAGGACGCAACCGCGCCACAAAACAAATGCCCAAAAACAAGTAAGGCAGCACAAAGTACAAATAAACCGCAAAATACCGGCTGCCACAAAGCACGGGTGAAAACCAACAACCTGGTGTAAACCGGCATGCCAACAAACAATTCCCCACACAGACATGGGGTAACAGTGGGTTAAATACAAGACAGTAATGAGGGAAATGTAATTCAGGTGTGTGGAAAAACAAGACAAAACAAATGGGAAAATGAAAGGTGGATCGGCGATGGCTAGAAGACCGGTGACGTAGACTGCCCGAACAAGGAGAGGAACTGACTTCGGCGGAAGTCGTGACATATGCATAGTCACTTTAACCATATCTACATGTACATACTACCTCAATCAGCCCGACTAACCTGTGCCTGTATGTAGCCTCGCTACTGTTATAGCCTCGCTACTGTTATAGCCTCGCTACTGTTATAGCCTCGCTACTATTATTTTTCACTGTCTTTTTTACTGTTGGTTTTATTTCTTTACTTACCTATTGTTCACCTAATACCTTTTTTGCACTGTTGGTTAGAGCCTGTAAGTAAGCATGTTTCTGTAAGGTCTACACCTGTTGTATTTGGCGCACGTGACAAATAAACTTTGGTTTGATTTGGGCTTAGGTTGGGCCACTCAAGGACTTTCACATTCTTGTTCTGAAGCCATTTCAGCGTTGCTTGGCTATATGCTTGGGGTCATTGTCCTGTTGGAACGTAAATCTTCGCCTCAGTCTACGGTCATTTGCACTCTGAAGCAGGTTCTCATCAAGGATTTGCCTGTATTTGGATCCCTTCATTATTCCCTCTGTCCTTTCCAGTCTCCCAGTCCTTGCCGATTAAAAGTATCCCCATATCATGATGCTGCCACCACCATGCTTCACGTAGGGATGGTGTTAGACGGGTGCTGAGCTGTGCCTGTTCTCTAGACAAGGTGCTTTGCATTCAGGCCAAAGAGTTACATTTTTGTCTCATCCGATCACTGAATCTTTAGCTTTTAGCTCTGTCTTTCATGTGACTTTTCTCAGGACTGGTTTCCGTCTGGCCTCTCTCCCATAAAGCCTGGATTGGTGAAGTGCTGTAGAGACTGTTGTCCTTCTGGCGGGTTATGCCATCTCAGCCAAGGAACTCTGTAGTTCTGTCAGAGTGGTCATTGGGTTCTTGGTCACTTACCTGACCAAAGTCCTTCTTGCCTGGTTGCTCAGTTTGGTCGGACGGCCAGCTCTATGCAGAGTCTGGGTAGTTCAATATTTTCTTAATTTCCCAATGAAGGAGACCACTGTGCTCTTGGAAACGTTCAACACTTTAGAAATTGTTTTATACCCCCTTTCCCAGATATATGCCTCATCACAATTCTATCTTGGAGATCTACGGACAGTTCTTTGAACTTCATGATATAGTTTCTGCTCTGACCTGCATTATCAACTGTGGGACCTTACAGTGCCTTCGGAAAGTATTTAGACCCCTTGACTTTTTCCCCATTTTGTTACGTTACAGCCTTATTCTAAAAATGATTTAATTGTTTTTTTTCCCCCTCATCAATCTACATAAAATACCCCATAATGACAAAGCAAGAACATACATTATTTTTTTTGTTGCTAATTTATCAAAATAAAAAATAATATCACATTTACATAAGTATTCCTTTACTTTGTTGAAGCACCTTCGGCAGTGATTATAGCAGCGAGTCTTCTTGGGTATGATGCTACAAGCTTGCCACACCTGTATTTGGGGAGTTTTTCCCATTCTTCTCTGCAGATCCTCCCAAGCTCTGTCAGGTTGGATGGGGTGCGTTGCTGCACATCTATTTTCAGGTCTCTCCAGAGATGTTTGATTGGGTTCACGTCCATTTTAAAAAACAAGCACACATAAAACTTGAATAAGCCATACATGCACATTAATAAAATCATAGAGG
The DNA here is from genome assembly GCA_030435695.1 of Brachymystax lenok tsinlingensis. NCBI lineage: Eukaryota > Metazoa > Chordata > Actinopteri > Salmoniformes > Salmonidae > Brachymystax > Brachymystax lenok. The sequence goes on along the minus strand of CM059790.1, from coordinate 24,226,626 downwards.
ATACACACAATAAAGTCTGGGACTTATTTCCATTGTGGTCCTCTTATAGAGACCATGTTGTCTTTGCTGTGTGCTTAGGGTCGTTGTCCTGTTGGAAGGTGAAACTTTGCCCATGTCGGAGGTCCTGAGCGCTCTGGAGCAGGTTTTAATCAAGGATCTCTCTGTACTTTGCTCCGTTCATCTTATCCTCGATCCTAACTAGTCTCCCAGTCCCTGCCGCTGAAAAACATCCCCACAGCATGATGCTAGGGGTTAGAGCGTTGGGCCAGTAACCGAAAGATACAAACACGTTTTCAACCAACTCAATGCACCAAGTACACATGTCAATCAGGAGCTCTACTGGGCAGTCCTGTTAGTTCTCTTATATACTGGAGACAAGTTATATTTGCATGATTTAGCATATTCATCATTAACGTTTGCTTCATTCATGTGACAGAGCAATACCTCACAAGGCTTCTTCTCTCCAAGCTGAGACCTTGAATCTGAGATATCTTTCGTTCTCAAAACAAGGGTCTGGGCATACTGCCAAATTGCAGACACTGATTGTGAGAATTCGTTCAATCAGTCACAGAAATTGGTTATTAGAAAATCCCATATATAACATTTTACATCACAAGTTCCATCTTGGTTTCATCAGACCAGTAATCTTCTTTCTCATGGTCTGAGAGTCTTTAGGTGCCTTTTGGCAAACTCCAAGCGGGCTGTCATGTGCCTTTTACTGAGGAGTGGCTTCTGTCTGGCCACTCTACCATAGAGGCCTGATTGGTGGAGTGCTGCAGAGATGGTTGTCCTTCTGGAAGGTTCTCCCATCTCCACAGAAGAATTCTAGAGCTCTGTCAGAGCGATCATCGGCCTTTCTCCCCTGATTGCTCGGTTTGGCTGGGCGGCCAGCTCTAGGAAGACTCTTGGTGTTTCCAAACTTCTTCCATTTAAGAATGATGGAGGCCACTGTGTTCTAGGGGATCTTCAATTCTTCAGAAATGTTTTGGTACCCTTCCTCAGATCTGTGCCTCGACACAATCCTGTCTCGGAGCTCTACAGACAATTCCTTCGACCTCATGGCTTGGTTTTTTCTCTGAGGTGCACTGTCAACTGTTGGACCTTATATAGACAGGTGTGTGCCTTTCCAAATAATGTCCAATCAATTGAATTTACCACAGGTGGACTTCAATCACGTTGTAGAAACATCTCAAGGATAATCAATGGAAACAGGATGCACCTGAGCTCAATTTTGAGTCTCATAGCAAAGGGTCTGAATACTTATTTAAATAAGGTATTTCAGTTTTTTATTTGTAATACATTTGCAAAAGATTCAAAAAGCATATTTTCACATTCACATTATGGAGTTTTGTGTGTAGATGGGTGAGAAAAGAAATCCATGTAATCTATTTTGAATTGAGGCTTTAAAGCACAACAACATGTGTGTAATAAGTCAAGGGGTATGAATACTTTCTGAAGGCACGCACAGTTTCATAAAGAGTCATGGAACTCACTTCTATCTCCAAATACTAAAGTAAACAGCAAAATTACCTTTAAAAAACAGATTAAACAGCAACTCATGGAACTGCGGCAACAGTGAGGGGAATCACACTAACACACCTTTTTATTTGTAGTTTATTGTTTATATAATTTTTTTGTTGTATATTTTTTTTTACCCCAATCTCATGATATCCAATTGGTAGTTACAGTCTTGTCCCATCACTACAACTCCCCTACGGACTCGGGAGAGGCAAAGGTCGAGAGCCATGCGTCCTCTGAAACACGACCCTGCCAAGCCACACTACTTCTTGACACAATGCTCACTCATCCCGGAAGTCAGCCGCACCAATTTGTCGGAGGAAACAACGTCCAGCTGGCAACCGAAGCCAGCTTGCAGGCACCCAGCCCGCCACAAGTAGTTGTTTGAGCGCGATGAAATCCCACCCGGCTAAACCCTCCCCCTAACCCGGACGACGCTGAGCCAATTGTGCGCCGCCTCCAGGTCACGGCTGGCTATGACACAGCCTGGGATCGAACCAGGGTCTGTAGTTTGACGCCTCAAACATTGTGATGCAGTGCCTTAGACCGCTGCAGCACTCGGGAGTCCGTTCTTTTTTAGTTGTACTGTTTATATCTTTTTGTTGTTGTATTGCTTGTATATCGTTATATAAAAAGATGTGTGTGACTGTTCTTGTCTGTCAGTACGCATGGGGATCGAAATAAACAAATAGAGCCCTGTCATCTAAACCAGGCCTACTATCTTTCTAAGGCCTTGACTTCTTCACTATAACCTCTGTGTTTGTATTGTCCTCCTATAGCATGAAGAGCCAGTGGTCCCAGCATCGTCCTGGTTGTTCACCGTCAGTGACCCACCAATGTCCCCCATTGAGGAGATCCCTCCTGGGGAGAGGGAGGAACTGTACCCCATCATCCACATCGTGCAGCTCCAGGCTGGGGCCAGGACCGGGGGGAGGTGAGGGGACAGGAGAAGGGACAGGAGCACCTCTGGAGAATATCGGATACAAACCCCAGATTACAATCACAGCTCCACGAGACAAGAAGGAGGAGGATTACAGGGGAGACATTCCCAGCTGTGAGAGAACAGACATTTGCCCTGAGGAATCTGGAGGACTGCTAGGAGGCTGGCTGTGTGATGTAACAGTAGATTTCTCTGGCATTTCTCCAGGACTGGATCTGAGCTCAATGGGGCAGCACACCTCCCCAAGCCCTCCCAAGATAACAAGCCTCTTCTCTGGGGACACCTGGCTGGATGAGAAGGGGTTGGGGGTGGGCCTTGACTCTCTGGACTCAGCACAGGGACAGAAGGTGGCTCTGGAGGACCCAGTCGGCTGTCTGGCTAAGACACTAACCACCGGTTACTTCCCCCAGGCTGCTGTCCTCAACACCACTACCTACAACCACTGACAGATACATTTTTATAGCATTATCTTCTCCATCCTTCAGTGATGAGAGGAAAGGCATTTTTCTGCCCAACTGAACAAGAGTTCCAATGAATGGACTTTTATACCATTCTAGCTAAATGTACAGCCATACTAGTGTTTCAGACTGATGAGTGGACTGAAAGGACACATACCTCAATTACACAATATACTGTAACAGTGGATTTATAACAATTTCTGCTCGCTGCTATATAAAGATTATTGTTCACTATAAATAGTATTTCAGTTGATAAATGCGTGTGAACCCATTACACCCCTTTGTTTATCTGAATTTGCGGGTTTTACCCACCAGCCAAGCTTCTGGGAGAGCACGATGGGTCTCTTTTGATTTGTTGATAAATGTTTCCCTGTCAATCCCTGTTTGTCTATTGATCTATACTGTACCACACAATGGGTTTCGTGCCCAAATCAGACAGATGTTGAGGACATGTTAACAACATAGATATATATTCTGCATCTGAGAAGTGAGGGATACAATATTTGCATGCCACTGTGTAACATAGTATAATAGTAATGGTATAGTAATGCAGGGTAAACTGACCCTAGATCTGTGCCAGGGCTGTGTTCTCCTCATAGAGCCACCTGCTGTACCAGGCAGTTATAGTGACTTCCTGTAACAGACTTCTCACTTCCTCCTTGAGAGCTCATAAAACTGAGGGTGCATCTCTATAGTTTACGATGCCTCCTCTTATCCCCTTGTCTCCTTGTATCTTCATCTCCTTTCCTTCATTTGCTCTTATCAAAAATGTCTGGACAAATGAAATCAAATTTCCCAAGAGGCCTCTGCAATGTTGCTTTCATTTGTCCTGTGTTTTAAAATCAGCGCAGATGAAGGACAGGAGAGGATTAGAGAAGATATTAGACATCCAGTCTTGTGAGGGGAGAACATCTGCAACTGGCAAACACCTACAACTGGCAAATATCACTCACCTTGTATGTCACTATGGCTGCATTTAGACAGGCAGACCAATTCTGATATTTCTTCCCAAAAATTGTCTTTTGACCAATCACATCAGCTATGAAAAATAACTGATGTGAAAATATCTGATGTGATTGGCCAAAATTGGGTTGCCATTTTAGGATTGGGCTCAGATGTGTAGGCTACTTGTCGTGCTCTGTTGAACCTGCAGAGGACATAGCAGAGGAACTGAGATGAGGGTTGGTCTAGTCAAATGTCACGCATCTCAACCAAAACAGGCTCGCACGCTTTCAGCCAAACCACTGACACACACTGCACTGGACTAAGAAGATATTCAGAAATGTAGAGGAAAAATATTAAATGAGTGTAAGTAAAAACATAGGGAGCCCGTCGTGTATAATTAACGAATGCTGTTCGTTAGGGAATTATCAACTGTATGATGTCGGAGCTGGGTGAGTGGTGTTTTCTGTTTTTATACAGCCTACATTCACATGGTCTATTTGACTACATTTCTGCAGTTGATTATTGTAGTACAGGATCAACCATTTGAGTTATCAGAATAATATCAATCAGTAATCTGTTATGGTGTCATAGTGAACATTGAGCAATGTTCGACATGCATGTGAAGATGTGCAGTCATTTTCTTTTTGTTTTCTTAAAAATAAAAAATATATATTGTTGTCAAAAAGATAGTGTATTTTATAAATAAAAAATACAGTGGCATTATCATGGGGATGCTTTAAATGACTTGTATATTATACATGTTTATTTCTGTAGTGATACTGAAAGACCCCATGGACCTTCAGCTATGATACACAAATGGAATGCAGCTCACCACTGGTAGTGAACAACCCGGAGGACCAATGGCTTATTCACCCCATGGTTGGTGGTCTATCCTCATTGGCATCACTATGCTGTGTGCCATAGGGTCCAGTAGAGGTAAGTGGTCTATTCACCAATCATGTAGGCTACCTACGTAATAAGAGTTATGTCAAGAACACTTGATATTCTTCCTTAGTGATATTTCAAAGCATTTTTCCAAGATAGATTCATACAATGTCCAAGACATTCTCGCTGTCCACAGACTGTGTACTCTGCAAGTCTGCGTTTGCCTTGAACTGTTCTCATATGCTATAGGAGTATGTTTGATCTTTTAATAAACACCCTCTGAATATGTCTCTAATAGTATGAGTTGATTTCCTCTTGCTGTCTCACTTCTCTGTGTGCCAATAGTCACCAAACCTCAGTACAGACAGTATTGACCGCAGGCTTTTATTCCAGCCCAGCTCAAACAAACCTGATTCTACAAATCTATAATATATATGGTGTGTTATTGCAGGAATAGAACAAAAGCCTGCACACCCTGTAGCTTACCAGAACCAGTGCTGGTGACCCTTGTTCTGTTGTGTTTTCTGTTCCGCTTCTATGACAGTTCTGCTAAAACAAGTATTTTTAATTAACATTATCTTCCAGTTTACTCCTCTGTCATTCCCCAATGATATAGCAACAGTTTTCTTTGTCGCTTTGTTGTGCCTCCAGCTGATAAGCCATGTACTGCATCATCCAGCATTGGGGACCTGGTCCTTCTGGGCTCCAGCTTCCAGGTGTTCTGTACCTATCAGGCCAGCTGCAGAGCTACCAAATCAATGCACATCGACAAGAAGAAAACAAATAAAATGGAGCCCTACAACTCTACAACTATATTCCTCAAAGTGACAAACATAAGTAAAAACACAACGTACACCTGCTTGTGTGAAGGAGAACCTGAGCCTTGTGGACTTGACATTGATACTGGATGTAAGTATAGAACAGTATACTCTGCAATATAATACTCTGCAGTACCAGAGCACTCTGTAATACAAAACAAGGTGTCGACAGTGACCAGAATAACTATAGGGCTGGGGGTGTGAAACCAAACTGAATGGGACAGCTTGTGCCTTTTGACACTCATGATGCGAACACCGCTCCCTGAATTAGCCAGTCCGATATGCAGTGTGACATCTTTTCATCAAGTAGTCTTTAAGTGCAACATGTGGTGGAGGAGTTGCATTATAAAGTTTGCTCTATACCTCTTGGACCCTACTAGTCTGACAACTAACTAGTTCAACCCATGTCAGTGTCAGCACTTCTAACAGGTGTGTCAGAGGTGCAAGTTTAAATGATACACATTTAACTCTCGTGTCAGTGGTCTTTAAAGGAACAATACCATCACATGCTGGTTACTGGTCCAAAGCACAATGAGAAAAACACTTTGTACCAGACCACGTCCTTTCGTGTTGTTGATGTATTTGTCATGGATACCTTGCAGACCCACCTGACCTGCCAGAAAATGTAACCTGTGTCCAGAAAGGTCAATTTGGAGAGGTGATGTGTACATGGAGGAGAGGAAGGGAAACTCACCTGACAACCACTTTAAGGCTCTGGTGAGTTTGGAAGAGAAAGAGAAAGGGACAGACAGTACTGTGTCATATCATAGCTTAATAGGGATCTGAGCTGAGGAATTGAAGGGTTGGTGGTCTCTTTCACATGTTGGAGCAGAGCAGCCTTGGTGGTCAAGCATACTTCTGCTACCAACAACCTAATATGGTTTCTACGGCAAGACAACGACAAGTTTAAGTAAAAACAGACTTGTCACTGTTATATTTTGCTCAGTATAGTTTTTTCACCATACAGACTCAAATATGGAAAATAAAACAAAAAGAGAAAAGAAGAAAAGGAAAATGCATGAGATAGAAAAGCTAGTTGGTATGGATGAGGTGTACTGTATAGTAAGTTGTGGATGACTTGTATGTGCTTCATGTGTTTCAGGGTGAGAGCTGTGTTTGGTAACAGCACAGCAGGATCTGTATCCTACCCTGGTTCTGGTTCCAGGTCTGATCCTGGTCTAGTCTCAGTTAATTTCTCTGTGTCTGGTTCTGTCCAGACTGAATACTCCGTATGGGCCAGCTCCTCCAACAAGCTGGGCTCTGCTGTGTCCACCACCTTCAACTTCACACTCGACCACATCGGTACGGCAGCTGCAAAAAACAAAAATTGTATAACACTGATTATGCAATTTTGATCATTCAGCACATGTTATAGCAAATGTGCACCTATTTATGCATTTAGCAATCAATGCTTTATTTTCATCTTTTTTTGTGCAATTACACATTAATTCATGCATAATTCATGCACCTTTTACTGCAGTGAGCTAAATCAGGGACACGCAGAGTGTTTCTTGGTAGTTCTAAACAAATCTACTTTGAAACAAAAATATACGCCTCCCACACATGGTTATGCTCTTAAAAAAATTTACCATGTCAGATATAGAGTGGAAATGTATTCAATTTTGAGTTTGCATCCCATTAAACTTAATATACATCACAGAAGACTGAAACATAACAGAACCGTTCGACATACAAACACTGAATTGTTGTCTTTAAATAAAGAAGAAAAATATGAATAACATTCCACCACAAGGCCACTAGAGGGCGCTTTGGTCATTTGACTACTAGGCTATGTTATCTACCTAACGTTTGTTTTAGAAATGACCAATGTAGCAGTTATGATGCATTCGAGATGAGTACTAGATGTTTGTCAGGTTTGGGTGAGTAATATCACTGGTGATATATCACTGGTGCTCTCTGCACTCTAACCACTTCTGTACTCTCTCGGTCCGTACTAACTGTCCTACGTGTATCCCTGTCCATATTGACTGCTTTCTCTCTCTCTCTCTCTCTCTGTCTCTTTCTTTCTCTCTCTACAGTGCAGCCCTTTCCCCCTGCTGTGTCCCAGGTAGAGTGCTGGTCGCTGGGCTGTAATTTCAGGGTGGAGGGGGCTCAGGGAGCTCAGCTCCTGGAGGTCCAGCAGAGAGCTGCCCAGGAACCAGGACCATGGATATTACACCCACACACCGTAAGAACCACTGTCACACAGTCACCCACGCACTGTAAACATCACCTGCCATATAGGGAACTGACTGGGTATTGACCATTATACACATACAATCCAATGCTGCTTTGCTAGATGATGAGTTGCTAAACCGTTGCAAGACACACACAAGACAAAACCTCACATGTAAGATTTGTGCTTAAATCACAAGACCTCTCGGTTGAGGCAGATTTGACTGGGGTTTGCAGATCCCTGCCTCCTGCTGTTCCGAGATGCTAGACTGCCAAAGCCAGTCAAGCATCTACATGTCTTCAATTTTTAGTAGTCCTCTCATGCCTTGTCTGCCTTGGCAGCCCCCCACATGCAAGTTTTATGATTGTGTAATGAATGTATAATAATCTTTTAATAAATGTGTGATACATGTCTTATAACAGTAATACTGTGTTCTGACTGCTGTGCCTCACAGGCAGGTTCAGTATGGAACCAGTCCATTGTGTCTCTGCAGCCCTACACGAAGTATGAGTTCCAGGCCAGGGTCAGACTGAGCCATAGGAGAGGCATCTGGAGTGACTGGAGCCAACCCGTCTCTCACTGGACACAGGAGGAGGGTAAGAACACTAACACTGCACTGAGTGGGTGATTTGTTGGTCCTGCAGATGGCCTTTATAGACGGGTTGGTTGTTTAGCAACAAAGGGGCAAAACAGACAAGTTTGGTTTAGATTGTTGACAACATGTTAACTATACTTCGTCTCCAATGTTTATTGAAAGCATGAATAAAGTTTCACAATTTGTTGTGAACTTGTTGTCTAACAAAATATACTGAACAAAAATATAAATGCAATTTCAACAATTTTACTGAGCTACAGTTCATATAAGGAAATCAGTCAATTGAAACACATTTATTAGGACCTAATCTATAGATTTCACATGACTGGGCAGGGGCACATAGTCCCACCTACTTTGGAGTCAGGCCCACCCACTGGAGAGCCAGGCCCAGCCAATCAGAATGAGTTTTTCCCAACAAAATGGCTTTATTATAGAAATAAATAATTCTCAGTTTCATCAGCTGTCCAAGTGGCTGGTCTCAAACAATCCCGCAGGTGAAGAAGCTGGATGTGGAGGTCCTGGCGTGGTTATACGTGGTCTGTGGTTGTGAGGCCGGTTGAACTTACTGCCAAATTCTCTAAAACGATGTTGGAGGTGGCTTATGGTAGTGAAATTAACATTAAATTCTCTGCCAACAGCTCTGGTGGACATTCCTGCAGTCAGTCAAAACTTGAGACATCTGTGGCTTTGTGTTTTGTGACAAAACTAAACACTTTGGAGTGGCCTTTTATTGTCCACAGCACAAGGTGAACCTGTGTAATGCTCATGTTGTTTAATCAGCTTCTTGATATGCTACACCTGTAAAGTGGATGGATTATCTTGGCAAATGAGAGATGCTCACTAACAGGGATGTAAACAACTTTGTGCAATTACATTTTTAAGCAATAAGCTTTTTGTGCCTATGGAACATTTCTGGGATCTTTTATTTCAGTTCATGAAACATGGGACCAACATTTTACATGTGTATATATTTTTGTTTAGTGTACATCGTAACAGTTGTTGGTTAGATAGATCGAGAATTTTAGCAATATTAGCATAGACGTGACGAGACATGGTATCCAGAAGAAGATAAAACTAACAAATGAGCCACTTAATATTCCCCACATGTCAGTTTCTTGTCATTGTTGCTAGCTATATGGCCATCCAGAATCACAACAACACACGTCCTTCTGTCCCACTGAAGTGTGCGGATCGTTTTCGTGATGTTCTCAGCTAACCCATCTATAGCAGAACCAGGGATGTACAGTTATATACGCCTGGTAACTGGTGTTTTATCATACATCTCTATCAGTAACAGATTCAGTTGACATGTGTCACTTTATTAATGATGCCCTGTAGCATACTGTACTGGTTGTGACTAAGTTATTGTGCAGTTGTGTGCCACAGAGTATGAAAGAGAGACAGAGAGTAGAAATCGGGTTGAACATGATGAGGTGGAAAAGAGGATGCTCAGGGAAAGTTTCAGTCTAGTTTAGATATAGTTTATCCCTCCACACACCTGCGTAAAGAGCACAATAAAAGGTGAACCCTGTCTACAAGTCAACTGTTTCCTGTGTGTAGAAACCATGATTTAGATTAAACTGAGTTGTATCACAGAGATGTTGTCAGATAAGCTTGTCCCTCTTTATACCTACACATACACCTACACTCACATAGAGCATTGTGAAAAGTGCATCTGGTTTAATCTGATCCCAGGCCAGCAGATTTCAGGTGTTTCTGGAAACACCTCATAACACAGTGTACATCATCATACTGAGAGGAACAACAAAGTCTCCTTCTGGTCAATACTAAGCAGGATCATATCGTATAAAGATCGGTATCACACATTTAGAATTGACATGTACTGGATAGTTTATCATCTGGCAAAATATGGTAACACTGCCTTCATTCAGTGAAATGACTTCATTCATTTACAGTGAAACAACACTGTTCTTCATTTCATGCGTTGTTTTACCGACAAGTACTTATCATGTAGAAGTAGAAAAGAAAATGATGTCCCTCGGGAGTATTGAGACAGTCTTTAACTTTGAGAGTGTCTCTACACCTCTGAGCGCTATCAACCACACCATCTCTCTGTAGGAGAGATAGTCACAGTGTGGTAGCCTCACTATAACCTCACCTCTCTTCTCTGTCATCACTCATCTGCTCTGTAAGCCACATGGCCCACTGCTGTGCGTATTTGTGTTGGTGTGTGTGTGCGTGCGCCGCAACCAAAATTCCCCCTCTCTCACTTCCTGATCATCAAGGGAGGAGTTTCTTTTTCATTGAAGAAAAAGTAAGATATGGAACGATATGTAAAAACATTAAACAACGACACACATTTTGAAACTTAACAAGATTAGGCATGACAGGTCAACATGTATCATATCGGACGATGAAACATAAAACTCTTAACTCCCCATTTTGTAATTATGAGGATGAGCAGCTACCCACTAATCTTGATGACATTATTCTGGTGAAATACATGAGAGATACATGAGAGAAATACATGAGACATGATTTGCTTCTTGGAGGTGGACACCTCGTTTTTGTCATCATTTATGGGAGATGCTATCACCTTTTTTGGAATACCAAGAATTTGACTTAACCCAGATAAGTACCTCATGCCAGAGAAGCCTTTAAGTAGAACATCTGAATTCTACTTGATGATGCTGTGTTTGTCCTGTCTGCTGACTTACAGGATGCAGATAACATCATTCTGGATCTATATGTCACTTTAGGTGGCAGTGTATTATTTGATGCAAAAACAACAAAGAAATGTTTCCAGGAAATATTAGTCATGTCTGAGACACATCCTTGTTCTGAGGAAAACATAATGAAGGTTGTCAGATGGCTATCAAAACACAAAATAGGCTGAAGGCTGATGGCTATCACAATGACCTTGTACATACAAGCTATGTACTTAATGGATAGAATAGGACTTTTTTGATGCCAAACCCCCAGACATCACACAAATACACAGAAAACATTTTGGGAGTATACATCAATTTTGGGAGGACACGGGGTTAGCCACAGCTAACTGTTGCAATGAATAAACGGTTTGTATGCTGTGCTCTTTTACAGCACCTGCCAAGGCCCTGGATGTGTGGTACACAACCTCCAACTCTCCCAACAACTCCATCACTTTACACTGGAAGGTGCGCATTCAAAGAGATGTCTTAATATTGTCAGACTCTCACTCTCTCCCACATGGGGAAAAATACTATAGTATACTGTAGTATTACTATATTTATATACTATAGTATTCACTGTGGTGTTTTTGCAGACTTTACTTTGTTTTTGTGCAAAAACACTACAGTTAATACTGTAGTATTTACAGTAGTGTTTTTGTGGACATGACTGTTCTGTAGTATTTATGATGGGACATTGATACCGAAACTCCAATGCTCCAATGCAGTTTTCAAAGCACTACTGATCCAACACAATGTACCGATGCTCCTTTCAAAGTATCATTATCGCTTGATCAATGATGCCCGAAGCTTCGTTTGATCACATGGTTTTTCAAACCGTGGTTTGCAAAATGAGAGATTCCACAGATTTCGCCATGTATACGGTGCTTTCTTCTATTCCAAGTTGCTTTCAAACCCCAACCTCTACTGGAAACCATACTTATAATGTACAGGATTGTGTGATGCTGTGTCACCTGAACAGTAAATAAGCAGGTAGAGTCGGGGACCATAGAACAGGGAATGGGGTCGAGTCCTGGCGAAGCCTTATTATTTAGAATTATTTTTTTATTGTTTTATTTAGTATGTTATAAGCGTATGTCTTAAGCATCCTAAATAATGCGATAGATTCACAGTTTTTGACAGAAACTTGTAATGGTAAATTATAGCTAGAAGGCTATTAACACCCACAATGAACTGCTGTGCCAAGGAGATTTTATGAATATTGTGGAAAAAACGTCCATATGGACACACTCGCTGCTTTATATTGCTAATCAGCAAATGTCACTAATGTGCATTGTGTTAAAAGTTCAGAGTAATGAACTGTTCTTCAGACAATTTGGTGAAAGCCCCAAAGACTTCAGAAAGCCTCGGTTTCCCATCACTAGTATTTACTGTAGTGTTTTTGTTTTGTACATATACAAGTGTACAAAACATTATGAACACCCGCTCTTTCCATGACATAGACTGACCAGGTGAATCCAGGTGAAAGCTATGATCCACTTCAATCAGTGTAGATGAAGGGGAGGAGACAGGTTAATTAAGGATTTTTAAGCCTTGAGACAATTGAGACATGGATTGTGTATGTGCACCATTGAGTGTTGAATGGGCAAGAAGACAAAAGATTTAAGTGCTTTTTAACGAGGTAGTGTCAGGTGCACCGGTTTGTGTTAAGAACTGCAACCCTGCTGGGTTTTTCACGCAGTTTCCCATGTGTATCAAGAATAGTCCATCGCCAAAAGGACATTGAGCCAACTTTACACAATTTTGGGTAGCATTGGAGTCAACATGGGCGAGCATCCCTGTGGAACGCTTTCGACACCTTGTAGAGTCCATGCCCCAATGAATTGAGGCTGTTTCTGAGGGCAAAAGGTGGGGGGATGCAACTCAATATTAATAAGGTGTTCTTAATGTTTTGTACACTCTGTGTATATGTTGTTTGTCATAAAATATGGTGTCTCTAGCTCTGAGTAATTAGGAAAAAAGTGCTACTTTCGTCCTGTTTCTGTCCTAAACTTAAGCCTTTTTTCATGTGGGTGTGTAAAGCTTTCTTAGCCTTAGCAGCAGCTTGTGGTCTAGTTACTCCGCTAGCTCCGCTACATTAGCTAAAGGTCAAACTCAGACCACTTCTGAGAGGTGACATTCCCCCTAACCTCAACCCATGGGTGTGAGAGGCTCCCTCCCCAATGATGTGTGAGACTGAAACCTGGGCCAGACATGTGACAGTTTCAGTTTACAAGAAACAGAAAAGATGAGCAGTTTAAAAGAAATGATAGATCCCTTACACACCTCACCTCTCCCTGCAGAGATGCTGCAGGGATAGCATGCCTTCTTAGCTGCTCCTGGGGCAATACAATGAAGTTGAATTAAATGTTAAGCTAACACAAGGGTAGGGGCATGTTGATATAGAAACAGTCAGACTCTAGGGGAGAATCTCAATTGCATATTCCTCTCTTGTTGCCTCGTTCTCAAAACCCATTGGATGAGAAAGCCAGAGGTCTCTCTCCTCTGACCTTCTCCTCCAATGAATTTTGAGAAGCAGAAAGGAGACACGAGGAGGATGCAATTGAGATTCTCCCTTGCTTTAGGATTCTATGCTGGGAAACAGAAGTGGGATGAAAACACTGATAGCCAATCCTATCACTGCATCATTTGTGATTGTTGCCCATGGAGTGGGACTGTGTTTTATATGTGGTTCTGAATCTGATTGCAGAGGCTGAGTGACACAGAGGCCAGAGGGAAAATCAGGGGTTACAAGGTGATAGTTCACGACACCCTGGCAGGGAAATCTGAGAGCAACACCTCCAATAATCATATTTCAGGCCTGTCCTGCTCTCGCTGTGATGTCACTGTCTACGCCCTGAACTCCAGAGGTTCCTCACCCCCTGCCCATGTCACCATTCCCCTCAGAGCAGGTAAGGCATCTCCATTTCCTCCCTGTTTTCCACCCTTTTCCTCCATCTTCCTATTCAAGATTCAGACTCCCCAGAAAAGTGCAAACTATAAATGCAAGAATTTGTTCCACTTCTTGGCTTCTTTGAGTTAAAAGACAATCAACATTTAAAAATCACATAGACATAAATGTAACATCCAATTGACCGTAGTTGACAGGGAAGGATGACTTGCTCTACTGACCGTGTCACACACTCCTCTCCCTTCACAGCCCAGCCCCCTCAGAATGTGATGTGTAGAAATCACAGTAACCACAGCGTCACCATCTCCTGGCGGAGGCCTGTAACTGCAGGCAGTGGGAAAGGGGATGGGGCAGTAAGTGGCTACCTGCTGGAATGGTTCCCTGTTGGCAGACAGGTGGAGAAACTCAGGTGGAAGAGACTGGGTCCTAATGAAACCCATACTGTCATTAGAGGTACGTGTAGCGGATGGATGGCCAGCTTAGCATTGCATTAGATCTTTTTGGATCCCTGAGTGATGACCCAGCCAGTTGATCCCTCCTCTTGCTCTCATTCCCTCTCTCTCTCTCTCTCTCTCTCTCTCTCTCTCTCTCTCTCTCTCTCTCTCTCTCTCTCTCTCTCTCTCTCTCTCTCTCTCTCTCTCTCTCGATCTCCACTCCACCCACTGTCTCTCTTGTGTGTAGATAACATTAAGCCGTTTGAGTGCTATGGGGGAGCAGTTTATGCTCTGTATGAGCAGGCAGTGGGCAGGGCCCAGTTTGAAGACTTCTACACCTTGGAATTAGGTAAGGAGATGAGATTACAATTTTTCGAAGGTTTCACGTCAATGGAACAGTGCCAGAGTTCGATTCCTATTTGTGGTGTGACTGTGTCCTGTAGTGCCGTCCGCGGGTCCGTCTGTCCATCAGCCAGTGGTGGAGGGGGACAAAGTGACAGTTTCCTGGTCAGAGGTCCCTCAGGAACACAGGCGGGGCTGTGTCATCAACTACACCATCTATGTGGAGAACTCAGAGGGAAAATACGTCAGAAACTATGGTATGGGGAAGAACTATCAAACACAAAGTGCATTGTGTGTGTATACTGTGTTCATGACCTGTGGTTTTGTTCCAGTCCGCAGAGCATCAGAGAGGTCCTTCACCATCAGGGGCCTTCCCCCAGAAGAGAACTACCGTCTATGGATGACCGCATCGACTGCCTCAGGACAGGGCCCCAGAGCCGGACACTCTGTCCAATTCTTCATCAAACCTCAAAGTGAGTACAACGAGGTTGAAAGAGTGAAAATAATCAGTTTCTGAGAATAATCTAGCTGAAACACTCTCAGTACTATCATTCCAGTTATGTGAAGTGTTACAATACATACAGAATGCTTATGTTTATACTGTATAATGTTTACACTGTGTGCTTATTATGTACCACTGTAGGTTTGCTTTCAGACAGCTGGCTTTATACCATGGTCCTGGTAGGGATCATCTCCTTCCTGGTGTTCTTTGTCCTGCTGTGTCTGTACCAGGTCTCCTCGCTACGACGACGGTAATACATTAGGAACAGGAACAGCCTCTAGTCCTAATGGGGAGTCACTAGACAGCAATACTGGAATGAAATGGAAATATTGATTGACCGTGTTAACTGTGTGCTCTGTTCCTGACTCACTGTGGTTCTTTTCCATGTTCTCTCCTCCTTAGAGTCTCAACACTTGTCCACTGCCTCATGCCAGATATCGTCCCTGATCCTGCCAACAGCAAATGGGCAAAGGAGTGTGCCAAAGAGAAGGTACGTGCACGCAGACACCTGAGCGCACGCACAAACAAACACACTCTGAATACTTCATTTGGATCCACAGTGATACATTAGTCTGACCCCTTCCTGTCTTCCCCCAGGGTGAGTTGACCCTACACATCTACCTCAGTGAGTCTAGTGTCAGTGAAGAGGAGGAGCCAGACACTGTGGAGGTCCAGGAGCTGCCTGAGGGCAGCTGGAGCTCATGGAACCCAGCACAGCGCACTGACAGCTCCAGAACTCTAGAGGGTGCCATCCACCCCACCTTACACCTCCTCTTCATGCCCCAGCAGATCCCTGCGACAGACCCGTCAACAACAGCCTACTTCCAGAGCTCCTACCTCAAGAGCTTCTCCCAGGAGTCAGGCTCTTCAGGCCAGACACAGGATTCCCAGGGAACAGATATGACTGTAGACTACATCTCAACACACATCCTAGAGGGCAGAGAGGAAAAGGAAGAGGAAGGTCTGGATGTGATGGGATTCTTCTCCTGTCCGCAGAACCCCCTGAGTCCGTTCATGAACCCTTTGATGTCTTTCGAAGGGAAGCTGACTCTGGATGCGGTCAGGATCGACTGCAGTGAGTTCTTAGACTGAGGGGTTAGACTGACAGCCATATAAAATAAACCCAGGAGCAGGTTGCGTAAAGACCCTGTGTAATCTCAGTGTATCATGACTTTGATTCTCACTAACCAACAATCTTTATAAACAGTTATATTGCATTACAGTACAATAGTACACTATCAGAGATGGGAAACTACAGACCTCGGGGTCCATAGTGGTGTAACACTTTTTCACCATAGCAAACACTAATTGCATTCTAAACTGAAGATGATGATTAGTTGATTATTGGAGTCAGGTGTTAGCTGGGGCAAAAGTGTGACATCAATCCGGCGCCTGAGGACTGGAGTCTATGATCCTAGATCTATATCTTGGATAACACAAAAGGTCAATACAATACAACTCACCTGTCACATTTTCCCCAGTTTACAGGGACTGTAAGCAATGAGCTTTTCTGAAATTAACCATGGGAGTTATGTAAAGTGCACTATGAGTTCATATCTGGAAGTTTATTTATTATTTTCACAAAGAGATAGCAGGGTCAGCCTTAGCATAGAGTCCTGGATCCTTGCAGAGAGTACAAGTGCTCTATAGTGTAAATTTAATATAGGGGATTATTAAACCCTAGTGAAAGTTGAATACATTTAATATAGGGGATTATTGTGATGAGAAAAAAGGAGACTGGAGATGCTAGAGAGGTTAGACTTTTATTTGGGGTCTTTGAACCAGTACATTTTGTTATCAACAAATCAGACTGCATCTCAAATCGACAGTGAATCAGAGAGCAGCAAGAAGCAAAAAAACACAAACAACCTAAGGTGAGCTAACAGGCATGTATTCTGAGAAGAATAAGAGATAGATATTAGGATACAGATTACAGATGGATCAATGTTTTCAAATATTTGTCTCCTATTTAGCTTTCAAACATGATTTACAATATTGTTTAACAGTGGTTTGTTATACACAGAGATATGTGAACCCTTTAGAATTGCCTGGATTTCTGCATAAATTGTTTTAAAAAATCCTATTCTATCCATTAAGTACATAGCTTGTATGTACAAGGTCATTGTGTTAGCCATCAGCCTTCAGCCTATTTTGTGTTTTGATAGCCATCTTACATCTTCATCGAAGTCACAACAATAAACAAACACAGTCTGCTTAAACTAATAACACACAAACAATTATAATTTTCATATTTTTATTGAACACACCTTGTAAACATTCACAGTGCAGGTTGGGAAAATTATGTGAACTCTTGGATTTAATAACAGGTTGACCCTCCTTTGGCAGCAATAACCTCAACAAATGTTTTCTGTAGACAACGATCAAGAGGAATTTTGGACCATTCCTCTTTACAAAACTGTTTCAGTTTCACAATATTCTTGGGATGTCTGGTGTGAACCACTCTCTTGAGGTCATGCCACAGCATCTCAATCGGGTTGAGGTCAGGACTGACTGGGCCACTCCAGAAGGTGTATTTAATTCTGTTCAAGCCATTCTGTTGTTTATTTACTTTTGTATTTTGGGTAGTTGTCGTATTGCATCACCTAACTTCTGTTGAGATTCAATTGGCGGACAGATAGCCTTACATTCTACTGCAAAATGTCTTGATAAACATGGGAATACATTTTTCCATCGATGATAGCAAGCTGTCTAGGCCCTGAGGCAGCTCTTTTGAAAACTTCAGACGTGCAGCAATGTTTTTTTTGGACAGCAGTGGCTTCTTCCATGGTGTCCTCCCATGAACACCATTCTTGTTTAGTGTTGTAGACTCATCAACAGAGATGTTAGCATCTTCCAGAGATTTCTGTACATCTTTAGCTGGCACTCTAGGATTCTTCTTAACCTCATTGGGCATTCTGCGCTGTGCTCTTGCAGTCATCTTTTGCAGGACGGACACTCCTAGGGAGAGTAACAACAGTGCTGAAATTTCTCCATTTATAGACTATTTGTCTTACCATGGACTGACTTTTAGAGATACTTTTGTAACCCTTTCCAGCTTCTGACTTCTCTTTTGTTCGAGGCATGGTTCACATCAGGCAATGCTTCTTGTGAATAGCAAACTCACATTTTGTTTTTTAATGGGGCAGGGCAGCTCAAACCAAAATCTCCAATCTCGTCTCATTGACTCGACTCCAGGTTAGTTGACTCCTGACTCCAATTAGCTTTTGGAGAAGTCATTAGCCTAGGGGTTCACATACTTTTTCCAACCTACACTGTGAATGTTTAAATTATGTATTCAATATAGACAAGAAAAATACAATAATGTGTATGTTATTAGTTTAAGCACACTGTGTTTGTCTATTGTTGTGACGATCAGATCAAATTGTATGTAATATTTATGCAGAAATCCAGGTAATTCCAAAGGGTTCATCCTTTTTCTTGCCACTATATACAAAATGGATGTATTCGTTAGCAACACACACTAGCATTAGCACCATCAAATTAAAACTAATTTAATTATTGTATCTTTAGTTCAAGATCATTTAAAGACCTCAATATCCAATAATAATCTGCAGTAGCAGGTTTACCAAGAGAATATAGCCTAATTATGAAATACACCAGAGTTAGGGAAGGTATATGGCTCTTTAGTGGATTGATTAAAGTGGTTTAGGTGCATTGAAGTAAAATCACTTAATTTATGAGTACATTTATACAGAGCAAAGAGTAGAATCAGAGATGAGAAGATAATGAGAACCGCCAGAAACGTAACAAGAGTTTTTTCATTGCCTGAAGATAAGTAAATACATTATGCTGCACAGGAGGTTTGTCTAGTGATCAAGACAGCCACATCCAGATTACACATGCCTCCCAACAGTGGGTTCATGTCTAGTTTGTATGAATTCAAAAGCTTATCATTCTCTAACTTTAGTTTAAAACCGGGCTGGGTTTCCAGCTAACATATGGAATAGTCTTACGATGGTCATAACAAGGATAATTTAGCTATTTGATTTAGAATTTTAGAACTCCTGTAGGTATAATATATATACAGTGGGGGAAAAAAGTATTTAGTCAGCCACCAATTGTGCAAGTTCTCCAACTTAAAAAGATGAGAGAGGCCTGTAATTTTCATCATAGGTACACTTCAACTATGACAGACGAAATGAGAAAAATAAATCCAGAAAATCACATTGTAGGATTTTTATTTATTTATTTGCAAATTATGGTGGAAAATAAGTATTTGGTCAATAACAAAAGTTTATCTCAATACTTTGTTATATACCCTTTGTTGGCAATGACAGAGGTCAAACGTTTTCTGTAAGTCTTCACAAGGTTTTCACACACTGTTGCTGGTATTTTGGCCCATTCCTCCATGCAGATCTCCTCTAGAGCAGTGATGTTTTGGGGCTGTCGCTGGGCAACACGGACTTTCAACTCCCTCCAAAGATTTTCTTGAAATCTGGAGACTGGCTAAACCACTCCAGGACCTTGAAATGCTTCTTGAAGCCACTCCCTTCGTTGCCCGGGCGGTGTGTTTGGGATCATTGTCATGCTGAAAGACCCAGCCACGTTTCATCTTCAATGCCCTTGCTGATGGAAGGAGGTTTTCACTCAAAATCTCACGATACATGGCCCCATTCATTCTTTCCTTTACACGGATCAGTCGTCCTGGTCCCTTTGCAGAAAAACAGCCCCAAAGCATGATGTTTCCACCCCCATGCTTCACAGTAGGTATGGTGTTCTTTGGATGCAACTCAGCATTCTTTGTCCTCCAAACACGGCGAGTTGAGTTTTTACCAAAAAGTTCTATTTTGGTTTCATCTGACCATATGACATTCTCCCAAACCTCATCTGGATCATCCAAATGCTCTCTAGCAAACTTCAGACAGGCCTGAACATGTACTGGCTTAAGCAGGGGACACGTCTGGCACTGCAGGATTTGAGTCCCTGACGGCGTAGTGTGTTACTGATGGTAGGCTTTGTTACTTTGGTCCCAGCTCTCTGCAGGTCATTCACTAGGTCCCCCGTGTGGTTCTGGGATTTTTGCTCACCGTTCTTGTGATCATTTTGACCCCACGGGGTGAGATCTTGCGTGGAGCTCCAGATCGAGGAAGATTATCAGTGGTCTTGTATGTCTTCCATTTCTAATAATTGCTCCCACAGTTGATTTCTTCAAACCAAGCTGCTTACCTATTCCAGATTCAGTCTTCCCAACCTGGTGCAGGTCTACAATTTTGTTTCTGGTGTCCTTTGACAGCTCTTTGGTCTTGGCCATAGTGGAGTTTGGAGTGTGACTGTTTGAGGTTGTGGACAGGTGTCTTTTATACTGATAACAAGTTCAAACAGGTGCCATTAATACAGGTAACAGTGGAGGACAGAGGAGCCTCTTAAAGAAGAAGTTACAGGTCTGTGAGAGCCAGAAATCTTGCTTGTTTATGCGTGACCAAATACTTATTTTCCACCATAATTTGCAAATAAATTCATTAAAAATCCTACAATGTGATTTTCTGGATTTTTTTTCCTCATTTTGTCTGTCATAGTTGAAGTGTACCTATGATGAAAATTACAGGCCTCTCTCATCTTTGTAAGTGAGAGAACTTGCACAATTGGTGGCTGACTAAATACTTTTTTGCCCCACTGTATATATATATATATATATATATATATATATATATATATATATATATATATAAAAATAATTACTTGATGAAATATTAATTTGGGTTTACTGCTATTAGCCCATAGAAACGCATTGAATAACATATTCATATATATGGCAAAACTGATAATAAAAAATAAAATAAAAAATAAAAGTGTGTAATAGTGTAACAGGGTTAGTTATGTTTCCACCTATTCTAATTGGTTGGTTCAAGTCAGATATCAACCATGTGTCATTGGTTACGCTTACAGAGGGAAATCGCGAACTTAAATTCTTCCCAGTCTGATATTGATATGCAAGTGGTAGGTCACGTTCGGAAAAAATATACGTAGATACAGAGACCGCAGATCCGGGTGCCTTGTGAGAATTAGTTTGCAAGTGGGTAACCAGCCTCCACCATCCTTCCTATTGGCCAACTTGCAATCACTGGAGAATGAACTAGATGAGCTCCAATCAAGACTATCCTACCAACAGGACATTAAAAACTGTAATATCTTGTGTTTCACTGAGTCGTGGCTGAATGACATGGATCTGGATTTTCCGTGCATCGGCAAGACAGAACAGCTACCTCCGGTAAGATGAGGGGGGGTGGTCTGTGTCTATTTGTCAATAACAGCTGGTGCGCAATCTCTAATATTAAGGAAGTCTCAAGGTTTTGCTCGCCTGAGGTAGAGAACCTCATGATAAGCTGTAGACCACACTATCTACCAATAAAGTATTTTCGTAGCTATTTACCACCACAAACCGATGCTGGCAATAAGACCGCACTCAACGAGCTGTATAAGGCCATAAGCAACGAAGAAAATGCTCATCCAGAAGCGGCGCTCCTAGTGGCCGGGGACTATAATGCAGGAAAACTTAAATCTGTTTGACCTCATTTCTACCAGCGGGAAAAAATACCCTAGACCACCTTAATCCACAAACAGATACAAAGCTCTTCCTTGCCCTCCAGTTGGCAAATCTGACCATAATTATATCCTCCTGATTCCTGCTCACAAGCAAAAACTAAAGCAGGAAGTACCAGTGACTCGCTTCTCGCACAGAAGTGGTCAGATGATGCAGATGCTAAGCTACGGGACTGTTTTGCTAGCACAAACTGCATGAGAGCACTAGCTGTTTCAGGCGACTGTGTGAACAAGCTCATAAGGCCAACATTCATAAGGCCATGGGGCCAGATGGATTACCAGGATGTGTACTAAGAGCATGCACAGACCAACTGGCAAGTGTCTTCACTGATATTTTCAACCTCTCCCTGACCGAGTCTGTAATACCTACATGTTTCAAGCAGACCACCATAGTCCCTGTGCCTAAGAAAGCCAAGGTAACCTGCCTAAACAACTGCCGCCCCGTAGCATTCACGTCTGTAGCCATAATGTGCTTTGAAAGGCTGGTCATGGCTCACATCAACACCATCATCCCGGGAAACCCTAGACCCACTCCAATTTGCATACCGTCCCAACAGATCCACAAATAACGCAATCTCAATTGCACTCCACACTGCCCTTTCACACCTGGACTAAAGGAATGCCTATATGAGAATGCTGTTCATTGTCTACAGCTCAGTGTTCAACACCATAGTGCCCTCAAAGCTCAACCGTAAGCTAAGGACCCTGGGACTAAACACCTCCCTCTGCAACTGGATCCTGGACTTCCTGACGGGCTGCCACACTGATCCTCAACACGGGGGCCCCTCAGGGGTGTGTGCTTAGTCCCCTTCTGTACTCCCTGTTCATCCACAACTGCGTGGCCAAGCACGACTCCAACACCATCAACGATGAGACAATGTATAGGGAGGAGGTCAGAGACCTGGCAGTGTGGTGCCAGGACAACAACCTCTCCCTCAATGTGAGCAAGATGAAGGAGCTGATCGTGGACTACAGGAAACGGAGGGTCGAGCACGCCCCCATTCACATCGACAGGGCTGTAGTGGAGCGGGTCGAGATACCAAGTTCCTTGGTATCCCCATCAACAACAAACTATCATGATCCAAACATACCAAGACAGTTGTGAAGAGGGCATGACAATGCCTAGTCCCCCTCAGGAGACAGAAAAGATTTGGCATGGGTCCCCAGATCCTCAAAAGGTTCTACAACTGAGGGGGCGCTGGTGAGCAGCAACATGTGAAGACAGGTTTTCTCGGGGGGCTCGTGTCCAGGGCAAACAATTTACTATTAATACTTCACCATCACCTCCCCTACCAAGTTAATTTTGTAACATTTAATTAAGAATCAAACCCAACTCAGTAAATGGGCAATTTTTCCTGACATTTTTGGCCTTTTCATCATAAAATGTCGGAACAACAGCCACGAGTCACAAACTTACTTCCAAGGTCAAGGACGGCCTACCATGTTCATAGCTAAACTGCTTCTGGAAATTCTAGGCATCAAATACGCCCCCACCCTTGACCGTGCGCACAGAAGCTTACAGTCCGCACCAAAGAATGGGGAGCCGCCCAGACCCATCATAGTCAAATTCCACTACTTTCAGGAGGATGTTCTCCTTAAGGCATCACGAGCGGCTCCCATCACACACAACGGCCAGAAGATTCTCATTTACCCGGACTACACGGCGGCAGTCATGAAGAAGAGGTCAGCCTTCAACGAGGTGAGGGGGCTCCTACATCGCTGTCTGGACACCAAGTTTGGCATTCTCTACCCAGCAGTGCTGAAAATCACTACTCCCAGAAGACATTCGTGGACCCAACCAGGGCCAAAAAATACATTGTCGCGCACCTACATCCACAGGAGGGCAGGCGACATACAACTAACTAGCCATTGTAGGCCCATACTTTGCCCCTGACCCTACACTAGCCATGCTAAAACGACTAAGGGACCAACTAGTGAACTCAAATACCTCCTTTTATAATATATTTTTTTATTATCCTTCAAATATGCATATTCCCTTCCCTTTGTGTCAACTTGATTATGTTCGCCTTGGATAGAGCCGAGGTTCGGTTTAACATGGTAGTATTTTGCTCTAGTCTAGGAGAGGTAGGCCAGCATAGGGGGCCAAGGTATTCTTTTGAGTATTTTGTTGTTTTTAGCTGTTTTTTCATTTCTTTATATTTTATTACTCTGACCTTTCAGCACACTGGCCATGTGATCGTACTAACATTCATTTCTAATTACTATGACTATGCCTAATTCCCATACTCTAGGCCCCACTTGCTTTATCAGCTGGAACTTAAAAGGAATTAACTATGTGGTCAGTCGTAGTGTATGCTCATCTTAAGTCCGGACATAGTTTATCTCTTGTCCAGCGACCATGATAAACTAAAGAAGCTTACAGTACGCACCAAAGGGGTTTACCAAACATTTCACTCCAACTTTGGTGCTAAAGGCCAGAGGGGCAGCCATCCTTATCAGAAAAGGCACCCCGTTTGTCTCCTCCAAAGTAATTTCAGATACTAATGGCAGATATTTTATAGTGATGGGGAACTTGTTTAGCACACAGGTTGTTCTGGCTAACCTCTATGGTTCTGGCTAACCTCTATGATGCTACATTTTTCTCTGACCTCATTGCAACACTTCCGAACCTTAACTCTCATCATTTGATACGGGGAGGAAATTTCAATTGTGTATTACATCCAAGTCTAGACAGATCCCAACAAGCCCAACAATGTAATTTCAAAATCAGGCGCAGTAATCAACTAATTTGCCTGATCCATGGAGGAGGAGACATCCCACTGCTAAACAGTACTCATTTTTTTCTCCAGTCCCACCACTCATACACTAGGGTTGACATTTTCCTGCAGGATGATATAATTATTCATTTTGTAACTAATAACCAATATCACAGCATCTTTATCTCAGACCATAGCCCTGTCCAGCTAGATATCCACTTTCTTTTTTACAGATCAACTGCACCC
Organism: Brachymystax lenok tsinlingensis; assembly: GCA_030435695.1. NCBI lineage: Eukaryota > Metazoa > Chordata > Actinopteri > Salmoniformes > Salmonidae > Brachymystax > Brachymystax lenok. The sequence continues at coordinate 24,201,909 of CM059790.1, read as the reverse complement.
CTGACGTGTCTCGATCTACTGTGATGGAGTCGTTAAAAGCATATCTAAGGGGCCAAATGATTTCATACACAGCATATGACAACAAACAGCGCACTAGATGCTTATCAGAGCCATCTCAACTCATTCTAGGCAACAGATATGCCTCTTTACCGACTCCTGAACTCTCCAAAGAGAGACTGCTACACCAATCGGAATCTTTCCACTAAACAAATGGAGCAGCTTCTGTTTAAGTCGAGACAGACATTTTATGAACACGGAATGAAAGCTATCAGGTTGTTATCTCACCAGCTTTGAAAATACGCTGCTAGCAGCACCATACCTGACATCTATGTTGCAACTGATTTAATTTCTACCAATCACAAAGAAATCAACAATCAATTTAAGCAATTCTACTCTGCTCTTTACTCCTCAGAGGCTCTTCCTGACACATCTCATATGCATGGATATCTTGACAATCTGGACATCCCCTGTCTCATTTCAGATAAACAAACTAACATGAATAATTCAATAAGTCATGATGAAGCTACTCGGGCAATCCAGTCCATGCAGAGCGGTAAAGCTCCTGGGCCTGATGGCTTCCCTATTGAATTTTATAAAGCATTCTTCTCTAAACTATCCCCTATCCTCAGCTCAATGTACAATGAAGCACATTCTAGTCAGAAATTGCCCCAGACACTTACCCAGGTGACTATTTTGTTTTTGCTTCAAAAGAACAAGAATCCCTAGGCCTAGACTGTGGCTCATACCACCCTATAAGCCTTTTGAGCTGCGATTACAAAATTCTCACTAAGGTCCTCTCGTGCCATTAAGAGACAGTGACGCCAAACTGGATTTATCTCAGGTATTTAATGTTCTTTATTCTGCCCACTCACCTCGACAGCCAGAGGTCATCATCTCTCTTGATGCTGAGAAGGCTTTTGACCGGGTTGAGAGGGAATATCTACAGTTGAAGTCGGAAGTTTACATACACCTTAGCCAAATACATTTAAACTCAGTTTTTCACAATTCCTGACATTTAATCCTAGTAATAAATTCCCTGTCTTAGGTCAGTTAGGATCACCAATTTATTTTAAGAATGTGAAATGTCAGAATAATAGTAGAGATAATTATTTATTTTAGCTTTTGTTTCTTTCATCACATTCCCAGTGGGTCAGAAGTTTACATACACTCAATAAGTATTTTAGTAGCATTGCCTTTAAATTGTTTAACTTGGGTCAAACATTTTGGGTAGCCTTCCACAAACTTCCCACAATAAGTTGGGTGAATTTTGGCCCATTCTTCCTGACAGAGCTTGTGTAACTGAGTCAGGTTTGTAGGCCTCCTTGCTCGCCCATGCTTTTTCAGTTCTGTCCACAAATGTTCTATAGGATTGAGGTCAGGGCTTTGTGATGGCCACTCCAATACTTTGACTTTGTTGTCCTTAAGCCATTTTGCCACAACTTTGGATGTATGTTTGGGGTCATTGTCCATTTGGAAGACCCATTTGCAACCAAGCTTTAACTTCCTGACTGATGTCTTTAGATGTTGCTTCAATATATCCACATAATTTTCCATCCTCATGATGCCATCTATTTTGTGAAGTGCACCAGTCCCTCCTGCAGCAAAGCACCCCCACAATATGATTCTGCCGCCACCCCTGTGCTTCACGGTTGGGATGGTGTTCTTTGGCTTGCAAGCCTCCCCCTTTTTCCTCCAAACATAGCGATGGTCATTATGGCCAAACAGTTCTATTTTTGTTTCATCAGACCAGAGGACATTTCTCCAAAAAGTACGATCTTTGTCCCCATGTGCAGTTGCAAACCATAGTCTGGCTTTTTTATGGCAGTTTTGGAGCAGTGGCTTCTCCTTTCTGAGTGGCCTTTCAGGTTATGTTGATATAGGACTAGTTTTACTGTGGATATAGATACTTTTGTACCTGTTTCCTCCACCATCTTCACAAGGTCCTTTGCTGTTGTTCTAGAATTGATTCGCACTTTTCGCACCAAGGTCTGTTCATCTCTAGGAGACAGAACCCGTCTCCTTCCTGAGTTGTATGACGGCTGCGTGGTCCCATGGTGTTTATACTTGCGTACTATTGTTTTTACAGATGAACGTGGTACCTTCAGGCATTTGGAAATTGTTCCCAAGGATGAACCAGTCTTGTGAAGGCACTGAGTTTGAAGGTAAGCCTTGAAATACATTCACAGGTACACCTCCAATTGACTCAAATGATGGCAATTAGCCTATCAGAAGCTTCTAAAGCCATGACATCATTTTCTGGAATTTTCCAAGCTGTTTAAAGACACAGTCAATTTAGTGTATGTAAACTTCTGACCCACTGGAATTGTGATACAGTGAATTATAAGTGAAATAATCTGTCTGTAAACAATTGTTGGAAAAATTACTTGTGTCATGCACAAAGTAGATGTCTTTAACCAACTTTCCAAAACTCTAGTTTGTTAACAAGAGTGGTTGAAAAGGAATGTGGAGAGCCTGTCTTTTACTTGGTGTAACTTGCATATTTTGGTAAGCAGTCATGTCTGTTCTAGTGGCCATATATTGTGCTGATAAGATTCAACTATAATTATGATACTGATTTAATTTTATTTTACTTTTCCCATTGTTTTAACAAGGCACACCTGTTAATTGAAATGCATTCCAGGTGACTACCTCATGAAGCTGGTTGAGAGAATGCCAAGTGTGTGCAAAGCTGTCATCAAGGCCAAGGGTGGCTACTTTGAAGAATCTATATGTTGATGTGTTTAACACTTTTTTAGTTACTACAGTATATGATTCCATATGTGTTATTTCATAGTGTTGGTGTCTTCACAATTATTATTAATGTAGAAAATAGTAAAAATAAAGAAAAACCCTGGAAGGAGTAGGTGTGTCCAAAGTTTTGACTGGTACTCTAAATCTAATTGAAAATCTATAGCAAGACCTGAAAATGGTTGTCTAGCAATGATTAATTAACAACCAATTTGACAGAGCTTGAAGAATTCTAAAAAGAACAATGTTGCACAATCCATGTGTGGAAAGCTATTAGAGACTTACCCAGGAAGATTTACAGCAGTGATCGCTGCCAAAGGTACAAATTATCGACTCAGGGGTGTGAATACTTATGTAAATGAGATATTTCTGCATTTCATTTTCAATACATTTGCAAAAATGTATAAAAACATGTTTCACTTTGTCATTATGAGGTGTTGTGTTTAGATGGGTGAGAGAATTGATTGTGAATTCAGGCTGTAACACAACAAAATGTGGAATAAGTCAAGGAGTATGAATACTTTCTGAAGGCCCTGTAAATTGTAAAAGCCAGGAGGTTTGTCATTAGTGATCAATACTTTTTCCACCTCTCCTGCACTAACTTGACAAAATTCAAATGTATAATGCTTTTCTTTCATTATTAGTTTTTTTTTAAGCATGAATACGATGCCCCACTTTGCCAATGAAGATATCATTAAAATAATTGGCAACATCAAATGGTTTTGTGATGACTACGCCATCTGATTCTATTGTGTTTCAGGACATAATTTCATTGAACATACTCTTTTTCCATTATTGTTTATATCGTTGATCTTGTCTTCTTCTTCTTTTGTTAATTTTAGTTATTTAGACATAATTTCTAAATTTGCAGTAAGTAAGCCAGTCAGATTCGCAACCATACAGTTTTTCAATTCCTCATCAATCCACGGAGCCTTAACAGTTCTAACAGTCAGTTTCTTAACAGGTGCAGTCTGGAAAAAACACCAGGGCTTGATGGTATACCAGCAGAGGTATATCAGACCTTTTTTTATGTACTCAACGATCCATTATTACCATGTTTTAATTACTACTATAAAAATTGTAGACTTTCAGGTACTCAACAAGAAGGTCCGATTTTATTACTACTGAAACAGGACCCAGGTGGTAAGTATAAAGATCCAGTCCATTTAAAAAACTGGAGGCCTCTAACACTTAAATGTTGTGATGCAAAAATCCTGACAAAATGCATAGCACATTGAATAAAAAAGGTTTTAGCAGATATTTTTCATCCTAATCAGACAGGTTTTTTACATGGATATTGGAGATTATTTATGACAATTACTTGTAACAGTTTAACATTATGAAACATCAAAGATAGCAGGCCTGGTCTTCATAGCAGATTTTGAAAAGGCGTTTGATAAAGTACGACTAGAATGTATAAATGCCTGGATTACTTTAATTTAAGTGAATCTCAAAAAAAAAAAATTGTTAAAGTTATGTACAGCGAACCCAGGTGTAAAATAGTAAATAATGGTTACTTCTCAGAAAGTATTGAGCTTTTAAGAGGAGTAAAACAAGGCTGTCTGTTGTCTCCATATCTATTTATTATGGCCATCGAAATGCTAGCTATTAAAATTAGATCCAACAAGAACATCAAGGGGTTAGAAATCCAGGGGATAAAAACAAAAGTGTCAATGTATGCAGTTTTTTCTTAAGTCCGCAATCTGAATCCCTGCACAGTCTCATTGAAAATCTTGATCACTTTTCTAGCCTCTCTCGACTAAAACCTAATTAGGACAATTGTACCATATTACGTATTTGACCGTTAAAAGAGAGTGTTTACACTACCTTGTAGTTTGCCAATAAAATGGGCGGATGGTGAAGTGGACATACTTGGTATTCATGTTTCAAAAAATATAAATGAACTTACCTCAATCAATTTCAATAGAAAGTTTGCAAAAATAGATACGATTCTGCAACCATGGAGAGGTAAATACTTTTCTATTTATGGAAAAATCACATTGATTAATTATTTGGTCATATCACAGTTTGCTTACTTACTAATGGCGCTGCATACTCCAGACGACTTTTTAAATCATATGAGCAAAAAATATTTCATTTTATTTGGAATGCTAAGCTAGACAAAATTAAACGTGCCTATTTATATAATTAATATGAGTTTGCGGGGATAAAATGATTAAATATTAAAGCATTCAACCTCTCACAAAAAGCTTCACTGATACATCAATTATACTTACCCCAAAATGGTTCTCCAGTACTTTATTAAGAAAGGCTCATCCTTTGTTCAAAAATTGCCTTTGTGACTTTATACAGATTACAACTGCTAATTTCCAACTAATTGAAAAAAATAATAATAATTAAGTATCGCCATTTCTTAAACAAGCCATACAGGGCTGGTTACAATTTCAGTTTTATTCTCCACAAAAGATAGAACAAATATTACAACTAATATTATGGTTAAACTCAAATATACTGATTCATTAAAAAAACATTATTTATGGAAAAAATAAATAAATAAATAATAATATTTATTAATGATATTATGAATAGAAATGATGGAGATATGTAAAATATGAAGCTATTGAAAATATATGGGAATGTCGGCTCAATCCAAACTTATAACCAACTGATTGTTGCATTACCACAAAAATGGAAAAGGCAAGTGGAAGAGGAAGAAGGTAGGGAACTTGCTTGTCTGCCATATATTAAAGATACAAATTGGCTGAAAATAATTGGCATAAATAGAAAAATATACCAGTTTCTTTTGAGGACAAAAATATTAACAGCTGCGCCACACAGGTTGAAAAATAAATGGGAAGAGACTTTATGATGTACAGATTCCATGGCACATGGTTTATGAACGGATACAAAAAACAACACTTGATTCAGCACTTCGAGATCTTCAATTTAAATTATTATACAAAATTCTTGGCACCAACAGAATACTATATATATGGGGCATACAACAATCTCAGCTCTGTAGATTTTGCTGAGAAGAGACAGAATCATTAGGTAATTTATTCTGGTATTGCCCCTATTTAGCCAGTTTGCGCTGTTCTATGAAGGAAGTAGTACACAGCGTTGTACGAGATCTTCAGTTTCCTGGCAATTTCTCCCATGGAATAGCCTTCATTTTTCAGAACCAGAATAGACTGACGAGTTTAAGAAGAAAGAGTTTTGTTTCTGGCCATTATAACCCTGTAATCGAACCCACAAATGCTGATGCTCCAGATACTAAACTTGTCTAAAGAAGGCCAGTTTTATTGCTTCTTTATTACAGTTTTCAGCTGTGCTAACATGATTTCAAAAGGGTTTTCTAATGATCAATTCGCCTTTTAAAATGATAAACTTGGATTAGCTAACACAACGTAACATTGGAACACTGTAATGATAATGCTGATAATGAGCCTCTGTACGCCTATGTAGATAGGGGGGGTTAATATAAAAAATATATATAATTCATAATTGGAAGAAGCAGCAAGGGTCACAGCAAAATCTTTTGTAGGATCTCTTATACACTATTTTATGCTCAGCTTTTGGAATATTGGCTTTCCTGAATATAGCCACTATATTGTGATCACTGCATCCAATGGGTATGGATACAGCTTTAGAACAAAACTCTACAGTATTAGTAAAAATGTGATCAATACATGTGGATGATATAGTTCCTGTAGTGTTTGTAAACAATCAGGTAGTTTGATTAATAACCTAAATAAGATTACAGGCACTGGTTACAGTGAGAAGCTTCCTCTTGAGCAGACAGTGTCACGCCCTGGCCATAGAGACAGTAGAAACTGACTGTTAGCACTTGGTGGTCTATAGCAACACCTAAAATAATAGGCTAGAAGAGGCAGGTGAACCTGCAACCACATTCGGAAGGTATTCAGACCCCTTAACCTTTCCCACATTATATTCTAAAATTGTTATTTTTTAAATTCCTCAATCTACACACAATACCCCATAATGACAGAAGAAAAAACAGATTTTTAGAAATTTTTGCAAATGTATTAAAAACAGATACCTTATTTACATAATTATTCTGACCATTTACTCAATACTTTGAAGCACCTTTTGCAGCAATTACAGCCTCGAATCAGGAGATGCTAGAGAGGTTAGACTTTTGTTTGAATCCGTTACATTTTAGTTATCAGCAAATCAGCCTGCATCTCAAACCAGTTAATCAGAAAGCAACCAGAAGCAAAACACACAAACAACTTGCGGTGAGCAAACAGGCATGTGTTCATAGATGAATAACAGATAAATATTAGGATACAGATTACATATGGATCAATGTTTTCAAATAGTTGTCTCCTATTTAGCTTTCAAACATTATAAATTACCCATGTTTAACCCCTTTTTTGGGGCACTAAAGTACTTCCATATCATAGAGAATGATAGAGGCCTCTAGTGGCCAAAAGCCCGTATTAGTGTAACAGGGTTAGTTATGTTTCCACTTGCCACTTCAGAAATGTGTATCCAATGTTTACCTATTCTAATTGGTTGGTTCAAGACAGATGTCAATAAGGTGTCATTGGCTGTGCTTGCAGATAGGGGGAGATCGCAAATGTAAATTCTTCCCAGTCTGATATTGACATATAAGTAGCAGGTAATGTTATTTTCATATTTACAATGTGTACGATTTTACTATGTACATTTACTGATATACAGTGCCTTCGGGAAGTATTCAGACCCCTTGACCCCGAAACAGGATTGTGTGGAGATCTGGAGAAGGGTACCAAAACATTTCTGCAGCATTGAAGGTCCCAAAGAACACAGTGGCCTCCATCATTCTTAAATGGAAGAAGTTTGGAACCACCAAGACTTCCTAGAGTTGGCCACCCGGCCAAACTGAATAATCGGGGGAGAAGAGAACCCGATGGTCACTCTGACAGAGGTCTAGAGTTTGTCTGTGGAGATGGGAGAACCTTCCAGAAGGACAACCATCTCTGCAGCACTCTACCAATCAGGCCTTTATGGTACAGTGCCCAGACGGAAGCCATTCCTCAGTAAAAGGCATATGACAGCCCGCTTGGAGTTTGCCAAAAGGCACCTAAAAACAAGATTCTCTGGTTTGATGAAACCAAGATTAAACTCTTTGGCCTGAATGCCAAGCGTCACGTCTGGAGGAAACCTGGCACCATCCCTACTGTGGATCATGGTGGTGGCAGCATCATGCTGTAGGGATAATTTTCAGCGGCATGGACTGGGAGAATAGTCAGGATCGAGGGAAAGATGAACGAAGCAAAGTACAGAGAGATCCTTGATGAAAACCTGCTCCAGAGCGCTCAGGACCTCAGACTGAGGCGAATGTTCACATTCTAACAGCACAACGACCCTAAGCACACAGCCAAGACAACGCAGGAGTGGCTCCGGGACAAGTCTCTGAATGTCCTTGAGTGGCCCTGCCATGAACTCAAACATCTCTGGAGGGACCTGAAATTAGCTGTGCAGCAATGCCCCCCATCCAACCTGACATAGCTTGAGAGGATCTGCAGAGAGGAATGGGCGAAACTCCCCAAATACAGGTGTGCGAAGCTTGTAGCGTCATACCCAAGAAGACTCGAGGCTGTAATCGCTACCAAAGGTGCTTCAACAAAGTACTGAGTACAGGGTCTGAATACTTATGTAAATGTGATATTTCAGTTTTTTATTTGCAAACATTTAAAAAAATATATATTTGTAAGAAATTTGCAAACATTTATAAAAACCTGTTTTTGCTTTGTCATTATGGGGTATTGTGTGTAGATTGATGTGACAAAAAAAACAACAATTTAATCAATTTAAGATTAAGGCTGTAACATAACAAAACATACTGCACTGTATGTATGCGGTACCTGTTAGATATTGGGGGCTTCCTGTGATGTACCTTTGCATGTATGATTGCTGTACAAGTGAGTTAGCTAGCATAACCAATATGTAATGTGCGCATTAGCCCTTGCTAATACAGAGTTGTTACAGATTCATGCTATTGATAGCCATCAACATCATCAAGCTATGCACATGTAATGTGCTGTCCTTTTTTTATTGTCACAGGTACTTAAACATATTGTATGTTGTCACATTTCTGTCAATGTTATGATTATTGATTACTACACCCCAGTCTCCTCCCCTTCATCTACACTGACTGAAGTTGATTTAACAGGTGACATCAAAAAGGGATAGCTTTCTCCTGGATTCACCTGTCATAGAAAGAGCAGGTGTTCCTAATATTTTGTACACTCAATGTATACTTCTATTATTTTAAACTGGTACCGGGTTACGTTTAGACGAGTATGTGAAAATGTGACCAATAGCTCTTACCGTTCGGACGCTACAGAAGTTTTTGTGAGAAGGCCAATTTTCAGGTCGCCTGATCTGACCCTGATCTGACAAACACCGCTATCGGTCTGCCACATTCCACCCCATATGCGGAAGGCCGACCTCGGTGGATTGAGATGCATCCCATGCAAACATTTTTAAATATCACTAGCTTAAACAGATGGATTTTTATGGGAATTGTTTTATTATACTAATTTGATTTCTGTGGGGGCGTAGACATCGACTCTAAATGTATGAAATGAAGTAAGGCTCCAGAAATGTAAAACAGCACTTACATAGAGTATTAACCAGTTTTACCCTTGTTCCACTCTTATGTACCTCATTGTAAGTAGTAGTTGTGACTGTATTGCCATGGCACAGGCAGAAGTGGAGGAAATGTTTGCCCCCTAGTCCCCAGCAAGATGGCCATCTCTAAAGGGGGCTGGGCGATTATTATGATGGGAAATCCAATAGCACCTCCTCATCCCGTTTTCTGTCTTTCTAGATTTTTACTGACCCACCCTAAATCCCCATTTAGATTTTACCTCCAAATGAGTGACCTTTTTTTCCCCATTTGAAGACTGCAACCTTTGGACAATTCTGATATGGCAGGTGTAACAGTGAGTTAGCAAGATATCTCTCTGATACTTGTATTTGTCTGTCTGTTTGATAGAGTCAGAAAGAGATTTGACAGGGTTTTAATTGTGTACCAGAGTAATTCCACTCCAGATAGAATGAACTCCCTCTCCGTCTATGTCATACTGGGTGAGCTCCTATACATTTTAATTTTCTCATTGACTAACTAGAATTGTCTTAATTGTTCATATACATTTCCAGTGGTGTAAAGTACTTAAGTAAAAATACTTTCAAGTACTACTTAGTAGTTTTTTGAGGTATCTGTACTTTACTATTTATTTTTTTGACAACTTTTACTTTTACTTCACTACATTCCTAAAGAAAATAATGTACTTTTTACTCCATACATATTCCCTGACACCCAAAAGTATTTTGAATGCTTAGCAGGACTGGAAAATGGTCCAATTCATGCACTTATTAAGAGAACACGTTGTCCCAAATCCCTACCGCTTCTGATCTGGCAAACTCACTAAACACAAATGCATCATTTGTAAATGATGTCTGAGTGTTGGAGTCTGCCCCTGGCTATACGTAAATGTCTTAAACAAGAAAATGATGCTGTCTGCTTTGCTTAATATAAGGAATTTGAAATAATTTATACTTTTACTTTTGATACTTAAGTATATTTAGAACCAAATACTTTTAGACTTTTACTCAAGTCGTATTTTACTGGGTGACTTTTACTTGAGTAACTTTTATTAAGGTATCTATACTTTTACTCAAGTATCCCAATTGGATACTTTTTCCACCACTGTACATTTCAATGGTCAATTATAGTCATTGATAATGTGCATGATGATATAACCAGGTCTGAATTTTGATTAATTGCAGTGCACTCTGCATAGGCTACATTTTTTTATATGTTCAGTGTAGCCTATTAGTTGAATGTGAGAATAGGGTCAAATGTCACTCTTAAGAGAACATGTTTAAGTGGGTTTATTTGAGTGCTATCTACTCTTATATGTTTCTTGCCATAAGCTCCATGACCATGATTGGAGGTTGTGTTGAGTCTTGTTGTGAAGGAAAGGATCAGAAATGGCAGGAAATGACATGCGTGTACATTCCTACTACCCCCATGGGGATGATATCCATCTACAGACTCATTAGAGACTGTTTCCCATTCCTCTGCCCACTAAGTGTATATACAGTAATGTTGTTACTGCTCTATTTCCTCCTCCTGAATAGTAAACAGAGTTAACTTCTGATCAATTATAATTTTTTTCTTCATCAGGTCTAACAGCATTGATGATCCAGGCTACAGACTCTAAAGGTAAAACACACACACATACTCATGTAAACATACACATACTCATATACACACACTCATATACACATACAGAAATGTCCAGAAATAATGAGTTTCCCTCTTTCTCAAAGGGTCTCCCAATATCAGAGTGGTTCTGTCTGTTTGGCCCCCAGGATCAACCATCTACTTAAGGGAATCTGTGGCCCTGAGATGCAGTGTGGAAGCAGGTGCTAACTATTCTTGGACCTATCACTGGTTCAGACACACATCTCACAAACCTGTTACCCCAAACGCTAGACACATGATCAGTGGTGACAGTTACTCCATCACTGGGGTTGCCAAGGCTGATGGTGGTAGCTACTGGTGCCAGGCTGAGCGGAATGGCTCAACCACACCCTTACTCAGTGACCCCACCCATTTGACTGTGTTAGGTGAGACAACCTTCAGTCTAATCACTGTTCACTGATTGGTTGGATGCAATATGCCTACTGCTATTGGTATCAATGCACACATAACCTCATCAAAGATTAGTAGCCATTTGGTGTTATGGCATTAGCAGAGTGAGTAATCCTGAAAATGTCACTCCCACTTATTGTACCCATCTCTCTCGCAGAGCTGACCCCACCCTCTTTGGCAGTGATCCCCAACAGCCGACAGCACTTCCAAGGGGAGCGCTTCTCTCTCCAATGCCCTGCTGTGTCTGAGAGCAACTCCACAGAGAGTAACTCCACAGACTGGACACTGTGGCAGCTCACTGACTTTGGAGTTAGGTCTGGGTGTCAGACACTAGACGGCACTGTCAGGAAGGAGGTTCCTGGAGCATGCAGCCTCTCCTCTCTCTACAGTGGGTTGTACTGGTGTGCGAGCAGCAAATGGCGCAGCAACACGGTCAACATCACAATGAGCTGTGAGCCATATCTGTATCACTGATGTCTGATACATTAGCAGCATTGTGATCATGTGGTTGGGGGGAAATAATGCCATGTGCCTGTGGAGATTATGCATAAGAAAGCAAGTAAGATGCACTATATGTAATGATCTATGCCTATGGTCTAGTGTCTTCTCTTGTGTCTCACAGATGGTTCCATGATCATTGTTTGCCCTGCTCACCCTGTCACAGAGGGAGATCAGGTGACTCTGCACTGCCAGTACTTGTTCCACAAACCTAACCAGACCACCTTCTACAAAGAAGGAGTAGAGGTTGTTTCTCTGAACGTCACAGAGATGACCATTGGCAATGTGACCAGTGCAGACGAGGGCTTCTACAAGTGTGCTGAACCTGAGGAGAAGTTGGAGAGCCCAGAGTGTTGGCTGTCTGTGAGAAGTAAGACCAAACGGTTGGGCACAACTGCGGCCCAAATATTTTACTGCCTCCCAATACTGCTTGAAATACAGATAAACTTCATTTTATGTTGCATTGATTTTTTATGCCTTTATTTTAGGGAACTCCACCTCAGAAGAGAGAAAAACTTTGTCTTCTGAAGGTACAGTGTCTACACATATAACCCTACAATCACCTCAAACCCCCTCCTCCAACACACACACGCATGTGCGCGTGCACACTCAACATATATGGTTTCATGTTTTTCCCCATTCAGGTACCTGGATATGGGTGTTGCTGTTCTGTTGCATTGTGGTTGTCCTGTTGCTTATTCCTGTTGTTATGTTACTGGTTCGTCACTACAGGTTAGTTGTTATTACCTTCAACAAATATCTCTGTTTACTAATCACATTCAATGGACATAGAAACACTCTGTAGTAAGCAGTAAACACTGTATGTGTCACTAACCAGCCTGTTATTGGGTTCAAGGTCACGTATGTGGTGCACCCGTAGCTGTTTCTCCTCCAAAGAAGGGCCACCCCCAGGAGAGGCACCCCAGACCAAGCAGGATGTGACTGAGGTACAGTGGGATCTGGCCTGGATGGAGATGGCCAACCTGTTGGACAAGCAGCAGTACCCTGCCACTGCCAGCTAAACTCAATCACTCAAACCAGAGACTAGTGTGCTTTACACTATACAGAAGATACCAGCGGAGGCTGGTGGGAGAAGCTATAGGAGGACAGGCTCACTATTGGCATAAGTGGAATAAACGGAACGGAGTCACACGCAGTTTCCATATGTTTGATGTGTTTGATACTGCTCCATTTATTCCATTCCAGCCATTACAATGAGACTGTCCTCCTATAGCTCCTCCCACAAGCCTCCTCTGGTACAAACATATTACTTATCCTTTGTATCTGTTTCTCACTGTTTCTGTTTCTCACAATAGTTTTTCTTTTATCTGGTCAAGCAATAAAGAGGATGTACAGTATGAGTTAAAATACGATTGTGTACAAGTACAATTTTTCCATCTGTATCATTAAAGTCACTCCACCTTCATGTTACACCTTTAAGTGAACTACTGATGAGTATCAGTAATGCCATTTCTGTACACTAAATCCCTTCCATTTACTGTAAGGTACCTCTCTGCTTATGAATAGGCTTTCATTTGGCTGCTTGAGAATTTAAAAAAAGAAACAGGTGTGAAATAGTAATGCAGAAAAAAACACATTTTCTATTTAACATGAAATCTGAGGCTTACTGGGAGAAAATTCATTTTCACAGATATCTGCACAGCTCTAAGACACCATGGTCACTACTGTTAAAACAGAAGAGTGATTGCAACAGCTGGTGAGATTAACAATACTTTCAAATGTATTTTACTCACATTATTGTCCTATTGTTTAACTGGTATTTAATATCCAAAAGCATTGACTTTAGCATAGTAAATATAAGAATTTACACAAACACAGTTTTGCTTGTTTAAAGGATCCAACCCTTTTTTTTTTTTTTTGCCTAAAATGACATACCCAAATCAAACTGCCTGTAGCTCAGGACATGAAGCAAGGCTATGCGAATTCCATTTGAAAGGAAACACTTTGAAGTTCATGGAAATGTGAAATGAATGTAAGAGAATATAACACATTAGATCTAGTAAAAGATAATCCAAAGGAAAAAAACTGCATATTTTTTTTGTACCATCATCTTTGAAATGCAAGAGAAAGGCCATAATGTATTATTCCAACCCAGGCGCAATTTAGATTTTGGCCACTAGATGGCAGGAGTGTATGTGCCATGTGTTAGACTGATCCAATGAACCATTGCATATCTGTTCAAAATGTTGTATCAAGACTGCCCAAATGTGCCTAAATGGTTTATTAATACATTTTCAAGTTAATAATTGTGCACTCTCTTCAAACAATTATTTCACTGTAATAGCTATTGTAAATTGGACAGTGCAGTTAGATTAACAAGAATTTAAGCTTTCTGCCCATATCAGATATGTCTATGTCCTGGGAAATGTTTTTGTTACTTACAACCTCATGCTTATCACATTAGCCTATGTTAGCTCAACCGTCCCGCAGGGGGGACACCGATCCTGTAGAGGATTATTAAACAAATGTGGGTTCTACTGACAATTGAGATGTACAAACTATGGCATAAGGTGGTGACAAGCAGATAAGAGACCATCTGTAATTTAAATTAAAACATTAATGAGCAAGCTACGACGGACGTAGTCAATGTAACTATTTGTTCAGCACTTGAAATGTACAGCGACAGAATTCAGAACATGGGCTGTTCTTACAGTGTACTCCCTGTACAAGTTAGAACCGCATGAGAAATAAATGGGGCATATAAACAGACAATGAAAGCTCTTACAATATTCAGTGATTACATTTCTCTAAAACGTGTTGTAGGCTATTTGTGCACCACCAAGTTAGAACAGTAGGCGAAATTAAGAGGTGAAAATAGACCAAATTATTAGCACATTGAACGCCGTTGGGGTCTTTGTGTGACAGAAAAGATACACGTCATATAACACTATATGACGCGTTAAATAACACAATTCTATTATAGAATGTTGTGTGTGCTTAATTTGCACGTGCAAGCCAAGGACCACCAATACTATTAGTAGCACTGTCAAAGCCGTACAAAAAAGTAGCCAAACACGCACACACAGGGCCACGAACGATGTGTTTACAATACCGCGTTAGTGAAAATAGACAATTAGTAGGGTGTGGCACATGCGATACTAACAGCTTGCTACACAATATACACTTAGTATTACTTTCTTAGCTACAGTATACATTTCTCCCTAGCATATTACATAATTTATGCAGCAGCATACAAGGCATTTTTGGACTCACCTTTTGAAGGTGGCGCAACGGTCCTTTGTGGGCAAATTTTGTCAACAAAATTTGTCATCAAAGTCTGGCATTCTCTGGATTTATGGTGGGAACTCGGAAAAAAGCACAGCAACTCCATTGAATAGCAGGCTAACATTTGTGGTTTCTTTGCTACGCTTGCAGTTAGCCACATATTCCTTCCAAACAACTCATTGTTGTGTAATCTTTATGTACAATTGCCGAGCGCCGATACGTTTTATCTATAATTTCTCTTCATTATTTGTCTTCCTCCCTCTTACAAGGATTAAAAAGGATTTGCCAGTAGATTATCGACTTGATGACAATTGATGATGACTTCTTGCTAAGACTTTGAAAGTAAATCCAATAAAAGCTACTGTAGATATAACGAAATTTGATGTCATTCTATCTGTGGCATGAGGAGGTATTCTCAATGTTTTGTATACTCATACTGTTAGAGTTGCGAATATCAAATCTGGTATCAGGACAAAAGGTGACACAGAGTCACCAAGTAAGTTCTAAGTCTTTTTATTCACTCAAGCTATAAATGGTAAATGCAATCTTCGTATATACGGGTTCAATGTAGTACCATGCAGGGTTAACAGAGAACTGGCCAACACCCTAAAAGGTTCTTGTTAAATACCCTAACAGTGTTAGTTCCTGCTTCATGAGCTGGCCTGTCAGGGTAGAGACTGGGCGTGGTTTAGACTTGCCCAGCCTATCGGTGGCGCACAGGCTGGTCCCAGCCCCTTGGCGCTTCAGCTGTCCGGGGTTACTGAAGCCACAGGCTCAGTCCTGTTCCTGTCTCAACCCAAAACTGACTGTCTGCTGTCTGCAACATTGTTTCCATGAATGTGTCAATATCTTCAACATACTGTTCTCGCTCAAGGTTAATCACCGCCTTTCAGCTAGTCACACCATATGTTTCACAACCTTAGCTCATACACATTCATGTGTAGCAAAGAAACATATTCTCAAACCTAACAATACTATTCTTGGCAGTATATTCCAGTGTGTTATATATAATTCTATAGTAAGTAGTGTATTATTCTATAGTAAACTGTATACTTTTTTCATGTGGGATTGTCACGATCACCGGCTTGTTCTATCCAAATGGTGCTATCACTTTGGATAGAACAAGCTGCGCGAGCACCTAGACTGACCCCCCCATTGCTCAATCATATTTGGTGATTACATAATTATGCATCGTTCACTTCTACTCACTCATCAACTCACCCATTCTCCACCTTCCTCCCCATCATACTTTACTTCATTTATTTAATCTGTTATATGTTTGAAATTAGTTTTGGTATAGTTTACGTTCAGATTCGAGGCAATTACCGGGGTGATTATCAACTGGCAACGGCACCTTCAATGCAGTGGCGGTCAGTGCCATTTAGGAAAGACGATCTTTGTTTTTATGAGCGTGGCCTTATTTCTATTACAGCCTAATGAATGACTGTCATTCATTTTCCATTCACCTAGTTCAATGTAACAGCGATAGGTTTATGCTACTACAGTGAGGGAAAAAAGTATTTGATCCCCTGCTGATTTTGTACGTTTGCCCACTGACAAAGAAATGATCAGTCTATTTTTTTAATGGTAGGTTTATTTGAACAGTGAGAGACAGAATAACAACAAAAAAATCCAGAAAAACGCATGTGAAAAATGTTATAAATTGATTAGCATTTTAATGAGGGAAATAAGTATACACAAGGGGGTACCGGTACAGAGTCAATATGCCAATGTGCGGGGGGCACCGGTGTCGAGGCAATTGAGCTAATTGTGTACATGTACTGTAGGTAGAGTTATTAAAGTGGCTATGCATAGATAATAACAGAGAGTAGCAGCGTAGTGGTGGTGGGGGTGCAAATAGTCTGGGTATCCATTTGAATAGCTGTCCAGGAGTTTTATGGCTTGGGGGTAGAAACTGTTTAGAGACTTTTCAGTCTCCTGAAGGGGGAATAGGTTTTGTCATGCCCTCTTCACGACTGCCTTGGTGTGCTTGGACCATGTTAGTTTGTTGGTGATGTGGACGCCAAGGAACTTGTAGCTCTCAACCTGCTCCACTACAGCCCCATCGATGAGAATGGTGGCGTGCTTGGTCCTCCATTTCCTGTAGTCCACAATCATCTCCTTTGTCTTGATCACGTTGAGGGAGAGGTTGTTGTCCTTGCACAACATGGTCAGGTCTCTGACCTCTTCCCTATAGGCTGTCTCATCGTTGTCGCTGATCAGGACTACCACTGTTGTGTCATCAGCAAACATAATGATGGTGTTGGAGTCGTACCTGGCCGTGCAGTCATGAGTGAACAGAAAGTACAGGACCAGACTGAGCACGCACCCCTGAGGGGACCCAGTGTTGAGAATCAGTGCGGCAGATGTGTTGTTATCTACCCTTCCTACCTGGGGGCGGCCCGTCAGGAAGTCCAGGATCCAGTTTCAGAGGGAGGTGTTTAGTCCCAGGGTCCTTAGCTTAGTGATGAGCTTTGAGGGCACTATGGTGTTGAACGCTGAGCTGTAGTCAATGAATAACATTCTCACATAGGTGTTCCTTTTTTCCTGGTGGGAAAGGGCAGTGTGGAAAGCAATAGAGATTGCGTAATCTGTGGATCTGTTGGTACGGTATGCAAATTGGAGTGGGTCTAGGGTTTCTGGGATAATGGTGTTGATGTGAGCCATGACTAGCCTTTCAAAGCATTTCATGGCTACAGACATGAGTGCTACGGGTCGGTAGTCATTTAGGCAGGTTACCTTAGTGTTCTTGGGCACAGGGACAATGGTGGTCTGCTTAAAACCTTTTAGGGATCATTGGGGCGCTACCCTAATCCCGACACTACCCGGAAAAATGTAAGGCGCCAAATTCAAAATCCAAAAGTAGAATTATAAAACATTCATCAATATACAAGTGTTGCATACTCTTCAAAAGTGTTACAAGTGTTGCATACTCTTGGCAATCTCACAGCGTTGTCAGATTTCAAAAAGGCTTTATGGCGAAAGCAGAACATTTGATTGTCTGAGGACAGCGCCCCGCATATTTTCTGCATTAGCATAATTTCATAACCAGCACGGGTCTCACAAAACACATAAAAAGAGCTAAAATAAATGGCTTACCTTTGATGATCTTCTGCTGAGGGCAATCCGAAGTGTCCAAGCAAGACATCCAATGTTCCTTTTGTTAGAAAAAGTATTTGTTTATATCCATAAATCTCTGTTTGATTGGCGCATTATGTTCAGAAAATCCACCGTCCACTCGCCCATTGTACAGGGAAGAAAAAGCGTTCAAAATATACCTATCAACTTTGTCCAAACAAATCAAACATTGTTTATAATGTATCCTTAGGTACACTTTTATGTATATTAACTATAATATTTCACACGGATAATAACCTGGGCGATAGAAAAGTAAAATCCCAAGGCGCGCACTCACGGTCTAGTGCGCAAAACACAAAAGGCACTTCTTCCCTCCACTTACATAATCTTCTTCTATCCGGTTGTTATTCAAGGTAAACTCATCCAATCTTGTATAAAGACTGTTGACATCTAGTGGAAGCCATAGGTACTGCAACCTGGGTCCTGGGTTAAAGCAGATCCCATAGACAACCATTGGAAAAGAGGGCATGTCACAAAAGAAATTATCATGACAGAAATTCCTCTGGTTTTTGCCTGCCATATCAGTTCTGTTACATTCACAGACATTATTTTAACAGTTTTAGAAACTTCAGAGTTCTATCCAATAGTACTAATTAGTACTGTGCATACCCTAGTTTCTGAGCCTGAGTGGCAGGCATTTTACTTTGGGCACGCCAGACCCTCCAAAACCGACACCACTGCTGCCGCTCCCTAACAAGTTAAAACATGTTGGTATTACAGACTCAGACAGGGAGAGGTTGAAAATGTCAGTGTATATACTTGCCAGTTGGCCAGCGCATGCTCAGAGTACACATCCTGGTAATCTGTCTGGCCCAACGGCCTTGTGGATGTTGACCTGTTTAAAGGTCTTACTCACATCGGCTGCGGAGAGCGTGATCACACAATTGTCCAGAACAGTTGATGCTCTCATGCATGTTTCAGTGTTACTTGCCTCGAAGCGAGCATAGTTGTTATTTAGCTCGTCTGGTAGGCTCATTATTTAGCTCGTCTGCTTCTCCTTCATTTTGGATAAAATATGCTTTTCAAAACTGTTCAACTTTTGTCTTTCTCTCTCTTTGAGTCAACTACTCAACACATTTTATGCACTGCAATGCAAGCTAGCTGTAGCTTATGTTTTCAGTACTAGATTCATTCTCTGATCCTTTGATTGGGTGGACAACGTCAGTTCATGCTGCAAGAGCTCTGATAGGTTGTAGGACGTCCTCCGGAAGTTGTCATAATTACTGTGTAAGTCTATGAGGCTCCTAGGTTTTGTATTGAAGTCAATGTACCCAGAGGAGGACGGAAGCTAGCTGTCCTCCGGCTACCCCATGGTGCTACCCTACAGAGTGCTGTTGAGGCTACTGTAGATCTTTATTGCAAAAGAATGTATTTTAGTCAATTATTTATTTGGTATATATTAATTTAATATAGTTTTATCTAAAAAGGATAACTTTTTAAATGTTTTACCATTTTTATTCTGTTTGTGATATTCAAATTCTAACAACGACAGTGTGCTAAATACAGTAGATGTATTTAGAACAGAGGGGGGCATTACTTTTTTTTTTTTTCATGAGCAAATAACTGCTTTAGCAGTTTTAGTGTTAACGACTTTCCTTTTGTGCTGCTTAGTGCTCACTGTGTTTGTTTTTCATTCCTTTCTCATCCCTGTATTGTAGCCTACAGTAGGTTTAATCATTCTTAGCATGCCTCTTATTGATAAGAGCTCTTCATATCTTTGAAATGTGTTACTGGAAGGCTGGGTTGAGAAAGAAACCAGAGAACTTTTACAGACACATAGATAATGACTTTATCTCTACATCTCTGCTATTGTAACATAATAAAGTGCAGGGATCTTTGCTGAAGCTGTCTTAGAGATAGCCCATGCTCAATGTGAGATGACGTTATGCAACATATGACGGTATACACATGCATCCACACACACTCTTCAGTGTACCTTAACATGATGCCAGATCTGTGAGATTCCTTGGACTATCAGTGGCATCAGTAATAAACACAACATGACTGTGCACTGGACTGAGAAACACACTCACAGAGACTGTGCTCTGTACACAGAGATAATACGCTCGTATGTACCGTTGGTGTTAGGAACGTGCTCATGTGTATTGTCTGTGTGAAGATGTTTGAGATGGGCGTGTGTGTGCGACTGAGACTTCAAAACTTGCTCTGTACTGCCCTCTAGCCTCACCTCACATAAGTGTCTCAATCTTTCCCAGGTCCGTCTGAAAGTTGGTGTAGGGATTCTGCCGCTGACCAGGAGCTCTTCAGGTACAGTGTGTGTATGAATACAGAATATCCGCGCTTTAGAAGGTTCTGTGGTATATCAGACTTTCTGTTTACTGAATGGAAAAAACAACTCAGCATCTTTTCTGTCTGTGATATGATTGAGCTATCGATGGAAAAGATCTCTGTGTTGCAGTCTGAACTACAGTCCTGCAACCAACTGCTGGAGCCTCAGAGCAAATGTACGTACACACTTTAAGTGTAGAGTGTATGTTTGGTTTTGTTATCTATCTATGACTATTGTAAACCTGTCATACAATTGTTGTAAGAAGTTTTGACAAGCTGAATGTACCGAGCTGTCTGTTTAAACTACTAGCACACAGCTCGGACACCCATGCATACCCCACAAGACATACCACCAGAGGTCTTTTAACAATCCTCAAAGTCCAGAACAGTCCACAAAGTCCAGAACAGACTATTGGTGTCACAACTTCCGCCGAAGTCGGTCCCTCTCCTTGCTCGAGCGGCGTTCGGCGGTCGATGTCACCGGTTTTCTAGCCATGGCCGATCCATTTTTCATTTTCCATTGTTTTTGTCTTGTTTTACACACCTGGTTTCGATCCCACAATTACTTGTTCATTATTTAACCCTCTGTTCCCCCATGTTTGTTTGTGAGTGATTGTTTGTTTTTATGCAATAGGTCCGTTAGTTGTGGGCTCTGTATTTTGAGATGTATTTTGTGAACATTTGAGTAAATACGTGTATTACTCAATTCTGCTGTCCTGCGCCTGACTCCTCTACACCAGCTACACACAGGATATTTTTACAGAATCACTCACCCAAACGAATGGAGTCAGCAGGAGCAGACGCCCTCCCTTTGGCGGTAGAGGAGCGCATCCAGCAGCACGCGACCATGTTGCAACGTCTGGGCACCGCCATGGATCGCGTGCTGCAGACGATGGATAGATGGGAGAGAGAAGTAGGTCTTCCAGCGCCTCCAGCAGCCCTTCTACAGCAGGCCCCACTGTCCACCCCTCCTTCACCCAGTCCCAGCGGGATTCAGCTCGCGCTCCCGAAGGAGTATGATGGGACGGCTGCCGGATGCCAGGGGTTCCTACTCCAGCTGGAACTATACCTGGCGACTGTCCACCCAGCTCCTTCGGGACGTGAGAGCGTGTCCGCCCTTGTCTCCTGCCTCTCAGGCAAAGCCCTGGAGTGGGCCAACGCCGTATGGAGTGAAGGAGACGCTGCGTTGGACCATTACGCAGAGTTCACCCATCACTTTCGGGCAGTTTTCGACCACCCGCCTGAGGGTCGAGTGGCGAGTGAACGTCTGTTCCATCTGAGGCAGGGGACGAGGAGCGTGCAGGATTTCGCTTTGGACTTTCGGACCCTGGCCGCCAGCGCGGGATGGAACGACAGGGCCCTGATCGATCACTACCGGTGCAGTTTGCGTGAGGACGTCCGTCGGGAGTTGCCTGCCAAGACACCACCCTCACGTTGGACCAGTTGGTGGACCTGTCCATCCGGCTGGACAACCTGCTGGCTACCCGCAGACGTCCGGATCGGGGCCTGTCAGTTCCATCCACCAGCACCTCCGCTCTGACGCACATGGAGCTGGGAGGTGCTGCACTTAGGGCGACCGGAGGAGGGGCCATTCCCTGCACCATCTGTAGCCGCAGAGGGCACACTGCTGGTCGGTGGTGGGGGGGTTCCTCAGGGAGTCGAGGCAGCAGGCAAGGCATTATCGTGTCACCCCAGGTGAGTCGGCACCCGAGCTCACCCAGAGCCCCCTGTTGCTCACATGTATGTGTTTATTACATTTCCTGAGTTTTCCCCACATTCCCAGCATAAGGCGCTCATAGATTCAGGCCCAGCTGGGAATTTTATTGACCGTTCATAGATTAGGGATCCCCATTGTTCCTGTGGATATGCCCTTCCCTGTGCCCGCCGTAGATAGTCGACCATTAGGGTCAGGGCTGATTAGGGAGGCCACCGCTCCACTAGACATGGTTACGCAGGAGGGTCACAAGGAGAGAATCAGTCTCTTCCTTATTGATTCTCCTGCGTTTTCTGTGGTGCTGGGCCTACCCTGGTTGGCCTGTCATAACCCCACCATTTTGTGGCAAAAGAGGGCTCTCAAGGGGTGGTCACGAAAGTGTTCAGGGAGGTGTGTAGGGGTTTCCATCAATGCGACTACGGTGTAAAGTCCAGACCAGGTCTCCACCGTGCGCATTCCCTCAGAATATGCCGATTTGGCTCTCGCCTTCTGTAAGAAGAAGGCGACTCAATTACCACCCCATCAATGGGGGGATTGTGCGATAAATCTCATGGTAGACGCAGCACTTCCCAGGAATCACATGTATCCTCTGTCACAGGAGGAGACAGCGGCTATGGAAACATATGTCTCCGAATCCCTGGGGCAGGGATACAGTGGGGCAAAAAAGTATTTAGTCAGCCACCAATTGTGCAAGTTCTCCAACTTAAAAAGATGAGAGAGGCCTGTAATTTTCATTATAGGTACACTTCAACTATGACAGACGAAATGAGAAAAAGAAATCCAGAAAATCACATTGTAGGATTTTTAATTTATTTATTTGCAAATTATGGTGGAAAATAAGTATTTGGTCAATAACAAAGTTTCTCTCAATACTTTGTTATATACCCTTTGTTGGCAATGACAGAGGTCAAACGTTTTCTGTAAGTCTTCACAAGGTTTTCACACACTGTTGCTGGTATTTTGGCCCATTCCTCCATGCAGATCTCCTCTAGAGCAGTGATGTTTTGGGGCTGTCGGCTGGGCAACACAGACTTTCAACTCCCTCCAAAGATTTTCTATGGGATTGAGATCTGGAGACTGGCTAGGCCACTCCAGGACCTTGAAATGCTTCTTACGAAGCCACTCCTTCGTTGCCCGGTCGGTGTGTTTGGGATCATTGTCATGCTGAAAGACCCAGCCACGTTTCATCTTCAATGCCCTTGCTGATGGAAGGAGGTTTTCACTCAAAATCTCACGATACATGGCCCCATTCATTCTTTCCTTTACACGGATCAGTCGTCCTGGTCCCTTTGCAGAAAACAGCCCCAAAGCATGATGTTTCCACCCCCATGCTTCACAGTAGGTATGGTGTTCTTTGGATGCAACTCAGCATTCTTTGTCCTCCAAACACGACGAGTTGAGTTTTTACCAAAAGGTTCTATTTTGGTTTCATCTGACCATATGACATTTTCCCAATCCTCATCTGGATCATCCAAATGCTCTCTAGCAAACTTCAGACGGGCCTGAACATGTACTGGCTTAAGCAGGGGGACACGTCTGGCACTGCAGGATTTGAGTCCATGGCGACGTAGTGTGTTACTGATGGTAGGCTTTGTTACTTTGGTCCCAGCTCTCTGCAGGTCATTCACTAGGTCCCCCGTGTGGTTCTGGGATTTTTGCTCACCGTTCTTGTGATCATTTTGACCCCACGGGGTGAGATCTTGCGTGGAGCCCCAGATCGAGGAAGATTATCAGTGGTCTTGTATGTCTTCCATTTCCTAATAATTGCTCCCACAGTTGATTTCTTCAAACCAAGCTGCTTACCTATTGCAGATTCAGTCTTCCCAACCTGGTGCAGGTCTACAATTTTGTTTCTGGTGTCCTTTGACAGCTCTTTGGTCTTGGCCATAGTGGAGTTTGGAGTGTGACTGTTTGAGGTTGTGGACAGGTGTCTTTTATACTGATAACAAGTTCAAACAGGTGCCATTAATACAGGTAACGAGTGGAGGACAGAGGAACCTCTTAAAGAAGAAGTTACAGGTCTGTGAGAGCCAGAAATCTTGCTTGTTTGTATGTGACCAAATACTTATTATTGCAAATAAATTCATTAAAAATCCTACAATGTGATTTTCTGGATTTTTTTCCCTCATTTTGTCTGTCATAGTTGAAGTGTATACAGTTACTCGCTGCCTCTTATAGCCAGTGCGATAGAGTCAATGCACGGGGCGCGCTTCTTCACAAAATTGGATCTCAGGAGCGCTTATAACCTGGTGCGTATCCGGGATGGGGACGAGTGGAAGACGGCATTTAGTACCACCTCCGGGCACTATGAGTACCTCGTCATGCCGTACGGGTTTATGAATGCTCCATCAGTCTTCCCTGCCTTTGTTGACGAGATTTTCCGGGACCTGCACAGGCAGGGTATAGTGGTGTATATCGACGACATTTTGATATACTCCGCTACACGCACCGAGCATGTGTCCCTGGTGCACAGGGTGGTTGGTCGACTGTTGGAGCATGACCTGTACGTCAAGGCTGAGAAATGTCTGTTCTTCCAACAGTCCGTCACCTTCCTAGGGTACCGCATTTCTAGGTCAGGGGTGGAGATGGAGTGTGACCGCATTTCAGCCGTGCGTAATTGGCCAACTCCCACCACGGTAAAGGAAGTGCAGCGGTTCCTAGGGTTTGCCAACTACTACCGGAGGTTTATCCGGGGCTTTGGTCAGGTAGCGGCTCCAATCACCTCACTGCTGAAGGGGGGGACCGGTGCGACTGCAGTGGTCGGCTGAGGCGGACAGGGCTTTTGGTCACCTGAAGGCTCTGTTTACCTCGGCTCCCGTGCTGGCTCATCCAGATCCCTCTTTGGCGTTCATAGTGGAGGTGGACACGTCCGAGGCTGGGATAAGAGCTGTGCTCTCTCAGCGCTCGGGTACGCCACCGAAGCTCCGCCCCTGTGCCTTCTTTTCGAAGAAGCTCAGCCCTGCGGAGAGAAACTATGACGTGGGGGACCGGTAGCTATTGGCTGTCGTCAAGGCTCTGAAGGCGTGGAGACATTGGCTTGAGGGGGCTAAACACCCTTTTCTCATCTGGACTGACCCCCGCAATCTGGAGTACATCCGGGCGGCAAGGAGACTGAACCCTCGCCAGGCAAGGTGGGCCATGTTTTTTTACCTGTTTTGTTTTCACCCTGTCCTACCGACCAGGTTCCCAGAATGCTAAGGCAGATGCACTGTCCCGGATGTATGACACAGAGGAGCAGTCCATGGATCACACTCCCATACTCCCGGCCTCCTGCCTGGTGGCACCGGTAGTGTGGGAGCTGGACGCGGACATCGAGCGGGCGTTACGTACACAGCCCACTCCCTCTCAGTGTCCAGCTGGGCGTCTGTACGTTGTCTGCTGTCCGCGACCGGTTGATCTATTGGGCCCACACGTCAGCCTCCTCTGGTCATCCTGGCATCGGTCGGACAGTGCGCTGTCTTAGTGGGAAGTACTGGTGGTCCACCTTGGCCAAGGACGTGAGGGTTTATGTTTCCTCCTGCTCGGTGTGCGCCCAGTGCAAGGCTCCTAGGCACCTGCCCAGTGGGAAGTTACAACCCCTACCCATTCCACAACGGCCGTGGTCGCACCTGTCAGTGGACTTCCTGACTGATCTTCCTCCCTCACAGGGCAACACCACGATTCTGTTCGTTGTGGATCGGTTTTCTGAGTCCTGCCATCTCCTCCCTTTGCCCGGTCTCCCAACGGCCCTACAGACTGCGGAGGCCCTGTTCACACACGTCTTCCGGCACTACGGGGTGCCTGAGGATATAGTCTCTGATCGGGGTCCCCAGTTCACGTCCAGGGTCTGGAGGCCGTTTATGGAGCGTCTGGGGGTCTCGGTCAGCCTTACCTCAGGTTTTCACCCCGAGAGTAACGGGCAGGTGGAGAGAGTAAACTAGGATGTGGGTAGGTTTCTGCGGTCATATTGCCAGGACCGGCC
Source organism: Brachymystax lenok tsinlingensis (assembly GCA_030435695.1). Lineage (NCBI taxonomy): Eukaryota > Metazoa > Chordata > Actinopteri > Salmoniformes > Salmonidae > Brachymystax > Brachymystax lenok. The sequence continues at coordinate 24,175,680 of CM059790.1, read as the reverse complement.
GGGGGAGTGGGCGGCGTTCATCCCATGGGCAGAGATGGCCCCAAACTCACTCCGCCACTCCTCCACTAACCTCTCTCCCTTCCAGTGTGTACTGGGGTATCAGCCGGTTCTGGCACCTTGGCATCAGAGCCAGATCGAGGCTCTTGCGGTGGACGAATGGTTTAAGCGCTCGGAGGAGACCTGGGACGCCGCTCATGTGCACCTGCAACGGGCCGTGAGGCGGCAGAAGTCGAGCGCCGACCGCCACCGCAGTGAGTCCCCGGTGTACACACTGGGGGACCGGGTCTGGCTCTCGACCCGAAACCTGCCCCTCCGCCTGTCCCTGCCGGTAGCTGGGTCCTGAGGAGATTGAGGAGACTTAGTCCTGAGGAGACTGAACGAGGTATGCTACAGGTTACATTTTACCTCAGATTACCGTATTAATCCCTTGTTCCATGTGTCTCTCCTCAGGCCGGTGGTGGCTGGTCCACTCGAGGGGGCCCCGGCGTATGCTGTTCAAGCCATCATGGACTCGAGGCGCCGGAGGAGGGGCCTTCAGTACCTCATGGAGTGGGAGGGGTACGGTCCGGAGGAGAGATGCTGGGTGCCGGTGGAGGACATTCTGGACCCTTCGTTGCTGTGGGAGTTCCACCGTCTCCATCCGGATCGCCCTGTGCCTCGTCCTCCGGGTCGCCCACGAGGCCGGTGTTGGCGCGCTGCTGGAGCTGGGCATCAAGGGGGAGGTACTGTCACAACTTCCGACGACGTCGGTCCCTCTCCTTGCTCGGGCGGTGTTCGGCGGTCGACGTCACCGGTTTTCTAGCCATGGCCGATCCATTTTTCATTTTCCATTGTTTTAGTCTTGTTTTACACACCTGGTTTCAATCCCACAATTACTTGTTCATTATTTATCCCTCTGTTCCCCCATGTTTGTTTGTGAGTGATTGTTTGTATGTAATGGGTCCGTTAGTTGTGGGCTCTGTATTTTGAGATGTAGTGGTGTAATAATGTTATATGATGTACTGTTTTATCTTTTGTTTTATGTGTGACATAAGTGCCTTAATGTGTTTGGACCCCAGGAAGAGTAGGACTGTACTATCTCCCCAAGTTGGAAGAAGTGTCCTTGAAGACCAACCGTCTCCTTGCCTTTCTCTTTTGATCAGTTTTATTGTGGTAATACATTGCAATCTTTTTAATACTGTTAGGAGTTTTCTTTTAACTTAATATGCAGAAATATCCAAACCCCTCTGACATTCAACCCCTGACTTCCTGCCTGAAGCTGACCCACCTTGATGTTCGTGGCAACCCTGTCACTCAGATTGCCAACATCCAATCTGAGTTGTCCGAGCTACTGCCCTACGTCACTGACCTCCTGATCTGATTGGGAAAACGGCAGGGCACATTCTAAGTTTCCCTTAGACACAGATCTAGGATCAGCTTATCCTACCCCCAAATCCTAACCATAACTATTCTAAATGGAAAACTGACATTAGATCAGTATCTAGGGGCAACTTCCACCTATTCCCGACATACTACCATCAGCAGAATCTGTTTGTGTGTGTCTATATTTGTGGGCATGCATGTATATGAGAAGCAGGGGGGTTCTTAGGGCTAGTGGGCAGTATCCTGAATTTCCGCCTGTCTGACGTGCCCAAAGTAAACTGCCTGTTACTCAGGTCCAGAGGCTAGAATACGCATATAATTGGTAGCATTATAGAAAACACTGTTAAACTGTTAAAATCATGTCTGTGAGTATAACAGAATTGATATAGCAGGCAAAAATCCAAAGAAGATTCAACCTAATATTTTGTTCTCCCAGGCTCTTCCAATGTAAAGCTATTGAAAAATCAAATTTCCGCCTCCCAAATTGCAGTACCTATGGCTTCCACTAGATGTCAACAGTCTTTATACAAGGTTTCAGGCTTTTTTTTTTTAAAACAAACAAGTAGTTGTAGTTTTTCCAAGGGGAGCTCATTTTTTTATCCTTTTTCTGCATGTTGAACGAGTGGATTACTGAAATTAATGGCGCCAACTAAACTGACTTTTTGGGATATGAAGAAGGACTTTATCAAACAAAACTGCCATTCATTGTGTAGCTGGGACCCTTGGGATCACAAACAGAAGATCTTCAAAAGTATGTGATTTATTTTATCGCTATTTGTGAATTTGTGATGCCTGTGCTGGTTTGAAAAATATGTTGATGTGGGGCGCTGTCCTCAGACAATCGAATGCTATGCTTTAGCCGTAAAGCCTATTGTAAATCGTGCAATGCAGTTCGATTACCAAGATTATATGCTTTTGAATGATGTAAGACACTTGTATTTTCATTCATGTTTAATATTTCAATTGTTTTATTTAGAAATTTGGCGCTCTGCAATTTCACCCGGATGTTGTCGACAGGTGTCCCGCTAGCGGAACGCGAGCCCGTAAGTGTTTTGTGTCTCTTTTCCACCATTTATTCCACTTGTGTTGTCACGCCCTTGTGTTGTCACGGTGACTAGGGTTTTCTATGGGACTCTATGTTGTTTTTTTGTGTTGGTTCCCAATTAGAGGAAAGCTGTATGTCGTTGCCTCTAAATAGGAATCCTATTTAAGTTGGTTCCTTCCCCACCTGCCTTGTGGGTTATTGTTTGTTTTGTGTATCTGTGCTGCTGCGCTACACATTAATTGTCCGAGCTGTTGGTTGGTTGGTTGGTTGGTTGGTGTTGGTTTTTTGTAAGTTTCACTTCTTTAATTAAACATGTGGAACTACACCCGCGCTGCGCTTTGGTCCAGTTCTTCAAACGATCGTGACAGAATAACCCACCACCAAAAGACCAAGCAGCGTGCCCAGGAGAAGGTATTCTGGACCTGGGAGGAGATCATGGGGGGTTGCGAGACCCTTCTGTGGCGGCACTCGCTGAGGAGAGAGACGGAGCAGGCAGGACGCCGGGGTCCAAGGACACAGCAGTCCCAAGATTATTTTTTTGGGGGCACATGGGGCGAAGGGCCGAAACCAGGCCAGAGCCACAGCCCGAATGGAGGAGTGTAAAGGAGTTTAGGCTGGGATATGAGAGAGGTTGTGGCACGTCAGGAGCTGCAACGCAGGTGCTGAGATGAGCGTCTGCCCAGCCCAGTACATCATGTTCCTGCTCCACGCACCAGGCCTCTAGGGTGTCGTCCCAGCCTAGTACGTCCTGTTCCTGCTCCACGCACCAGGCCTCCAGGGTGTCGTCCCAGCCCAGTACGTCCTGTTCATGCTCCACGCACCAGGCCTCCAGGGTGTCGTCCCAGCCCAGTACATCCTGTTCCTGCTCCACGCACCAGGCCTCCAGGGCGTCGTCCCAGCCCAGTACGTCCTGTTCCTGCTCCACGCACCAGGCCTCTAGGGTGTCGTCCCAGCCCAGTACATCCTGTTCCGGTTCCACGCACCAGACCTCCAGGGTGTCGTCCCAGTCCAGTACGTACTGTTCCTGCTCCACACACCAGGCCTCCAGGGCATCGTCCCAGCCCAGTACGTCCTGTTCCTGCTCCACGCACCAGGCCTCTAGGGTGTCGTCCCAGCCCAGTACATCCTGTTCCGGTTCCACGCACCAGACCTCCAGGGTGTCGTCCCAGTCCAGTACGTACTGTTCCTGCTCCATGCACCAGGCCTCAAGTGCGTCTTCTGGGGCCGGTACAGCCCGCACCGGAGACGCCACCGACAAAGGCCCACCCGAACCCCCCCATTGACTGTTGGTTGCGGTCGGAGTCCGCACCTTTGGCGGGGGGGGGGGGGGTACTGTCACGTCCTGGCCATAGATAGCCCTCTGGGTTATCTATGGGGTTTTGGGCCAGGATGTGACCAGGGGGGTTTTTGTTCTATGTTTGTGTTTTTTCTATGTTGGGTTTTGTGTTGGTTCCCAATTAGAGGCAGCTGTTAGTCATTGCCTCTAATTGGGAATCCTATTTAAGTTTGTTCCCTTCCCCACCTGCCTTGTGGGTTATTGTTTTTGGTTAGTGCATGTGTTTGTGCTATTCTGACGTTACGGTCTGTTTATTCTTTATTGTTTTTGTTCGTTCCATTTTGAAATAAATTATGTGGAACTACACCCGTGCTGCACTTTGGTCCAATCCTTCAAGCGATCGTGACATGTGTGGGGACATGGATTCACAGTGACCCCCACTATTGTGTGTAAGTTAACAATTTTGGTAAATAAACATATACTGGCACAATCCACAACTGTTAAAGTTAAGTGTGGTTATTCTATGTAGGGTTGAATTCTAGTGACACGCTGTATTCATTAGGAAATTCTGGCAATGATAGCCTATAAGTTTGCGTTTCATCTCCATGGTATATGAACCTAAGAGCCATTCCACTAAACCTATTAACTACTTGGGGGAGCAGTGGGGCGCTAGCGCCAAATTCAAAATCCAAAAGTTGAATTATTAAACATTCATCAATATACAAGTGTTGCATAGTCATCAAAAGCTCTGATTCTTGGCAATATCACAGCATTGTCAGATTTCAAAAAGGCTTTACGGCGAAAGCACAACATTTGATTGTTTGAGGATAGCCCCTCTCATATTTTATGCATTAGCATAAATCAATAACCAAAGCGGGTCTCATAAAACGCATAAAATCGCTAATATAAAATCCCTTACCTTTCGAAGAACTTCTGCTGAGGGCTTCCCAAGTGTCCAACGAAGACATCCAATGGTTCTTTTGTTAGAAAAAGTCATTTATTATATCCATAAATCTCCGTTTGGTTGGCGCGTTCTTAAAATACAGCGTCCACTCGCCCATTGAACCTTGAAGAGAACTCGTTCAACCTATACCTATACACTTGTCCAAGAACAATCAAACATCATTGATAATGTATCCTTAGGAACACTTTTATGTATATTTACTATAATATTTCAACCGGATTATAAACTGGACGATAGGAAAGGAAAAAACCACAGCGCGTGCGAGCCCGTGAACGCGCCTCCTCTTCTGTTTACATCCGGTGACTAGTTCGAAATTCTTCTTCTATTACCATCCAGAGCAACCGAACATCACCAAACACTGTCTAGAGACTGTTGACATCCAGTGGAAGCAATAGGTACTGCAATCTTACTCCCATATATGGCTGTTTTCAATAGGGAGGGGTTCAAAATGAGGCAATGTGTCAAAAACACTTTTTCCGGGACAGAAATTCCTCGGGTTTTCGCCTGCTATATCAGTTCTGTTATACTCAGACAATATTTTAACACTCTTAGAAACTTCAGAGTGTTTCCTATCCAATAGTACTAATTATGTGCATATCCTAGTTTCTGGGCCTGAGTGGCAGGTCTTTTACTTTGGGCACGCCAGACTCTCCAAAACCGACACCTCAGCTGCCGCTCCCTAAGAAGTTAATTCATGATAAATACTTACCCTCACTGTTGACGTACAGAAATTAATTTAAATGACATTTCTACAAAATAATTTGAAAGTTGAGAAATGTGACGCATCAAGTTATGACAAATCCCACTATCATGTGATAATCGCTATATTTGAGATAAGAATGTATTCTGTTTAAACTCAGAGACCCATAGGGAGCTTACATCAAAAATGTTTGTCTCAGATATGTTCAACTTGTACATGTACAGTATGTATCCCCATGAATTCTCTCAGAATGCACATCCAGAGCTAACTGTTTTACAATATAAAATACAATATGTCTTAACAATGTCAACTCATTTTCAAACTGCAGTGCTTACAGATCATGTCCTAAAATTACTGCTCAGTGTTTGAAGTGTAGCATACTGTCACGATTCCCGCCAAAGGCGGCTCCTCTCCTTGTTCGGGCGGCGTTCGGCAGTCAACGTCAACGGCTTTCTAGCGATCGCCGCTCCATTTTTTATTTATCCATTTGTTTTGTCTTGTTCCCTGCACACCTGGTTTTCATTCCCCAATCAATCTACATGTATTTATTCTGCTGTTCCCTTCGTGTTACGTGTTTTGACGCACTAGGCTAGCGTTTGGATTTCTCTGTTTGTTTTCACAAAGATTATTTGATGGTTATATATTTGTTTGACATTTTTGGGCACTGTTACACTTTGCCTTGTTGGCTAGAGGAGGTTTTGTATATATCTCCTGCCATAATAAAGTGTGCGCCTGTTCACAATTCTCTGCTCTCCTGCACCTGACTTCACCCCCAGTACGCACACGCCTGACACATTCATCTGTGTTTGGATGGGTTTGTTTGAAATTAATCAGAGGCAACTTTCAACTTGGGGTCACAAGATTTATGGAAAATTAAACTCTGTGGGGCTCACATGGAAGTGAGCGTGACATCACAAGTGAATGTCAGAGATGTGTTTGTGGGGTGTCAAATTTGGAACCATTTGTCTTGACTGGTGTTCAGACAGCACCGTGGTAGAGAGACATGTTGCATAGAAGCCTGCCTGATTAAATGACTGCATTCATGTAAACAGTCTCATGACATATCCCCTGTGTGTGTAAGATGCCTTTTCCTCCTTTTATCCCCGTATCATTGTCATCTGGTTGTCTGGAGTTTTCACTGTTTCCTTCTGTGTTGAAATGTGTGTAGCCATTCACTTTGGTGTAAGGCTTGCTTAAAGTATCAGATTTTGTATTACTTTTAGAAAGGGAAAGTGGGCTGAGAGTTTAGTTTGCAGGTTTCACACAAGTTAGGCTATTTGGGGTTTAGATTTTGACATTGACAAGATAGTTTGACATGTGCACACACAATGCTACAGTCAGCAACTAAGCCCGCGAACTGTCTAAATAATGTCAAACGCGCCACTGCACTGATTCTATTATGGGAAATGGGATGGGCCAATTTGGGGAAAGTGCCCAGACTGACTGACTTCATACTGTATCAATGGACTAGGGGAGAAGAATGAGGCGGCGAGGAAGGTGTTTCTACTGTCTGTCTCATAATCTTGAGTTTAAAAGTTATCTCGAAGAGGATACTAAGTAGTTCAACACAGTGTGAAGACTGCACAATCTGTGAAGAAGAGAGTATACCACTGCAATATTATTTTGAACCTGCGCACGGGACTGTTCAGTCAGCGGTTGCCAGTGGGGATTCAACAAATACTAACCCATCGGAGAACTCAACACAGATTACAAAGTAAGTGACTATCTGTAAATGTCTGACAATTAAAATCATCCAGATAGCCTGCTGTTTTTAAACTTAGTGGTGTTTGACACATTGTGAAATACAATTCACTCTGTCTCTGTTCACACCGTGAGTCACAGATCATCTCATCCAGTTTGAGGGAAAGGATGGGAGATGAAACCATGTTTTTGGTCGGGGTTCACCTGTGATTGGCTGCTGGCAAAGTAACATACACCTTGAACTAATTTGTTTGGACAATCAATTAGTGTCTTTATCAGCAGTCAATACAAGTTGTTCAGTGTCAGATAGATCTACAATGTTATAACAAATGTATTCATCCACATTGAAGAATATTGTAATTCAAAGAATAGACAAACAGATTTCCACAGAACAGAAAGCGTGACTAAGGAAAAGGACACAAAAAATAGTATGACACGGTGTGGTAATTAGCTAGATTATTGTGTGCACTTATTGTATGATATTGTATGATATTGTATGATACTGTGTGTCATTATAGTGAATTGGTCTGTTATTTTGTGACCTGCCTTTTTTAATTGCTGCCCACTGCACTGAGGCTAGGTAACACGGTCACCACCGACAAATCCATGATAATCGAAAATTTCAACAAGCATTTCTCTACGGCTGGCCATGCTTTCCTCCTGGCTACCCCAACCCCGGCCAACAGCTTCGCCCCCCCCGCATCTACTTGTACAAGCCTTCCCAGCTTCTCCTTTACCAAAATCCAGATAGCAGATGTTCTGAAAGAGCTGCAAAATCTGGACCCGTACAAATCAGCTGGACTAGATAATCTGGACCCTCTCTTTTTAAAACTATCTTCTGCCATTGTTGCATCTCCTATTACCAGTCTGCTCAACCTCTCTTTGGTGTCGTCCGAGATCCCAAAAGATTGGAAAGCTGCCGCGGTCATCCCTCTCTTCAAAGGGGTGACACCTAGACCCAAATTGCTATAGACCTATATCAATCCTGCCCTGCCTCTCTAAAGTCTTTGAAAGCCTAGTTAATAAACAGCTCATTGACCACTTCGAATCCCACCGTACCTTCTCCGCTGTGCAATCCGGTTTTCGAGCTGGTCACGGGTGCACCTCAGCCACGCTCAAGGTACTAAACGATATCATAACCGCCATCGATAAGAGACATTACTGTGCAGCCGTATTCATTGACCTGGCCAAGGCTTTCGACTCTGTCAATCAACACATCCTTATTGGCAGACTCAACAGCCTTGGTTTCTCTAATGATTGCCTCGCCTGGTTCACCAACTACTTTGCCGACAGAGTTCAGTGTGTTAAATGGGAGGGCCTGTTGTCCGGGCCTCTGGCAGTCTCTATGGGGGTGCCACAGGGTTCAATTCTTGGGCCGATTCTCTTCTCTGTATACATCAATGATGTCGCTCTTGCTGCTGGTGATTCTCTGATCCACCTCTATGCAGACGACACCATTCTGTATACTTCTGGCCCTTCTTTGGACACTGTGTTAACTAACCTCCAAACGAGCTTCAATGCCATACAACACTCCTTCCGTGGCCTCCAACTGCTCTTAAATGCTAGTAAAACAAATGCATGCTTTTCAACCGTTCGCTGCCTGCACCCGCTCGCCCGACTAGCATCACTACCCTGGACGGCTCTGACCTAGAATTCGTTGACAACTACAAATACCTAGGTGTCTGGCTAGACTGTAAACTCTCCTTCCAGACTCACATTAAACATCTCCAATCCAAAATTAAATCTAGAATCGGCTTTCTATTTCGCAACAAAGCCACCTTCACTCATGCTGCCAAACTTGCACTAGTAAAACTGACTATCCTACCGATCCTCGACTTCGGCGATGTCATCTACAAAACAGCTTCCAATACTCTACTCAGCAAACTGGATGCAGTCTATCACAGTGCCATCCGTTTTGTCACCAAAGCCCCTTATACCACCCACCACTGCGACATGTATGCTCTAGTCGGCTGGCCCTCGCTACATACTCGTCGCCAGACCCACTGGCTCCAGGTCATCTACAAGTCCCTGCTAGGTAAAGCCCCGCCTTATCTCAGCTCGCTGGTAACCATAGCAGCACCCACCCGTAGCACTCGCTCCAGCAGGTATCACTCTCACTGGTCACCCCCAAAGCCAATTCCTCTTTTGGCTGCCTTTCCTTCCAGTTCTCTGCTGCCAATGACTAGAACGAACTACAAAAATCGTTGAAACTGGAGACACTTATTTCCCTCACTAGTTTTAAGCACCAGCTGTCAGAGCAGCTCACAGATCACTGCACCTGTACATAGCCCAACCAACTACCTCATCCCCTACTGTAGTCATTTATTTATCTTGCTCCTTTGCACCCCAGTATTTTTAATTTGCACATTCATCTACTGCACATTTACCATTCCAGTGTTAAATTGCTATACTGTAGTTACTTTGCCATCATGGCCTATTTATTGCCTTATGTTCCTTATCCTACCTCATTTGCACACATTGTATATAGATTTGTTTTTTCCTACTGTATTATTGACTGAGTGTTTGTTTACTCCAATGTGTAACTATGTGTTGTTGTATGTGTTGAACTGCTTTGCTTTATCTTGGCCAGGTCGCAGTTGTAAATGAGAACTTGTTCTCAACTTGCCTACCTGGTTAAATAAAGGTGAAATAAAAAAATTAAAAAGCCAACAGTGCAGTAATACCTAACAATACAAAACAATACACAGAAATCCCCAAAATAAAGAAATTAAGAAATATCAAAACAAGCAATAGCAAAGTCTGGAATATAAATATATATGTGTATATATACAGTCTATATGCACTTGTAGGCAAGAGTTCACTCACATGCATATACCTCACCAGCCTACAATACTTACAGTATGACTATGTCAACCTCATTCTCAAATGGAACACATTCCCCATTCCGTACAATCCTGCCCTCAACCCGTTCACATTTTTGGCACTGGGGCAGGTGGTGTACTTCTTCCCATATCATTGTGTATATGTATGAGCATGTGTCCGTATGTCTTTAATGGTTTGTGTGTGTGTGTACATATTATGTGTTTGAATGTACAGTATGTGTACATATCCATGTGCATACCGCTTGTGTCAGGATTCAAGTTATTGTTGCAGTAGTTAGGTATTTACATTTTTAGTTAGATTTCCTATATCCCACTTTTCCACTTATTCACACGTCTCAGCAGTTGCGCAATTTCTATTATGAATTCAAAATCAGTGGAATGTTTTCTCACTCTCCCTCTCCCAGTTGTTTTTCAGTCTGAGGTCAGAGGTGTTAGGTGTATTAGTAATGAAGAAGAAGCATTCCTTTCTTTCTCTGTCTATAATTTATCTTCCATTTCTCCCCTCCTTTCTTTGATTCGCCTCATTGGCATGTACGTAAGGAATGAGCCTGCCCTCTTCCAGTGTTACCTCAATGAGACTGTGATCTGTCACTATGTAGCACCAGTTAGTGAGAGGCAAGAATGCAGACAGAGTGTGGGAAAGACTTTCAGAGGGACTAAAGAAGTGACTTCCTTTATAAATAATTGATCATAAATATTATGGCTGTGATGGTTAGATTTGTTTTTATTCCCTCCTTCAAAGACCCCAGAAAAGCCTTCTATTTGTACATCTACAAAGAGGACTATGAAAGAGTTGGATAAGAATTAAAGAGTTGGATGAAGGAGCATAGGACAGGGAAACAACATACACACATGAAAGGAGATGCTAGTTAGCGTTCATGCACTCTTGAGAGCACAACATTTGATTTGTGATGCAAATTGACCAATTATAATGACATCTGTTCAAAAGTTATCGGATGGATCTAGATTGATGATAGAGTAATAAGCACAAGCAAAATGACAACAATACATGCTCCTGTTTTTTTTTATTCTCAGGATGCCTGTGGAAATGCTGTCTGTCAGACACTCTCTGTCTAATGTGGGTAGGTTCCCATCAGTCACATTGGGATGGGGGCAGGATGAGCCAGAGAAGGAGGAACCAGAGGAGGAAAACACAGAGGAGGGGGCGTGTCGACAATGGTTACGTAAGATCTGTCCTTGCTGCTGCCAAAGACTGAGTGACGATGATGACGTCACAGATACGGTTGTGACCGGGATTCCGGATGTCGACAACAATGCAGGGATGAATGGCGACAAGCCAGTCACTGGTGGAAGTGAGCTCAAAGGTAATTTACTCTTTTAAAACTATTATTATTACGACGCTAGACACTGTGGCATTTGTGACAAAATGGTTGACCTTAAATGGCCTTCCTTCCTTATGTCCCTGTCTCAGAGCTGTTGTTGACAGTGAGGTCCATAGACCTGATGAAAATCAAGATGGGTCTGAACCGCCTGGAGCATCACACAGACCGTTACTACGGTGATGACCTCATCATCCGCAGGGGGAATACCTTCATGATGTGGCTTGACCTCTCACGACCTTACTACCCCAAAACAGACAGACTCCACCTGGAGCTTAAGACAGGTCAGTGAGACATTCTACAGAATCATGATAGGCTACTATGACTCAACGGCCTCCCCTGTCTCCCTTCTGGGAAACCCTAGGGCTAATAAGTGCACATGATAACAGCAAGTCCTTTATAACCAATCATGCGAACTCTGAGTGTAACTTTAAGTGGTTGTGTGTTTACGGGTATGAGCGTGTGCTTCTTTGTGTGTGCTTGTGTCTCTGAAGCCCTGTGCCTCCACTGTTTTGGCGGGTATCGCCATGGTAACTGATTCATCCATGTGGTTTGTGGCAAGTCTCCAGTGTTTTAGAGACTCTCACATTCCTGCTAAAATCCCTTCTTTCCACTGATGACTATCTCCTACCATAAACAGCTTTAATAACCACCAACCAGCTCACTTCACAATGCCCTTTCAGCTTCTTGATTGTAAACTTTATCTTAGAGTATGAGTGTGTACTGTACTGTATGAGGAGATGTGTCGTAAGCTTGCTGGGTGGTAGCCAGTGTATTAATAGACAAGCAGCAAATCACCATCAACGCCATGCTGGTATTTATAGAACAGCAACATGCAGGACAGATAATGTATGGAGCTTTAGAATGAGTGTACTGTGGGTGGATTGTAGGTGTGTGTGTTTGAGGAAGATAGTTCAACTACTTGTTTTTTAAAACACACCCTATTGTGGTAGGAATGCACCCAGCTAGCACATTTGGTTCCTTGGAAGTTGTGGGAACGTACAGTATGTTTTTGATTTCACATTGGTTGTGGGAACAAAGCCATACGTTTCCTGACTGGTAAAACTGCATGTTTTTTAAACGTTCTAAGAACAGAAGTGAAAGTCTTGCCTGTCCTGGGAACGTTCATTTTAATAGGTTGCAGGGAGGTTTTACTCTGGTTCCTTGAAAGTTGTCTAAAGAGGCACAAGGCCAGACCCAGATGCAGACACGGGAGGCAGATGGTCTGAGTCTTTGATATTTATTATATTCCAAAAGGGTAGGCAAGAGAATGGTCGTGGACAGGCAAAAGGTCAACACGAGTTCAGAGTCCAGGAGGTACAAAGAGGCAGGCAGGCTCGAGGTCAGGGCAGGCAGGCGGGTACAGGGTCCAGAAACAGGCAAGGGTCAAAACCGGGAGGACTGGCAAAAGAGAATAGAAAAAGCAGGCGCACGGGAAAAACACGCTGGTTGACTTGAACAGACAAGACAAAGTGGCACAGAGAGACAGGAAATACAGGGGAAAATACACAGGGGAAAATAAGTGACACCTGGAGGGGGTGGAGACAATCACAAGGACAGGTGAAACAGATCAGGGCGTGATAGTTTCCCTGTTTTTTTTTATTTAACGCTTTGAGAATGGAAATGATAGGTTATTTGGCAGTTTTTGAAGAACTTCCTTAAAACGTTCACTGAATGTTTAAATAAGACTGCTATATTATTTTGGGTTACCTTTTATGAAATCCACGCACAGATAGGACAAATAGAAATGTATTTCTTTAGGCATTAGTCATGCAAACACACAAAAAAATGTGACACAGCATCAATGAGATTTGAACATATAATGTTCTATTCTCTGCTCATGGAATTAGTCCACTGCGCCACAAGGATGGAGCTAGAATGCCATGCTTTTTTACACAGAGTGAATTTGGAAATGTTCCACTTTTTGTTATGTTTCAGCCTTATTCTAAAATGGATTCAATTGTTTTTTTTCTCTCATCAATCTCGTAGCCAGTTACAATTGCAGTTCTGTGGGTGTAACATTTATTGACAATTTTGATACCTTCTGGATACAAAGCTCGTATTATAAGGAGGATGGGATCCACCCAAATCATTTGGGTTCCTGGATCCTTTCACAGCATTATGAGGCTGCGTTGAGACAATGACTTATCAATAACCCAAGTCCATCTTATTTAATCCCTACCATTGTGTCGCTAAATTGTAATTATGCTTCAGCAAATGTACATTATCCCAGGGGCATGGTAGACACAATGTAAGTAACCTAATTTATGTCCCTCTTATTGCCCTGAATGCCTCTGCTGATCCTACAGCTATTGTATGCAGCAATCATATCAAATCAACGTTTACTTGTCACGTGCGTCGAATACAACAGGTGTAGACCTTACAGTGAAATGCTTACTTACAGGCTCTAACCAATAGTGCAAAAAATATATTAGGCGAACAATTGGTAAGTAAAGAAATAAAAACACCAGTAAAAAGACAGTGAAAAATAACAGTAGCGAGGCTATATACAGTAGCGAGGCTATAAAAGTAGCGAGGCTACATACATGTAGATATGGTTAAAGTGACTATGCATATGATGAACAGAGAGTAGCAGTAGCGTAAAAGAGGGTTTGGTGGGTGGTGGGTGGCGGGACACAATGCAGATAGCCTGGTTAGCCATTTTATTACCTGTTCATGAGTCTTATGGCTTGGGGGTAAAAACTGTTGAGAAGCCTTTTTGTCCAAGACTTGGCACTCCGGTACCGCTTGCCATGCGGTAGCAGAGAGAACAGTCTATGACTGGGGTGGCTGGGGTATTTGACAATTTTCAGGGCCTTCCTCTGACACCGCCTGGTGTAGAGGTCCTGGATGGCAGTAAGCTTAGCCCCAGTGATGTGCTGGGCCGTACGCACTACCCTCTGTAGTGCCTTGCGGTCGGAGGCCGAGCAATTGCCATACCAGGCAGTGATGCAACCAGTCAGGAAGCTCTCGATGTTGCAGCTATAGAACCTTTTGAGGATCTCAGGACCCATGCCAAATATTTTTAGTTTCCTGAGGGGGAATAGGCTTTGTTGTGCCCTCTTCACAACTGTCTTGGTGTGTTTGGACCATTCTAGTTTGTAGGTGATGTGGACACCAAGGAACTTGAAGCTCTCAACCTGCTCCACTACAGCCCCATCGATGAGAATGGGGGCGTGCTCGGTCCTCCTTTTCCTGTAGTCCACAATCATCTCCTTAGTCTTGGTTACGTTGAGGGATAGATTGTTATTCTGGCACCACCCGGCCAGGTCTGACCTCCTCCCTATAGGCTCTCGTTGTTGTCGGAGATCAGGCCTACCACTGTTGTGTCGTCTGCAAACTTAATGATGGTGTTGGAGTCGTGCCTGGCCATGCAGTCGGGGGTGAACAGGGAGTACAGGAGGGGACTAAGCACGCACCCCTGTGGGGCTCCAGTGTTGAGGATCAGCGTGGCAGATGTGTTGCTACCTACCCTCACCACCTGGGGGTGGCCCGTCAGGAAGTCCAGGATCCAGTTGCAGAGGGAGGTGTTTAATCCCAGGATCCTTACCTTAGTGATGAGCTTTGAGGGTACTATGGTGTTGAACGCTGAGCTGTAGACAATGAATAGCATTCTCACATAAGTGTTCCTTTTGTCCAGGTGGGAAAGGGCAGTGTGGAGTGCAATAGAGATTGCATCATCTGTGGATCTGTTTGGGCGGTATGCAAAATGGAGTGGGTCTAGGGTTTCTGGAATAATGGTGTTGATGTGAGCCATTACCAGCCTTTCAAAGCACTTCATGGCTATGGACGTGAGTGCTACGGGTCTGTAGTCATTTAGGCAGGTTGCCTTTGTGTTCTTGGCCACAGGCACTATGGTGGTCTGCTTGAAACATGTTGGTATTACAGACTCAATCAGGGACATGTTGAAAATGTCAGTGAAGACACCTGCCAGTTGGTCAGCACATGCCTGGAGCACACGTCCTGGTAATCCGAGCGTCGGAGCTGGTGCAGTATGATCTTAGCCCTGTATTGACGCTTTGCCTCTTTGATAGTTCGTCGCAGGGCATAGCAGGATTTCTTGTAAGCTTCCGTGTTAGAGTCCGCGCCTTGAAAGCGGCAGCTCTACCCTTTAGCTCAGTGCGAATGTTGCCTGTAATCCATGGCTTCTGGTTGGGGTATGTATGTACAGTCACTGTGGGGACGACGTCCTCAATGCACTTATTGATAAAGCCAGTGACTGATGTGGTGTACTCCTCAATGCCATCAGAAGAATCCCGGAACATGTTCCAGTCTGTGATAGCAAAACAGTCCTGTAGTTTAGCATCTGCTTCATCTGACCACTTTTTTATAGACCGAGTCACTGGTGCTTCCTGCTTTAATTTTTGCTTGTAAGCAGGAATCAGGAGGATAGAGTTGTGGTCAGATTTACCAAATGGAGGGCGAGGGAGAGCTTTGTACACGTCTCTGTGTGTGGAGTACAGGTGATCTATAATTTTTTCCCCTCTGGTTGCACATTTAACATGTTGATAGAAATTTGGTAGAACTGATTTAAGTTTCCCTGCATTAAAGTCTCCAGCCACTAGGAGCACCGCCTCTGGGTGAGTGGTTTCCTGTTTGCTTATTTCCTGACTGAGTGCGGTCTTAGTGCCAGCATCTGTCTGTGGTGGTAAATAAACAGCCACGAAAAGTATAGCTGAAAACTCTCTAGGCAAGCAGTGTGGCCTGCAATTTAATACAATATACTCTACTTCAGGCGAGCAAAATCTAGAGACTTCCTTAGATTTCGTGCACCAGCTGTTGTTTACAAATATGCACAGACCGCATCCCCCCCCGTTTGTCTTACCGGAGTGTGCTGTTCCATCTTGCCGGTGCAGCGTATATCTGGCTAGCTGAATATCCATGTCGTCAATCTGACACGATTCCGTGAAACATAGGATATTACAGTTTTTTATGTCCTGTTGGTAAATTTCGTGATCGTACCTCATCTAATTTATTGTCCAATAAATGCACTTTGGCGAGTAATATTGACGGTAACGACAGCTTATGCCTATGGGATATGCCTATGAACCAGAGTTATACAGTTAACACTGAGGTGGTGTGCCCTAGCAGGAAGTCCACTGTGTGCAGCTCACCCTTCACTAATATAAATAACCAGAGGATGTCTACCTCTGCTGAGCTTCCCAGTAAAGCAAGAAAAACAATCAAGCATCCCAGACAAGTGTTAAAAACAGCCCACGTTAACATATGTATCTTAAGAAACAAGGTTCATGAAATCAATAATTTGCTAGTAAGATGCCATTCATATTCTGACAATCTCTGAAACTCACTAAGATAATACAATGGTAGCAAGCTCTTTTTTTTTTTTACCCTTTTTGTAATATTGATTGGCTTTTATCAAGCAGCCAACTCAAGAGAAAGCTTCAAACTAACTAGTGCCTGCAACCTGGTTCAGGTTATCAATCAACCTACCACGGTAGTTACAAACAGCACAGGAATGAAATCAAGATGTATTGATCAAATCTTTACTAATACTGCAGAAATTTGTTTGAAAGCAGTATCCAAATCCATCAGATGTAGTCATTACAATATACTAGCCATATCTAGGAAAACCAAAGTTCCAAAGGCTGGGCTTTATATAGTGTATAAGAGGTCATACAATACATTTTGTAGTGATTACTTTGTTGTTGATGTAAAGAATATTTGTTGGTCCGTGGTGTATAACGACGAGCAACCAGCCGCTGCACTTGACACATTTATGAAATTGCTTATCACAGTTACTAATAAGTATCCATCCATTAATAAAATGTCTGTAAACTGTTGAATCCCCGTGGATTGATGAGGAATTGAAAAATAGTATGGTTGAGAGGGATGAGGCAAAATAAATGGCAAATAGGTCTGGCTGTACAACCGATTGGCAAATGTAGGGTTAGGGTTAGGGTTAGGGTCATGTGACTAAACTGAATAAAAAGAAGAAACTACACTATGAAACAAAGATAAATGACATAAACAATAATAGTAAAATGCTATGGAGCACCTTAAATGAAATGTTGGGCAAAAAGGCAAACACTCCATCATTCATTGAATCAGATGGCTCATTCATCACAAAACCCACTGATATTGTGGGTAAAAGAAAAACTAAAAGCATTGTATTTGGGACAAATCATTCACTAAACCCTAAATCTCAACTACATTTTGTAATGAATAATGTGGAAATTTAGCAAGTTGAGGTGACTAAACTGCTTGGAGTAACCCTGAATTGCAAACTGTCGTGGTCAAAACATATTGATACAACAGTAGCTAGGATGGGGAGAAGTCTCCATAATAAAGCGCTGCTCTGCATTCGTAACAGCACTATCAACAAGGCAGGTCATACAGACTATAGTTTTGTCGTACCTGGTCTACTGTTCAGTCCTGTGGTCAGGTGCCACAAAGAGGGACTTAGGAAAATTGCAATTGGCTCAGAACAGGGTAGCACTGCTGGCACTTGGACTTACACAAAGAGCTAACAATAATAATACGCATGTCAAACTCTCCTGGCTAAAAATGGAGGAGAGATTGACTTCATTTACTACTTGTATTTGTGAAAGGTATTGACATGTTCAATGCACATAGCTATCTGTTTGAACAACTGGCACACAGTTCTGACACCCATGTATACCCCACAAGACATGCCACCAGAGGTCTCTTCACAGTCCCCAAGTCCAGAACAGACTATGGGAGGTGCACAGTACTACATAGAGCCATGACTACATGGAACTCTATTCCACATCATGTAACTCATGCAAGCAGTAAAAATTTGATTTAAAAAACAGATGAAAATATACCTTACGGAACAGCGGGGACTGTGAAGGCACAGACACATGCATACAAACACACAATAACATACGTACAATACACACACGTACACATGGATTTTGTGTTGTAGATATGTGGTAGTAGAGTAGGGGCCTGAGGGCACACACTTAATATGTTGTGAAATCTATTGTGAATGTATAACTGCCATAATTTTGCTAGACATGAAGAGTAGCTGCTGCCTAATGGTGATCCATAACAAATAGAAATACCCCATAATGAAATATTACATTTAAATAAGTATTCAGACGCTTTACTCAGTACTTTGTTGAAGCACCTTTGGCAGCGATTACAGCCTCGAGTCTTCTTGGGTATGACACTACAAGCTTGGCACACCATTGTTTGGCGAGTCTTCTCTGCATATCCTCTCAAGCTCTGTCAGGTTGGATGGGAAGTGTCACTGTACAGCTATTTTCAGGTCTCTCCAGAGATGTTCAATTGGGTTCAAGTCCGAGCTTGGAAGGTTCTCCCATCTCCACAGAGAAACTCTCGGGCTGTCAGAGTGACCATCGGGTTCTTGGCTTGGTTTTTGCTCTGACCTGCACTGCCAACTGTGGGACCTTATATAGACAGGTGTGTGCCTTTCCAAATAATGTCCAATCAATTGAGGTGGACTCCAATCAAGTTGTAGAAACATCTCAAGGTTGATCAATGGAAACAGGATGAACCTGAGCTCAATTTCGAGTCTCATAGCAAAGGGTCTGAATACTTATGTACATTAGTTGTTGTATTTTATATAAATTTGCCAACATTTCTAAAAAATGATTTTCGCTTTGTCATTATGGGGTATTGTGTGTAGATTGATGAGGCTAAAAAACTATTTAATCCATTTTATAACAAGGCTGTAACAAAAATTGTGTAAAAAGTCAAGGGGTCTGAATACTTTCCGAGTGCACTGTACAAAGCTATTCGTTTCAGTCTACTCCTGGGGTGTCTAAATCATTCCATGGAGTGCCTAGTACAGGCTTTCCCAAACTCGGTCCTGAAGACCCCAAAGGGTGCACGTTTTGGTTTTGACCCTAGCACTACACAGCTGATTCAAATAATCAACTAATCAAGATTTGATTATTTCTATCAGCTGTGTAGTGCTAGGGCCAAAAACCAAAATGTGCACAACTTGGGATCCCCAGGACCGAGTTTGGGAAACGCTGGCCTAGTGTCTGCTGGTTTTTGGGTTTTCCTATCATTTAGGACCTAGACAACCAGTTGGGGGAAACCCAATTTCAAGAAAACATGCACTCATTAAGATCAGGTGTGGCCAATTAGTGGGCGTGGCCAACACACCTGAACACACTTAACAAGATAGAGGGAGTTTTGTTGATGCTGAGAACAGAACGTATGTTTTAAAATAACAGAAGTTTTCTTATGGTTTTATGGACAGTTTCTTAATGTTCTCAGAACAATTTGAGAACATGGCTTTAAATAGAACCATGAGGAAACATGATGAAGTACTGAAATTCCTACAGAAGAACGTTGTTTCTTTATGTTCTTTGAACAATTTCAAAGCATGACTATTAATAGAACAATGAGGAAACCTGTAGGAAAGGTTATGCTGAAGTACTGAAATTCCCACAGAAGAACATTGTTTCTATTTTTTTTCTGGACACTCTTCCATAAAGCCAAGCTCAATGGTTTAAAGTGGTCCTATGGACAGATACTCCAATCTCCACTGTGGAGCTTTTCAGCTCCTTCAGGGTTATCTTTGGTCTCTTTGTTGCCTCTGATTAATGCCCTCCTTGCCGGTCTGTGAGTTTTGGTGGGCGGCCCAGGTTTGTTGTGGTGCCAAATTCTTAAAATTTTATAATGGATTTAAATCAAAATCAAATCAAATGTATTTATAAAGCCCTACTTACATAAGCTGATGTCACAGAGTGCTGTACAGAAACCCAGCCTAAAACCCCAAACAGCAAGCAATGCAGATGTAAAAGCACGGTGGCTAGGAAAAACTCCCTAGAAAGGCCAAAACCTAGGAAGAAACCTAGAGAGGAACCAGGCTGTGAAGGGTGGCCAGTCCTCTTCTGGCTGTGTGAGGTGCAGATTATTACAGAACATGGACAAGATTTTAAAATGTTCATAAAACAGGCAGAACAGTTGAAACTGGAGAAGCAGCACGGCCAGGTGAACTCGGGACATCAAAGAGTCATCAGGCCAGGTAGGCCTTGAGGAATGGTCTTAATGCTCAGGTCCTCCGAGAGAGAGAGATAATTAGAGAGAGCATACTTAAATTCACACACGACACCAGATAAGAGAAGAAATACTCCAGATATAACAGACGGACCCTAGCCCCCCGACACATAAACTAATGGTGCTCCGTGGGATGTTCAAAGTTTCTGATATTTTTGTTAACCCAATCCTGATCTGTACTTCTCTACAACTTTGTCCCTGCCCTATTTGGCGAGCTCCTTGGTCATCATGGTGCCACTTAGTGGTGTTGCAGACTCTGGGGCCTTTCAGAACACGTGTATATATACTGAGATCATGTAACAGATCATGTGACACTTAAATTGCACACACAGGTGGACTTTATTTTAACTAATTATGAAGGTAATTGGTTGTACCAGATCTTATTTAGGGCTTCATAGCAAAGGGGGTGAATACAAATGCACACACCACATTTCTGTTTATTTTTCTTAAAATGTTTTGAAATATGTACTTTTTTTTATTTCACTTCACCAATTTGGACTATGTTGTGTATGTCCATTACATGAAATCCAAATAAAATCTATTTAAATTACAGGTTGTAATGCAACAAAATAGGATAAACGCCAAGGGGGATGAATACTTTTGCAAGGCACTGTAGAACTCTTTGGGAGGGAATTACATTGATGGCGTTTATAACTAAGTACAGGAAATGAGCCAACATGTGTCTGTGAAAAGTTTTATTACGATACGCAACTCTTGTTTTTTGCAGCTTTGCCAACATATTTTTCATGATAGCAACAAGTGACAGCAACTTTTTTTTTCCATAAAGTGATCAATTCAGTGCACCACAGAATTGCACCACATTTTGTTCTTAACACACTGAGTAATATGTTTCTGGGACAGGATCCCTGCCTACAGTGGCAAAAGGGACCCATGTCATCATCCCATTGGTTGAGGAGCTGGAGGATGACCGTTGGGAGGCCAAGATCGTGAAACGGGACGGCAACCGGATCAAGCTGTCCGTTAACTCCCAGCCCACTGCCATGATTGGGCGATACCAGCTCACTGTGGCAACGCATAGCCCGAAGGGCAAGGCCACATCTACACATGACCCAGGGAATGACATCCGCATGCTGTTTAACCCTTGGTGTGAAGGTGAGAGAGAGAGAGAGAGAGAGAGAGAGAGAGAGAGAGAGAGAGAGAGAGAGAGAGAGAGAGAGAGATTAAATGAGTTAATACAAAGAGAGTTTATCCCTGTTCTCAGCCCACTGACTCTTAAAAATAATACTCCCAACCAACATAATAGACCCACATTTGTTTTCTCCTCATCATAACAAGATCTCTGGATGGTATTATGAAACATAATCTAACCGGTCAGGTAAACCATATATTTGTGTAATGAAGGAAATATGTGTCATTCAGAAGATCTAGTCTTACACCCTTCTGTAAACTCTCCATAGTCCACTCCACCCTTATTTCAGGCTGATGACATCACATGATGGAATTGTTTTCTTTTTGAATAACTGAGTCTGACCGCTCACTCTCTCTCTCTTCATCAGATGACACAGTGTACATGGACGATGAGGATGAGAAGAATGAGTATGTCCTGAATGATGTTGGCAGGCTTTACTATGGCACAGAGAACCAGATTGGTGCAAGAACATGGAACTATGGACAGGTGAAGGAACATGAAGATTGTCAGTCAGGTGATGGGAAAATGTGGCCTGAGTAGGTCAGACCCAACTACCGTCTTTATATCATTGTCAATGCTTCTCTCTCTCCTTCCATCTCTACCTCTCTATTTCTCAGTTTGATGAGGGTATCCTGGATGCCTGTCTGTATGTTTTGGAGAAGAGTGCAACCCCCCCCTCAGGCTGGGGAGACCCTGTCAATGTAGTCCGAGTCATTTCAGCCATGGTGAGTTCTCCTCGCAAACACAAGGTGTCTTAAAACCTCACACTATTACCTCTAACATCACTTCTAAGTCAAACCAAACTGGCACCTCATTATTCCAACTCTAAACTGAATCCAACATGAACCCGTAATCTCCTTCATCCCAGATCAACTCCCCAGATGATTGTGGGGTCGTGGAGGGTAATTGGTCAGGGAAGTATGTGGGAGGGACTTCCCCTACAGCCTGGAGTGGCAGTGTGGACATCCTGAAGAAGTACCATAAGGATGGAGGCATACCGGTCAGATATGGCCAATGTTGGGTCTTCTCTGGGGTCACCACCACAGGTTAGTTACTGTATGTGTGTGTTTGTACATGATCAAATCAAATGACTTTTATGAGAGGGTGCTAGGTTGATATGCATTGACCCCTATCCTCTCACCATCCTATCTCTTTCAGTGTTGAGGTGTTTGGGCATTCCCTCCCGTAGTGTGTCCAACTTCAACTCTGCCCATGACACAGATGTCTCCTTGACAACAGACGTGTACTTCAATGAGAATTTGGAGTCTATAGATCACCTCAATGCTGACTCCATCTGGTTAGTAGAATACAGTCACACTCTGACACATGATATCTCATTCAGTGTATCATCTTAGTCATGTCATCACACACCACTCTTACAATATGGATTTACTAGATTACATCTAAATTATAACCCATCCCTCCATCATTTCTGTATTTAGGAACTTCCACGTGTGGAACGACTGTTGGATGGCACGTCCAGACTTGCCACCAGGTCATGGTGGCTGGCAGGCGATAGACTCCACTCCCCAGGAGACCAGCCAGGGCACCTTCCGCTGCGGCCCTGCCTCCATCACCGCCATCCGCAACGGACAAGTGTTCCTTAAACACGACTCACCTTTCATCTTTGCCGAGGTCAGTCTAGTCTAGTGTGTCTTCCTCTTTCTTCCTTTGTCTTTGCTGAGATGTCATTATCATACCTCTCTCTGCTTGACCTCAGCTTTCCATGCTAGCAGGGTACGTTTCACAAATAATCTTCTGTCTATGTCAGATGCACAGTGATGACCTCACATGCCCCTGTCAGTCTCAGAGGTCCTCCATCTCAGCCATCTCTACCTCTCTCTTCCTGCTGTACCTGTCCTGTAGGTGAACAGTGATAAGATGTACTGGCAGAGGAACCTGGATGGCACCTTCACCCAGATCCACAGTGAGAAGAATGCAGTGGGCCACTGTATCAGCACCAAGGCTGTGGGCTCAGACGAACGCAACGATATCACACACCTTTACAAGCACCCAGAAGGTAGCTTCACATAGCTGTGCAAACACTGACATGTATTACAAATCATTGTTTTATTACACGCTTATACAAGCAGACTCCTGTGCAAGGCAAGAACCCAGAAGGTAAAATGCATTAATTCCCACTTTGTCATTCTAGGCACAGAAGAAGAACGCATTGCTGTGGAGACTGCCAGTCGCTATGGTTCCAAACCAGATACCTACTCCTCTCCAATCGCTGAGGATGTATCAATAGAGGTGACCATGGATGGGGAGGGGCCATGCATGGGGGGAGATGCAGAACTGAACATTGTCATGCGAAATGCTAGTTCTCTACCACGCACTATCAACCTCCACAGCCAGGTGGCAGTCATGTACTACACTGGCGTGCTCAAGGCCACCGTCAAGAAGGACGAAACTCCTGTGGAGCTGCTAGCCAATGAAGGTGAGTCAATGAATATCTTGTATTACACATCAGTGACGTTCAGATAGACAGTGTTATTCATTGCATGCCCAGGTTTTTCTGATCCCTAGTGCTGTCCTGTCCCCCTCTCCTAACAGTGAAGACCCTGGAGTGGATCCTTGAGTACCAGCACTATCAGGACCAGCTAGTGGACCAGGCTGCTCTGATGCTGACCCTCTCAGGCCGGGTCACTGAGACACAGCAGGTCCTTGCCACTCAGTTCAGCTTCCGCCTCCGCACCCCTGACCTCATCATTAAGGTGAGACAAAACTAAACAGACTGAATGAATCATATCTACTGCATTTTTCTTTCTGTATATAATCTGTCTTTCTCTGTGTCTGATATTGTCTACTGATAATATGATTCAGAGATGTTCTGTAGTGGTAACAGTTTCCTATACTTTTCCCTCCTAGCCGGTAGGGGAGGCTGTGGTGGGGAAAAAGATGACGGCTGAGATTTTCTTCACTAACCCTCTTCCACTCACGCTGAAGGGAGTGGTGTTCCATGTGGAGGGTCTGGGCCTGCAGAGTGTTCGACAGATCGCTGTTGGGTGAGAAACAATTATAATTCTGTTCATTATCTGCAGCTTCGTCTAAGCATGGCTTTAGTCCTTATGACTCTGAAGGTGCAGTATGTGTGACGTATATTGTCACTGTTCTTTTATGTTCTGAACAAGCACAGTTCTGAGGGTTTCTCTCATCTCCTCTCTCAGTGACGTGGCCAGTCGCTCCTCTGTGACTCTGACGGAACACTTTGTTCCTACTCTGCCTGGATCCAGGAAACTGGTGGCTTCTCTGGACTGTAAGCAGCTCACACAAGTCCACGGTGTCGCCAACATTGACGTCAAGGAGAAATGAGCCTTTGGACACCATAGACCCCTTTTGATCTGCTTTACTATTGAGGCATAATCACTGTGGATGACAGAAGACGTCATCACCCTCTCCTCCTCCATACCAGAGCACTGATGTTGCTGTTGAGTTCATTATGATGTTTGAAAGTACAGTCTAAGTTTGAGACACAGGAAAACCAAACACCATGCAAGACAAACCTTTTCAATCATCATATGTTTTCACTTGAGGATTCCTGTCCCTTATATTGTAACATTTTTCCATCCCTTCCACTCAATATCAGATTGGACCTGTATAATGTGCCTTGGAAAGTGCCTAAGCATATGATTTCAGTCCTTACAAGATAATAATGCTATGGCGTTATTAACTTGTAAACCGCTGGTGATTTTAAGAGATCAGTTCTTTAAAACATACAGGTAACTGCCAAAATAAAGGAAACACTTGAGTAAATGAGGAATATATTGTATATTGAAAACAGGTGCTTCTGCACAGGTGTGGTTCCTGAGCAATTGACATCCCATTATGCTTAGGATCATGTATAAAAATGCTGGGCAGGCCAAGTTGCCCATTATTTTGCTACCATGGTTATGCCCCCATAGGGTGATAATGCCCCCAACCACAGGGCACGAGTGGGCACTGAATGGTTTGATGAGCATGAAGATTATGTAAACCATATGCTATGGCCGTCTCAGTCACCAGATCTCAACCCAATTTAACACTTCTGGGAGATTCTGGAGCAGTGCCTAAGAGCATTCTCCACCACCATCAACAAAATGGAATTTCTTGTAAAAGAAAAGAATGGTGTCGCATCCCTCCGATAGAGTTCCAGACACTTGTAGAATCTATGCCAATGCGCATTGAAGCTGTTCTGACAGCTTGTGGTGGCCCAACACCCTATTAAAACACTTTATGTTGGTGTTTCCTTTATTTTGGCAGTTAACTGTACATCCATGCTTATGCACTACAGTGTAAATGTCTAAAAGTAATTCTATGTGAAATTGATGAACATGACTGTATTATGAAGTCAAGTTAAAGATGCTCCAGCCCAGGTTTTGTAGTAATATCATCTAGCTTTCCTAAATGGCTGCTTTGGCGCTTAATGGAATTAACAACCCTGAAGTGCCACAAACTGATGAAATGGTAGCTACATCACAAACAGTAGAGTCTGAACCTGCTTTAACTGTTTGAAAACAGAAAATATATTGTATTTGTGATATTTACATTTTTATACTGTATTATACCATGTAAGTAAATTATTTCACTTCAATATTTTGCCCTTATTCTGTGTGTGAGAGAGCGAGCGAGAGAGGATAGGATGAATTTGTCCTTGAGGGGAAAATTGTCTTAGACACAGTGTGAGAGAGAGAGAAAGTGGTATAGTGACAGAAACAGGTCTACACAAGTACAAGATTTGGTTGGGCCACCTTTCCCCTTTAACTTGCGGCAAAACATAAATTATTAGTGGCCGCCCTTTGGACAGTTAATTTCTGCAAATTTTTCTATGGGGCATAGAGAAAATGTTGCTGTTTTAAATCAAGTTTTCTGCAATTCTACATATTTTGCCATTGGGGGAACATTTTATAACATATTTCATGCCATTCTACTAATTTTGCAATGGGGCAGAGATAAAAAAAAAATTTAATCTGTTTTAAAGCTAAGTTCCTGCAATTTCACACATTTTGCCATGACTTATGTCATGTTAATGATATCGGAGTGAGAGTCAGTAACAAAATGGGGGCCAACTAGAGGTCAGGGCCCTGGGCATGTGCCCTGTCAATATTCTGCCTTGATTACTACAAGTTTAGATAGTCTAGCCAGCTAACTACGAATAAAAAAATTGTAAGACGACATGGCTAATTGAGTGACTGTCAAGAGAAAAACTGCTGAACAATGCACAACCAAATGTCAAAATTGCACCTGGTGTATTCTACTATTCTTACACTTAAAAAGGTTGAGACCCCTGACTGAGTTCCTGACTGTGGCGTATGCCTGGAGCCGGCCCTGCATACACATACAGTGCATTCGAAAAGTATTCAGACCCCTTTACTTTTTCCACATTTCGTTACGTTACAGCATTGTTCTAAAACACACAATACCCCATAATGCCAAAATGGGTTTTTAGAAATGTTTGAAAATGTATTAAAAAACAGAAATAGCTTTTTTACATAAGTATTCAGACCCTTTGCTATGAGACCCGAAATTGAGCTCAGGTACATCCTGTTTCCATTGATCGTCCTTGAGATGTTTCTACACAGGAGTTCAATTGATTGGACATGATTTGTAAGGGTCCCACAGTTGACAGTGCATGTCAGAGCAAAAACCAAGCCATGAGGTTGAAGGAATTGTCCATAGAGCTCAGAGACAGGATTGTGTCGAGGCACAGATCTTGGGAAGGACACCAAACAATTTCTGCAGCATTGAAGGTCCCCAACACAGTGGCCTCCATCATTCTTAAATGGAAGAAGTTTGGAACCACCAAGACTCTTCCTAGAGCTGTCCACCATCCAACCTGACAGAGCTTGAGAGGATCTGCAGAGAATGGGAGAACTCCCCAAATACAGGTGTGCCAAGCTTGTAGTGTCATACCCAAGAGGAATCAAGGCTGTAATCGCTGCTTCAACAAAGTAGTGAGTAAAGGGTCTTTTAATAACTTTGCTAAAATGTCTAAACACCTGTTTTTGCTTTGTCATTATAGGGTATTGTGTGTAGATTGATGAGGGGGAAAACACAATTTCATCCATTTTAGTGTAAGGCTTTGAAGTAACAAACTATGGAAAATGTCTACTAATAAATAAATAAATAAATATATATACAGTGAGGGAAAAAAGTATTTGATCCCCTGCTGATTTTGTACGTTTGCCCACTGACAAAGAAATGATCAGTCTATAATTTTAATGGTAGGTTTATTTGAACAGTGAGAGACAGAATAACAACAAAAACATCCAGAAAAACATGTGAAAAATGTTATAAATTGATTAGCATTTTAATGAGGGAAATAAGTATTTGACCCCTCTGCAAAACATGACTTAGTACTTGGTGGCAAAACCCTTGTTGGCAATCACAGAGGTCAGAGGTTTCTTGTAGTTGGCCACCAGGTTTGCACACATCTCAGGAGGGATTTTGTCCCACTCCTCTTTGCAGATCTTCTCCAAGTCATTAAGGTTTCGAGGCTGACGTTTGGCAACTCAAACCATCAGCTCCCTCCACAGATTTTCTATGGGATTAAGTTCTGGAGACTGGCTAGGCCACTCCAGGACCTTAATGTGTTTCTTCTTGAGCCACTCCTTTGTTGCCTTGGCTGTGTGTTTTGGGTCATTGTCATGCTGGAATACCCATCCACGACCCATTTTCAATGCCCTGGCTGAGGGAAGGAGGTTCTCAACCAACAGTTGACAGTACATGGCCCCGTCCATTGTCCCTTTGATGAGGTGAAGTTATCCTGTCACCTTAGCAGAAAAACACCCCCAAAGCATAATGTTTCCACCTCCATGTTTGACGGTGGGGATGGTGTTCTTGGGGTCATAAGCAGCATTCCTCCTCCTCCAAACACGGCGAGTTGAGTTGATGCCAAAGAGCTCCATTTTGGTCTCATCTGACCACAACATTTTCACCCAGTTGTCCTCTGAATCATTCAGATGTTAATTGGCAAACTTCAGACGGGCATGTACAGTGGGGAAAAAAGTATTTAGTCAGACACCAATTGTGCAAGTTCTCTCACTTAAAAAGATGAGAGAGGCCTGTAATTTTCATCATAGGTACACTTCAACTATGACAGACGAAATGAGGAAAGAAAATCCAGAAAATCACATTGTAGGATTTTTTATGAATTTATTTGCAAATTATGGTGGAAAATAAGTATTTGGTCACATACAAACAAGCAAGATTTCTGGCTCTCACAGACCTGTAACTTCTTCTTTAAGAGGTTCCTCTGTCCTCCACTCATTACCTGTATTAATGGCACCTGTTTGAACTTGTTATCAGTATAAAAGACACCTGTCCACAACCTCAAACAGTCACACTCCAAACTCCACTATGGCCAAGACCAAAGAGCTGTCAAAGGACACCAGAAACAAAATTAGACCTGCACCAGGTTGGGAAGACTGAATCTGCAATAGGTAAGCAGCTTGGTTTGAAGAAATCAACTGTGGGAGCAATTATTAGGAAATGGAAGACATACAAGACCACTGATAATCTTCCTTGATCTGGGGCTCCACGCAAGATCTCACCCCGTGGGGTCAAAATGATCACAAGAGCGGTGAGCAAAAATCCCAGAACCACACGGGGGGGACCTAGTGAATGACCTGCAGAGAGCTGGGACCAAAGTAACAAAGCCTACCATCAGTAACACACTACGCCGCCAGGGACTCAAATCCTGCAGTGCCAGACGTGTCCCCCTGCTTAAGCCAGTACATGTTCAGGCAAGTCTAAAGTTTGGTAGAGAGCATTTGGATGATCCAGATGAGGATTGGGAGAATGTCAGATGAAACCAAAATATAACTTTTTGGTAAAAACTCAACTCGTCGTGTTTGGAGGACAAAGAATGCTGAGTTGCATCCAAAGAACACCATACCTACTGTGAAGCATGGGGGTGGAAACATCATGCTTTGGGGCTGTTTTTTCTGCAAAGGGACCAGGACGACTGATCCGTGTAAAGGAAAGAATAAATGGGGCCATGTATCGTGAGATTTTGAGTGAAAACCTCCTTCCATCAGCAAGGGCATTGAAGATGAAACGTGGCTGGGTCTTTCAGCATGACAATGATCCCAAACACACCGCCCGGCAACGAAGGAGTGGCTTCAGAAGAAGCATTTCAAGGTCCTGGAGTGGCCTAGCCAGTCTCCAGATCTCAACCCCATAGAAAATCTTTGGAGGGAGTTGAAAGTCCGTGTTGCCCAGCCACAGCCCCCAAAACATCACTGCTCTAGAGGAGATCTGCATGGAGGAATGGGCCAAAATACCAGCAACAGTGTGTGAAAACCTTGTGAAGACTTACAGAAAACGTTTGACCTCTGTCATTGCCAACAAAGGGTATATAACAAAGTATTGAGAGAAACTTTTGTTATTGACCAAATACTTATTTTCCACCATAATTTGCAAATAAATTCATAAAAATCCTACAATGTGATTTTCTGGATTTTTTTTCCTCATTTTGTCTGTCATAGTTGAAGTGTACCTATGATGAAAATTACAGGCCTCTCTCATCTTTTTAAGTGAGAGAACTTGCACAATTGGTGGCTGACTAAATACTTTTTTTCCCCACTGTATATGTGCTTTCTTGAGCAGGGGGACCTTGCGGGCGTTGCAGGATTTCAGTCCTTCACCGCGTAGTGTGTTACCAATTGTTTTCTTGGTGACTATGGTCCCAGCTGCCTTGAGATCATTGACAAGATCCTCCCGTGCAGTTCTGGGCTGATTCCTCACCGCTCTCATGATCATTGCAACTCCACGAGGTGAGATCTTGCATGGAGCCCCAGGCCGAGGGAGATTGACAGTTATTTTGTGTTTCTTCCATTTGCGAATAATCGCACCAACTGTTGTCACCTTCTCACCAAGCTGCTTGGCGATGGTCTTGTAGCCCATTCCAGCCTTGTGTAGGTCTACAATCTTGACATCCTTGGAGAGCTCTTTGGTCTTGGCCATGGTGGAGAGTTTGGAATCTGATTGATTGATTGCTTCTGTGGACAGGTGTCTTTTATACAGGTAACAAACTGAGATTAGACCCTCCCTTTAAGAGTGTGCTCCTAATCTCAGCTCGTTACCTGTATAAAAGACACCTGGGAGCCAGAAATCTTTCTGATTGAGAGGGGGTCAAATACTTATTTCCCTCATTAAAATGCAAATCAATTAATAAACATTTTTTCCCCTCACTGTATGTGTGTGTGTATATATATATATATATATATATATATATATATATATATATACACACACACACACACACACACACACATACACACACACACACATATATATACACTGCTCAAAAAAAGAAAGGGAACACTAAAATAACACATCATAGATCTGAATGAATGAAATAATCTTATTAAATACTTTTTTCTTTACATAGTTGAATGTGTTGACAACAAAATCACACAAAAATTATCAATGGAAATCAAATTTATCAACCCATGGAGGTCTGGATTTGGAGTCACACTCAAAATTAAAGTGGAAAACCACACTACAGCCTGATCCAACTTTGATGTAATGTCCTTAAAACAAGTCAAAATGAGGCTCAGTAGTGTGTGTGGCCTCCACGTGCCTGAATGACCTCCTACAACGCCTGGGCATGCTCCTGATGAGGTGGCGGATGGTCTCCTGAGGGATCTCCTCCCAGACCTGGACTAAAGCATCCGCCAACTCCTGGACAGTCTGTGGTGCAACGTGGCGTTGGTGGATGGAGCGAGACATGATGTCCCAGATGTGCTCAATTGGATTCAGGTCTGGGGAACGGCGGGCCAGTCCTTAGCATCAATGCCTTCCTCTTGCAGGAACTGCTGACACACTCCAGCCACATGAGGTCTAGCATTGTCTTGCATTAGGAGGAACCCAGGGCCAACCGCACCAGCATATGGTCTCACAAGGGGTCTGAGGATCTCACCTCGGTACCTAATGGCAGTCAGGCTACCTCTGGCGAGCACATGGAGGGCTGTGCGGCCCCCCAAAGAAATGCCACCCCACACCATGACTGACCCACCGCCAAACCGGTCATGCTGGAGGATGTTGCAGGCAGCAGAACGCGTTCTCCACGGCGTCTCCAGACTCTGTCACGTCTGTCACGTGCTCAGTGTGAACCTGCTTTCATCTGTGAAGAGCACAGGGCGCCAGTGGCGAATTTGCCAATCTTGGTGTTCTCTGGCAAATGCCAAACGTCCTGCACGGTGTTGGGCTCTAAGCACAACCCCCACCTGTGGACGTTGGGCCCTCATACCACCCTCATGGAGTCTGTTTCTGACCGTTTGAGCAGACACATGCACATTTGTGGCCTGCTGGAGGTCATTTTGCAGGGCTCTGGCAGTGCTCCTCCTTGCACAAAGGCAGAGGTAGTGGTCCTGCTGCTGGGTTGTTGCCCTCCTACGGCCTCCTCCACGTCTCCTGATGTACTGGCCTGTCTCCTGGTAGCGCCTCCATGCTCTGGACACTACGCTGACAGACACAGCAAACCTTCTTGCCACAGCTCGCATTGATGTGCCATCCTGGATGAGCTGCACTACCTGAGCCACTTGTGTGGGTTGTAGACTCCGTCTCATGCTACCACTAGAGTGAAAGCACCGCCAGCATTCAAAAGTGACCAAAACATCAGCCAGGAAGCATAGGAACTGAGAAGTGGTCTGTGGTCACCACCTTCAGAACCACTCCTTTATTGGGGGTGTCTTGCTAATTGCCTATAATTTCCACCTGTTGTCTATTCCATTTGCACAACAGCATGTGAAATTTATTGTCAATCAGTGTTGCTTCCTAAGTGGACAGTTTGATTTCACAGAAGTGTGATTGACTTGGAGTTACATTGTGTTGTTTAAGTGTTCCCTTTATTTTTTTGAGCAGTGTATATACATACATACATACATCTGATGGGCTCAAACGCATTAAGGAAAGAAATTTCACAAATTAACTTTTAAGAAGACACACATGTTAATTGAAATGCATTCCAGGTGACTATATCATGAAGCTGGTTGAGAGAATGCCTAGCGTGTGCAAAGCTGTCATCAAGGCTATGGGTGGTTTTTGAAGAATCTCAAAAATCAAATATATTTAGATTGTTTTTAAACCAATTTTGGTTACTACATGATTCCACGTGATATTTCATAGTTTTGATGTATTCACTATTATTCTACAATGTAGAAAATAGTAAAAATAAAGAAAAACCCGGTGTTCGGTGTTCTAAAACTTTTGACTGGTATTGTATATGTATGTATGTGTACAAATCACACCTCTCTACAGTTATTTAGCTTTGTTCATATTCAGTAGTTCATTACAACACAATATTGGCAGTCATAAGACAACCTCTTCAAATCAAATAAAATTGTATTGGTCACATACACATGGTTAGCAGATGCTCATGAGAGTGTAGCGAAATGCTTGTGCTTCTAGTTCCAACCATGCAGTAGTATCTAACAAGTAATCTAACTATTTCACAACAACTACCTTACACACACATACAAGTGTAAAGGAATGAATAAGAATATGTACATATAAATATATGGATGAGCGATGGCCGTGCGGCATAGGCAAGATGCAGTAGATGATATAGAGTACAGTATATACATATGAGATGAGTAATGTAGGGTATGTAAACATTATATAAAGTGGCATTGTTTAAAGTGACTAGAGGTACATTTATTACAACCAATTTTGTATTATTAAAGTGGCTAGAGATTTCAGTCAGTCAGCAGCCACTCAGTGTTAGTGATGGCTGTTTAACAGTCTGATGGCATTGAGATAGAAGCTGTTTTTCAGTCTCTCGGTCCCAGCTTTGATGCACCTGTACTGACCTCGCCTTCTGGATGATATCGGGGTGAACAGGCAGTGGCTCGGGTAGTTGTCCTCCTTGATGATCTTTTTTGGCTTTCCTGTGACATCGGGTGGTGTAGGTGTCCTGGAGGGCAGGTAGTTTGCCCCTGGTGATGCGTTGTGCAGACCTCACTACCCTCTGGAGAGCCTTACGGTTGTGGGCGGAGCAGTTGCCGTACCAGGCGGTGATACAGCCCGACCGGATGCTCTCGATTGTGCATCTGTAAAAGTTTGTGAGTGTTTTCAGGGACAAGACAAATTTCTTCAGCCTCCTGAGGTTGAAGAGGCGCTGTTGCGCCTTCTTCACCACGCTGTCTGTGTGGGTGGACCATTTCAGTTTGTCCATGATATGTACGCCGAGGAACTTAAAACTTTCCACCTTGTCCACTACTGTCCCATTGATGTGGATAGGGAGGTTCTCCCTCTGATAATAAGGCAGCTCCAAAATGCAGGTGTTTCAGCCTAGCTCAGCGCTTTCTGTAGTGGTGGGGCAGCCAACAGAAAAAAGGGGAAAATAGGGGAGCATAGGGGTTGGTAATGTTCTCTTGTTGCGCTGTGATTGGCTCAGTGTTCTGTCACTCATGGGGACACTACGTTACCGCAAAATCTACTGGGAGAGCTCTAATGCAGAGTTACATTAGAAGTGCCCATCCAAGAAGGCAGAAGGTCATTGGTCACAGATAACATTATGTCAACTCACGTAATTTTATATGAATAGAAATAATGAAGAGAAACTATAGATAAAACTTGTCCGTGTTCATCGGCTCATTCAACAATGAATGGTTTGGAAGGAATCTGTGACTAAGTGCAAGCATTGCAAAGCAATCACTAGCCTGCTATTCAGTGGAGTGGGTATGTGGTCCAAATCTGGGTTTCAAAGTCTCTTTTCCAAGCTTAAAAGGATAAACATTCAACATTGGCCATGCTGTCAATCCAGCTTGACTTCTGCCGCATTCAAAACAACTGGAAACTCAGAATTGGGAAATACGCTTTGAACAGCAATCCAACTCGGTTTTCCAAGTCAGGAACTCGGGCCTCCTTCTAGAGCTCCGACCTGAAGATCACTGCACTGATCAACCCCCTTCATACATGTTATGCTCTTCGTCATAACACCAAGAATTGGCCACTAAAGAGTGTGTCAACTGTAAATTTCTCCTCTGATCTCTCGGTATTGAATGGCATAGGATGTTGCCAAGTAACCACCTAGACTGTGACCCAATAGAATCATGCGATCTAGGGCCAGGGCCTGCCTCCAGTGCTCTATACAACTGACTGACTGGGAATGGTCTGGATCTGCGTCTAAAACCAAGCAAGTCAAACACAAACACACGCCGCGAGCGACATAACCCTACCCCTCCACCAAATCCATGGACCATTACAAGAGGTGTATGTGCAACTGGAAGAGAAGAAACTGTAAATGGTTAGGCAGACATAATGTAGTACAAAAAGTATTTTCACTGATACTGCACTGGAATAGTAAGTATTTCTGTGCTATTCAGTGGGCATAGAGGTGGGTGCCATGGGGGCCACCACCGGCACCCAGATACTGACCTACAGAGAGGACACACACACATCGTGATCAACAGCATTAATCAACTGGCCACTAGGATGCATAAAAAAATGCATAAAAACAAGTTCCTAAAAGCTTATTCACTGTCTACCATGCAAAACTGTTATCAAGCCAAAGTGCTCACTATTCTCAATTATTTCCAATAACTTACTTTGGTTCAGTCTCGTCTTGCATCGTTATTCCAAATAGAGAAGAGGGCATAAAAAAAATGCATTAACAACACGTAGAATCAAAGTCAATTGTGACCGATGGTCGTCGTTTTGTAACATGGAACGAATGTAGAGTAGATTATACATGCGGGAGGAAATGTTGCTGTTATACCAGGGGTGTATTCAGTATCCCTTCCCGTATATATGCATTACGTCTTGCAACGGAAACCGTTTACCTACCAAACGGAAGAAAACAGAACGAAACGGACCTACCTGAATTGGTCCAATAGAAAGTCGTTTTCGTTGCAAAACGTTTTCCGTTAGTTTTGCTATCTGGGATTATTGGGACGTCCATACCCACATTGATTTTAAATATTAGGGTAATGTTAAGGCAGAGATACTTTTGAGGAGAAATCGTATTAACTCCTATTTCGTTCGTTGTCCATGTGTCGTCAATGGTCTGTGCGGTGTATTCGAGGCAATTTAAGGACAAGAGAGTTCTCCAAGGAGTCAATTTGGGCGCTAACTCAAAACCCAACATTAGCATGAATTTCGTGAACAAGAAGTACAACATAAAACATATTTTTCGGGTTAATTACTTAATATTGCTTCGTGACATTACGTACTTTCGACGAAAATAGGCAGGTTTCTCGACTCATACCATGACCACGGAGTTGCAGAGACGCAACATCGCGAGACTTCCGGGAACGCTTGTGAAAGAGACCAAACATAACAGGCTGGGGTTTGGAAAGACAAAATTGAAATATTATTCCTTAGTTGTTAATTTTCTCAACCTAGATTCGAGCCAATGACTTAAGTAGTTGAACATGTTATTACTCCAACCTCGTGAAAGTGACACGTTTTCATTTTTTGTCAAGAACAACTTTATATTGATGGAGTACCTTTGATTTGATGGCCTGCACATCCGCAGTTCGGCGCGAGACGACCGTTAGACCCGATTACTTGTTTCTGCGCAAGAGTTTAGCTAACCAAAGGCGCAGTTTTAGCTCATGTTCATACTGTACTGTCTTTGACCTTATTTTTGGTTAGGGTTTAGGACACCGAGGACTAGGTTCAGGGTAGGGACGTCCCAAGAATTCCGGATAACACTACCCTTTTTTCGTTCGCAGTTTTGCAATAGACGAAACGTTTAGCAGCAGAATCGGCGTAATGAATACACCCCAGTTTCAGTGACACGTCATTTTTTGTGCGGCGTCTGACGGAAGCATCTTACATCTTGATTCTCTTTGCACGTTTTGAGGCTTTTTGTTCATAAGAAAACATGTCCAACTCGGTCATTTCAGTTATTTATCGGTTCTTGGCGGAATACAGGACCAAAACATCGAATAAATTGAAAGTGGTCGACGCCTACCTTTTCTACATATTGCTAACTGGTGCATTGCAGTTTCTGTACTGCTTGCTGGTTGGCACCTTCCCATTCAACAGCTTTCTGGCCGGGTTCATATCTTGTGTTGGAGCCTTCATCCTGGGAGGTAATTTAAACTGTAAATGTATTTGCATAATCTTGTGATATTCAGCTGTATTGTACATCAGTGAAGCATGACGCTAACCAATGGCAGCCACCATTATTGTGAAATGGTTTCTGATCAACCCACCCCATTTTTCTGGCCTGCCTACAGTCTGCCTGCGTATCCAGATCAATCCAGATAACAAAGGAGACTTCCTGTCCATATCCCAGGAGAGGCCTTTTGCCGATTTCTTATTAGCCCACACTGTCCTGCACCTCGTGGTCATTAATTTTATTGGTTGAGAAACTAATGATTTGAACCCTCAGACCAGGTGTGAACAGTATGCACAAAGTACAACATCCTCACAGTAATTGTTATCCAGTGTTATGAATCTGCATGTTACTGACATGATTCTTGTTTATTTCATTTCACAGATTAACAACAGACTTGACCAAAATGCACCTTTCACCTCAAGACAACATTCATACAATAAGATTGTGGCACCCTAATTTACACTAACTGTAAGTGCATGGGCCGATCAATAATGACTGTAGTAATACCCACATCTTCTACAAATTTCTGTCACTCAACTGTCAGTTTATCAAATAATTATTTTGTACTGTTTGTATGGTTGTTGAAATAAAATAAAAAATAATTGAAGAGACTTAGTTGTGATTTTAATGGAAGATCTCTACCAGTATTGATAATGATTTTCTGAGCAGACCATTCAATAACTAGGACTGGAGACAACTCCCCAATCTGACTTATTCTAAAGCTACTTGAACTGTAGGGCTGTTTCATACTACATTTGTATGACCTAATGATTAACTATAGATTGCAGTATTCAAATATAAAAGACATGCCAAAGTCCCAGATTTTTTTTCTCTGACACCCTCCAAAATCGTTCTATTTTTCATAACAAATGTAATGATTACACCTTTTTATTAATTGCTAGCAATCAAAACATGGCTACGTCTGTTCATCTTGGTACATCTAGTTCAACATAAGGCAACAGTAAACATGTTGTCCCCCACGAATGATGCAGAACTAAGCTAAAGAAAAAGGACAGCTCTCCACACGACCTTTTCAATTAGTCTTGTGAGAGCGAGAGCTTGGTAAGTAAGTTCTGTCTCGTATGACTGAGTGTATCACTAACTAACTATGATAAAACAATTTTAATAAAAGGCAACCGTAAACACGAATAATACAGATTTCCGAGTTCCCAGTTTTGAACGTGGCATTAATCAATACAGACCTTTTTCGTTATCTGACGCAACTAGGGCAGTAGGATTCACTTTCGTGTATGCCCAGCAGAAGGCAGTAAAATACATTTTTAAAGGGAAATAAAACATATTTTCAAACTTTGTAGCTAGTATTTTGGGCTTTTCGAGATCCCGTATGTGCAACTACAATAATATTCCCCAACCCCATATACTTCCAGAGAAAGGTTACTATACCGTTTTGATACTTCTGAAAGCATCCATGTAACAGTAACTACAGGTAAATATATTTTCTACACATACATTTATATAAACTATGGTCGTTTTAATATTGCTGACAAGTTGTTGTGTAGCTAGCTATACAAGAAATATGCTAGTTAGAACTAATTAGAACTAACTAAGCTAACGGCAGCCAACTTGCTAGCTATTGTAGTTAGCTTGGGCATTTTCACATACATTGTGCTATAATATAGAGTACATTTGGAAACTCTGGGTATAAGGAGCCACGAAGACCAACGTGTGAAGTTCATAAGAGCATCAAAGTAGATGTCAAATGAAAGCTAAGAGTGTGTGTGCCTCTGTTCCTTCATAATCTAATGCAACTGGATATCTTTGTGGATCTATCCAGACTTAAGACTGTTCGAATCCACATCCACTTGAAAGCGTTTTGTTACAAAAACTCTAGGGGAAAAGGGATACACACTTTCTCAAATGCAGATCTCGAAGGAGTAAATCAGTGAATTGTAAACATCTTGATACTCGTAATCTTGTAATAACTATTAATTCAATTGTCTGTCAGTCATTCCACTCAAATGTATTATTCACAGATTGTCACCATGCCACTGACAAATGCTGAAAAGCAACGAAGATACAGGCAAAGACTAAAGGAGAAGGGGAGTTATGAGGAGGTCAAAGAAAAAGACAGGAGGAGGCACAGTTTGAGAAAAGCAAAGGCTAAAAGCCAAGGAAAATGTATGTTTCTAGTGTTTTATGAGTTTGATCAATTACCCTTTCAACGTATATTTCCATACAAATTATTTATAACTTTGTGTACCTATTTATGCTTCATCATCACAAAGAGAATGACATTCAAATCCATAATTCATTTATGTGTCTAGAACAGAGTAGGGACCCATCATTTCATTCCGTTACCATAAATATGTTACCTGGTGCTAATCCACTTCACTTACTGTACTTTGATAACCAGATACTTTTTTTTTATAACTAAGTTGTCATATATCACAAAGCTGACACCCCATTCTTTCAGCAGACATCTTTTAATCTTATTTCAGAGCAGATATTTATGTTTTTGGAAAACTTGGAAAACATTTTTGGGAATTTACTTTTGCTCTTAGTAATGTCCTGTTTATATTTGCTGTTTTCTATTCCTTACTCTGTATGTGTCCTTGGGTCTTGAAATGTGCAATAACATTATTATTATTATTGACAGGGCATGAGTTTGATCATCATCTGCTGAAGATGGATCAATATGGGAGATATGAAAGCAGTGGTCAGCCAGAAGAGCTTTTTGTAGGTTAACCCACATTTTTATTGATTCTTCAAAATGAGAAGCAATTAATTCTACAATATCTAACACAATTGGCTGTTCATTAACAACAAGTTCTATTGGTCAAATAGTTTATTTCCCTAACACCAACCATGGTCTGTTCTAGGATCACTCACTGCATTGGAGGCAGGTCAAAGAGGAGGCTGAAGAATGTGAGATTCAGCAGAGCCAAGGGTCAGCAGTTTCATTAGGAGTTGAAATGTCCCAGGTTTGTCTAAAGGAGGATCCAAATGAACAAGATCCCTCCTTTGACACAGTTTCAGACACCCATGGAGTCACAGAGCAAGAGCGTGTATATAAACGCATGAAGTATCTCAAAGTAAAGGTAAGTAGCTATATCCTTAACTATGCAAGCCTTGTTACAAGGCACAGAGTTATTGTTAGAAATAAAATGATACTGAATGAATTATGTTTTCTCCGTGTCAGGTGCTGCCTTCTCTAGTCCCAGTCAAAGAGGAGTCTGAAGAATGCTCCCTTTTGCCAGTAGATGAAGTTGCCTCAATTACAGTGAAGGACGAAGAGAATGAAGACTGGTTGAAGTCAGAAGATGAGGATCTTGTGAAAGTGTCAGTGCCTTGGGAGCCATTGCAAACATCATCATCATCATCATTATGTTCAGATACAGAGGATACAGAGGACAGTGAGATGGACAGTGATAATGTGCGGGTGAGTTCAAACATTTAATAATAGTGAAATAGACACACTTTGAGATGTTTTGTTAGGTTTGTGTGCATTATCTCTTTAGTTTTGCCTTTGTCAATGGGCATCCTAACGATATTTTATGGATGCTATGGAAAATGTCGTGTTTTTTTCTCTGATAGCACATGGACACAAAAACCCTCAGTAGAAAGAGGCCAAGAGCTGCTGTGGCCATTCTACCACAGGACCCCCAGTGGTCAGAGGTGGAAGACCTAAGTGACTCAGAAGATGATGACCTAGAGTATATTCCAAAATCAGGAGATCTGGAGGACGAGTCCCCTTCTAAGCTTACAAAAGGAGATGCTTCCCCATACCCTAAAACCCCAGAGTCTCCCAAGAGAAAGAAGAGAAAAAGCAGAAACGTAATTAAATTGGTTCCTACAGACACACATAACCACAATCTCGACACAGTTGTAAGCCCATGTAATTCTAGTTCCTTCAAAACACAGCCAAGACATCCGCTTTGGAAGAAGGCCGACATAGATTCCTTCCAAGTTCCAGATCCAGTGTTTGTGGCACCACAGTGTGTTAAATCCCCCTATCAATATTTCAAGATGTTTTTCACTGATCAGATGATTGCACACATTGCTGAGCAGACCAACCTTTACTCTGTTCAACAGACTGGATCCGCAATCAACACAAACACTAGAGAGATTGAGGATTTCTTGTCTATGCTTCTCTACATGGGTGTTTTTGACTTTCCAACCTTTGTGGACTACTGGCATTCTGACTCTCGCTTCCCACCTGTGGCTGATGTCATGTCTGTGAGAAGGTTCCAGTCACTCCGCAGGTTTCTTCACTTCAATGACAACATGCAAAATAATCACAGTCCTGACCGCTTCCACAAGATCCAACCTCTTTTTAACATGCTGCGTCAACAGTGTCTCCTCATACAGCCAACCAACAGGCAAAGCATAGCTGAAGTCATGGTAGCTTACAAAGGCACCAAAGCAGGAAATCTTCGTCATTACAAATCTAATCAGCATGACAAATTTGGTTTTAGGTTATTCTGTCGGGGCAGTTCTTCAGGTATTATCCATGACCTGCTACTGTACCAAGGGGATACAACATTTCTCAACAGTGGGCTAGATGAAGATGAACAGAATCCTCTGCTGGGTACCAAGGTTGTCACCACCCTCTGTACATCTATTGCAGAGCCAGAGGCTACAGTTGTTTTCTGTGACAACTACCTCATCAGTCTTGACCTGGTCAAGTCCCTGCAGGCCAGACTGGGTGTGAGGAGTATTGGTACTGTGAGAGCAAATTGCCCAGGTGGAGCAACTGCAATGGATGACAAGGATCTTGCAAAGCTAGGGCGTGGAGCATACGACTACTGTTCTCAAGAGGGGGTGATTGCTGTCAGGTGGTTGGACAAAAAGAGTGTCTCAATACTAAGCAATGCATGTGGAATTGAACCTCTGGTGTATGTTAAGCGGTTCTGTCGGGAGACCCATCAAAAGATTGATATCACATGCCCATCAGTCATGTCGGCTTACATTCAAGCAAAGGAGGGCATCGATCTGTCTGATATGCTGGTGTGTCTGTACAAGACACCTATGAAGGCACGCCGGTGGTACCTACCTCTGTTTGGATACATTCTTGATCTGTGCATTGTCAATGGTTGGCTGATGTACAAGCGGGACTGTGACCTTCTCAAGGAAAAACCAGTGCACCTAAAAAGGTTTCGTTTGTCTGTGGCAGGGACTCTGAAAGTAGTCA
This sequence comes from Brachymystax lenok tsinlingensis, assembly GCA_030435695.1. NCBI lineage: Eukaryota > Metazoa > Chordata > Actinopteri > Salmoniformes > Salmonidae > Brachymystax > Brachymystax lenok. The sequence goes on along the minus strand of CM059790.1, from coordinate 24,134,074 downwards.
ACAAACTCCCAGCCAGGGTTGGCCAACCATCAGTTCTTCCAAATCCACACAAATCTCCAAAGCGGCTGCACAATCCCAGAACCTTACAGCCTACAGCAGATGTCCGTTATGACTGCCTTGGACACTGGCCTATCTTTGGGGAACAGAGAGGAAGGTGCAACCTGTGCGTCAAGGGCGTCTCGAGGTGGAAGTGTTCCAAGTGTGGTGATGGAAAGTTGTTTTTGTGTCTGAACAACAAGCAGCAGTGCTTTGTGTGTTATCACCAGAAGTGATCATTATCAGAGCACAATAATTGTATGTTGGATTTTTGTAACATAAAAAAAAATATTTATTCGAAAACATTAGTTTTTGTTGTATTTCTATTATATGGAAGTTTCCATGAAGTTGGACAATCTAATTGTTCTCACTGTTTCAACATTGATGCTGTTGTTAATTGTGGCTGTTACTGTGATGCTTATAATTTTGTATAATTTGGACTACCATGAAGTAAAGGTTACTTTTTTTACTTATGTTTTACTTAACTTGAACATGTTTTTGTATTATTGTTTCATAATGACATGTACATTTACTAAGGTGTACAGAATTATTATTTGTGTTGCACAAATAAAAATGCGCTACTTGTTTCTCACTGTTGCCTCTTTGTTCAGAAGTTTCTTTATTCCACTAGTTGTTTTGACTATTCTGCACCCTACTTACAGTGGGGCAAAAAAGTATTTAGTCAGCCACCAATTGTGCAAGTTCTCTCACTTAAAACGATGAGAGAGGCCTGTAATTTTCATCATAGGTACACTTCAACTATGACAGACAAAATGAGGGAAAAAAATCCCGAAAATCACATTGTAGGATTTTTAATGAATTTATTTGCAAATTATGGTGGAAAATAAGTATTTGGTCACATACAAACAAGCAAGATTTCTGGCTCTCACAGACCTGTAACCTCTTCTTTAAGAGGCTCCTCTGTCCTCCACTCGTTACCTGTATTAATGGCACCTGTTTGAACTTGTTATCAGTATAAAAGACACCTGTCCACAACCTCAAACAGTCACACTCCAAACTCCACTATGGCCAAGACCAAAGAGCTGTCAAAGGACACCAGAAACAAAATTGTAGACCTGCACCAGGTTGGGAAGACTGAATCTGCAATAGGTAAGCAGCTTGGTTTGAAGAAATCAACTGTGGGAGCAATTATTAGGAAATGGAAGACATACAAGACCACTGATAATCTTCCTCGATCTGGGGCTCCACGCAAGATCTCACCCGTGGGGTCAAAATGATCACAAGAACGGTGAGCAAAAATCCCAGAACCACACGGGGACCTAGTGAATGACCTGCAGAGAGCTGGGACCAAAGTAACAAAGCCTACCATCAGTAACACACTACGCCGCCAGGGACTCAAATCCTGCAGTGCCAGACGTGTCCCCCTGCTTAAGCCAGTACATGTTCAGGCCCGTCTGAAGTTTGCTAGAGAGCATTTGGATGATCCAGATGAGGATTGGGAGAATGTCATATGGTCAGATGAAACCAAAATATAACTTTTTGGTAAAAACTCAACTCGTCGTGTTTGGAGGACAAAGAATGCTGAGTTGCATCCAAAGAACACCATACCTACTGTGAAGCATGGGGGTGGAAACATCATGCTTTGGGGCTGTTTTTCTGCAAAGGGACCAGGACGACTGATCCGTGTAAAGGAAAGAATGAATGGGGCCATGTATCGTGAGATTTTCAGTGAAAACCTCCTTCCATCAGTCAAGGGCATTGAAGATGAAACGTGGCTGGGTCTTTCAGCATGACAATGATCCCAAACACACCGCCCGGGCAACGAAGGTGTGGCTTCATAAGAAGCATTTCAAGGTCCTGGAGTGGCCTAGCCAGTCTCCAGATCTCAACCCCATAGAAAATCTTTGGAGGGAGTTGAAAGTCCGTGTTGCCCAGCAACAGCCCCAAAACATCACTGCTCTAGAGGAGATCTGCATGGAGGAATGGGCCAAAATACCAGCAACAGTGTGTGAAAATCTTGTGAAGCATTACAGAAAAATGTTTGACTTCTGTCATTGCCAACAAAGGGTATATAACAAAGTATTGAGATAAACTTTTGTTATTAACCAAATACTTATTTTCCACCATAATTTGCAAATAAATAAATAAAAAATCCTACAATGTGATTTTTCTGGATTTCTTTTTCTCATTTCGTCAGTCATAGTTGAAGTGTACCTATGATGAAAATTACAGGCCTCTCTCATCTTTTTAAGTTGGAGAACTTGCACAATTGGTGGCTGACTAAATACTTTTTTGCCCCACTGTATACTGAACAAAAATATAAAACGCAATATACAACAATTTTACTGAGTTACAGTTCATACAACAAAATCAGTCAATTTAAATAAATAAATTAGGCCTTTTCTATCGATTTACATTACCAGGTAGGGGCACAGCAAATCAGAATTAGTTTTCCCCACAAAAGGGCTTTATTACAGACAGAAATACTCTGAAATAGTTTCATCAGCTGTCCAGGTGGCTGGTCTCAGACAATTCCGCAATTCAGCCAGATGTGGATGTCCTGGACTGGCATTGTTACACGTGGTGTGCAGTTGAGGCCGGTTGGAAGTACTGCCAAATTCACAAAAATTACATTGGAGGCACCTTATTGTAGAGAAATTAACATTCAATTATCTGGCAACAGCCCTGGACATTCTTGCATTCCATGCCAATTGCACCCACCTTCAAAACTTGAGACATCTGTGGCATTGTGTTGTGTGACATAACTGCACATTTTCATGGACGGTTGTTGTCCCCAGCACAACGCGCACCTGTGTAATGATGTGTAACCTTTATTTAACTAGGCTAGTCAGTTAAGAACAAATTCTTATTTACAATGATGGCCTACTGGGAACCAGTTTGTTAACTGCCTTCTTCAGGGGCAAAACGACAGATGTTTAACTTGTCAGCTCGGGGATTCAATCCAGCAACCTTTAGGTTACTGGCTCTACCCACTAGGCTACCTCTACCCACTAGGCTACTATGACACAGCTGTCAGGTGGATGGATTATCTTGGCAAAGGAGAAATGCTCACTAACAGGGATGTAAACAAATTTGTGCACAGAATTGGAAAGAAATAAGCCTTTTGTGCATATGGACAATTTCTGGGATCTTTTATTTCACCTCATGAAACATGGGACCAACCCTTTACATGTTGCTTTTATATTTCTGCTCAGTACTCCCAAGTGGGTGAGCCTATGCCCTCCCAGGCCCACCCATGGCTGCACCCATTGCCCAGTCGTGAAATCCATCAATTAGGGCCTAATTAATTAAAATTGGCTGATTTCCTTCTATGAACTGTAAATTGTTGCATTTATATTTTTGTTCAGTATAGTAAACAGAGTAGCAGCAGCATATGTGAAACTGTGTGTCTGTGTGTCTGTGTGGTGTCAATATGCATGTGTGACACAGGAGGTTGGTGTCACCTTAATGGTGTCAAATACATCAAACATGGTTTCCTGGTGTTTGATGTCATTCCATTTACACCGTTCTGGGCATTAATTATGACTCCCCTCAGCAGTCTCTTGTAAATTGTGTGTTGGCATGTCAGCGTAAGTATGTGTGGGTAAAGTCCAGTGAGTGTGCATAGAGTCAGTGCAAAATGCAGGCCTAGATAGTATTCAGCCAATTAATAAAGGTTATCTTTTGACTGAACTGAATCCCCCCTCATCTCTGCTTCAAAAGAGCATGACGTTTCAAGAGGGTTGAAGATCGTAGCAGGACATCATTGCATCCAGGGATGGCACCTGTTTGACTATGCTTTTTCCACGTTGGACAGTATATCCGTGGATGGTACTGATTTAGAAAGTTGTTTTTGGCATCACTGAGCAGTGCCCATTAAATATTAAATCCAATTGTTAGACTCTACCACCAACTCCAAATCAAAACCAAACATGGATTTCATGTTCTCGCTTAGCGTGGACATCTGTGTGTTTCACACCTGTTTGTCCTAGCTAATCAGCCTCGCAATATGGGCACCTTGTTGACGCAGGGAGAAAGTGGAATAGAGTGCGCACAAACATTGCTATCCATGTTTGGTTTTGATTTGGAAGGGGGTGGTAGCATCTAACAACTGGATTTAATGACTCCATGGCCACTGCTCGGCAATGCAAATGACGACTTCCTAATCAGAACCGTCTACCACTTACGGATATACTTTCAGACGTAGTGTCGCCAAACAGGCACTTGAAACGTCACCAACAATTCTGTGTAAAGGCATTGGAGCACATTTGTAAGGTTAGTGCTATCTGGAATCCTTGAGAATTCCCTACCCCCAGTGGCGACCCTTCATTCAGGGCAGGTGGGGCAGAGCTTTTGGGCTTGCCTGTTTTGCATGTTAGTTTTACATGTAATTTTAGCATTAAGACGTGTCAGTTTGCAAACAGTCAGTTGCCAAAAAATGTAAACAATATATATATATATATCATTGAGTTAATAAAGCCACATACAAACATGGTCTTTTTTTTGTTTTCTTGAGTAAGGCAGCTCCAACATGTAGGTGTTTCAGCCTAGCTCAGTGCTTTATACGGTGGTGGGGCAAGCCAGCAGAAAATATGGAGCGTTGCGCCGTGATTGGCTTAGTGTTCTGTCACTCATGGGGACACTAGTCACCACCAAGTCTAAGGGTAGAGCTAGAAAATTCTATCCCCTTGGGTGCTGCCATAGAGTTACATTAGAAGTGCCCATCCAAGAAGGCTCAAGGTCATTGGCCACAGATAGAATGACGTCAAATCACGTTATATGTACAGTAGCTTTGATTGGACTGATCATGTCAACATCATACTTTAATCAAGTCGACAATCTACTGGTAAATCGTTTTTAATCCTTGTCATATGAAGATAAATAATGAAGAGAAAGTATAGATAAAATGTATCGGTGCTCATTGGCCATTGGACATAAACATTACACAACAAGTTGGAAATCGCAAATTCAACAATGAGTGGTTTGGAAGGAATCGGTGACACTGGATAACTGCAAGCATTGCAAAGCAATCACTAGCCTGCTAATCAGGGGAGTGGCTGTCTGGTCCCAAATCTGGGATTAAGGGGCTCTTTTCCAAGTTTAAAATGATAAACATTCAACATTGGCAAAGCTGTCAATGAAGCATGATTTGTGCCGCACTCAAAACAATTTATCTCGGAACTGCGAAAACTTGACTTCAGTGAGTTCAAGTCAACTGGGAAATCGGGAATAAACGAGCTCAGACTGTGAAAATACGTTTTCAACTTCATTAGACTTCTTTCCAGCACAGATGCGCAAGACTCTTGGCTGCTGTAAGAAAGCCATTGCCATCTGTGCCCATTCAACATAGCCTAGATTTAAGTTTTTATTACCTCTAAACAAAACATTTTGGGGTTCTCATGCGCTTTCAATTATGTTTTGATTCTTGATTGAACAGTCACTAATATTATATTTGATTGTGCTCTTTGTAAAATAGCCAAAGAGACATTTTACTGCTTGAAGTGAAAGTGTTTTTTTTAAGCAGGACATTCATACGAGCCTTATAATCCAAAAGTAGTATGACATGCACTCACAAGCAACATCTAAATATATGCTTCCCCCCCATGTTCTGACACCAACTTTCGCGCATCGCCATCGTGCGGCAATGTTTGCAAACACAGAAAGGGGTCTAACGGGGGTTCTGCTCTTGTTGGTTCAAATTCATTGAATACATGCCCTTTCGTTCTTTTGACCTGCCAATTGCAGGGAAGTATGATTCACTTTCATGTATGCCCAGCAGAGGCAGCAGAAAATACCATTTAAAGGAAAGCAACGTATTTTAAAATTCTGGTATTTTGGTCTTTTCGAGTTTCCGTATGTGCAACTGCAATAATATTCCCCGAGTCTCATATACTTCTAAAAACCATCCATGTTACAGGTAAATATATGTTATGCGTATATATTTATCTAAACATATGAACTTTATTACCATTTGATGACAAGTTGATTCTGTAGATAGCTGTACAAGCCATCATTTTGCCAAATAGAAGCGGATTATCTAGCTAGAATATAATAGATAGCTATCTAGCTACAAGCTAACGTTAGCTTTTGGGCAATTACACGTACTCGTATACAAAAATATAAATAAACGCAACATGCAATAATTTCAAAGATTTTACTGAGTTACAGTTAATATAAGGTAATCAGTCAATATAAATAAGTACAATTTGGATTTCAATGGATTTCACATGCCTGGGAATTCAGCTATGCATTTGTTGGTCACAAATGCCTACAAAAAAATAAAGGTAGGGGCGTGGATCAGAACCAGTCAGTGTCTGGTGTGACCACCATTTGCCTCATGCAGCATCACACATCTCCTTCGCATAGAGTTGATCAGGCTGTTTGTGGAATGTTGTCCCACTTCTCTTCAATGGCTGTGCCAAGTTGCTGAATATTGACGGGAACTAAAACACGCTGTCGATCCAAAGCATCCCAAACATGCTCAATGAGTGAAATGTATGGTGAGTATGCAGGCCATGGAAAAACGGGGACATTTTCAACATCCAGGAATTGTGTACAGAGCCTTGCGTTATTATGCTGAAACATGAGGTGATGGCAGCGGATGAATGGCACGACAATGGGCCTCAGGATCTCGTCACGGTATCTCTGTGCATTCAAATTGCCATCGATTAAAATGCAATTGTGTTCATTGTCCATAGCTTATGCTTGCCCATACCATAACCCCACCATTGGGAACTCTGTTCACAACGTTGACATCAGCAAACTGCTCACCACACGACGCCATACACAATGTCTGCCATCTGCCTGATATCGTTGAAACTGGGATTCATCCATGAAGAGAGCACTTCTCCAACGTGGCAGTGGCCATCAAATTGGAGCATTTGCCCACTGAAGTCAGTTACAACTCCGAACTGCAGTCGGGTCAAAACCCAGGTGAGGACGACAGGAACGCAGATGAGCTTCCCTGATACTGTTTCTGACAGTTTGTGTAGAAATTCTTCGCTTGTGCAAACCCACAGTTTCATCAGCTGTCTGGGTGGCTGGTCTCAGATGATACCACAGATGAAGAAGCCGGGTGTGGAGGTCCTGGGCTGTCGTGGTTACACGTGCTCTGGGTTTGTGAGGCTGTTTGGACGTACTGCCATATTCTCGAAAACGACTTTGTAAGTGGCTTAGAGTAGCGACATTAACATGAAATTCTCTAGCAACTGCTCTGGTGCACATTCCTGCACTCACCATGACAATTGCACACTCCCTCAGAACTTGAGACATCTGTGGCATTGTGTTGTGTGACAAAACTACACATTTTAGTGGGTTTTTATTGTCCCCTGATCATGCTGTTTAATCAGCTTCCTGATATGCCACAAATGTCAGGTGGATGGATTATCTTGGCAAAGGAGAAATACCCACTAACTGGGATGTAAACACATTTGTGCACAAAACTGGAGATAAATAAGCTTTTTGTGTATGCATACTTTTTGGGTCCATTTTCCAACCTGTTAGGTACATAATCCTAACAGGGTGGAAATTTGTTACCTAAATTAGCCATAGCTTTGTGAGTGAGCAAGATTAAGCTAGCATAATGGTGAAAGCTTGCACAGGATTGTAACTTCTCTATCAAACATTGAGAGAATGGCGCTGGATTGGATAGCAGACATTTTCCTGGCTCCTGACAAATTCTGCTATTTGGGGGGTGGAAGTGCGCTGATCTTAACCGTTTTTGTACTTAATGTTTCCTCCATTTCCTATGACCTAAAAGAGCTTCTGAATATCAGAACAGCGATCATTAACCTTAATTTGGATAAAGATTTCTACTTCAACGAGTCTGAGGTGCACGACATGTAGCTCACCCCCAGACCAGGGCCCAAAGCTTGATTTATTAGTTGCTTATTTGAATCATCTGTGTAGTGCTAGGGCAAAAAAAACAAAATGAATTTGGGAAAGCCTGGGGTAAGCGTAGCTGGGGAGGAAGTGTAGTTCGTCAACTGGAGGCACACACAGCATATGGATCTGTGCAAATCTGTTACAGTAAGTATATTTTTTATTTGAAACTTTCTTTCTCGCTGATATCAAAGATAAAGGCCAAATGTTTAAAAACCCGTATCATAAGGGATGATTATTGACATTTGTAAACGTTAAAACACAGCGTCGGGATTGTAGTTCACATGGATCCAGGCTTGGGTGAAGCTGACCGCTGAGAGCTCTAGGGAGAAGGCAGAATGCTGCCTCAGGTTTTCTAGAGCTACATTAGGACCAACGTGTAGTAGTTAGGAGCATATCATATTGGGTGTCAAATGAAAGCTAAGAGTTTGGTAATTCATAATCAAATGCAGCTGTGAAATTGTGGATCTATCCCTCTTTGGACATTATGTACAGAAGAGGGTCACTGATTGGCTGGGGGAGGAACACACGTGTGTGTGATTTAGCAAATGCAGTTGTTTTGAAGGGGTGAATTAATTGATTGTAAACATCTTGATACTAGTAGTGTTATAATAGATTCATTTAATTGTCCATCAGTCATTCCACTCAAATGTTTTATTCACAGATTGTCACCATGCCACTGACAAATGCTGAAAAGCAAAAAAGATTAAGACTAAAGAAGGGGAGTTGAGGTCAAAGAGAAACTTAAAACGGAGTACTTTAAACAAAGAAAATGTTTCTTGTGTTGTGAGTTTTGTCGTTTACCCTTTCAAATGTCCATACACATTGCTAAAATAATACAGTATTACCTTGAGCAGAAATGACATTTCCACCTGTGTATCTATTCAGGCGACATCCTCATGAATATAATGACATTCAAATCCATAATTATGCACTTCTGTGGAGTACAAATCAGGGACCAATGATGTCAACCATTACCATAATTCTGCTACCGTGTGTTAATCTACTTCACTTAATGTAGTTTGATAACCAAAGTTTGTTTTTCAAACTGACTGCCCATTCTTTCTGCAGACGTCTCTGAATTATAGTTTGGAGCAGATATTTATGTTTTTTTGGAAAACTTAATTCTGTTACCAAACTGCATCTGCACAGTTCTTTAACAAACCATACATAGGTGGTATGGTTTGGACTACTTTTAACAATGTTCACTGGAAATGTTAACAAGACACATTTACTTAAATTTTGCAATTAGTTGTTGTTTGGCATACATAGAAAGATATGAGTCTGAACATAATTCTGTTACTATGGAATTGCCCTTAAGCTAACATCAGGGGGGTAGGTAGCTTAGCGGTTAAGAGCGTTGGGCCAGAAACCGAAAGGTCGCTAGTTTGAATCCCAAAGCCGACAAGGTACTTAATCCTAATTGATCTAACTCCGCATTTGGGTGGTTTGTTTTGTTATTGACAGGTCACAAGTCTGTTCATCATCTGCTGAATATGGATCAATATGGGAGATGTGAAAGCAGTGATCAGCCAGAAGAGTTTTTTGTAAGTTAACCCACATTTTTATTCGTTCTTCAGAATTATAATTTTTTTAGTTTAACATCTAAACTAATTGGCTATCCATTAACAAGTTTTACTGTTCAAATTTGGTTTATTCTTCTAACACCAACCATGGTCTATTCTAGGATCTGCATTGGAGCGAGGTTAAAGAAGAGGCTGAAGAATGTCCGATTTCAGCTGTGTCATTAGGAGTTGAAACATCCCAGGTCTGTCCAAAGGAGGACCCTGATGAACAAGATCCCTCATTTGACACAGTTTCAGACATACATGGAGTCACAGAGCAAGAGCGTGGACATAAAGGCATGACATATCTAAAGGTAAGTATCTCTTTATCACTGCAAGCCCACTTACAAGGCCCAGAGGTGTTAGAATTGCAGTACCAGTCAAAAGTTTGGACACCTACTCATTCAATGGTTTCTTTATTTTTATTATTTTCTACAGTGTAGAAGACATCAAAACTATGAAATAACACATGAAATCATGTATTAACCAAAACAAGTGTTGTTAGTTTCTTATTTTTCAGAGTAAATAACTCACGGACACTAGAGAAGCTTTAACTAAGTTTAATTCTTCCCTAAGGTTCTGTACAGCTGTAATTCAGACAGCCAAACATTCTCACCATCACAGTTATATACATCCCACTTAAGACACTCCTCCTCTCCAATCTTATGGTTCTACAGGAAGAAGGTAACAGGATACTAAACCCTTATTTCTCTCTTAAGGGAATCTGTCCTCACCTCCTGACCTCAACCCCTCCTTCACCTAATCCACAGATGTCCATCTGTCTCCCCTATATCAACACGTTGCTCTCCTCCCGTCCACCCAACACATTCCAAAGCCATCTGTTATTTTTACAGAGAACCATTAACCTTTGACATAAAACCCAGTCTCTGTCAATCCTTATATTCTAGCTTCTTCTCTATCATTTATTTAATAACTCAATGTACAAAATGTCAAATCCAACAGTGTTAAACAAATCAAAATATATTTTAGATTCTTCAAAGTAGCCACCCTTTGCCTTGATAACAGCTTTGCAAACTCTTGGCATTCTCTCAACCAGTTTCACCTGGAATTCTTTTCCAACAGTTTTGAAGGAGTTCACACATATGCTGAGCACCTGTTGGCTGCTTTTCCTTCAGTCTGGAGGCCAGGTCATTTGATGCAGCACTCAATCACTCCTTCTTGGTCAAATAGCTCTTACACAGCTTGGAGGTGTGTTTTGGGTTGTCCTGTTGAAAAACAAATTATAGTCCCACTAAGCACAAACCAGATGGGATGGCATATCGCTGCAGAATGCTGTGGTAGCCATGCTGCTTAAGTGTGCCTTGAATTCTAAATAAATCACTGACAATGTCACCAGCAAAGCACCATCACACCTCCTCCTCCATGCTTCATGGTGGGAACCATACATGCAGAGATCATCCGTTCATCTTCTCTGCGTCTCACGAAGACACAGCGGTTGGAACCAAAAATCTCAAATTTGGACTCATCAGACCAAAGGACAGATTTCCACCGGTCTAATGTCCGTTGCTTGTGTTTTTTGGCCCTAGCAACTCTTCTTATTATTGGTGTCCTTTAGTAATGGTTTCTTTGCAGCAATTCGATCATGAATTTGACCATGAATCTCAATATCAACTGTTCAGATGTCTCTTAATTGAGCTCTGTGAAGCAATTCATTTGGGCTGCAATTTCTGAGGCTCTAATGAATGTATCCTCTGCAGCAGAGGTAACTCTGGGTCTTCCTTACCTGTGGCGGCGGTCCCATGAGAGCCAGTTTCATCATAGCGCTTGATGGTTTTTGCGACTGCACTCGAAGAAACTTTCATAGTTCTTGAAATTTTTCGGATTGACTGACCTTCATGTCTTATAGTAATGATGGACTGTCGTTTCTCTTTGTTTATTTGAACTGTTCTTGCCATAATTTGGACTTGGTCTTTTACCAAATAGGGCTATGTTCTGTATACCTTGTCACAACACAACTGATTGGCTCAAACGCATTAAGAAGGAAAGAAATTCCACAAATTAACTTTTAACAAGGCACACCTTTTTAATTGAAATGCGTTAGAGGTGACTTGAGAGAATACCAGGTGTGTGCAAAGCTGTCATCAAGAGAAAGGAGGGCTACTTTGAAGAACATGAAATATAAAATATATTGGGTTTGTTTAACTTTTCTTTTTAGTTACTACATGATTCCATATGTGTTATTTCATAGTTTTGATGTCTTCACTACTATTCTACAATATAGTAAAAAATAAAGAGAAACCCTTGAATGAGTAGGTGTGTCCAAACTTGTGACTGGTACTGTTTTCTCTGTGTTAGGTGCTGCCTTCTCCAGTCCCAGTCAAACAGGAGTCTGAAGAATGCTCCCTTCTGCCAGTAGATGAAGAGGAAGTTGCCCTATTTACAGTGAAGAAGGAAGAGCATGAAGACTGGTTGAAGTCAGAAGATGAGGATGTTGTGAAAGTGCCAGTGCCTTGGGAACCGTTGGAAACATCACCATCATGCTCAGATACAGAGGATACAGAGGACAGTGAGATGGAAAGTGATAATGTGCAGGTGAGTTCAAGTATTTAACGTACTAAGTGAAATACACACTTTGAGATGTTTTGTAGGGTTGGCTTCTTGTAGGGCAATACTAGAAGTTTCTTCATTCCACTAGTTGTTTTCACCATTCTGCACCCTACCTATTATAAGCTGTGTACCACAAATCTAGCTTTCAACCTTCATACTTTCTGCCATAATGTGACTGCATTTGGGTGGGCTACTGACATATACAAGATGTAGGTCAGGTATAGGTGTGGCGACAATGTCTAAATTTAAGCCTATAGCTTCATAATAAAGTTAAGATTTCACAAGCAAAACATAGCTTTCTTGAGCAGCTACTAGCTTGAGTGCTGGGCCTAGTTAGTATTTAGCCAATTCTTAAAGGTAACCCACTGGGCCAAAAACTTGTTGAATCAATGCAATTTGGCAATGTATTGTGACGTGGCTTCAGAAAGTATTCATTCCCCTTGACTTATTACACATTTTGTTGTTACCGCCTGAATGTATTCAAATGATTTTTTTCTCTCACCCCTCTACACACAATACCCCATAATGACAAAGTGAAAACATGTTTTTAGAAATTTTAGCAAATTTATTGAACATGAAATACAGACATGTCTTATTTACATAAGTATTCACACCCTTGAGTCAATACATGTTAGAATCACCTGTGCAGTGAATACAGCTGTGAGTCTTTCTGGGTAAGTCGAAGAGCTTTGCACACCTGGATTGTACAATATTTGCATTCTTTTTTAAATTATTCAAGCTCTGTCAAGTTGGTTGTTGATCTTTGCTAGACAGCCATTTTCAAGTCTTGCCATCGATTTTTCAAGCCAATTTGAAGTCAAAACTGTAACTAGGCCACTCCAGTGTCGATTTGGCATCAGGTTATTGTCCTGCTGAAAGGTGAATTTGTTTCCCAGTGTCTGTTGGAAAGCTTACTTTGTTTTGTTGTTGCCTGAGTTTGGCTCTATTCAGTTTATTTTTTTCCTGCAAATCTCCCTAGTCCTTGCCGATGACAAGCTACCTATAAAATAATGCAGCCACCACGATGTATTCAGGACATAAAGTTCATTTCTTTGCCACATTTTTGGCAGTTTTACTTTTGTGCATTATTGCAAAAAGGATGCATGTTTTGGAATATTTGTATTCTGTACAGGTTTACTCCTTTCATTTAGCTTAGTATTGTGGGGTAACTACAATGTTGTTGATCCATCAACCGTTATCTCCGATCACAGCCATTAAACTCAGCCATTAAACTCACCATTGGGCTCATGGTGTAATCCCTGAGTGGTTTCCTTTCTCTCCGAAACTGAGTTAGGGAGGACGCCTGTATCTTTGTAGTGACTGGGTGTACTGATACACCATCCAAAGTATAATTAATAACTTCACCATGCTCAAAGAGATATTCAATGTCGGCTTTATTTAATTTTTTTACCCATCTTCCAATAGGTTCCCTTCGCAAGGCATTGGAAAACCTCCCTTTGTGGTTGAATCTGTGTTTTGAAATTCACTGCTCAACTGAGGACCTTGCAGATAATTGTATACTGAACAAAAATATAAACATGCAACGATTTTACTGAAGGAAATCAGTCAATTTAAATACATTCATTAGGCCCTAATCTATGGATTTCACATGACTGGGCAGAGGTACAGCCATAGGCCCACCCACTTTGGAGCCAGGCTCAGCCAATTAGAATGAGTTTTTTTCCCCCCACCAAAGGGCTTTATTACAGACCGAAATACTCCTCAGTTTCATCAGCTGTCCGGCTGGCTGGTCTCGGACAATTCTGCAGGTGAAGAAGTCGGATGTGAGTGTCCTGGGCTGGCGTGGTTACATGTGGTCTGCTTTTGTGACGCCGGTTGGACGTACTTACAAATTCTCTAAAACGACATTGGAGGCAGCCTATGATAGAGAAATGAACACTGCATTATTGTAATCAGCATGCCAAGTGTACGCTCCCTAAAATCTTGTGGCAAAAAGGCAGTAACTGCTCATAGCATGTAACTGAGAAAAATTGCTTTTATTTACCTTGGTTTCACAGGAACTTTATGCAGTTACTGCTAACATGACCCCAATTTTCTCCACAATACAATAGAGGCAGGATACTTGTCCACATGATTAAGCATGTATTTAATGTAGCAAAATTGACATTGCTCATTTGGTCCAAAATTAATTAGTTACTGCCTTTTTGCTTGGTAGGGCAGTATTGTCCCCAGCGCAAGGTGCACGTGTGTAATGATCATGCTGTTTAATCAGCTTCTTGATATGCCACACCTGTCAGGTGGATGACTTATCTTGGCAAAGGACAGATGCTCACTAAAAGGGATGTAAACAAATTTGTGCACAAAATATTAGAGAAATAAGCTTTTTGTGCATATGGAACCTTTCTGGGATCTTTTATTTCAGCTCATGAAACATGGGACCAACACTTCCATGATGCATTTATTTTTTATTCAGTATATGTGTGGAATACAGAGATGAGGTAGTCATTCAAAAATCATGTTTAACACTATTATTGCACACAGAATGAGTCTATGCAACGTATTATGTGACTGGTTTAGCACATTTTTACACCTGAACTTATTTAGGCTTGCCACAAGAAAGGGGTTGAATACTTGTTGACTCACGATATCTCTGCTTTTCATCATTAATTAATAAAAAAAAATGTCTAAACATAATTCCACCTTGACATTATGGGGTATTATGTATAGGCCAGTGACACATCTAAATGTAAAAATATATACATTCCGGCAGTAGCCCAGCTACTGGGAACTTTGATGCAGTGGGGGCCATAAAAAGACGGAACTCTTCATGAGTGGCCGCTGTGGCTCATGGGTCTGCGTACCCACATCCAATGTTGATATATACAGTTGAAGTCGAAAATGTACATACACCTTAGCCAAATACATTTAAACTCAGTTTTTCACAATTCCTGACATTTAATCCTAGTAAAAATGATCTGTCTTAGGTCAGTTAGGATCATCACTTTATTTTAAGAATGTGGAATGTCAGAATAATAGCAGAGACAATGATTTATTTCAGCTTTCATCAAATTCCCAGTGGGTCAGAAGTTTACATACACTCAATTAGTATTTGGTAGCATTGCCTTTTAAACTGTTTAACTTGGGTCAAACGTTTCGGGTAGCCTTCCACAAGTTTCCCACAATAAGTTGGGTGAATTGACAGAGCTCCTTGCTCGCACACGCTTTTTCAGTTCTGCCCACACATTTTCTATAGGATTGAGGTCAGGGCTTTGTGATGCCACTCCAATACCTTGACTTTTGTTGTCCGTAAGCCATTTTGTCACAACTTTGAAAGAATGCTTGGGGTCATTGTCCATTTGGAAGACCCATTTGCGACCAAGCTTTAACTTCCTGACTGGTGTCTTGAGATGTTGCTTCAATATATCCACATAATTTTCCAACCTCATGATGCCATCTATTTTGTGAAGTGCATCAGTCCCTCCAGCAGCAAATCACCCCCACAAGATGATGCTGCCACCCCCGTGCTTTACGGTTGGGATGGTGTTATTCGGCTTGCAAGCCTCCCTCTTTTTCATCAAACAACGATTGTCATTATGGCCAAACAGTTCGATTTTTGTTTCATCAGACCAGAGGATGATCTTTGTCCCCATGTGCAGTTGCAAACTGTAGTCTGGCTTTTTTATAGCGGTTTTTGAGCAGAGGCTTCTTCCTTGCTGAGCGGCCTTTCAGGTTATGTTGATATAGGACTTGTTTTACTGTGCATATAGGTACTTTTGTTACCTGTTTCCTCCAGCATCTTCACAAGGTCCTTTGCTGTTGTTCTGGGATTGATTTGCACTTTTCGCACTAAAGTGCGTTCATCTCTATTAGACAGAACGTGTCTCCTTCCTGAGCGGTGTGGCGGCTGCGTGGTCCCATGGTGTTTGTACTTGCATACTATTGTTTGTACAGATGAACGTGACACCTTCAGGCGTTTTCAAAATTGCTCCCAATGTTGAACCAGACTTGTGGAGGTCTACAATATTGGCTGGTTTCTTTTGATTTTCCCATGATGCCAAGCAAAGAGGCACTGAGTTTGAAGGTAGGCCTTGAAATGCATCCACAGGTACACCTCCAATTGACTCAAATGATGTCAATTAGCCTATCAGAAGCTTCTAAAGCCATCACATAATTTTATGGAATTGTCCAAGCTGTTTAAAGGCACAGTCAACTTAGTGTATGCAAACTTTTGACCCACTGAAATTGTTATACAGTGAATTATAAGTGAAATAATCTGTAAACAATTGTTGGAAAAAATACTTGTGTCATGCACAAAGTAGATGTCCTAACCGACTTGCCTAAACTATAGTTTGCTAACAAGAAATTTGTGGAGTGGTTGAAAAATGAGTTTTAATGACTCCAACCTAAGTGTATGTAAACTTCAACTGTGTATATAGCTTGGGGAGGCAGGTAGCCTAGTGGTTAGAGGTTGCAAGATCGAATCCCCAAGCTGACAAGGTAAAAATATGTCGTTCTGCCCCTGAACAAGGCAGAGTCATTGAAAAAAAAAAAAAAAAAATGTTCTTAACTGACTTGCCTAGTT
Source organism: Brachymystax lenok tsinlingensis (assembly GCA_030435695.1). Lineage (NCBI taxonomy): Eukaryota > Metazoa > Chordata > Actinopteri > Salmoniformes > Salmonidae > Brachymystax > Brachymystax lenok. The sequence goes on along the minus strand of CM059790.1, from coordinate 24,117,520 downwards.
AAATAAAGGTAAAATAAAAAAATATATATTTGATTGCGGTGTCAACCACACACAATTCAATATGACTTTCGTAATAACTGTAAGCTAAGGCTATTTTCTTTATCTTACAAACTAATGTAATAGTATTTATTGAAACTTAAGATGAGTAACACAACCATGGTGACATTTTGAGGTTACAGGAACTATAAATGTCTTATGTAATCATAGAAAGCGTGCAGGTTCAAGATAGCATGCCAAGGTCGCAGGTATGGATATCTTCACAATGCTGTAATAATCTGCACAGAATCTCAGGACAGAATTGATGATTTGCACTATGTAATTTTAATCTCGAACTGCAATCCAGGTCATTTGGTTGTGCTATTAGATAAAGCACAGTGATGACACATTAAGTTGTTGTATAAATACAAAATATCTGACATTGTATTCCCATTTGAACTTTGCTGTGCTTTTAAATGCCTGAAAGCGCACTTATAACACATTTACACTGAGTATACAAAACATTAGGAACACCTTCCCCCCCACACTTTTGCCCTCAACAGCCTCAATTCGTCAGGGCATGGAATCTACAAGATGTCGAAAGTTTTCCACAGGGATGCTGGCCCATGTTGACTCTAATGCTTGCCACAGTTGTCAGGTTGGCTGGATGTCCTTTGGGTGGTGGACCATTCTTAATAAATAAGGGAAACTGTTGAGCATGAAAATACCAGCAGCATTGCAGTTCTCATAATTAACTTTATTTGTCACATGCGCTGAATACAACAAGTGTAGACTTTGCTGTGAAACGCTTAATTACAAGCCCTTAACCAACAGTGCAGTTCAAGAAGAAGAAAATATTAATCAAGTAGACTATAATAAAAAGTAACAATAACGAGGCTATATACAGGGGGCACAGGTACCGAGTCAGTGTGCGGTGGTACAGGCTAGTTGAGGTAATCTGTACATGTAGGTGGGGGTGAAGCGACTATGCATAAAAAACAAACGGCGAGTAGCAGCAGTGTATGGCAGGAAGCTTGGCCCCAGTGATGTACTGGGCCGTTCGCACTACCCTCTGTAGCACCTTACGGTCAGATGCCGAGCATCACCTGGTATGGCAACTGCAACTGGTCAGGATGCTCTCGATGGTGCAGCTGTAGAACCTTTTGAGGACCTGGGGACCCATGCCAAATCTTTTCAGTCTTCTGAGGGGGGAAAAGGTTTTGTTGTGCCCTCTTCACAACTGTCTTGGTATGTTTGGACCATGATAGTTAGTTGGTGATGTGGACACCAAGGAACTTGAAACTCTCGACCCGCTCCACTACAGCCCCGTCGATGTTAATGGTGGCCTGTTCGGCCCGCCTTTTCCTGTAGTCCAATCAACTCCTTAGTCTTGCTCACATTGAGGGAGAGGTTGTTGTCTTGGCACCACACTGCCAGTTCTCTGACCATCTCCCAAAAGGCCATCTCATTGTTGTCGGTGATCAGGCCTACCACTGTTGTGTCGTCAGCAAACTTAATGATGGTGTTTGAGTCGTGGCCAAGTTCTTGACACAAACCAGTGCACCTGGCACCTACTACCATACTCAAAGGCACTTACATTTTTTGTCTTGCCCGTTCACCCCCTGAATTGCACACATGTCATGGAAAGAGCAGGTGTTCTTAATGTCTTGTATACTCAGTGTAGATGACAACTAAACCAAAAATCTGACATTGTTATTCTATTGGAATTCAATTGTTTTTTTTAGATGTTTGAAAGTATAGTGATAACACATTGTTTGAATTCCCAAACTTCTGGCTGTCTTTTTGAGTGGGTGAATAAAGGTTAAACTCTCATTGATCAACGTCTCAACCAAATATTATAAAAATGTCCACCTTGAAATTACGTGGTGTGCCCAGTGGGAACTGACTTTCTGACTGAACTGAATCCCCCCCTCATCTCTGCTTCAAAGGACTGTGAAAACCATGAGCGTGATGTTTCAAGAGGAGTGAAGATGAACGATTGTAGCAGGACATCATTGGATCTAGGGACGGCACCAGATACAGATGAGAAAGCTAATGCTGTTGATTTCAGTGAGTACCATTGGTGGGGTGGGTTGCAGTTATGGTCTAGATATAATAATTTGTTCATGTAAATGACAAATGTTTCATTGCTCATTAACTATCTCACTGGGCACAAACATCAATTCAACATCTATTTTGGTTCACGTTGGTTCAACGTCATGCCATTGAAATGACGTGGAAACAACATTGATTCAACCAGTGTGTGCCCAGTGGGATGGCTCTAATGGAGTAGAACTTGAGTTCATTTGATGTTCTTCTCGCTTTTCTGTAGGTGGCTTTGAAGGGGGGTCCTCCTTCTACCCCTGCCCCCATTGTGCAATCGGCTTCACCATAGAACGCTTTTTCCTTGGGCACCTGAAGAGGGACCACCCTAAAGATTACATTGCAATGCTGAAGACTGGGAAAATCAAAGCCTATAAAAGAGGGAGTTTACGGGTGACCCCAGCCACATGCCCGCAATGTGGCAAGAGCTTCACCAATAAATATGTTATGCAAACGCATCAGAGGACTCATGCAGGGAAGAAATCCCATCACTGTGCAGACTGTGGGAAGAGCTTTGTCTACGCTGATGCACTTAAAAGACACAGATGGACTCACACCGGGGAGAGCATATGAATGCTTGAGTGTGGCAAAGGATTCAGCGGACGAACCAGTCTGACCAGCCATTAAATTATCCATACAGGAGAGGGACCATTTAAATACTCTGTGTGGGAAAGGATTCAATCAGGACGTAACTTAAAATGTCACAAACGATTCTGTGTAAAGACCGAGTAAAGTTGTAACGGAAGAAGTACATATATGATCTTTAGTGAGTAGGTGTCAGAAGATTGCAATAAAGAACATATTATGAATATATAATAATGTAACACACTGCCACCTAATTAAATATGTTATTGGTACATTGGTCTAGTTGAAAATGTAAGTCAAGACAGGCCTTTTCCTTATCTGACGTAAATGTATGGCAGAAGGGTTCATGTATGCCCAGCAGATGGCAGTAAAATACATTTTTAAAGGAAAATAAAATATTTTCAAATTGGTCTATTCGAGCTTCCGTATGTGCAACCTTAATAGTATTCCCTGTGGTATGTCCATGTAACTAGCAAGCAGGTAAATATATTTTCCTTGTTTATATGAGCTTTATTGCCATTTGATGACAAGTTGGGTATGTAAGCTAACTATACAATCCATCTGTTTGCTAGCTATAACAGATAGCTAACTAAAGTTAACGTTAGCTAGTATGCTTTAGGGCAATTCCACGTACGGTACCGGTATAACAAAGAGTAGCTATACATGTTTGAAGACTAGGTATTATGAAGGACCCATTAGGACCAACCTGTGTAGTTCATAGCATATGAAAATGGGTGTCAAATGAAAGCTAAGAGTGTGTGTCTGTCGTACTTTATTATCAAATGCAGCTGGGATATCATTGTGGAGCTAGCTATTCCGCTTTGGACTTTTCTAATCCACCTCCACTTGAAAGCCTTTGACGTAATGAGGTTCTCTTATTAGCAAACGAGGAACAATTACAGTTGTGTGTTCTTGAAGGGGCGAATTAATTGATTTAAACATCTTGATACTAACGTTAGTGTTGTAATAAAGATTCATTAAATTGTCCATCAGTCATTCCACTCAAAATGTATTATTCACAGATTGTCACCATGCCACTGACAGCAAAGAAGATACAGGCAAAGACTAAAAGAGAAGTGGAATTATGAGGTCAAAGAAAAATACCTAAAACGGAATGTTTTAAATCACAGGCTAAAATACAGAACATGTATGTTTCTTGTTTTGTCATTTTTGTAATTTACCTTTTCAAATTTAGAATGAAATCGCTAAAAGACGTTATTACCTTTTTGAGAGCATATATTACATATTTCTACCTCTGTAACTATTCAGGCTACATCATGAATATAATGACATTCAAACCCATAATTGTGCATTTCTGTGGAGTACAAATCAGGGACCAATGATGTCATACATTACCATAATTCTGTTACTGTGTGTTAATCCACTTCACTTAATGTAGTTTGATAACCAAAGGTTGTTTTTCAAACTCAAGTTGATATTGCTGACTGCCCATTCTTTCTGCAGACATCTCTGAATTATAATTTGGAGCAGATATTTACATTTTTGGAAAATGTCACATTAAAAAAAAGATTCATACTGTCATTGTTACCAAACTTGGCATCTGCACAGTTCTTTAATAAATCATACCACTCTATGCACAATTACTACTTTTAACAATGCCCTTTGAAAATGTACTTAAACTTTGTAGTGAATTGTTTTTGTTTGACATACATTTAAAGTGAAAGATCTGACTCAGTATAATTCTGTTATTGTGGAATTGCCCTTTAGCTACCATCAACATTGGTGTCATTGTTGACTTTCATATGGGCTTTGTTGATCCTTGTGATCCAACTAAACATTTGGATGGTTTGTTTTGTTATTGACAGGTCACGAGTCTGTTCATCATCTGCTGAAGATGGATCAATATGGGAGATATGAAAGCAGTGGTCAGCCAGAAGAGCTTATTGTAGGTTAACCCACACTTCACGCATTCTTCAAAATGAGAAGAAATTAATTATCCAATATCTGAAAGTATCGGCTATTCATTAAGTTTTATTGGTCAAATTGAGTTTATTCTTCTAGCATCAACCATGGTCTGTTCTAGGGTCACTCACTGCATTGGAGGCTGGTCAAAGAGGAAGCTGATGAACTCCAGATTTCAACTGTGCCATTAAGAGGTGAAACGTCCCAGGTTTGTCAAAATGAGGACCCTGATGAACAAGATCCCTCCTTTGATCCAGTTTCAGACATCCATGGAGTCACAGAGCAAGAGTGTGGACATAAAAGCATGACTTACCTCAAAGTAAAGGTAAGTGCCCCCTTAACACTGTGCAAGCCCATTTACGAGGCCCAGAGTTATTGTTAGAATGATGATGCTGAATTATATTTTCTGTGTGTCAGGTGCTGCCTTCTCCAGTCCCAGTCAAACAGGAGTCTGAAGAATGCGCCCATCTGCCATTAGATGAAGAGGAAGTTGCCTTAGTTACAGTTAAGGAAGAAGAGAATGAAGACTGGTTGAAGTCAGAAGATGAGGATGTTGTGAAAGTGCCAGTGCCTTGGGAACCGTTGGAAACATCACCATCATGCTCAGATACAGAGGATACAGAGGACAGTGAGATGGAAAGTGATAATGTGCAGGTGAGTTCAAGCATTTAACATACTGAGTGAAATACACACTTTGAGATGTTTTGTAGGGTTGGCTTCTTGTAGGTTCAAACTAAAGGTGTCTTCATTCCTAGTTGTTTTGACCGTTCTGCACCCTACCTATTATAAGCTGTGTACCACAAACCTAGCTTTTAACCTTCATTCTTTCTGCCACTCTGTGACTGCATTTGGAGTGGGCTACTGACATATACAAGAAGTAGGCCAGGTATAGGTGTGGCGACAATGCCTAAATTTAAACCTATAGCTTCATAATAAAGTTAAGATTTCACAAACACAAAGCATAGCTTGCTTGAGTAGCTACTAGCTTGAGTGCTGTGCCTAGTTAGTATTCAGCCAATTCTTGAAAATACTGTAACTGACTTTCTGACTGAACTGAATACCCACCTCGTTTCTGCTTCAAAGGACTGTAAAAACAATGAGCATGACGTTTCAGGAGGATTGAAGATTGAAGATTGCAGCAGGACATCATTGGATCCAGGGACGACACTAGATACAGATGAGAAAGCTATTGCTGCTGATTTCAGTGAGTACCATTGGTGGGGTGGGTTGCAGTTATGGTGTAGCGATATAATAATGTGTTACGTGACACGTTTCATTTCTCAATAACAATGGCTCTATAATGAAATAAAACTGCAGTTCATTTGATGTTTTTATTTCTGTCCTTTAGGTGACTCTAAAAAGGGGTCCTCCTCCTTCTACCCATGCCCTCATTGTACGCTTGGTTTCACCATAGAACGCTTTTTTCACGGGCACCTCAAAAGGGCCCACCCTGAAGAGTACATCACTCTGCTAAAGTTTCGGAAAATCATAGCAACCCAAGCCACGTGCCCACAATGTGGCAAGAGCTTCTCCAATAAGTATGTTATGAAAACACATCAGAAGTGTCACACAGGACCATATCACTGTGCAGACTGTGGGAATAACTACGTCTTCGCTGATTCACTCAAAAAACACAGATGTGGGAAAGGATTACGAAGACAAACCCATCTGACCAGCTATGAAATGATCCCCACAGTAGAGAGACCATATACATGCGTTCAGTGTGGGAAAGGATACAGATTTCAAACCCAACTGACTAGCCATGAAAAGAGCCACACAGGAGAGAGACCATATAAATGCTCTCAGTGTGGAAAAGAATACAGAAGACCAGCACATCTAAAAAGACATCAAATGACCCACACTGAAGAGAGGCCCTATGATTGCCTCAGGTGTAAGAAGTCATTCTACCGGCCAGAAACTCTTAAAGCACACCAGAAAACCCATACAGGAGAAAAGCCTTATCAGTGCTCTCAGTGTGACAAATGTTTTGGCTTTTCCAGAGACCTTAAGAGGCATCAGTTGACACATACAAGGGAGACCCACACTGGACAGAGGTCCTATGATGTCCACGAGTGTAAGAAGTCCTCCGGCCAGCTGGAAGCCTTCAATGCACACCAGAAAACACACAAAGTAGAAAAGCCTAAGCCTTATCAGTGCTCTCAGTGTGACAAATGTTTTGGCTTTTCCAGAGATCTTAGAAGACATCAGTTGACACATACAGGGGAGAAACCGTTTAGTTGCCCCCAATGTGAAAAATGTTTCGGTAGGAAATGGGAATTGACGTACCACCAACGGACACACAGCGGAGAGAGGCCTTATCACTGCTCTGAGTGTGGACAGAGCTTTAGCCTAAGGGGGAACTTTAAACGCCACCAGCAGAGCCACACAGGGAAGAAGACGTTTCACTGCACTCAGTGTGACAAGAGTTTCTTCAGAGCGGCTCACCTGAAAACCCATCTCCTCATTCACAATAGAACCAAAACAGTGGTCTGCTCTAACTGTGGGAAAGGGTTCAACCATGACGGGAACTTAAAACGTCACCAACAATTCTGTATGAAGACAGAGCAAAATTGTAATGCACCCCCATCTGTAGAAGTACAGATATGATATTTAGTGTGGTGTCAGAGGATGGGAATGAAGAACATACTACGAATGATATGTAATACAATGCCTTCTCATTAGAAGTCTGTTCTTCTTGGTACATTTATCTCTAGTTCAAAATCATTCAAGAGACAGGCCTTTCCGTTCTCTGACAACTGTAGGGCAGTAGGATTCACTTTCATGTATGCCCATTAGGTGGCAGTAAAATAGGAAAGTATTTTTACACGTAGTGGTACTTTTTACTTTTCGAGATTCTGTATGTGCAACTGCAATATTAGCCAACCCTCCGATACTCCTGAAAATCATCCATGTAAAGATATTTCTGAATATATATTTAAACATATGAGCTTTATAATGCCATTTGAGGACAAATTGGGTGTGTAGCTGACTATACAAGCCTTATGTTTGTCAGATAGAATAAATTAGATCAATTTCACGTAGCGTTACGAGTAGTTTCAAATATGGTGCTAGTACGGTATAACAAAGAGAGTAGCTAGCTATGTATGTTTGAAACTGTCTAAAGACCCATGTGGACCAACATGTGAAGTTCATAGGAGCATCAAGTTGGGTGTCAAATAAAAGCTAAGTGTGTGTGTTTGTGTGTGTGTTCTGTTATAATAAAATGTAGCTGGGATATCTTTGTGGATCTATCCCTCTTTGGACATTTCTAATCCACCTCCACTTGAAAGTATTTGACTTTCAGGTCATTGATTGGCAGGGAAGAACACAAACATAGTTGTGTGTTTCAAATGCAGTTCTTGAAGGGGTGAATCAATTGATGGTAAATATATTGATAGTAGTGTTGTAATAAAGATTCATTCAATTGTCTGTCATTCCACTCAAATTATTCACAGGTGTCACCATGCCACTGACAAATTCTGAAAAGCAAAATAGACTAAGAAGAAAATGTAGGTTTATGCTTTGAGTTTAAAAAAGGACTCCATGAAGTCCAAAAGGCAGTCGCACATATTGGAACAGGCCATCTGGAGTGGAGAATGCCGTCTTCTCACGAGCTGCAGGGGTCAGAGGAACCTGCCAATACCCCTTGGTTAGGTCAAGTGTACTAATGAACCAGGCATTTCCCAGTCTTTCTATTATCTCATCTATTCTCAGCATGGGATAAGCATCAAATTCAAAAATGACATTCAACTTACGGAAGTCATTATAGAATTGTACTGTACCATCTGGTTTCGACACCAGGACTATCGGGCTGGACCACGCACTGTGTGACTCTTTAATGACTTCCAGCTCCAACATCTTCCCCACTTATTTTTTTGCCGCTCTCTTCGCCTCTGGCACCTGGTAAGGTTTCTGATGGACCTTTATCCCCGGAGGTGATGATGTCATGTTGGATGTGTCCTGGTAAGGAAGAAAACATCTTTTTTTTCATAACCAACTCACGTAACTCTTGGGTCTGGGAACGCGATACATCTCCAAGGGTAATCTCTTCCAGCAGGTTCTCTGAGGAAGAGGACGTGGCCAAAAGTGCTGAAGTCTGTATGTCCCCCCACAATGCTTCTTGACTTACCAACTTTTTAACAGGTTAATATGATACACCTGTTCTGGCTTCCTTCTCCCTGGCTGACGAATGTGGTAGTTCAAAAGCAGAAGCTTAAATTGTTTACCGTGTGAGTTCGAGTCTTTTTTGTTTTTTCAAGTGTACTGGAATCCTGCAGCTACCGTATCTCAGTAAAGTATTATGTTTACCCTTAACCACTGATTCTTTGTCTGGTCTCTTCTCTGCGCCTGGGTCCAACCCTTGAATTTCTTTCTCAGTTTGGGTGACAACCCCTTTTCTTCTCTGTTAGTCTCTAAGCCACACATATTCATTTTCCTCATACCTCTGGGGTGCCATCTTTAGATCGAAGTATTGTTTTTGTTTAACTGTGGCTTTTAGGTGATTTCTCGTTACAGCTTCCCTTACAGTGCTTAAATACCCTTGCACCTGTTGCACATACTGAAATGTTTAAGAAACACTATCACAGCAAGAAGCTTCTTCTTGGTAGTTGAGTACTTCCTCTCCTGTTTTGACAGTTCCCGACTGGCATATGCTACTACTCTCTCTATACCCTTGTGTTTCTGGGGGATGACTGCCCCTATGCTTGTGTCACATGTGTCAGTATCCATTATGAAATGTAGATTTGTGTCCGGGAACACAAGTATGGAGGATGTGATAAGCTCTACACGCTGCGTTCCACTCAAACGTTTACCCTTTATCTGTCAATCTGTACAAAGGCTCAGCCATAGCTGCAAAAGATGGTATGAAAGCCTAGAAAGCTTCTTGCCTCTGTCAGTGAGTTGGGGCTAGGCCATGACCTGGCTGTCTCTGTTTTCATGGGGTCAGTGGACACTCCCTCAGTCGAGATGAAGTACGCTAGCAATGATAGTGTTTTCACTACCCTTCTCCCAGATAGAGAAACCCACAGTTCAGTGCCCACTCTCAGTAAATGTGATTCTGGAGTTACATTCATCACACGCAGTTTCCCCTTCACTGAGTTGCAAACGCTACATGCTACCAACAGGTTGCTTGTATCAGTGACTTTAACACAGGGCTCAAGCAGACCCTCAGTTGTCATTGTTTACTGTACCATCAACTACCAGTTATAAACATTTCACTTCTGGATGGGAAAATCATGTCATTCATAACCACCACTTGACATGCTCCCCCAGCCCCTCCCATGAAAATCCATGGAATCTGCTTCCCAAAACACAATGTTTTCTTTTTTGAAATCCAGTAAAACCCCATATTTTACCAGGAAGTCTGTCCCTATCAGTGCACACTGATCTGCATCACTATCAACTACTAAATCCCTGGTCAGCTTCAAACCGTCAATGTTCATGACTGTGGACCGGCACCACAGGACTGAGAGAAACTGTGCACCGTTCTTACCTCCAGTTCATTTCTCCATACCTGTTAATGTACCATGGGAACTTGGGCCCCCGAGTCCACCATGACCTCACACTCAAAGTCAACAATTTTTCACTCCAGGTAAAACAAACTCCCCACAATAAACCTGCAAAAAAGAAAAGACTGTGCAGCTACAACAAACAATGGGAAGCAAAAAAGACGTGGGTTAAGCCCAACAGTGGTGACTCGACGAAAGCTTTCTGTACTTTATGCCGTCGGGAATTCTCAATTGGCCATGGAGGGGGAGAATGACCTAACTCAGCATGCATCCACAGAAATGCACAAGAAGACCACGCTAGCTAAAGATGCTAGCAATATCGGTGTATTCTTCGTAAAGTAAAGTACTACAAAATCTCTGCGCATTTCCCCTCAGCAACAGCATGAGAGTTTAAACGATCTGCCGCATGCAATCCATTCACTTGTGCTGCTAACTCAAAATGTCCAATCCAAATGTTCCATTCGCCTTCTTTCCCCCTCTAAAGATTCATACACTGCCCAGTCAACCCGCCTGTCCATGGCACCCAGCTGATCCACCACCGGCGGCTGTCAGTCGGTGGTTGTTGTTGATTGCTGTTCCTGGGTTGTTCAACTTCTCCCTCCATTTTCCCACGCAGCTAACCAGCTAAAGTTAGCCAAGCTCGCGAGTTGCTGTTAGCTAGTTGACGTGCTGATCCTACCGCTGTCACCAATTTGTAAAGAACCTGTAAGGCCACCGAAACTCACTAATAGTTCGTTGACTGGCGTAAACAGTATAGGACACTGATAACCCATGAAATAATCAAGTTGTATTTTCTTTGTATGAACACAGACAGTGTACCCCAGCACTGACCGCCGAACAAAACGCCTTCCCCAAAACTCTCCCTCGACGTGCCCCAGCATCCTCACATACAGCAACTAATTTAAATCACATTATGTCATAGGCTGAGAGACTTTAGAATGTGTAAACATTACAATAGTAAATGTGCCTACTCTGGTCTTGGCAGGTGCAATCTAGCCAACAGCTGCGGATACAGTGTGGGTAGGCTGTGCAGGTAGGCTAGTTTTATTGGAAAGGAGCATCAATATCATTACTTCGATATGATAGTTAATATATTAATATTTGCCCATAAAGGCGTTTCCACCGCCATTTCTCAGGGCGATGCAAGGTGATGTACTTGATAATCCTTTCCAATAAAGAGTGAGGGTCTTATTCTGGTAACATGATCATTGATGCTTGTCTGCCATTTGACAAATAAAAATAATCTTGCTCTTTAGTCCATAATAATCATGTAGATTATAAATGCGCGCAGCGCACGTGCAAATACCGGAGTGGGCACACTCGATGTATAACGTAAAATGTTTGTGAGAAAATGAGATGAAAGCCGTTTAACTTGTATTTTTTTATTCAGTACATGGGAATTTAACTGCTTCATACATCGTATTTTCTCTGCAACAAGTCCATTTAATGGAAACACGTCTCTGGTGGGAAAATGTGCATATTGTTTTTATGCGGTTTTAGAATATTCACATGAAAATCTGTCGCTAAATAGACTGAAACCTAGCTACTGTTGCCTTTTAATTTGGAATTGTTGTTGAGCCTTTTGATCTTATTTAACATTTGGGTGGATTGTTTTGTTGTTGACAAGTGACGAGTCTGTTCATAATCTGCTGAAGATGGATCCAATGGATCAATATGGAATATATGAATGCAGTGGTCAGCCATAAAATGTATTAGTAGGTTAACCCACATTTAAGGTAACACTTAATTTTAAGTGATCCTTTATTATTTAAACTGTATTGTAGTTAACTGCAATAATGCATAGTTAGAGTTTAATACCAACATGTAACTGGTAGTAATTGCAGTATGTAATTACAGACGTATAACAATGAATGCTTGTTACCATGCTTGTTACAAATGGGCAGGTTTCCTCTAAAATCACCAACTTTGTGTTTTACTGTCACAAAGGTTGTGATCTCTCATGGATGCGCTGGGTGTCTCAGAGATTATAGCCTATGCTCAATTGGCTCTAATTACTTACTCTAGAATGTGCACTGTTCAGACTATATCTCAACTCAATGTTGTTGCTGGCACTTGCCCACAAAATAAAGTGTACCACCTGAGTTAACTTGATTGAGCAGGTAAAAACAGATCAGTAGGTTAACCTCACTTTGGATCTAATATGGGTGGCATCCCAGATATGAAAAAATGTCAAAGCATAGTACATGTAATGTTTGCCTAAGTACTATGTAATTACTAGTTGTCACACATGATTTAGCTAATTAAAATGAAGTTGATCTTGAATGGTACTTAATTGTAACTATTGTGTACTTATACAGTACATTACCCATCCTGACACAAAAGCTTCTGGGAGTTTCACTTCATTTCACAGTAAGGTACAGAAATTAAGTGAAACTTTGAGAAGCTTTAAAATGAGAGCTAGGTTGTCAGGATGGGTGATGTACTATATATAAGTACACATTAATTACAAGTAAGTACCACTCAAGATCAAAACATTTTAGCGGCACCTCTCGTGAAACAAAGAGACACATTACATTTTTAAAATTTAGTTTCCTCCAAACCTGCACAGTTTGTCATGGGGCGTAGAGAAAATGTTGCTGTTTTAAAACAAGTTTGCTGCAATTTTACAAATGTTCCATGGGGCGGAGAGGAGATTTAGCTATTTATAAATAATTTCATGCAATTCTACTCATTTTGCCATAAGATGGAGGCAAATGTTTGCAGTGGTCAAATTGAGTAATGGAATTTATTCTTCTAACACTAACCATAAAATAAATCACACAACACAAAGACACATGAACAATATGCATCACTGGTGAGGTCTGGGATGGAGAATTATCAGGAATCTGGGATGGAGAGTTCTAGAATCTCTCATTGCATTGCATTGGAGTGAGGACAAAAAGGAGGCTGAAGAATGTCAGATGTCAGCTGTGTCATTAGGAAGTTAGGAAATTAAGAGATAGAGGCCGTATGATGTCCATGGGTGTAAAAAAAGGCTGGCCCTTTAAATCTGTTTGGCCTTCAGGGCGCTTGGACGCACTCCAGGACTCCACTTCAAGTCCGTGTGTTTACATGCCGTTGCAAGAAGGAAAACGTATGGTGCTGACGGACTGTTCACATGCTGTTTCCTAACAGTATAAATCCACACAAGTATGGTGGTGACCATCAAAAGCACAGTTATGGGCCTCAACATCATGTTCTAACCGGACAACATTCAAGTGGGCAGATCCAATCAGAGTCAGTATAAGTGTACTAGCGGGTGAGGGCATTCACAGCCAAATGCTCAGACGATCTCAGTGTAGACATTTTTACATGGTATCGCTAAATCCGGCAAGACCTAGAACCATGAAGATAATTTCCAGTGGCGATTTTAGCATGTACAGTTGAAGTCGGAAGTTTACATACACCTTAGCCAAATACATTTAAACTCCCTTTTTCACAAATCCTGACATTTAATCCTAGTAAAAATGATCTGTCTTAGGTCAGTTAGGATCACCACTTTATTTTAAGAATGTGAAATGTCAGAATAATAATAGAGGGAATGATTTATTTCAGCTTTTATTTCTTTCATCACATCCCCAGTGGGTCAGAAGTTTACATACACTCAATGAATATTTGGTAGCATTGCCTTTAAATTGTTTAACTTGGGTCACTGTTTCAGGTAGCCTTCCACAAGCTTCCCACAATAAGTGCATTTTGGCCCATTCCTCCTGACAGAGCTGGTGTAACTGAGTCGGTTTGTAGGCCTCCTTGCTCGCACACGCTTTTTCAGTTCTGCCCACACATTTTCTATAGGATTGAGGTCAAGGCTTTGTGATGGCCACTCCAATACCTTGGCTTTGTTGTCCGTAAGCCATTATGCCGCAACTTTGGAAGTATGCTTGGGGTCATTGTCCATTTGGAAGACCCATTTGCAATCAAGATTTAACTTCCTGACTGATGTCTTGAGATGTTGCTTCAATATATCCACATCATTTTCTTTCCTCATGATGCCATCTATTTTGTGAAGTGCACCAGTCCCTCCTGCAGCAAAGCACCCCACAACATGATGCTGCCACCCCCGTGCTTCACGGTTGGGATGGTGTTCTTCGGCTTGCAAGCCTCCCCCTTTTTCTCCAAACATAACGATGGTCATTATGGCTAAACAGTTCTATTTTTGTTTCATCAGACCAGAGGACATTCCTCCAAAAAGTACGACCTTTGTCCCCATGTGCAGTTGCAAACCATAGTCTGGCTTTTTTTATGGCAGTTTTGGAGCAGTGGCTTCTTCCTTGCTGAGCGGCCTTTCAGGTTATGTCAATATAGGACTCGTTTTACTGTGGATATAGATACTTTTGTACCTGTTTCCTCCAGCATCTTCACAGGGTCCTTTGCTGTTGTTCTGGGATTGATTTGCACTTTTCACACCAAAGTATGTTCATCTCTAGGAGACAGAACGCGTCTCCTTCCTGAGCAGTATGACGGCTGCATGGTCTCATGGTGTTTATACTTGCGTACTATTGTTTGTACAGATGAACGCGGTACCTTCAGGCGTTTGCTCCCAAGGATGAACCTGGCCAGGCTGATTTCTTTTGATTTTCCCATGATGTCAAGCAAAGAGGCACTGAGTTTGAAGGTAGGCCTTGAAATACATCTACAGGTACACCACCAATTGACTCAAATTATGTCAATTAGCTTATCAGAAGCTTCTAAAGCCATGACAACCTTTTCTGGAATTTTCCAAGCTGTTTAAAGGCACAGTCAACTTAGTGTATGTAAACTTCTGACCCCCTGGAATTGTGATGCAGTGAATTATAAGTTAAATAATCTGTCTGTAAATAATTGTTGGAAAAATTACTTGTGTCAAGCACAAAGTAGATGTCCTAACCGACATGCCAAAACTATAGTTTGTTAACAATACATTTGTGGAGTGGTTGAAAAACTAGTTTTAATGACTCCAACCTAAGTGTATGTAAACTTCCGACTTCAACTGTAAATCTTGGTGGGGCAAACTCACCAAAAATGTTTTGGATGCATGCCAGCAAAGCCACTACACAACACTAATCAATATATAAATTGCACTATAAGGATGGCAGATGGTGCCCACAAACTGTTAGGGCCTACATAAAACTGTCCCAACAGCAAAGTCCCAACAGCAGTCCCAACACCTTACCACTGCTACACCTGGCTATCAGCGGAGCCTTGTCTGGCAGTGAAATAGTTAATTCAGTCTAATTTACTGCCTTTAAAAAAACAGCTGATATGGCTGACTTGCTTAAACAAATGTGGTTTCTACTGACAATTGAGATGTACAAACTATGGCATTAGAGGATGACGAGCGTATAAGAGGCAATCTGTCATTTCGATTAAGACATTAATGAGCTAGGACGGACATAGTCAATATAACTATTTGTTCAGCACTTTTGAAATGTACACCGACAGAATTCAGAACATGGGACGTTCTTACAGTATTCTCCCTGTACACCAAGTCAGAACCGTAGATTAAATAAGGTGTACATTTTTATGTTTGTGCTTTTCTAATAATACATTTCTGTGTTATGTTTGTATAAATCCATTTCTGTGATCATGCAAGTGACTGATTGAACGAATCCTCACTTTCAGTATCTGCAATTTGGCAGTACGCCCAGAACCTTGTTTAGAGAAAGGGAAATCTCAGTTTCAAGGTCTCAGCTTAGAGAGAAGAAGCCTCGTGAGGTGTCGGTCTGTCACATGCATGACCCAGTATTGGTCGTCACATGAATTAAGCAAACATTGATAACGAATGATGGATAAGCTAAATCATGCAAATATAACTTGTCAGTATATAAGGTAACTAATGAGATTAGAGCTCGTAACAGACATTCACTATGGTGCATCAAGTTTATTGGAACCTCTCCAGCGTGCTGACAATAAACAATGATTCAATTAAGATTGACTTTGAGCAGCCCTGTGTAAGAATTTCCACGACGGGCGTATAAGCAGACAATGAAAGCTCTTAACAATATTCAATGATGACATTTCTCTTAAACAGGCTATAGACTAAATGTGCACCACCAAGTCAGAACAGTAGGCTAAGTTATGAGGGAAAAAGGGACCAAATTATTATTATTATTAGGGTGAGGCACATGTGCTTACTACACAACATATACTTAGTATTACTTTCTTAGCTACAGTATATATATCTCCCTGGCATATTACAAAGTTTATGCAGCAGCATACAAGACCTTGTTGTGCTGTGCTCACTTGAACAGGAAGGTGGGGCGGCGGTCCTTATGGGCAAATTTTGTCATCAAAGTCTCGGACTCTCTGGATTTATGGTGCTTTCAAGACAACTGGGAACTCTGAAAAAAACAAGGTCAAATCATGACGTCAGTGATCTTCAGGTCGGAGTTCTAGAAAGAGGCCCGAGTTCCCAACTTGGAATTCCGAGTTGGATGACCATTCAAAACGTATTTTCCCGAAGTTTCCAGTTCACTGAAGTCTGAGATTTCCCAGTTGTGAGTTTCCAGTTGTTTTGAACACGGCAGAAGAAAGAGACCCTTAAAACCAGACTTGGACCACACAACCACTCCAATGAATAGCAGGCTAGTGATTGCTTTGCATTGCTTGCAGTTAGCCACTGATTCCCTCCAAACCACTCATTGTTGAATTTGAGATTTCCAACTTGTGGTGTAATGTTTCTGTCCAATGGCCGATGAGCACTGACACATTTTTATCTATAATTTCTCTTTATAATTTCTCTTCATAAGACAAGGATTGAAAAGGATTTGCCAGTAGATTGTTGACTTGATTCATGATTATGACTGCTAGCTGGCTAGCTAAGATTTTGAAAGTATGACTTTTGACATGATCAGTCCAATCAACGCTATGGTAGATATAACGTGATTTGACGTCATTTTAGCCAATTAACTTGAGCCTTCTTGGATGGGCACTTCTAATGTAATTTTATGGCAGCACCCAAGGGGCTTGAATTTTCGAGCTCTCGCCGTAGATTTTGTAGTGCCGTGGTGTCCCCATGAGTGACAGAACACTGAGTCAATCACGGCGCAAGTAGAGAACATTACCAACCACTACGCTCCGTATTTTCCACTGGCTGCCCCACCACCACAGAAATCACTGGGCTAAGCTGAGCTGCCTTACTCAAGAAAACAAAGAAGAGACCATGTTTGTATGAGGCTTTATTAACTCAATTATTATTATTATTTTTACATTGTTTGCAAACAAATATGTGACACGTAATAATTTTATTTTTATTTTTTATTTTACCTTTATTTAACCAGGTAGGCTAGTTGAGAACAAGTTCTCATTTACAACTGCAACCTGGCCAAGATAAAGCACAGCAGTTTGATACATACAACAACAAAGAGTTACACATGGAATGCACAGACATACAGCCAATAATACATTAAAAAAAAAATATATAAGTCTATATACAGTGAGTGCAAATGAGGTAAGATAAGGGAGGTAGGGCAATAAATAAGCCATGGTGGCGAGGTAATTACAATATAGCAATAAAACACTGGGATGGTAGATTGCCAGCCGTAGAAAAATGCTTATTGAAGTTCTCAATTATAGTGGATTTGTCGGTGGTGACAGTATTTCCTAGCCTCAGTGCAGTGGGCAGCTGGGAGGAGGTTCTCTTATTCTCCATGGACTTTACAGTGTCCCAGAACTTTTTTGAGTTTGTGCTACAGGATGCAAATTTCTGCTTTAAAAAGCTAGCCTTAGCTTTCCTAACTTCCTGTGTATATTGGTTCCTGCTTCCCTGAAAAGTTGCATATCGTGTGGGCTTTTTGATGCTAATGCAGAACACCACAGGATGTTTTTGTGCTGGTCAAGGGCAGTCAAGTCTGGAATGAACCAAGGGCTATATCTGTTCCTGGCTCCACATTTTTTGAAAGGGGCATGCTTATTTAAGATAGTGAGGAAGGCACTCTTAAAGAATGACCAGGCATTCTCTACTGACGGGATGAGGTCAATATCCTTCCAGGATACCCGGGCCAGGTCGATTAGAAAGGCCTGCTCGCTGAAGTGTTTTAGGGAGTGTTTGACAGTGATGAGGGGTGGTCGTTTGACCGCAGACCCATTACGGATGCAGGCAATGAGGCAGTGATCGCTGAGATCTTGGTTGAAAACAGCAGAGGTGTATTTAGAGGGCAAGTTGGTTAGGATGATATCTCTGAGGGTGCCTGTGGTTACTGATTTGGGGTTGTACCTGGTGGGTTCATTGATCATTTGTGTGAGATTGAGGGCATCAAGCTTAGATTGTAGAATGGCCTGGGTGTTAAGCATGTCCCAGTTTAGGTCACCTAGCAGCACGAGCTCTGAAGATAGATGGGGGGCGATCAGTTCACATATGGTGTCAAGGGCACAGCTGGGGGCAGAGGGTGGTCTATAGCAAGCGGCAACAGTGAGAGACTTGTTTCTGGAAAGGTGGATTTTTAAGAGTAGAAGCTTGAATTGTTTGGGTACAGACCTGGATAGTAAGACAGAACTCTGCAGGCTATCTCTGCAGTAGATTGCAACCCCGCCCCTTTGGCAGTTCTATCTTGTTGGAAAATGTTATAGTTAGGGATGGAAATTTCAGGGTTTTTGGTGGTCTTCCTAAGCCAGGATTCAGACACGGCTAGGACATCCGGGATGGCAGAGTGTGCTAGGGCATTGAATAAAACAAACTTAGGGAGGAGGCTTTTAATGTTAACATGCATAAAACCAAGGCTTTTACGGTTACAGAAGTCAACAAATGATAGCGCCTGGGGAGTGGGAGTGGGGCTAGGCACTGCATTTACCTCCACATCACCAGAGGAACAGAGGAGGAGTAGGATAAGGGTACGGCTAAAGGCTAAAAGGACTGGTTGTCTAGTATATTCGGACCAGATAGTGAAAGGAGCAGATTTCTGGGTACAGTAGAATAGATTCAAGGCGAAATGTACAGACAAAGGTATGGTAGGACGTGAATACAGTGGGGGTAAACCTGTGCATAGAGTGACGATGAAAGAGATATTGTCTCTAGAAATATTGTCTAAACCAGGTGATGTCTCCTCATGTGTGGGAGGTGGGACTAAAATGTTAACTAAGGGGTATTGAGCAGGGCTAGAGGCTCTACAGTGAAATAAGGCAATAATTACTAACCAAAACAGCAATGGACAAGGCATATTGACGTTATCGAGAGGCATGCGTAGCCGAATGGTCATAGGAGTTCAGTGTGTGGCTTCAGGCAGCTAGCGGGCCGGGGCTAATAGCTAGCTGAAGGGCCTTGGAGGGACGTCGTGACGGGAGAAAGTCTGTTTTGGCCCCCTCGTGTTGTTCCGTCCGCATACGGAGAGCAGGGCTCTGTGTGGTTAACCAGGCCAATTGGCAAAATAGGTATAGTAGCCAAAGAATTTGTCCGATGGGCCTCTTAAGCTAACAGTAAGATGTGCTCTGGACAGCTAGCGGGCCGCGGCTAGCATGCTAACAGATAGGCATATGGGGGACGTTGCGACGGCGGAGCCAGTTGAGAAAGAACCCCTCGGGCGAATCACGTCGGTGGTCCAGTTGTGATGGGTCGGCGGGGGTCCGGACCAATTGGCAAAATAAGTATTGAAGCCCAAGGAGGGGCTGATGGACCTCTACAGCTAGCCGGGAGATGGGCCTAGCAGATGGGCCTAGCAGGCTGGCTCCAGGCTAATTGGTTCTTGCTTCGGGACAAAGACGTTAGCCAGGAGTGGAGTTAATGCCAAAATAACAATTCAAAACAGGTGGGGCTCAAAACAGGTGGGGCTCAGCTCCAGCTAGCCGTTTTTTCAACTTGTATAAGAAGTCTTCCGGCTAGCTGGAAATTCTCAATGCACACCAGAAAACACACAAAGCAGAAAAGCCTTATCAGTGCTCTCAGTGTGAAACATGTTTGGGCTTTTCCAGAGATCTTAGAAGACATCAGTTGACACATACAGGGGACAAATTGTTCAGTTGCCCCCAATGTGAAAAATGTTTCAGTAGGAAATGGGAATTGACTACCCCATCGAACACACAGTGGAGAGAGTCCTTTCCATTGCGCTGAGTGTGGACAGAGCTTTAGCCTAAGGGGGTATTTAAACAGCACCAGCAGAGCCACACAGGGAAGAAAATGTTTCATTGCACTCAGTGTGACAAGTTTTTGTGGCTCACCAGAAAACCCATCTCCTCATTCACAGCTGAAACAACTGAGGGGAAAGGGTTCAATCAGGATGGGAACTTTAAACTTCACCAACAATTCTGCAGAAATATTTATGTGGCAGTATAGATATTACCTTATTAATTTAACTAGGCAAGTCAGTTAAGAACAAATTCTTATTTACTACCCCGGCCAAACCCTAACAACACTGGGCCAGTTGTGCGCTGCCCTATGGAACTCCCAATCACAGCCAGTTGTGATACAGCCTGGAATCGAACCAGGGTCTGTAGTAACCCCTCTAGCACTGAGATGCAGTGCCTTTGACCGCTCCGCCACTCGGGAGCCCATCTTTAATGAGTAGGTGTCGGAGGATGGGAATAAATAATAAATTATGAATATATAATAATGTAATACAATACCACCTCATTATAAGTCTGTTATTCTTGGTACATTGGTCTCTATTTCAAAATCATTCAAGCTAGGCCTTTTCGTTATCTGACACAACTGTAGGACAGTTGGATTCACTTTCATTTATGCCCAGTAGGTGGTAGTAAAATAGGAAAGTGTTTTCAAACTCGGTGATAGTTTGGTCTTTTCGAGTTTCCGTAATGCAACCACAAAATAATATTCCACGACCCTCTGATACCCCTGTTAAGCATCCATGTAACTAACTACCGAAAGGTAATATGTTTCTTGTATTTATCTAAACATATGAGCTTTATAATATTGCCATTTGATGACAAGTTGGGTGTGTAGCTAACTATACAAGCCATCTTTTTGCCAGCTATAACTAATTTAGCTAGCAAGTTATCGTAGGGCAATTCCACGTACTAGTGCTTAACCAAAGATGGTGCTAGTAACGTTACCGTATAACAAAGGGTGTAGCTATAACGTTACATGTTTGAAAACTGTAGGTATAAAAACCCAAAAGGACCGACATGTGAAGTTCATAAGAGCATATTGGGTGTCAAATGAAAGCAAACTGTCTCTCTGTGTGTGGTCCTTCATAGTAAAATGTAGCTGGAATATCTATCGCTCTTAGGACATTTCGAATACCACACATCCACTTGATGGCGTTTGACTATGAAGAGGGTCTCTGATTGGCAGGAGAGGGACATACAGTTGTGTGTCCTTTCTCAAATGCAGTTTTGAATTGGTGAATCAATTGATTGTTATCATCTTGATACTAGAAGTTTTGTAATAAAAATGGATTCCATTGTATAGTACATCGTTCATTCCACTCATGTATTATTCACAGATTGTCACCATGCCACTGACAAATTCTGAAAAGCAAAGGAGAAGGAGAATTATGAGGAGGTAAAGTAAAAACATAAAAAGGAATACATGTTTGAGAAAATCAGGCTAAAAGCCCAAGAAAATATATGTATTGTGTTGAGTTTTATTGATTACCATTTCAAATGTCCACCTTGATGAGAGCATAAATGACCTATTTCTTCCTCTTTGTACCTAGTCAGAATGACATTAAAATTCATAAGTATGCATTACTGTGTAGTACAAATCAGGGACCCAGGATGTCATTCTGTTACCGGTGTTAATCCACTTCAATTAATGAAGTTTGATAATCAAAAGTTGTTTTTCAAACTAAAGTTGGCTTTAAAGTGGACTGCCCATTCTTTCTGCAGACATTTTTGAATCTGAGCAGATATTTATTGAAGCCCATTCCCGCCACCGCAAAATAAGAAATTACAATGTCAAACATTTTGAGATACTAAATCTAACTCAAGATTTTGAGATAGTAAACCATCCTTATAGGAGATGTTTCTTCATTTGTAACATTGTGTGGGAATTTCAGAGGTGGCCCCACAGGTCCCAGAGTGGTGGGTGGGGGGGCTGTTTTCCTGGGGCCCAGAGTTTTTCCTGATCTGGTAGGCTAATCTAACAAGGTAAAACTCTGGACCCTAGTTGTAGGGTATGACATAGTAATACATCCGCTGTAAAACGGTTTTATATGGGCTATGATGGACCAGATAAAAAATACATAAAAATAACCATAAAAAAACAAAAAACACAATAACTGTGATATTACAACTAACATGGCTCTGAGCTTGATTTATGCAGGTTTACATTTGACATTACTTTTGGGTTGTAATCATATTATAATGCTTGCATGAATATCACGCTGAATATATGTTCATGTCATTGTCACCAATCAACTGCAATACACTAAGAAATTATTCAAATGTTGATGCTAACCATAAGTTAATGTATCTGATGGTTAGCTAGAATGCCAGCAGTAACTGCTACGTTCTAAATAAGTGTTTGCAACAATAACAGCTAAGTTTAATCTAAACGACTGTCTTAAACAACAGTCCAAACAACATGTAGGCCTTTTAGAACATAACATTCATTATAAAATGTACAGGCAAATCACTAGTCTCTCATGATTGAAGCCTGTATCATTGGTGCTAATATTAGCAATGCTAGCTAGCTAAGAGGCTAACCCAGCTGCTGCATCTGAAATAGTGTTTTCAACAATAACAGCCAGATACAGCCTAAGCGACTGTCCAAGCAACAATCCAACAACACTGTAGGCCTATTGAAACTACATTGAACAAAAATATAAGCGCAACATGCAACAATTTCAAAGATTTTACTGAGTTACAGTTCATATAAAGAAATTAAATAATATAACATTTTATATTTCACATGCACCGAATACAACAAGTGCAGACCTTACAGTGAAATGCTTACTTACAAGCCCTTAACCAACAATGCAGTCTTAAGAAAGATACCTAAAAAGAAAAAGTTACAAATAATTAAAGAGCAACAGTAAAATAACAATAGCGTGCCTATATACAGGGAGTCAATGTGCGGGGGCACCGGTTAGTCGAGGTAATTGAGGTAATATGTACAGTTGAAGTCGGAAGTTTACATAGACCTTAGCCAAATACATTTAAACTCCGTTTTTCAAAATTCCTGACATTTAATCCTAAGAAAAATTTCCTGTCTTAGGTCAGTTAGGATCACCACTTTATTTTAATAATGTGAAATGTCAGAATAATAGTAGAGAGAAATATTTCTTTCAGCTTGTATTTCTTTCATCACATTCCCAGTGGGTCAGAAGTTTACATACACTCAATGAGTATTTGGTAGCATTGCCTTTAAATTGTTTAACTTGGGTAAAACGTTTCGGGTAGCCTTCCACAAGCTTCCCAAAATAAGTTGGGTGAATTTTGGCCCATTCCTCCTGACAGAGCTTGTGTAACTGAGTCAGGTTTGTAGGCCTCCTTGTATGGAATTATTTAGTAACCAAAAAAGTGTTAAACAAATAGCTTCTTCAAATAGCCACCCTTTGCCTTGATGACAGCTTTGCACAGTCTTGGCATGCTCTTAACCAGCTTCACAAGGTAGTCACCTGGAATGTATTTCAATTAACAGGTGTGCCTTCTTAAAAGTTCATTTGTGGAATTGCTTTCCTTCTTAATGTGTTTGAGCCAATCAGTTGTGTTGTGACAAGGTTGGGGGGTGGTATACAGAAGATAGCCCTATTTGGTAAAAGACCAAGTCCATATTATGGCAAGAACAGATCGAATAAGCAAAGGGAAACGACAGTCCATCATTACTTTAAGACATGAAGGTCAGGAGGAGACTGAGCAGGAGGGGACTGAGCATGCACCCCTGAGGGGCCCCCGGGTTGAGGATCAGAGTAGCGTGTTGTTACCACCTAAGGGGGCGGCCCGTCAGGAAGTCCAGGATCCAGTTGCAGAGGGAGGTGTTTAGTCCCAGAGTCCTTAGCTTATTGATGAGCTTTGAGGGCACTATGGTGTTAAACTCTGAGCTGTAGTCAATGAATAGCATTCTCACATAGGTGTTCCTATTGTCCTGGTGGGAAAGGGAAGTAGTGGAGTGCAATAGAGATGGCATCATCTGTGGATCTGTTTGGGCGGTATGCATTTTGGAGTGGGTCTAGGGTTTCTGGGATAATGGTGTTGATGTGATCCATGACCAGCCTTTCAAAGCACTTCATGGCTACAGATGTGAGTGCTACGGGTTGGTAGTCATTTAGGCAGGTTACCTTAGTGTTCTCGGGCACAGGGACTATGGTTGTCTGCTTAACCTCTTAGGGGTAGGGTCCCATTTTCCGAATTTTCGCCTGTCTGACGTGCCCAAAGTTAAATGCCTGCCACTCAGGGCCAGAAACTAGTACTATTGGATAGGAATCACTCTGAAGTTTCTAAAACCATTAAGATATAGTCTGTGGGTATAACAGAACAGATATAGCAGGCAAAAACCTGAGAAATTTCTGTCAGGAAATCCTTTTTCTTTTGCCCTCCACTCACTTTGAAGGCCTGGTAATATAAGTCAATGGGAGATAGGACACAGGTTGCAGTACCTACGGCTTCCACTGGATGTCAACAGTCTCTGGAAAGTGAGGCTATAGCCCTGAGGTGATCCTTATAGAAGAAGACAGACTACAGGAAGGGAAAAAGGTAAACAACCGTGCACGTTCACGAGAACGCGCCCAGCTTTCTTTTCCTCTTATAACGTTTCAGTTACCATCCGTGTAAAATATGATCGCTATTATTCATAAAAGGATACATAAGGATGCATTATTAATGATATTTGATTTGTTTGTGAAAAGACGAGAGGTATAACGTGAACGTGTTCTCTTCACTGTACAACGGTCGAGTAGACTGACAATGCTTGGTGGAGTAGCTGAACATAACGTGCCAACCAAATGGAGATTTATGGATATAATGAATTACTTTTTCTATCAAAAGAACCATGGATTCTCTTGTTTGGACACTTGGGAAGCCCTCAGCAGAAGTTCTTTGAAAGGTAAGCGATTTATATTAGCTGTGATATGGACATTTTGAGAACCGAGCTGGATATGAATTTATGCTAATGTGAAAAATATGTGAGGTGCTAGCCTCAAACAATCAAATGTAGTGCTTTCGCCATAAAGCCTTTTTGAAATCTGACAACGCAGTGATATTGCCACGAAGCAGAGCTTTTGATGGCTATGCAACACTTGTATATCAAAGAATGTTAAATATTACAAATTTTTATTTTTAATTTGCCGCGTTATGTTTGCTCTGAAAACGATCCCGCTAGCAGGATCCGTGCGCAAAGAGGTTAAAGCATGTTGGTAATACAGACTTGGACAGGGAGAGGTTGAAAATGTCAGGGAAGACACTTGCCAGTTGGTCAGCGCATGCTCGCAGTACACGTCCTGGTAATCCGTCTGGCCCTGTGGCCTTGTGAATGTTGACATGTCTAAAGGTCTTACGCACATCAGCTGCGGAAAGCGTGATCACACAATCTTCCGGAACAGCTGGTGCTCTCATGCATGTTTCGGTGTTATTTGCCTCGAAGTGAGCATAGCAGTAGTTTAGCTCGTCTGGTAGGCTTGTGTAACTTGGCAGCTCTCGGCTGTGCTTCCCTTTGTAGTCTGTAATGGTTTGCAAGCCCTGCCACATCCGACGAGCGTCAGAGCCGGTGTAGAACGATTTGATGTTAGTCCTGTATTGATTCTTTGCCTGTTTGACGGTTCGTTGGAGGGCATAGCGGGATTTCTTATAAGCATCCGGGTTAGAGTCCTGCTCCTTGAAGTGGCAGCTCTACCTTTTAGCTCAGTGCGGATGTTGCCTGTAATCCATGGCTTCTGGTTGGGGTATGTACGTACAGTCACTGTGGGGATGACGTCATCGATGCACTTATTGATGAAGCCAGTGATTGATGTGGTGTACTCCTCAATGCCATCGGAAGAATCCCGGGAACATATTCCAGTCTGTGCTAGCAAAACAGTCCGGTAGTTTAGCATCTGCTTCATCTGGCCACTTTTTTTTTATTTATATAGTCACTGGTGCCTCCTGCTTAAATTTTTGCTTGTAAGCAGGAATCAGGAGGATTGAATTATGGTCAGATTTGCCAAATGGAAGGCGAGGGAGAGCTTTGTATGCGTCTCTGTGTGTGGAGTAAAGGTGGTCTAGAGTCCCCTCAAGGTTGCACATTTAACATGCTGGTAGAAATGAGGTCAAACAGATTTAGGAGCGCCACCTCTGGATGAGGGTTTTCCTGTTTGCTTATGGCCGTATACAGCTCATTGAGTGTTGTCTTAGTGCCAGCATCGGTTTGTTGTGGTAAATAGACAGCTACAAAGAATATAGATGAAAACTCTCTAGGTAGATAGTTTGGTCTACAGCTTATCATGAGATACTCTACCTCAAGCGAGCAAAACCTAGAGACTTCCTTAGATATCGTGCACCATTTGTTTTTACAAATATACATAGACCGCCACCCCTTGTCTTACCAGAGGCTGCTGTTCTATCCTGCCGGTACAGTGTATAACCCGGCAGTTGTATGTTATTCATGTCGTCTTTCAGCCACGACTCTGTGAAACATAAGATATGACGTTTTTTAATGTCGCGTTGGTAGGATATACGTGCTTTTAGTTCGTCCATTTTATTATCCAGCAATTGTACGTTGGCCAATAGTACCGATGGCAAGGACAGATTAGCCACTCATCGCCAGATCCTCACAAGGCACCCCGATCTCCTTCCGCGAAACCTTGGTCTTTTTCTCCTGCGAATGACGGGGATGAGGGCCTGTTCGGGTGTCTGGAGAAAATCCCTCTCGTACGACTCATTAAAGAAAAATTATTCGTCCAATTCATGGTGAGTAATCGCTGTTCTGATGTCCAGGAGCTCTTTTCGGTCATAAGAGACGGTAGCAGCAACATTATGTACAAAATAAGTTACAAACAATGCAAAAAAACTAACAAAATAGCACGGTTGGTTAAGAGCCCATAAAACGGCAGCCATCCCTCCAGGGCCTTTATGCAAAATATATATAAAAAACTATTGAAATTAATTGATTAAGCCAGAATCTTCTGATTTCACATGACTGGGAATACAGATATGCGTCTGTTGGTCACAGATACTTTCAACAACAAAAAAAGTAGGGGCGTGGATCAGAAAACCAGTCAGTATCTGGTGTGACCACCATTTGCCTCATGCAGTGCGACACATCTCATTAGCATAGAGTTAATCAGGCTGTTGTTTGTGGCCTGCGGAATGTTGTCCCACTCCTCTTCAATTGCTGTGCAAAGTTGCTGGATATTGGCTGGAACTGGAACACGCTGTCTAACACGTCGGTCCAGAGCATCCCAAATATGCTCAATGGGTGACATGTCTGGTGAGTATGCAGGCCATGGAATTCTTGCAGCTTCCAGGAATTGTGTACAGATCCTTGTGACATGGGGCCGAGCATTGTCATGCTGAAACATGAGGTGATGGCGTTGGATGAATGGCACGACAATGGGCCTCAGGATCTCGTCACGATATCTCTGTGCATTCAAATTACCATTGATAAAATTGTGTTCGTTGACTGTACCTTATGCCTGCCCATACCATAACCCAACTGCCACCATGGGGCACTCTGTTCACAATGTTGACATCCCTGCAGGATGCCAATTGCAAGCTCCCTCAAAACTTGAGACATCTGTGGCATTTTGTTGTGTGACATAACTGCACATTTTAGAGTGGCCTTTTCTCATCCCCAGCACAAGCTGCACCTGTGTAATGATCATGCTGTTTAATCAGCTTCTTGATATGCCACACCTGTCAGGTAAATGTATTATCTTTGCAAAAGAGAAATGATCACTAACAGGGATGTAAACAAATTTGTGCACAAAATTGGAAATAAATATGATTTTTGTGCGTATGGAACATTTCTGGGATCTTTTATTTCACCTCATGAAACATGGGACCAACACTACATGTTGCGTTTATTTTTTTTCAGTGTGATAAAAAGTATGAAGTTTACAAAACATATAGGCTATTTGTAAAGTGCGCAATAGTTGCCAGAGCTGCAACTTCACCTGTGATGGTGAGACTGTTTTTTCCAAATGGGATGTTTGAGCCTTGAACAACAGAAACATATTGGAGTAAAGTGACTATAAATATCATTCTATTTAAAATATTTCAAGATGTTATTAAACATTAACAACCAAAGCAACATATAGCAAGGATTTCCAATATGATCATAAAACTACAGATAGGTTATATAGATAGCTGAAAATGACAGAGAAGAAATTTCACTAAACAGTCAATAGACATGAAATCATGTCTATGTATTTTTGACTTAAGCAAGTCGAAATTTTGAAATACATATCTCAAAATGTTTAGATAGTATCGACATAAAATAAAAGATTGGTGGCGGAAATGGGCTTAAATAGATATTTAACCGTTTTTGGACGGTCACATAAAAACGGATATTCATAACGTAATTCTGTAAAAAAAAATGCTCAACTCTGAACAAGGCTTACTTTTAACAATGTCCACAGAACATTTTACAAAAACAAAAGCCTTTCCTTTTTTGTTCTCTTTATTGTTCCTCGAGCATGGGGGGAGACCAACAACGTCACTGATTCCCATTAGACCAACTCCAAGTTTGCGGTTGTGTCTAAAAACACTATTTTGCTCAACTTTTTACCCTTTAGTGTACTTTACTGTATTTACAGTGCATTCGGAAAGTATTCAGACCCCTTGACCTTTCCCACATTTTGTTATTTTACAGCCTTATTCTAAAATGGATACATAAAACAATTTCCTCATCAATCTACACACAATACCAATAATGACAAAGCAAAAACAGTTTTTTTATTTAATCTATTAAAAATAAAACAGAAATACCTTATTTACATAAGTATTCAGACCCTTCGCTATGAGACTCGAAATTGGGCTCAGGTGCATCCTGTTTCCATTGATCATCCTTGAGAAGTTTCTACAACTTGATTGGAGTCCACCTGTGTTAAATTCAATTGATTGGACATGATTTGGAAAGGCACACACCTGTCTATATAAGGTCCCACAGTTGCAGTGCATGTCAGAGCAAAAACCAAGCCATGAGTTCGAAGGAATTGTCCGTAGAGTTCAGAGACAGGATTGTGTCGAGGCACAGATCTGGGGAAGGATACCAAAACAATTCTGCAGCATTGAAGGTCCCCAAGAACACAGTGGCCTCCATCATTCTTAAATAGAAAACAGTTTGGAACTACCAAGTCTCTTCCTATAGCTGTCCGCCCGGCCAAACTGAGCAATCGGGGGAGAAGGGCCTTGGTCAAGGAGGTGACCAAGAACCCTATAGTCACTCTGACAGAGTTCCTCTGTGAAGACGGGAGAACCTTCCAGAAGGACAGCCATCTCTGCAGCACTCCACCAATCAGGCCTTTATGGTAGAGTGGCCAGACGGAAGCCACTCCTCAGTAAAAGGCACATGACATCCCGCTCGGAGTTTGCCAAAATGCACCTAAAGGACTCTCAGACCATGAGAAACAAGATTCTCTGGTCTGATGAAACCAAGATTGAACTCTTTGGCCTAAATGCCAAGCGTCACATCTAGGGGAAACCTGGTTTTGCAAAAATCTATATAATCCTGGTTTTGCTTTGTCATTATGGGGTATTGTTTGTAGATTGATGAGGGGGGAAAACTATTTAATCCATTTTAAATAAGGCTGTAATGTAACAAAATGTGGAAAAAGTCAAGGGGTCTGAATACTTTCCGAATGCACTGTATTCTTGGGATATCGCTTTTCAACACTAAAAGTAAAAAATTGCTGGAGCACATCTTTAAACTTTGCAATCAATTGTTTTTGTTTGACATACATTTCAAAGTGAAAAATCTAAATCTCAGCATAATTCCATTACAATGGAATTTCCCTTTGCTAACGCCAACATTGGTGCCGTTGTTGAGGGTTTTGTTGAGTCTTTTGATCTTATTTAACATTTGGGTGGTTTGTTTTGTTATTGACAGGTCACGAGTCTGTTCATCATCTACTGAAGATGGATCCAATAGATAAATATGGAAGATATGAAAGCAGTGGTCAACCAGAAGAGATTTTTGTATGTTCAAAATGAGAAACAATTACATTTTATAATAGCTTAAACAATCACCTATCCATTAACACGTTTTATTGGCCAAGTTGAGTTTATTCACCAACCATGGTCTGTTCTAGGATCACTTACTGCATTGGAGCGAGATTAAAGAGGAGGCTGAAGAATGTCCGATTTCAGCTGTGTCATTAGGAGTTGAAACATCCCAGGTCTGTCCAAAGGAGGACCCTGATGAACACGATCCCTCATTTTACACAGTTTCAGACATACATGGAGTCACAGAGCAAGAGCGTGGACATAAAGGCATGACATATCTCAAAGTAAAGGTTTGTAGCTACTCAACATTTTGCAAGCCCACTTACAAGGCCCAGAGTTGTTGTTAGAATTATGTTTTTTTGTGTCAGGTGCCGCCTTCTCCAGTCCCAGTCAAAGAGGAGTCTGAAGAATGTTCCCATCTGCCAGTAGATGAAGAGGAAGTTGCCTTAATTACAGTGAAGAAAGAAGAGAATGAAGACTGGTTGAAGTCAGAAGATGAGGATGTTGTGAAAGTGGCAGTGCCTTTGGAGCTGTTGGAAACATCACCATCATGCTCAGAAATAGAGGACAGTGAGATGGAAAGTGATAATGTGAAAGTGAGTTCAAGCATTTAATAACGTACTTAGTGAAACACACACTTTGAGATGTTTTGTGGGGTTAGCTCCTTGTAGGGTCAATTTATAAGTTTTTTCATTACACAAGTTGTTTTGACCGTTCTGCACCTTACCTATTAAAAGCTGTGTACCACAAACCTAGCTTTTGGGCCTAGTTAGTATTTCCCCAATTCTTGAAGGTAACTGACTTTCTGACTGAACTGAATCCGCTTCTCTATTTCAAAGGACTGTGAAAACCATGAGAGTGACATTTCAGGAGGATTAAAGATTGAAGATTGTAGCAGGATTGATCCAGGGATGACGCCAGATACAGATGTGAAAGCTAATGCTGTCGATTTCAGTGAGTACCATTGGTGAGGTGGGTTGCAGTTGTGGTGTAGATATAGCTGCGGGAAGTAGTTTGGGAGTGGGGGTGCTGTGATTTTTTTGCAGTGGGGGGGTGCAGAATTGTTTTGGGCCCATGCTGAAGACGTCTATATCAGTCCGCTAATACAGGGGTTCCCAAACCTTTTCAATCAAGGCCCCCCTTCCAGCATTGGGGGAACATCCTTTTACATCAGCCTAAAACCCCAAACATCAAGCAATGCAGATGTAGAAGCTCCCTAGAAAGGCAGGAAAAACTCCCTAGAAAGGCAGGAACCTAGGAAGATGCCTAGAGAGGAACCAGGGCTCTGAGGGGTGGTCAGTCTTCTTCTGGCTGTGCCGGGAGGAGATTATAACAGTACATGGCCAAGATGTTCAAATGTTCATAGATGATCAGCAGGGTCAAATAATAATAATCACAGTGGTTGTAGAGGGTGCAACAGGTCAGCAACTCAGGAGTAAATGTCAGTTGGCTTTTCATAGCCGAGCATTTAGAGTTAGAGACAACAGGTGTGGTAGAAAGAGAGAGAGAGAGTCGAAAACAGCAGGTCCGGGACAAGGTAGAACGTCCGGTGAACAGGTCAGGGTTCCATAGCCGCAGGCAGAACAGTTGAAACTGGAGCAGCAGCAGGACCAGGTGGACTACGGACAGCAAGGAGTCATCAGGCCAGGTAGTCCTGAGGCATGGTCCTAGGGCTCAGGTCCACCGGGAGGTGAGGAAGAGGGAGAGAATTAGAGGGAGCATACTTAAATTCACACAGGACACAGGATAAGACAGAAGAAATGCTCCAGATATAACAGACTGACCCTAGCCCCCCAACACATAAACTATTGCAGCATAAATACTGGAGGCAGAGACAGGAGGGGTCGGGAGACACTGTGGCCCCGTCCGACGATACCCCCAGACAGGGGCAACCAGGCAGGATATAACCCCACACACTTTGCCAAAGCACAGCCCCCACACCACTAGAGTGATATCTTCAAGCCACCAACAAAACTACCCTGAGGCTGATTATAGCCCACGAAGATCTCCCCCATGGTACGAACCCGAGGGGGGCGCCAACCCGGACAGGAAGATCACGTCAGTGACTCAACCCACTCAAGTGACGCACCCCTCCTAGGGACGGCATGGAAGAGCACCAGTAAGCCAGTGACTCAGCCCCCATAATAGGGTTAGAGGCAGAGAATCCCAGTGGAGAGAGGGGAACCGGTCAGGCAGAGACAGCAAGGGCGGTTTGTCACTCCAGTGCCTTTCCGTTCACCTTCACAACCCTGGGTCAGACTACACTCAATCATAGGACCTACTGAAGAGATGAGTCTTCAATAAAGACCTAAAGATAGAGGCTGAGTCTGCTTCTCTCACATGGATAGGCAGACCATTTCATAAAAATGTTGCTCTATAGGAGAAAGCCCTGCCTCCAGCTATTTGCTTAGAAATTCTAGGGGTAATATGAAATTCTGCATCTTGTGACATCTAGCGTACGTGTAGGTATGTACGGCATGATCAAATTGGAAAGATAGGTAGGAGCAAGCCCATGTAATCCTTTGTAGGTTAGCAGTAAAACCTTGAAATCAGCCCTAGCCTTAACATGGCTAGCACTGGAGTAATATGATCACATTTTTTGGTTCTAGTCAAGATTCTAGCAGCCGTTTTTAGCACTAAAGTTTATTTAATGCATGGATTAACTTTTCTGCATCATTTTTGGACAGAAAGTTTACGATTTTTATGTTACGTAGATGGAAAAAAATCTGTCCTTGAAATAGTCTTGATATGTTCGTCAAAAGAGAGATCGGGGTCCAGAGTAACGCAGAGGTCCTTCACAGTTTTATTTAAGACGACTGTACAACCATCAAGATAAATTGTCAGATCCAACAGAAGATCTCTGTTTCTTGGGACCTAGAACTAGCATCTCTGTTTTGTCCGAGTTTAAAAGTAAAAGATTTGCCTCCATCCACTTCCTTATGTCTGAAACACAATTTTGGGGCTTCACCATGTTTCATCGAAATGTACAGCTGTGTATCTTCCGCATAGCAGTGAAAGTTAACATTATGTTTCCGAATGACATCAACAAGAGGTAAAATATATAGTGAAGACAATAGTGGTCCTAAAACGGAACCTTGAGGAACACCAAAACGTACAATTGATTTGTCAGAGGACAAACCATCCACAGAGACAAACTGATATCTTTCCGCAGATAAGATCTAAACCAGGCCAGAACTTGTTCGTGTAGACCAATTTGGGTTTCCAATCTCTCCAAAAGAATGTGGTGATCGATGGTGACAATCATAGATTAGAATGACAATCGCTGTGACTGGGCAACAACTCTTACAATTCCAACTATTGAATCCTGCAAGATATTGTTCTTAATTATTTAAACTACCTTTTTTTTGCCAAAGCAGAGATGCTGAATAGTTGTTTTGCCTGCGCTACAGATGTCTATATTGGTCTGCTAATACTAGTAAAAGGCCCAGTGCACTACTTTTGTGGGGTTTTTTTCTTCTAAAAATAAGATTTTTTTGTATTAATATTATTTTTTTTCAGATTTTTCAGGGGGTGCTGCAGCACCTTCAGCACCCCTACTTTCTGCGGCTATGGGTGTAGAGATATAATAATGTGTTACATGTATACAACATGTGACATGTTTCATTACTCAATAACTATGGTTCTATATTTGATGTTTTTCTCTCTTTCCTTTAGGTGAATCTAAAGGGGGGTCCTCCTTCTACCCATGCCCCCATTGTACACTTGGTTTCACCATAGAACGTTTTTTCCATGGGCACCTCAAGAGGGCCCACCCTGAAGAGTACATCGCTCTGCTGAAGTCTGGGGAAATAATAGCAAAAAAAAAGAAGTGTTCACAGCTGCCCCCAGCCACATGCCCGCAATGTGGCAAGAGCTTCTCCAATAAATATGTTATGGAAAAGCATCAGAGGAGTCACACAGGAGAGAAGCCATATCACTGTGCAGACTGTGGGAAGAGCTACATCTTTGCTGATTCACTCAAAAAACATAAAAAAAGATGTGGGAAAGGATTCCGAAGACAAACCCAACTGACCAGCCATGAAACGATCCCCACAGGAGAGAGACCATATAAATGCTCTCAGTGTGGCAAAGGATACCGAACACCAGCCAGTCTGAAAGCACACCAGAAAACCCACCCAGGAGAAAAGCCTCATCAGTGCTCTCAGTGTGACAAATGTTTTGTCTTTTCCAGAGACCTTAAGAGGCACAGATGGACTCACACTAGTGAGAGACCATATAAATGCTTTGAGTGTGGCAAAGGATTCGTCGAACAAACCCAACTGACGAGCCATGAGCTTATCCACACAGGAGAGAGACCGTATAAATGCTCTCAATGTGCAAAAGGATACCGAAGACCAGCCCATCTAAAAAGACATAAAATGACCCACACTTAATGATTGCCTCAGGGGTAAAACGTAATTCTACTGGCTGGAAGATTTGATAACTTGGAACTTTGATATGCCTGTAGAGTATATTAACTCTGGAACTTTGATATTCCCGTAGTATATATGTTATGTAATGTTCAACAATATATTGAAACATTTGCTACATCGAAAATTATATATCTTCAATGTTTATATTTTAAAATATTTATAAATTAATGTTAGAAAATGGTTATTTAAATCAGAATATTACTCATGTTACAGAGCAAGCGATAAAGCTTCATATCACACCAATTTTGGTTTTGTAGCACCTACAGATGAAACATTATGGAGTCTTATAAGAGGCCTACTGTAGGTAAGGCCAAATTGTCACAAATATTCCAAATTCAATTCATGTATTCTCAATTATGCTTCAAGATGAAAATGTCAAATATAGGTCAACAATGCTTCCTCCCAAGGACCCTTCTATGGATTAAATTTCATGAAACCCCCCCCTGTTCTAGTTCATCAGTGCTCTGTGACAAATGTTTAGGTTTTTAGAGAGATCTTGTCACCTGTATGTTGACACATACAGGTGACAAAATGTTCAGTTGCCCCCAATGAGGGTGTTAGATTAATCTCGCCCGGGCACACATGTAGGCGTTTTTGCACCTTTGTAAAATGATTGCATTTGAAAAGTGACGTAAATAAGCATGTGCAGTAATGAGTAGGATTCTGTGTTTTCCCATGCAAATAGTGATTGCTTTTGATAAAAATCTTGGAAAGAGATGTATGTTTCTGGAAGATGCATCATGCTGCCTTGTTGACAACATGACTGAACAACCCAGATTAGGCTACTTTTCGAAGTTTTATTTTGTCTGGCTTGCCATTCCAAATCAAGTTAAATATTTTTTGCTCCAATAATTTATAAGACAAATTGTTCAGCATAGGCAAGGCCATAAGTAAATTGTTAAACTGGGATATGACTAAAGAACTAGTCAGGGGGATTTTCCCCCACAAATGTACAGTTATTTACCTTTCCATGGTAGCAAGATTTTATCTATTTTTGCTAACTTTCTGTTAAAATTTGTTTTAGTAAGTTCCTTTATTTCTTTAGGGATATGAATACCGAGTATGTCCACTTCACTGTTGACCATTTTATTGAAAAACGTACACAGTAATGTAAAATTTGGATTTTTTAGCAATCCGATAAGTAATATGTTACACTTATCATAATTTGGTTGTAATCCAGAGAGGTTAGAAAAATTATCTAGATCCTCTGTGGCTGCTCAGGGATCCAGATTGTGGATTTAAGAAGAAATTAGAGTCGTCAGGATACAATGACACCTTTGTTTTTAAGCCCGGGATTTCTAGCCCCTCTATATTATTGTTGGATCTGATTTTAAAAGCTAACATTTCAATGGCCATAATAAATAAATATGTCGACAGTGGACAACCTTGTTTTACTCCTCGACAGTTTAAAACTCTCTGAAAAATAGCCATTATTTATTATTTTGCACCTGGGGTTACTATACATAACTTTAACCCATTGTATATGAGATTCTCCAAAATTAAAATAGTCCTAGGCATTTATATATAAATTATAGTTGTACTTTATCAAAAGCTTTTTCAAAATATGCTATGAATTGGGGAGACCGTGGATGGTTGTAACATTGTGGTAACAATCTCAATATCTCTAATCAGGAACAAGCTAGAATCATGTGACTCACTGTGCTCATGTTCAGTTTAGTCCTCAACCCTGAAGCAAGACCCTGTGATAGACTGCAGATTTGTGAAAAGTGTTTTTGGAACACTTCACGTGACATTTCACATGTGAATTCATGTGTTTTTGAAGACTTCATGTGACATTTCACATGTGAACACGTTTTTGGACAACAAAAAAATTGTCTATATACACACAGTTCTTTCATCGTACACAATGTAGTCAAGTGTGTATGTTTATTTATACAGTATTTAAACTCACAACCTCTTGGTTCACGGCATAATGATATTTCTGCTACACCACCAAATCTGTATTCCTGCACTTTGGACTTCAAAGTAAATCTCAGCTTTGTTAAATATACACTCAAGAAAAACGATGATATTGTATTTATCATAGTGATTCAGGAGTAACATTGAAACAGAATAATATGCCCCACCAACATTAGACAACTATACAGAACCCCTCAAATTGCTGAAATAAGTCAATGAAATCAGTGATGAGAGAATAGTCAGATTAACTGATAACTAAAATAGTAGTGCAGATGGCACTAATTTGCTAAATACTAGATGTACTATAGTCAATGAATGTGTAGGGAAATGCTACAGACATTATTGCTCAGCAGAAAGATCAGCACACCTCAAATCCCGAGGTTGTGAGTTCAAATCCCAGGTGGCGTTATATTTTTGATGAACAGCGTACCACTTACTTTAAAATCACCATACCATTACAATACTTATAATGGTTTGGGACCATCACGTGACGTCCTGACAACTGGTAAAACAAAAGTCTTGCATCCACGTGCTAATCTACGTCACTTTTGCTCACACCCGGGAGGCAGCCCGTTTCCAAAATTAATCACTTTTTACACGGGGAAAAAACTCCTCCCGCTTGGGCAACCTGTGTCAGATAATCAAATCCCTTCAAAATCTCATGTAAAGTCTTCCAAAAACACATTTGCACATGATTTCACATGTGAAATTTCACTTGCACATGACTTCACATGAAATTTTACAAATGTGAAGTGTTCCAAAAGCACATTTTCACATGTGAAATGTCATATGTAGTTTCATGGTATCACATGTTGAAATTTTGCATCCCTATGTCACATTTATTTAACTTGAGATCATGTTCTCACATATGCTCACATGTTGTCACGTGTAGTTTCATGTTATCACATGTTGCTTCACATAAAATCACGTGATCACACAAGATCTCACTTGTTCACATGTGGAATGCATTAGTTCTTTCCATAATGGACACCACAAACATTCAATTGTTTAGTCCAGATGTTGTTTAGTTGTCTGATATTGTTTAGTTGAGAAGTGCCAATTAATGGAATGTTAAAATAATAAAATAAAAATGTATTTGTATTATTATTTTATTATTTCTGCTGCACAAAATGTTAAACATGGCAATGTTGTTCTCATGTTCTCAATAAAGGCTTTCAATATTTCGTTGCATGTCATGATTGATGAATTTTTTCAAACTGTTACATTTTGCCCCAAGCCCTATTACAACTGACCCCTTAGGTGGGGTAAATTGTAACATTTCACTCCTTGTATCTGAGACAAAGTCAGAGCTTGTCTGTTTGATTAAGAGACACAATACCTATACCCATTTGTAGCAGACGGATGGAAGCTATTCCTATCACATTTTGAACGTAGTAGCTCAAACAATCTCTGAGAAATTTACAAAAATGCTAATAGTGTTACAACCATCCACAGTCTCGTCTGCCAGACCTGGTTTCCTAAATTTTTCATAGTAAAATCAAATGTACTTATAAAGCCCTTCTTACATCAGCTGTCACAAAGTGCTGTACAGAAACCCAGCCTAAAACCCCAAACAGCAAGCAATGTAGGTGTAGAAGCACGGTGGCTAAGAAAAACTCCCTAGAAAGGCCGGAACCTAGGAAGAAACCTAGAGAGGAACCAGGCTATGAGTGTTCTATTGTTTCAAGTACTTGTCTTATATTATCTCCAATGTATCTAACATGTAAACAACCTGTCTGATCAGGATGATCTTTTAAACTTACCACACCTGGGTCCAGTTTCAGTAATAGTGAAATCAAACCTTGATGAGTACCTGATAGTTTTCAATTTTTATAGAAGTGGTTAAAACATGCTTAGAGTGGATATTTGAGTAGATCAAAAAAGGTTTAATATACCTCAACTGGTATGCTATCCAGCCCTGGCATTTTCCCTGTAGCCTAAAGGCTTTAATTGCAACAAGAAGTTTTTCTGTACAGCTGCTCATTTTACACTATTATTAGGAATCCTTACAGTTAACTTCAGTTAGTAGAACTGGAGGAGACTTAAAAGAGAACATATGCTTAAAGTACTTTGCATCCTCTTTCAAAATATCATTTGGTGAATCATGGATGACTCCATTTGTAACAAGTACATTATTTTTCCTAGCATTTCTATTAATTTTTCTAAATGTGGAATTTTTTATAATACATGTACTGTTATTTCTTATATTTTCTTTACTAATATGAACTATTTTTACCTACATTGGTTTTGGTTTAAAGATGAATATTGAATTGCATGTCCTCTAAAGGCACATTAAAGTGTCTCATACAATAAGGTGATCTGCTGTACCTATGTTTCTGTATTCAGGAAAAAGTCAGTTGTAAAATGAGGGTGATAGTTTGTAGTGTGATTTACTTTTCTAACCATCGGGATACTTAAAACTGTATTATAATCACCCTCCATAATTAATAGAGTCATGTGAGCTCGATAGATTAGTATCTATAATTTTGAAGACGTGTGGATTATTTGTTGTCATCATTATTTGGACCATATAAATTAATTAGCCAAATATTTTTATCGTCCAATAGCATATTTAAATGTCCCACCTTACTTTCGGATCTGTTTGCACATTCGGATTGAAATTGTTATTAATTAATATCATCACCCCTTTTTAGTTTCTTTGCCCATGACATAAATATATTAATCCCTCCCAGTCCTTTTTCCATACAACTTCATCTGTAATTGTAAAGTGAGTTTCCTGTAAACAATAGATACAGTATTATATTCCTTCTCTTTAGCCAGGTAAAGACTGATTGTATTTTAATAATTTTTTAATAATCTGCTAAACCATTACAATTGTAACTAGCTATACTTATTTCACCACTTACAATAATGAGATACAAGTTTCAAATATATTTACCATAACATATGGCTGTAAACTTACTACCAAAAAGTACCATGATGATCAAGCCGCTAGACACCCTGAATTTATTTATCCATACTTACCAATACTACCAGAGTCAATGTCTGACATCTATCCATGTAGCTGTACCATAATATATTCACTGCTAAACACACTGCAGCTGCAACTAACTATAAGTAAACCTCCAGTTGTCTAATTACAAGGACTTTTCTTATTGAATTTCTGAGCCTGAAGTTCAATAGCCTACTTCAAGACCCTTGTATTGTTTAAATTGCAGGTGTAACATGGAAAACAAAATGTATTTTTCATGTTATTTCATTACAATGATCATATTGTCAATACTCCCACTAGGCTATGTAATCTGTTGTCATTATATCCAGAATAATTAATAGGAATAGCGTTGGGTGTTGAGTAATAGTCTATCCTACACAGTTGCGCACAGTAGACTCGGTGTCCAAACTGAGGGAAAAAAAAACATGAAAACATGAACACATTATCTTGATGCTTTCTCTGTTAAATATAAGGAGACCCTGCTGTAATTAAATCAAGCAGACAACAACAGATTATCAACCTCAATTTGCTAGGGATATTAGATCCAAGGTGGATCCAGGTACAACTGTCTTCACCAGCATAACAAATGAGACACCAAAATGTTCTGGACATTCCTCGTGAACAGATTTTTTCCAGCACTTGGGCTGTTGTTGCATTGCATGTGCTATCACAACAGCGGTTCATCACTTGACTGCCATTTGGGAAATTCAATCCTGGATCAGATGCACATTCAACAAGTATTATGCATCATTATTGAAGAGCCATGTTAATTACATATCGATTTTAGTTTTGAGTATCACGATAAGGTGACTCTTTCGGTTAGAAGCATTCGATTTTGCAATCGTATTTATCCTTTTGGATTTGTGTGCTCATGAAAACTGTTTTTACCCCATAACATAAGGAGACACCAAATGTTATGTACTTACACTGCATTTCTGACAAAAAACTGTCCAACAGTTCTTACAGGGTTAAAGTTCAATGTCTAATTTAACAGATGAATGTTTAATATATGATATAATGACAATTTACACTGCCATAAATTCTAGGACAGAAAATGTATGTTTTATGTCTTCGATTTTAGACAAATCTGTAACGATACCAACCATGATAACGGGTTACATAGGTTTTAAATGAACTCGTGAATTTGATT
Organism: Brachymystax lenok tsinlingensis; assembly: GCA_030435695.1. NCBI lineage: Eukaryota > Metazoa > Chordata > Actinopteri > Salmoniformes > Salmonidae > Brachymystax > Brachymystax lenok. The sequence goes on along the minus strand of CM059790.1, from coordinate 24,076,963 downwards.
GAATACAGCTATGAACCCCCCTTATATCTTAATATAATGACATGAAACATTTTTGCAGATTATTCAATGGTTTATCAACAGTTATAACAAGTTGTCCAGTGTAGGAAATCCTAGTTTATAGAAAGACCCAACTGAAGGGCATACACTTTCATGTATGCCCAGCAGGTGGCAGTAATAGTAAAGTATTTTCATACTCGGGGGTATTTTGGTCTTTTCGAGTTTCCATATGTGCAACCCAAACACCCATCTGTAGCAGTACAGATATGATCTTTAGTGAGTAGTAGGTCAGGTGTCATAGGATTGGAATAAACAACTTATTTTGAATTATATAATGAAATACAATACCACATAATTAGTTATATTAGAGTGAGATGAATTGGATCATCATTAAGTTCAATAATCTCATACAGTTCCAAATAAACTGAGAAAATATTTTCTTTGTTGTGTCATGATTTACACATAGACGTACGTTGGTGGTTGTTATCCATTGACTGACTTGATAACCTTCTCGCCTTGTTCTAACCAAACCAAATAGCGTAAGTTGCAACACTAATGAACGCATGCAGACTCTCCAGTAGTGTTGCACTGTAATGGGTTACTATAACGCATGGATCTGTTACTCATAGAAAGTGTCAATGTGCGGACTCTGACGCACTGATTAGGAAGTGAGAGTCATTGTCCTTGGAATTGCAATCTGACTAACTTTATAGAAGACACTGTGAGCAGACTTACTGATGCATATTGCACCAGCTCACACATTTACACATTACTTTGACATACAAGTCTATTTGACTAAGGAGAGAGTAGACTAACATTGGTATTGACACAATTAGAAACAATAAGTATAATATATATGCCATTTATCCACACTTTTATCCAAAGCGACTTAGTCATGCGTGCATGCATTTTGGGATCTCTTTATCTTCTCTATCAGGTAAGCCTCTCATTTAATGTGACAAATAATATTTATTTTATGACCATGAGGGAACCTGGAGCCAGATGTCAAAGTATCCCTGGACATCAGTCACCCAAGGTGGGCTTCACTTGAATGTACTTTTTTGACTTTGCACTACTGTTTGCATTGCATGCTTTCTTGACAAAAGTCTGAAGAGATGTAGCATATTACAGCAATAATAATGATGCATATCCTTTCCATCAGCCTCTCCAGATCTTCCAGTGGATGATGAGCTGGTATCTGGTAAGGAGCGGGTCAGTGTCCAGTGTCTCTACAGTGACACACTCAGACACAGAGAGAAGAAGTGGTGCAGGAGTGGAGACCAGCATTCCTGTCTGTTGTGAGGACAAGATGGGAGTGTTCAACGTGACCTTGAGGGAATTGGAGAAGAAAGATGAAGGCTGGTACTGGTGTTCTGTTGGAGTCCTACAGGCCACAGTTCATATCAATGTCATCCAAAGACCCACAACACACAGGAACATTGCAGGTCAGTAAGTACTGATACACAATTGGCCTAGAGACTCTTTCAAACAGTACTTGGCTTGTGATAAAAAATTCTGTTCCAATATGTTTCTTTAATAATGAGTACATTGTTACACTGAAATTGATTTCTGCAATGGCTATGTTTTTCATTTGAATTTCATTTGAGTCATTTAACAGACACTATTATCCAGAGTGACTTACAGTTAGTGCATTCATCATAAGATAGCTAGGTGAGACAATGTTTATCAAAGGTACTTCATTTGTAATATTTTTCCTGGCAACATTTTTGACCGTACTCGATTTTGTTTGCTTCCGCTGAAGCAGTGACTACTCCAACTCTGCCCATGTTACACTCAGCATTCTCCACATTCACAGACTCCACAGCTACCTCTGCCTCAAAGACTGTCGATTAAGGCAGCCCCCCGCACCTCTCTGATTCAGAGGGGTTGGGTTAAATGCGGAAGACACATTTCGGTTGAAGGCATTTGGTTGTACAACTGACTAATAATGGTGACTTTGACTTTTCTGCAATAGTAGTCTCTACTCTAACAGTAACATCTTCATATGGCTCTGCAACTCCATATCCATCAACTGTCTCAGTTCCATACATCACAATCCATTCTTTCATACCGACTTCTCCACTAACAATCAAATCAAATTTTATTTGTCACATATACATGGTTAGCAGATGTTAATGTGAGTGTAGAGAGTGTATGGATGAGCGATGGCCGAGCGGCATAGGCAAGGTGCAATTAATGGTATAAAATACACTATATACGTGATATGAGTAATGTAAGATTATTATTCATGTGGCATTATTTAGAGTGGCATTTGTATAAAGTGACTAGTGATCCATATATTGAAGTGGCCAGTGATTGGGTCTCAATGTAGGCAGCAGCCTCTCTGAGATAGTGATTGCAGTTTAGCAATCTGATGTCCTTGAGATAGAAGATGTTTTTCAATCTGTACTGACCTCGCCTTCTGGATGGAAGCGGTGTGAATATGCAGTGGCTCGGGTGGTTGATGTCCTTGAAGATCAGAAAATCCAGGACCCAATTGCACAGGGTGGGGTTGAGACTCAGGGCCTCCAGCTTGATGATGCGCTTGGAGGGTACTATGGTGTTGAATGCTGAGCTGTAGTCAATGAACAGCATTCTTACATAGGTATTCCTTTTGTCCAGATGGGATAGGGCAGTGTGCAGTGTGATGGTGATTGCGTCGTCTGTGGACCTGTTGGGGCGGTATGCAAACTGAAGAGGGTCTAGGGTGGCCAGTAAGGTAGAGGTGATATGATCCTTGACTAGTCTCTTAAAGCACTTCCTGATGACAGAAGTGAGTGCTACGGGGCGGTAGTCATTTAGTTCAGTTATCTTTGCCTTCTTGGGTACAGGAACAATGGTAGCCATCTTGAAGCATGTGGGGACAACAGACTGGGACAGGGAGCGTTTGGATATGTCCGTAAACACCCCAGCCAGCTGGTCTGCGCATGCGCTGAGGACGCGGCAAGGGATGCCGTCTGGGCCAGCAGCCCTGCGAGGGTTAACAGGTTTAAACGTTTTACTCACATCAGCCACGGAGAAGGAGAAGGGGGAAGGGCGCAGTCCTTGTTTGCGGGCTGCGATGGTGGCACTGTATTATCCTCAAAGCGGGCATAAAAGGTATTTAGTTTGTCTGGAAGCGTGACGTCGGTGTCCGTTACGTGGTTGGGTTTCTTTTTGTAGTCTGTGATTTCCTGTAGACCCTTCCACATACGTCTCGTGTCTGGGCCATTGAATTGCGACTCCACCTTGTCCCTGTACTGGCAATACGCTTGCTTGATTGCCTTGCAGAGGGAATAACTACACTGTTTATATTCATACATATTCCCAGACCTCTTTCCATGGTTAAATGCGGTGGATCACGCTTTCAGTTTTGCGCGAATGCCGCCATCCATCCACGGTTTCTGGTTAGGGTAGGTTTTAATAGTCACAGTGGGTACAACATCTCCAATGCACTTCTTTATCAACGCACTCACCGAGTCAGTGTATTGGTCGATGTTGTTCTCAGAGGCTGACTGGAACATATTCCTGTCCGCGTGATCAAACAATCTTGAAGCGTGGCTTCCGATTGGTTGGACCAGCGTTGAATGGTTCTCGTCACTGGAACATCCTGTTTGAGTTTCTGCCTATAAGACGGAAGGAGCAAGATGGCGTCGTGGTCGGATTTGCCTAAGGCAGGGCGGTGGAGGGCTTTGTATGCATCACGGAAGTTAGAGTAGCTGTGGTCGAGGGTATTGTGTATGCGCATAGCGCAATCAATACAACTGTCGTGTCTTTGGCATCATTAAAGCGAAGACTGTTATTTTATCAAATAAATTCTCTGTAATTATTATTATGTAATTAAACTAGTCATGTAAATGTAATTAACTAGGAAGTCAGGGCACCAAGGAAAATCTTCAGAATACAAAGTTATATTTTTCCTAATGTAATTCTTCACATATTTTAACATCTGATCAATTAGTTTTCTTATTAATTAATTATTCTTTACCTCACGTTAATATCATTCCAAGCGTCGTAAATTGTTGGTTATCTGCACGAACCCAGCATTTACTATGAATCATCCATACACCAATTGTCTTAACCATTTATTTACTAACTAACTAAATAATCACGTAAATGCATAAAGAAACAACATTAATGGTTACAAGGAAATTAAAGGGGAGGTTCCCTAGTGGGCTAAGCCGATATGATTGCTTGGTGGACAAAGCGAAGTGGGTGTGGACTGAAAAGGGCGGGAAAGCGGTATCCATTTCCAGCCATGTAGCCAATGTTCCACGTGGTATGGTTAGGAATTCAACAACCATTTCAACCTTAGCTTATACTGAGGTTTTTGTGGTCTAAACTCAACCTGTGCCCCCTCGGTGTCCATCAAGGTACGCGTGGTCTGAAGAGGATTTCCTCAAGAGGGGTTTTTATTTGTAACAATAGAAAAGGCAGGTCTATGACGCCAGATCATGTCTGTGCTCACGGGGGCGGGCCAATAACTTAGTTAAACTTTAAAGGGAATACAATTCTCTTTCATAAACTTCTTAGGGAGTGGCAGCTGAGGTGTCAGTTTTGGAGAGTCTGGCGTGCCCAAAGTAAAAGGCCTGCCACTCAGGCCCAGAAACTAGGATATGCACATAATTAGTACTATTGGATAGGAAACACTGAAGTTTCTAAGAGTGTTAAAATATTGTCTGTGAGTGTAACAGAACTGATATAGCAGGCGAAAACCGAGGAATTTCTGTCCTGGAAAAAGTGTTTTTGACACATTGCCTCATTTTGAACCCCTCCCTATTGAAAACAGACATATATAGGAGGAAGATTGCAGTACCTATTGCTTCCACTGGATGTCAACAGTCTCTAGACAGTGTTTGGTGATGTTAGGTTGCTCTGGATGGTAATATAAGAAGAATTTCGAACTAGTCACCAGATGTAAACAGAAGATGCACGTTCACGGGCTCGCGCGCGCTGTGGTTTTTTCCTTTCCTATCGTCCAGTTCATAATCCAGTTGAAATATTATAGTAAATATACATAAAAGTGTTCCTAAGGATACATTATCAATGATGTTTGATTGTTCTTGGACAAGTGTATAGGTATAGGTTGAACGAGTTCTCTTCATGGTTCAATGGGCGAGTGGACGCTGTATTTTATGAACATAACGCGCCAACCAAACTGAGATTTATGGATATAATAAATTACTTTTTCTAACAAAAGAACCATTGGATGTCTTCGTTGGACACTTGGGAAGCCCTCAGCAGAAGTTCTTCGAAAGGTAAGGGATTTGTTTTCGCTGTGAAATGGGTTTTGTGTGAACCGCGATGGTTTATGAATTTATGCTAATATTTAAATATTGTAGGTGCTATCCTCAAACAATCAAATGTTGTGCTTTCGCCGTAAAGCCTTTTTGAAATCTGACAACGCTGTGATATTGCCAGGAATCAGAGCTTTTGATGACTATGCAACACTTGTATATTGATGAATGTTTAATAATTCAACTTTTGGATTTTGAATTTGGCGCCTTACATTTCACCGGGTAGTGTCGGGAGTGGTGCTAGCGCCCCACCACTCCCTAAGTAGTTAAAGGTTTAATATCACCTTACATCATTTTAAAAATAGTTTCATCTTTACTCATTCATTTTATACAAGAATTAGATGCAAACCCCATAATTGAGAAATTTACATATTCAGATATATAGTTGTGTGTGTTTCCTGTCCTCTCTGAGGTATCCAAATGAAACACACTCGTCATACCCATCCCTTAAGTGTCCACGGACCATTCCCACAAGTGGACCTTTTGTATCAAATCCCCATTTTGGGGATTTAGGAGTTCGCCATGTGAAATCCTTTGTTCTCTCCATGTGTCTCTTTTTCTGCATGGCCAGGGGGAGAGAGTCTCCGCCAGGAATTTGCAACCTGAGATAACAGAACCTGGGTGTAGGAGAGAGATAGAGAGGGGAAGCTACTAGCTATACCCAAAAAGGGCCACGTCATAACACAACCTACATGCTGTCCACCTTCCACTGAATCTAGAGATGCACAAGATATTACGTTCCTCTTTTTGCTGCATTTATTACTTCTATGCTTTGCCACAAGATGTCATCCTTCTGTATTTGAATCGATTTCCTTGTGAAGCAAGTTACAATCTACCTTGTGCCCTTTCCTCAAATTGACTTTTGCTTTTTGTTACCATTATTTGATCATGGTTGTATGTTTTAATCAATTTTCTAAACCTGCTCTGGCATGCACCTCATCGTGTTGGCCATGGTTCTGTTGGTGATTGTTGTTTTGGCTGCAGTGAACATCTATAAATCTGGGAATATTAAGTGCTGTCCTCAAACTTTAGAATGTATCTTTCTCTTACAAAATAAATGTATCAACTAAATATGTTTTTAACATACTGTTTCATGTGTTACCCTGAGGAAATCATCACTGTTACAAAGCTACTCCTTCCCTCTCTTCTCTCCTGTCAGATATCAGACCTGTGGAAGGAGAGATGACTGAGCTAGTGATAAATCAAGATCAATATAAATACTGTAAGTTCTTTAATGTCAAACAAAATACTAACGTACAGTAAACGGATTGTAGCAATAGCATACTGTTACGTACGCCTATAGGAAGAGGGAACGCTACACCCTGCTACAACTCAACTCCCCGTAGAGTGAAAGAGGTATGGAATTGTAGGTGTGGGTAAGGAAGACAGAGGCAGATATTTTACCGTTTACTGGGAATTTATTGCTTCCTTCATACAGTAATTTTGGGGAAAAGGGGCTGAACGGAACCAAAGCAAAGAAAATAAAAAAAAGTCAAAGCCCCCTCTCCTACATTACCTCCCTACCCACAACTTACCTAACTTAGCATTACCTGGTGCGCTAACCAAAATACAGGGGGTCGTCCGTCCAGGTCTTACCTAGTGTGCATAGACAGTAAATACTACAGGTTATGTATGACCACAGGCCTCTTGCCTAAGCACTCCCTAGGTGTCTTCCTCTTCCCCCCTGGGAACAAAAACAGAATAATACAAACAATTTCAATAATCAAAACAATCCTTTGGACATAAACATACCACCACAGGACCGGTTACAAAATACTTCACAAAAAAAAAACAGTCTGAGAAACACCTAACACAGGACTTAACCATCAGCTCTATTCCTGAGCAAAGTAACACTGGCTTTCATATAGCTGGAGAAGGAGTCTGTAATGGGATACAGCTGTATCCTCTGATGAGAGGGCGGGGTCAGCTCCAATTTGCAGTGGGGCCGACCAATCAGCTGCTTGGGGGAATCCAGGAAGCCATTTCCTGAAAGACATACACATACATACAAACCCACAACAACACAGAAACTGGGGAACGTAACACATACAATAAGCTAGAGAACAGATTCATAAAATACAAGAAGCATAACACAATTTCTTCTGTTGTGGCTGCAAAATCCTGAAAAACCATTCAAATGAATTGTCATCATTTGAGCATATATACAGTAAATAGAAATCAAGTGTAATTAGCTAACATTACAAAACAAATCAATTACTGAATTAAAAGTACAGGAAAAAGCAATGTGACTCTACACATATTGTACATAAACATACATCTTTAGGTAAGGTTTGTATCTTTATAACAGAACTGAAGAGCTATAAACATTTGAATATCCTTTCGGTAAGGTTTCTTCCAAAGACCTATCATTTAAATGAGGAAAAAATAAAAATGCAGAGACATGTTGATTTACCTGTTTCTTGTGTCCCTTATAGTTATTTCCTGTTTGTGTCTGCAAAGACATGAATAGTATGTTCAATTTCACTTAAATAAGTCCTACGTACACTACCGTTCAAAAGTTTGGGGTCACTTAGAAATGTCCTTGTTTTTTAAAGAAAAACACATATTTTGTTGATTAGAATAACATAAATTAATCAGAAATACAGTGTAGACATTGTTAATGTTGTAAATGACTATTTTAGCTGGAAATGGAGGGTCTGGAATTTTTATGGAATATCTACATATGCGTACGGAGGCCCATTATCAGCAACCATCACTCCTGTGTTCCAAAGGCACGTTGTGTTAGCTAATCCAAGTTTATCATTTTAAAAGGCTAATTGATCATTAGAAAACCCTTTTACAATTATGTTAGCACAGCTGAAAACTGTTGTTCTGATTAAAGAAGCAATAAAAGTGGCCTTCTTTAGACTAGTTGAGTTTCTGGAGTATTGGTATTTGTAGGTTCGATTACATGCTCAAAATGGCCAGAAACAAATAACTTTCTTCTGAAACTCATCAGTCTATTCTTGTTTTGAGAAATGAAGGCTAATCCATGTGAGAAAAATTGCCAAGAAACTGATGATCTTGTACAACGCTGTGTACTACTCCCTTCACAGAACAGCGCAAACTGTCTCTAATCAGAATAGAAAGAGGAGTGAGAGGCCCTGGTGCACAACTGAGCAAGAGGACAAGTACATTAGTGTCTAGTTTGAGAAACAGACTCCTCACAAGTCCTCAACTGGCAGCTTCATTAAATAGAACCCGCCAAACACCAGTCTCAATGTCAACAGTGAAGAGGCGACTCCAGGATGCTGGCCTTCTAGGCAGAGTTCCTCTGTCCAGTGTCTGTTCTTTTGCCCATCTTCATCTTTTATTTTTATTGGCCAGTCTGAGATATGGCTTTTTCTTTGCAACTCTGCCTAGAAGGCCAGCATCCCGGAGTCACCTCTTCACTGTTGAGGTTAAGACTGTCTTCACTTTAACCATGCAGAACCTGCAGACTCAGGACACAGGAGAGTATGTGTGTGCTGTGGACAACCAAGGAACCCACTGCTACATGGCATCTCTGTCTCTGACTGTCACTGTAGGTAATATTTGACGTGGTCAAATAGTTCAAGAATCAAATTAACTTTTTTTCTAATTTGGCACAGAAACTAGAGGCCATGAGTAACTTGGTCAAAAAGAATGGAATTGATTGGCCTATAGGTGGCGCTGTTATAGGCAGTCTCACTTAAACCCTCATACGCCACCCCATTTGACCTAGAGACTTGAAACATTGTATGTAGGTGCCTTTCTTCATGCTGAACAAATTTTCTTCAAGGACCCATAAGGTCCTTTTAAGGAAACTATTAACAATTCACCTTTTTGACTATGTAATGCTAATGCTTAAAATAATTATACAAAATCTTCTTCTCATGTACTAAAAGTCAGATTCACTCCAGATTTGGGGTTAACACAATAGTCACTAAAGAGTTTGAGAAAATAATGTTGATGCATGTCAGTAGATGCATATTAGCACATATGCTAATATGCTAAAAATACTTAGTACCAAATTTGGAATGTAGGCCCATGGTACATTCCTTAACTTAGTTTCAGAAAAGGTAAGGGATTGGACAAAAGATGGCTGAGTTATTGACAAATCAAAAATCTGATTTTATGTGTCAATTTATGTGTCAGTGTAAATCCACTCCACAGTGGCTTATCAACTTCAACATTTTCATCGCTGTCACAGACGTCTCTAAGATATGAACCACACTGAATTTGGTATTGATATCTAAAAAAAAACAAGGAAACTATTAAGTAATTCTTTGCATATGTAACACTAATCCTCGAGATCATCTGCAATCATCTTCTCCTCATGAACCATACATCAGATTCACTCCAGATTTTGGATTGTTGCTGCATTCAAATATAGCCGCATTGTACCTATAGATGCACATATGCTAACGCTAAAAATACTTTACAAATCTTCTTCTCATCAACCATCAATCATATTGACTCCAGATTTGGTATATAGACTCAATGAATTAGCCTCTAATGAAATTGAGAATGATTAGCAGCTGCATTCAAAGACAGCCACACTACACCACTAGGATGGCACCATATCACACCAGGGCTATAAGAACTGTACCAATGGACATGGGGCCATGAAAACCTTAGTTCCTACATGATAGAGTGCTTGCTTTGTTGTCCAACAAATCTTGTCCTTTCTGTCATCCTGTGAACCCTGTTCATTGCTTCTTGCATGTCTAGTTGTCTATGTCTAGTTAATCTACAGATTTTAGTTATGCTTTCAGAATAAGATCTCATTAACATGTGTGATCTTCAAGAGTGCGCTTGCTTTGTGTGTATCGTTTCTGTGTTTCCGTACTCCAGGCTTCCCAGGTGTGTCGGTAAGGAGCAACATGGTGTCTGGTAAGAATGGGGACAACATCACAGCTAAGTGTCTCTACAGCAACATCCTGGAAGAGAGTGAGTAGATGTGGTGTAAGAACGGGACACCTGCTGCGAAACAAAGCTCCTGCCTCACTGCAGAGGGAGAACAGGTGTCTCGGGACCACGTCAACCTGCTTATCGATAGGGAGAGTCGCACCTTCACTGTGACTTTGAGACACCTGGAGATGAACGACAGACTGGTACTGATGCATATCAGGAGACCATCAAATCCCGGTGTACACCTCAGTCCTCAATGCATCTAACGTATGTCAGCTGATAGTGAATCTGTGATGGTCTATCACATATCAGGCTTTGTCGTCCCCTTCAGAGGACAATAATGCAGTTGAAAAACCATTGTACTTTTTAAATGTTTCATTTTCAAGAGAAATCTTTTGAAACAAGAGAATAATCGTCATACTTGCATGTATTTCATTTACAAGTGTCCAGCATGTGGTGCTTGCTATAGAAATCTAATGAAGTACTTTTCCTTTCCTTTTACAGCAATATCTCCTCCAAACATGAACTTGATCACTTTCCCTTTGGTCTTGACTGAGAGAAACGGATGATGATGATAACCCAAGGTGAAGGTGAAACCATTATTTTGTATTTATTAGTGTAGATATACTGTAACAATGAGGCTAATTTGGGGAAATGTTTTTATGTTTTCTAGCTGGGACTGGGAGAGATATCTGGATATTCTGCTGAAAGTTGCTGTTGGCCTGGTTTTTTTGGCATGCACCTGGCTGCGGTCTTCTGTAATGAACACATCTCCGTGTCGCAGAGGAGAGTCAGTATGCATTATGGTAGCGCAATGTATCCTTGTGTATCCTTGTGCCACTTTAAACAATTTTGTATATAATGTTTACGTATCCGACATACTCATATCAAATGTATACACTGTACTCTAAACCATCTACTGTATCTTGTATCTACTGTATCTTGCCTATGCCGTTCGGCCATCGACCCAAATCTCTAGCCACTTTAATAATTATAATTGGATGAAATAATGTATCACTAGCCACTTTAAACAATGCCATTTATATAATTTTTACATATCCTACATTACTCATCTCATATATATATATATATATATATATATATATATATATATATACACTGCTCAAAAAAATAAAGGGAACACTAAAATAACACATCATAGATCTGAATGAATGAAATAATCTTATTAAATACTTTTTTCTTTACATAGTTGAATGTGCTGACAACAAAATCACACAAAAATTATCAATGGAAATCAAATTTATCAACCCATGGAGGTCTGGATTTGGAGTCACACTCAAAATTAATGTGGAAAACCACACTACAGCCTGATCCAACTTTGATGTAATGTCCTTAAAACAAGTCAAAATGAGGCTCAGTAGTGTGTGTGGCCTCCACGTGCCTGAATGACCTCCTTACAATGCTTGGGCATGCTCCTGATGAGGTGGCGGATGGTCTCCTGAGGGATCTCCTCCCAGACCTGGACTAAAGCATCCGCCAACTCCTGGACAGTCTGTGGTGCAACGTGGCGTTGGTGGATGGAGCGAGACATGATGTCCCAGATGTGCTCAATTGGATTCAGGTCTGGGGACGGGCGGGACAGTCCTTAGCATCAATGCCTTCCTCTTGCTGGAACTGCTGACACACTCCAGCCACATGAGGTCTAGCATTGTCTTGCATTCGGAGGAACCCAGGGCCAACCGCACCAGCATATGGTCTCACAAGGGGTCTGAGGATCTCATCTTGGTACCTAATGGCAGTCAGGCTACCTCTGGCGAGCACATGGAGGGCTGTGCGGCCCCCCAAAGAAATGCCACCCCACACCATGACTGACCCACCGCCAAACTGGTCATGCTGGAGGATGTTGCAGGCAGCAGAACGTTCTCCACGGCGTCTCCAGACTCTGTCACGTCTGTCACGTGCTCAGTGTGAACCTGCTTTCATCTGTGAAGAGCACAGGGCGCCAGTGGCGAATTTGCCAATCTTGGTGTTCTCTGGCAAATGCCAAACGTCCTGCACGGTGTTGGGCTGTAAGCACAACCCCCACCTGTGGACGTTGGGCCCTCATACCACCCTCATGGAGTCTGTTTCTGACCGTTTGAGCAGACACATGCACATTTGTGGCCTGATGGAGGTCATTTTGCAGGGCTCTGGCAGTGTTCCTCCTTGCACAAAGGCGGAGGTAGTGGTCCTGCTGCTGGGTTGTTGCCCTCCTACGGCCTCCTCCACGTCTCCTGATGTACTGGCCTGTCTCCTGGTAGCGCCTCCATGCTCCGGACACTACGCTGACAGACACAGCAAACCTTCTTGCCACAGCTCGCATTGATGTGCCATCCTGGATGAGCTGCACTACCTGAGCCACTTGTGTGGGTTGTAGACTCCGTCTCATGCTACCACTAGAGTGAAAGCACCGCCAGCATTCAAAAGTGACCAAAACATCAGCCAGGAAGCATAGGAACTGAGAAGTGGTCTGTGGTCACCACCTTCAGAACCACTCCTTTATTGGGGGTGTCTTGCTAATTGCCTATAATTTCCACCTGCTGTCTATTCCATTTGCACAACAGCATGTGAAATTTATTGTCAATCAGTGTTGCTTCCTAAGTGGACAGTTTGATTTCACAGAAGTGTGATTGACTTGGAGTTACATTGTGTTGTTTAAGTGTTCCCTTTATTTTTTTGAGCAGTGTATATATATGTGTATATACTGTACTCCATTCCATCTACTGCATCTTGCCTATGCCGGTCAGCCATCGCTCATCCATATATTTATATGTACATACTCGTATTCATTCCTTTACTCTTGTGTGTATAAGGTAGTTGTTGTGAATTTGTTAGATTACTTGTTAGATACTACTGCATGGTCGGAACTAGAAGCACAAGCATTTCGCTACACTCGCATTAACATCTGCTAACCATGTGTATGTGACAAATAAAATTTGATTTGATTTGATTTACCTCTCATAATAGGGACAGATAGCAGAGAGAGACCAGCCCCTGTAGAGAGAGACCTGGCTGTCTGTTCTTTGGACCTGTGAGGAGAACAACCACATACAGTAAGCTCCAAAATTATTGGAACAGTGACACCTTTTTTGTTGCGTTGGCTCTGTACTCCACTACTTTGGATTTGAAATGATACAATGACCGTGAGGTTAAAGATACAATGAATGTGAGGTTAAAGTGCAGACTGTTACAGGCACATAAATATCATACCCGGAAGACATGCTAGCCTCTCACCATTACAATAACGGGAGGTTAGCATTTCTGAGGGGAGTATGGTATTTGTGCGTCTAACTTTCTGACTCATCATTATTCACAATTCATTCAGGATTATCAGTAATCATGGTAGCATTCACATTAATGTAGAAGCGTCCCTAAAACGGAGAGACTATGTACAAAAAGTGAAGGGATTTCTAAACGGTTCACCCAATATGGATGAAAATACTCAAAGTCCTGGAGTACAGAGCCAAAAAAACATGTGTCACTGTCCAAATACTTTTGGAACTCATGTTGGCAGAGATTATGAAAACTCATTAAAAACCAGAAGGGTGACAATCAAAATATACATGGGTTTACTAACGTTACTCATGGGAGACATTACAACGTTACTCATGGGAGACATGATGATGAGATTCAGCTCTTCAATGGAAGTAATTGTGATAAAGACTTTGATTGCTGTGGACAAAGATGAGATAATAAGAAGGGCAGTGTTCATGCAGGACTAAGCAGGTTACCTAGTGGTGGCACGTGGACAACCTGTTGTCCCCAGTCCTCTGCTGAGTCCTCTGCTGAGCTACATATCTCCTGGCTGATATGTTCAGAGATCAGTTCTGGACAAAGAACACATTTTTTGTCCAACCAGTTGTTTTAATCATACCCATCACTGATAAATTGGAACCCCCAATGGCATACAGAGACACTAAGATTCTTCTGCTCCTCTAAAGAGACACTTGCATTCTCGTGGCGCTCGCTGCCCCTGATTACCAACCCAACCTTAGTCATTTGTTCTCCTCTCACACCATCCTTCCCCTCCCTGAAAAGCTCACTCATCATCTACCGGTGTGGGTAAGTCTCTGTGGTGGAACCATTTGACTTTCAGATCCCTGATGTGCTGCAGGATCTCCCTGTTGTTGTTCAGGGAAGTGCTGACATTGAACGCAGCCACATCCCTATGTCGACTGTATGGAACCAGGAGCAGTGATCTGAGGAAGTCCTTGATACGCTGAAGCTCCTGAGAGCTGATGCTCTAGGATCTGTCATCCAGAACAATCATGATATTGATGGAAGCTCCCTGGGAACAGACTAACAGAATAAACATGAATTGCAAGTCTACCTAATTGTTTAAAATATAATTTATAGGTTTTTCCAGGACCCCCTTTACCATACCCTGTTCAAGGCAGTTAAATATTTTGTTTTGCCCATTCACCCTCTGAATTGCACACATACACAATCTATGTCTCAATTGTCTCAATCAATCAAATGTATTTATAAATCCCTTCTTACATCAGCCGATGTCACAGAGTGCTGTACAGAAACCCAGCCTAAAACCCCAAACAGCAAGCAATGTAGGTGTAGAAGTATGGTGGCTAGGAAAAACTCTCTAGAAAGGCCAGAACCTAGGAAGAAACCTAGAGAGGAACCAGGCTATGAGGGGTGGCCAGTCCTCTTCTGGCTGTGCTGGGTAGACATTATAACAGAACATGGCCAAGATTTTAAAATGTTAATAGATGACCAGCAGGGTCAAATAATAATAATCACAGTGGTTGTCGAGGGTGCAACAGGTCAGCACCTCAGGAGTAAATGTCAGTTGTCTTTTCATAGCCGATCATTCAGAGTATCTCTACCGCTCCTGCTGTCTCTAGAAAGTTGAAAACAGCAGGTCTGGGACATGTAGCACGTCTGGTGAACAGGTCAGGGTTCCATAGCCGCAGTCAGAACAGTTCAAGGCAAAACAATTATTCTTTAACCTGTTTCCTCCCCTTCATCTACACTGATTGAAGTGGATTTAACAAGTGACATCAATAAGGGACCATAGCTTTCACCTGGATTCACCTGGTCAGTCTATGTCATGGAAAGAGCAGGTGTCCTTAATGTTTTCTACACTCAGTGTATATGTTTAGAATACGGTATGAATGGAAATTCAAATTGTCATCAACATAGGGGAAGGAAACCTGGATATAAATCCTACTCATTCACAATCCAGGCGGGTGTACAGTGCCAAGTGAAAGTCGACACACTCTTTGCACAGTCTATATTTTTTTCTTACTAATGTACACAACCTACTCCGCACTTTAAAAGTTATTTTATTTTATTATTATTATATATTTTGTTACATTTAACAAAGATTTCTTGATTGCGTATGTCTTCACACCGTCCCCAAGTCCAGAACAGACTCTGGGAAACGCACAGTACTACATAGAGCCATGACTACATGTAACTTAAGCAAGCAGTAAAATCTGATTTAAAAAAACAGATAAAACTACACTACTACACTACTTATGGAACAATGCGGACTGTGAAGAGACACACACAGGCACACACACACATGCATATACACACATTAACACACGCACTCTACACACACACTGTATGGCAAAGTGAAAAGAAGGAAACGTGTGTTAACAAATCATCCATTCTGTTTGCAACATGGCCGTAAGTAATACTGCAAGACAACATGGTAAAGAAATTTCCTTTAACTACAGGCTTGGGTCAAATTCAATACTACACAACACAGAGTGAAACCCTCTGTATTTTCAAGTATTTTGGTGGCAGCATCATGTTATGGGTATGCTTGTCAGTGGCAGGGACTGGGGAGTTTGTCAGGATCAAAATAAATATGAAAGGAGCAAAGCCCAGGTAAAAAAAGTTATAGGAAATCCCTCCTCAGTCTTTTGAAAACCCTGGGATAGTAGACAAATGTAAATGCCAAAGACACACCATAATGGCTTTCTAAGAGCTGTTTTGTATTCATGAGTGGTCCAGTCTCAGTCCTGACTTAAATTTGCTTGAAATTCAGAGACAAGGTTTGAATATTGCTGTCCGTCAATAATTCCCAACCAAATGTACTGAGCTTCAGTAAGTTTGACAAAAACAATGGATAAATGTTGCCATAGGTTTTGTGCAAAGTTAGTGGAATCTCATTCAAAATGATTCACAGCTGTAATGGCTGTCAGGTGCTCCCATCAAGTTTTAACCCTGGGGTGTGAAGACATGCGCAATTAAGACAACATTGTTGTTTTATTTTGTATTAATTTAGTTTTAGTTTTAAAAAAATACTTTGAAAATTGAGTAGGTTGTGTAGATTGGTAGGAAAAACATCTAATTTATTCCCATTTAGGCTAATTGACATCATTTGAGTCAATTGGAGGTGTACCTGTGGATGTATTTCAAGGCCTACCTTCAAACTCAGTGCCTCTTTGCTTGACATCATGGGAAAATCAAAAGAAATCAGCCAAGACCTCAGAAAAAAATGGTAGACCTCCACAAGTCTGGTTCATCCTTGGGAGTAATTTCCAAATGCCTGAAGGTACCACGTTCATCTGTACAAACAATAGTACGCAAGTATATACACCATGGGACCACGCAGTCGTCATACTGCTCAGGAAGGAGACGCGTTCTGTCTCCTAGAGATGAATGTACTTTGGTGTGAAAGGTGCAAATCAATCCCAGAACAACAGCAAAGAACCTTGTGAAGATGCTGGAGGAAACCGGTACAAAAGTATCTATATCCACAGTAAAACGAGTCTTATATCGACATAACATGAAAGGCCACTCAGCAAGGAAGAAGCCTCTGCTCCAAAATTGCCATAAAAAAAGCCAGACTACGGTTTGCAACTGCACATGGGGACAAAGATTGTACTTTTTGGAGGAATGTCCTCTGGTCTGATGAAACAACAATAGAACTGTTTGGCCATAATGACCATCGTTATGTTTGGAGGAAAAAGGGGGAGGCTTGCAAGCCGAAGAACACCATCCCAACCGTGAAGCACGGGGGTGGCAGCATCATGTTGTGGGGGTGCTTTGCTGTAGGAGGGACTGGTGCACTTCACAAAATAGATGGCATCATGAGGATGGAAAATTATGTGGATATTTTGAAGCAACATCTCAAGACATCAGTCAGGAAGTTAAAGCTTGGTCGCAAATGGGTCTTCCAAATGGACAATGACCCCAAGCATACTTCCAAAGTTGTGGCAAAATGGCTTAAGGACAACAAAGTCAAGGTATTGGAGTGGCCATCACAAAGCCCTGACCTCAATCCTATAGAACATTTGTGGGCAGAACTGAAAAAGTGTGTGCGAGCAAGGAGGCCTACAAACCTGACTCAATTACACCAGTTCTGTCAGGAGGAATGGGCCAAAATTCCCCCAACTTAAGCTTGTGGAAGGCTACCCGAAACATTTGACCCAAGTTAAACAATTTAAAGGCAATGCTACCAAATACTAATTGAGTGTATATAAACTTCTGACCCACTGGGAATGTGATGAAGTTAATAAAAGCTTAAATAAATCACTCTCTACTATTATTCTGACATTTCACATTCTTAAAATAAAGTGGTGATCCTAACTGACCTAAAACAGGACATTTTTACTAGGATTAAATGTCAGGAATTGTGAAAAACTGAGTTTAAATGTATTTGGCTAAGGTGTATGTAAACTTCCTACTTCAACTGTATGTGTTACCTCCCAGTTGTAGAACGGTGTATACTGTATACCCTTCAGGATTTCCCTTCTGGTCATATGGTCATTGAGCCTGAACACAACGTGTGGTGAGTTTCTTTACTTTATCAGGCCAATTCTGATATGGTCGGTGCCCCCCCCAAAAAAAACATGAACCACGGTATCCAGAAACTTTTTCATAATCATAAAGCCTTTTGGTGGTATGCTAAAAGAGTCCTCCATAAGTATAACAACATCAGCCTTCACTCCCTGTGGGCAGACTGAAAAAAGGGTAGACTTGATGATAGTGTAACATTAGAAATTAACTAAATATAGTAAAAATATAAAAAAATATTATATATTGTACTCCCTTCTCCCTGAGATTCTAACACTTTGATGTGGTAGACAATCAGCAGGAAGACAAATGTCAATTTGGCCCCCATTTTCACACTTTTGTTGAAAGACAATTTCAGACATTTTTATTTATCGTGCTACTAGACAAACTCCAATATATTTATTACAATAACTCCTATTTTATTACTTTATATAATACGATATCATTACTATAACTTAGTGTTGTTATATTACTTACCCAAGTCAAGAAACACAAAATATAAAGATCTCTACTTTTTACCAGCAATTGTCACTCACTCAGAATTGACTGTTCACCCCTTAGTATGTAGGTCGTGGGAGACAGAACTTTTCTGCCAGCATAGTACTAATGTCCTTCCTCAGATCACAGCTCTTATTGTCATATGGAAGTATAATTGCCATGGTAACACAACACGCATGCACACAAAGAAGGATTCACAAATTATGCGTGAGTGTGATTACACAGCATTATCATTATCATCACTGAACTACACTACATGACCAAAAGTATGATTCATTCATCGGACTGCCAGATGGTGAATCGTGATTCATCCCTCCAGAGAATGAGTTTCCACTGCTCCAGAGTCCAATGGCAGCGAGCTTTACACCATTCCAGCTGACGCTTGGCATTTCACATGGTGAACTTAGGCTTGTGTGCGGCTGCTCGGCCATTGAAACCCATTTCATGAAGCTCCCGACGAACATTTATTGTGCTGACGTTACTTCCAGAGGCAGTTTGGAACTCGGTAGTGAGTGTAGCTACACGCTACAGCACTCGGCGGTCCCGTTATGTGAGTTTGTGTGACCTACCACTTCGCGGCTGAGCTGTTGTTGCTCCTAGACGTTCCACTTCACAATAACAGATTTTACAGTTGACCCGGGCAGCTCAAGCAGGTTAGAAATTTCCTGTGAAATTCTCATGAATTAACAAAAACCTGCTATGGTCCAACACTTGTGGTAAAAAAGACCCACTAGTTCAGTTGGTTACAATAGTAAGTTGGATGTAGAATATGCACAGGTGTAGCTAGACCATCCACTCTCAATTCACACTATTTTGAGAGCCTGACAGTATTGGATTTCCAGGTCTCCTGCTGTGAACAGAAACAAATGTCAATGGTGCTACTGCTCAATTTGTTTTCCATTTGCAAGTCCACCGCTGTCTCTGTCCAGGTCACTAAAACCTCCGTCGATTTTTCCCCCAACATCTGCTAACCTTTTAAAAGTGCCCCAAAATCTTATTGACTTTCTCATCCCTTCAAAAAGCCATTCACACTGGCAGACTCCAATTACTATTTCCAAATGAACAGAACATGTTTTGATGGGTATATGTGAAAAGCCCTGTCGTTTCTGGTCGTTTATGTTTTGGAAAATGCTGCTAATTCTGTTTATGACAATATTGTTGCAGAAAATAGCCATCTATACAGATTCCACCCTCTCTATCCAGCCTTGTGTATCCACACCTATAGCACCTGGCTACCACTGGACCTCATGAGTAGGGCCCTGTGTTTAGGACACAACGCTTTCAAACATTTTATTTTACGTTTTCCATACAGACAAAACCAACAATAACACGGAGCAAATCAACATATACAAAATACAGACACATTTTTCAAAAAATATGGCGAAAGAACCACAGTCCTCTCCCTGATTTCATCGTCTTTGACAAAAATACGAACGAAAATAGCAATGTCCATGTCTTCCGAAAATGAAAGTTAGAATAGGCAAAGTAGAAAATAATGTCACTGTAATCTACAGTTCTTATTTTTGACAAATGTGCTTCCATGATAAAGAAAAAGCTTATTTCAATGTCATAATAATTTCCCACCCCTCTCCCTATTCCACTTCCCGCCCAAACAAATGATTAAAAGTATTGATTTCCAATGGTACCAAAACAGCAACACCCAGATGCTTGGTGGGTTATGGGTTGGCAATCCCCTTCAACAATATATTCACACCCTGTTCTCCTATAAATTGAACTACAGGGCTCCAGATATGCAAAAAGCTCATCAACTCAATAGGCACAGACGTCAATTCAACATCTATTCCACCTTGGTTCAACGTCATTTCAGGACAGAAGTCAGTCTTTCCAGAGGAAACAACCATAACAGATTTCTGAGCCACCAGGATATTTTTTCGTTTAGTGTCATCTATCCATTGTTAATCTAGCAGCGTAGCACATTAGAGCAAATATTTTTTATGACATTTCAGTGCAGGGTTAGCTGAGTACCTGCCCCAGAAAAACATCCCCACAGCATGATGATGCTGCCACCACCATGCAAGGTTTCCTCCAGACGTGACTCTTGGCATTTAGGCCAAAGAGTTCAATCTTGATTTCATCAGACCAGAGAATCTTCTTTTTCATTGCCTTTTGGCAAACTCCAAGCGGGCTGTCATGTGCCTTCTACTGAGGAGTGGCTTCTGTCTGGTCAATATACCATAAAGGCCTGATTGGGGGAGTGCTGCAGAGATGGTTGTCCTGGAAGGTTCTCTCACCTCCACAGAAGAACTCTGGAGCTCTGTCAGTGACCATCGGGTTCTTGGTCACCGCCCTGACCACGGCCCTTCTGCTCTGATTGCCCAGTTTGGCCCGGGCGGCCAGCTCTAGGAAGTCTTGGTGGTTCCAAGCTCCTTCCATTTAAGAATGATGGAGGCCACTGAGTTCTTGGGGACCTTCAGTGCTGCAGAAATGTTTTGGTACCCCCCAGATCTGTGCCTCGACACAATCCTGTCTCGGAGCTCTATGGACAATTCCTTCGACCTCATGGCTTGGTTTTTGTTCTGACATGCACTGTCAACTGTGGGACCTTACATAGAAAGGTATGTGCCTTTCCAAGTCATGTCCAATCAATTGAATTTACCACAGGTGGACTCCAAGTTGTAGAAACATCTCAAGGATGATCAATGGAAACAGGATGCACCTGAGCTCAATTTCGAGTCTCATAGAAAAGGGTCTGAATACTTATGTAAATAAGGTATTTCTGTTTTTGAGTTCTCTTGGCTGTGTGCTTAATTGCAACAATTTCTAAAAACCTGTTTTCACTTTGTCATTGTGGGGTATTGTGTGTAGATTTTCTAACCCTTATTTTTAGATTCTAACCTTTATTTAAAGATTTTGCATCAAACTGTCCCTTTTTCTTTTTATCCCAGATGGTGTAGCACCATCCTTGGTGTAATTATCATTTCATGAAAAGGCTTAAAATAAAGGCTAAAATCTAGGTCATGTGACATGATTTTCCAAAACACAGGGCCCTACTCATGAGACCAATAGCTCAGGACGCACAGGTCACTTCTAGGTGCAGTGAGAATTAGTTGCTCTGGACACATTACAGGAATGTGTACTAGTACTGCACAGGTTCAACAGCTCTGCATTCAGTGCCTTACCCATAGCGGGTTCTGTACTAATGTTAAAGAAAGTCTGATGCAGTCATACTTTATGAATAAATATATTAACTAAATAATATAAAATCATCTCAAAAGTTTCAATTTTTTTTCATGACAAGTTAAATCATAACCACAGTTCAATGTTTTAATACTGTTTTAAATATTTGTTCCTTATTTTACAAAATGTCTGTTCTCCAAATCTCTCCAAGATGCTTATTTGAATAGAAGGAAATAAATGGGTATCAATCTTAAATACATTTCAATTCAATTTCCATTGAACATATTGTGATTGAGGCATTCAAAAAACTAGATCATGTTGAAATAATTGTTCAAACTTTCTTGGATAGCTTATAGACTGTACATATTTGTATTCACAACTTAATAGGTTCCTCCAAGGGAGGAAATATGCCATTGTGACTCTTGTGAATGTCCCAACGGCTTGGGTTTTAGTGCCAGATTTATTTTTGTAATCAAGTTCAAAGAAAAATGTAATCAAGCTCAAAGAATTTGAGAACTGACATGCCCTCCCTCTTCAACAACAATGTCTCTGAGATATATCTGTAGTGCATGAAGAAAAACATCCAGGCCTTACATAAATGTTTTATTCAATTTTATGATATTTCACACTCGTGTGCTCTCTTTTCCATTTTGGCGGGACAGGCTGTTTTTATAGTTATTCTGTCAGTAATGATTCTTAAATAAAGCAGCAGACTGTAAACACTATACTTGTGGCTGTGGTCACAGTTTGTTGGATGATTGAACGCTCACAATAACATATTTTCGGAGTGGCCGCGGTTACGGATCTTCTGGAACCCATTTTTTTTTGTTGCTATTGATAAGGAGATTTATGCACATGTGCAGGATTTGCTTCCCTCCGAGTCCTTTCAGCTGCTGCTCAGTGCTCACTTCCTCCGTGACTACGCTGCCTCTTGTACATGAAAGACAGTTTGAACAAATGTAGTTATTTGTCTGCTGTAACAGTACTCGATTGCAACCATAAGCACGACACAACAGGCGGTCTAGCCTGTTGCATCCATAAGTACGACACAACAGGCAGTCTAGCCTGTTGCAACCATAAGCACGACACAACAGGCAGTCTAGCGACAGACAGAAGGTTGTAGCCTTCATATTTTTGGAATGTTAGTTCAAATCGCCACTGAGTTTTTATTTCAACTATTTATTAATATTAGGCAAATTGGTTGAGGGTTCAGAAAAGGGCAAATGAGGAAAGAGAAAAACGTGTATGTGTGTGTAAAATAACACATGCACAGAATGTGATTTGAATCCTACGTGTGAGATATATGTTTCCAGAGGAGCAGGAAAAGGGCGGGGGTGAAAACTGTAACTCGGCCAAATATTTTTATAGATCCTAAGACAGTACATTGACCTATCATATATACAGTGAGGGAAAAAAGTATTTGATCCCCTGCTGATTTTGTACGTTTGCCCACCGACAAAGAAATGATCAGTCTATAATTTTAATGGTAGGTTTATTTGAACAGTGAGAGACAGAATAACAACAAAAAAATCCAGAAAAACGCATGTGAAAAATGTTATAAATTGATTTGCATTTTAATGAGGGAAATAAGTATTTGACCCCTATGCAAAACATTACTTAGTACACAGAGGTCAGACGTTTCTTGTAGTTGGCCACCAGGTTTGCACACATCTCAGGAGGGATTTTGTCCCAAGTCATTAAGGTTTCGAGGCTGACGTTTGGCAACTTGAACCTTCAGCTCCCTCCACAGATTTTCTATGGGATTAAGGTCTGGAGACTGGCTAGGCCACTCCAGGACCTTATTGTGCTTCTTCTTGAGCCACTCCTTTGTTGCCTTGGCCGTGTGTTTTGGGTCATTGTCATGCTGGAATACCCATCCACGACCCATTTTCAATGCCCTGGCTGAGGGAAGGAGGTTCTCACCCAAAATTTGACGGTACATGGTCCCGTCCATTGTCCCTTTGATGCGGTGAAGTTGTCCTGTCCCCTTAGCAGAAAAACACCCCCAAAGCATAATGTTTCCACCTCCATGTTTGACAGTGGGGATGGTGTTCTTGGGGTCTTAGGCAGCATTCCTCCTCCTCCAAACATGGCGAGTTGAGTTGATGCCAAAGAGCTCCATTTTGGTCTCATCTGACCACAACACTTTCACCCAGTTGTCCTCTGAATCATTCAGATGTTCATTGGAAAACTTCAGACAGGCATGTATATGTGCTTTCTTGAGCAGGGGGACCTTGCAGGCGCTGCAGGATTTCAGTCCTTCACGGCGTAGTGTGTTACCAATTGTTTTCTCGGTGACTATGGTCCCAGCTGCCTTAAGATCATTGACAAGATCCTCCCGTGTAGTTCTGGGCTGATTCCTCACCGGTCTCATGATCATTGCAACTCCACGAGGTGAGATCTTGCATGGAGCCCCAGGCCGAGGGAGATTGACAGTTCTTTTGTGTTTCTTCCATTTGCGAATAATCACACCAACTGTTGTCACCTTCTCACCAAGCTGCTTGGCGATGGTCTTGTAGCCCATTCCAGCCTTGTGTAGGTCTACAATCTTGTCCCTGACATCCTTGGAGAGCTCTTTGGTCTTGGCCATGGTGGAGAGTTTGGAATCTGATTGATTGATTGCTTCTGTGGACAGGTGTCTTTTATACAGGTAACAAACTGAGATTAGGAGCACTCCCTTTAAGAGTGTGCTCCTAATCTCAGCTCGTTACCTGTATAAAAGACACCTGGGAGCCAGAAATCTTTCTGATTGAGAGGGGGTCAAATACGTATTTCCCTCATTAAAATGCAAATCAATTTATAACATTTTTCACATGCGTTTTTTCTGGATTTTTTTGTTGTTATTCTGTCTCTCACTGTTCAAATAAGCCTCCATTAAAATTATAGACTGATCATTTCTTTGACAGTGGGCAAACGTACAAAATCAGCAGGGGATCAAATACTTTTTTTCCCTCACTGTAATTTGCTACAGTGATCTGTAATGCTTATGTATTGTAGTATAAACTGACACAGGCAATATATCGGAGATGATCCATCATATTAGTGAAGTACATCTGAAACTTAAAATTACACTCCTCTAACACAAACATTGTATTACTCTCTCCACTCCCTGCTGGGTTGTTGATAACCTACGTCCAGTATACTGTATGGTTAATGGCTGATAGTCACTCATCACCTTTCATTTTATCGATGACCCCTCTTACATAAAGATGTAGGATCTTAATTTGATCACCCTGTTGCAGGATAACTTTCCTGCAAACTTGTAGTGTATTTGAGGCTTTAAAAGGATTCTGACGTCTGTAATTTCCACTTTGAAATTGAAGACTTGATTTACCCTTAAGAAAAATGTATCAACCCCTACCAAAATGCCCATTAATTATAATTTACATAATAATTCACATTTCCTGTTGCTGCAGGATTATTTTCCTGACGCAGCAAACTGGCTCAAATTAAGATCCTACATCTGTGTCATCTTGGTGTCATCACCAAGTTCGAAACAAAGTGTTGTAGAAGTAGGGGTTAACACATGGAAATCACACACACCAAGAAACACTTGATTCTTTCACATTTCACTGAAAATAACAGTGAAAATCTTTTTCTACATAGCACATTTACAATATACCAGTACCATTCAGATCTATAACTGGCAGAGACACGAAGCACTGATAATATTTTAGATTTCCTCCCAGTCCTAGGAGCATGCTATTCATACCAGAATGTATTATCAACAACACAACAAATATATCTACAACAAGTAGTATTTCAATATTACAGTATATTTAGATTGACTTCTGAAATGTAAATACAAACACTTAGAGGGTTTTACCCTCTAAGTGCAAGTTTCAAACATGGCACATAGAAGGATTTGATGTGTCTAAAACAAAAAACATAGGGATATCAGTAATCACATTTTTTTTCTATAATATTTGAAAAACAAAGACCAAAGTGAGTATCTAAAAAAAGGGTTTCACACTCTTATTCATGGCTGAGCTATGTACACAACATTCCATAATGTCTGAGAAAAAAACCCATATCCATTTGCAGTAGTCTTCTCACTCCAGTGACTCCCAGCCAGCCATACGTTGCATCACTAGCAAGACTGGGTCTCAATGTGAGGTTGGACAGACTGACGCTTGGGGCACAGTATCTTAGCAAAAGCCCTTCTGAAGCTGCTGTGGCAGAGAGGGTAAAGGAAAGGGTTAATACCAGAGTTCAGCCACAAGAGCCAAAAAGTCACCTCGTACCAGTAGTGCTCCACACATCGCCCGCTACAGGCCGCTCGTATTATCATCAGTAGGGTGTAAGGTGCCCAGCAGATCCCGAAAATGCACACTATAATGGCCAGCGATTTGGCGATCTTCTTGTCACGGGAGAGGCGGGAGCCTTCTGAGCTCCTGCTGGAGGGCCCAGTGGGGGCCTGGAATTGAAGGAGCCTGGAAGTTTTCCTGCAGGAAGGGCCCTTCTTCCTCTGAATGAAGGTGTGTCCGCTGCTGGGCTCCCCACTGGAGGACGGCGACAGCTCCTCGTCCTCCTCTATCACCTCTGAAACAGCGGCTGGCTCGCTCGATGATACCTTGCGAGTCTTGACAAAAAACACAGACAAGGTAGCACCCCCGTCCCTGAGACTGCCCCTGTCCCTGTGTGCCTTGGTGTCCTCCTTACGGATATCCCTGCTCTTGTTCCTCCGCTGGATGTTCAGGTAGATGCACAGGTTGAAGAAGGTCACAGAGATAAAGGGGGTGAAGAACTCAAACGTAGACGCACTGAGTAGGAAGTACCAGGTGCAGTAGAACTCAGCGAAACACTCGTCGGCAGGGACGATGCTTTTACCCACAACCAGCTCCCAGAAGATAATGGCAGGGCCATAGAGAAGGAAGGCTAACACCCACACAGCCACCATCTTCACCACAGCATGGTGGGTCATGCTCCGCTGAGCTCTATATTTCACCTGGAAGTGGAGAAGTGAGAAAAATATCATACAATACCTCACAATAACATTTAATAATAATATAACCATATATTTTTTTAATACAGACGTAATAAACTGCATAATCAATTCCATGTCTTTCAATGCAGGTAGCCTAGTGGTTAGAGCGTTGGACTTAGAATCCCCGAGCTGACAAGGCAAAAATCTGTCGTTCTGCCCCTGAACAAGGCAGTTAACCCACTGTTCCTAGGCAGTCATTGAAAATAAGAATTTGTTCTTAACTGACTTGCCTAGTTAAATAAAGGTAAAATAAATATAAAAATGTGTAGAGATGTATTGGATCCATTACTTTAAGGCATTATTTGGAGGTATTATTTCCTTGGGTGATAGGGTTCAAGAGCCCCTCCTCCATGGTGTGTCAGTGAAGCCAGAGGAGCTGAGTGTGATACTGAATAATAATACAGGAGAGTGTGGAGGCACATCTGTCTGTCTGCTCTCTCCCTCTCATCATCACCATTCTCTTCACCCAGGAATGAGCTTTTCTCCTTCCATTTTCATTTCACCTTATCTCTCTGTTTGCTTTGTTAGTCTTCACCTCCCTTTCTCTGTCCCCGATTCCCCACCTACCTCTGTCTCTCGCAGTCTTTTTCCTGGCTATCAAATACACAACAATTGCTGAGATGTCATCAAAATCAATGTCATCAAACTGAACAACTTGACTTTGTTGTTTGTCATAGCTGCGTCTAGGTATACTGATATTATATTGACTTTGCTGTCAATCATGGAGACTGTGAGCACTAACAAGATCAAACATGCACTCTACAGACAGGGGTTATTTTCCATCATTGTAACTTATTACCAAACACTACATGCAGCACTGTACTGTACTTGTTTTATTATGTATTAATATGTATTCATTGTTAAATCAGGGAACCAGAAAGATATTCTGCTAGAAAACTTTGCAACCACTGTAAAGTAACCTTTTAAACTTAGTAGAATGTTTGAATGTAAAAAACAATATTTATTATGATAAAATATTGTGTAAAATATTAACTTATGCAGCTCCAAATAAAGTATAGTTACCCTTTACATACCCAAAATCGAGAACCTACTGATACCTGCCAGTCACAGATGTTCTGCATGTTCTTTACTATACATGTAGAGACTTTGAATATCTACATCAACATACTGCATAAACATAGCTTTAATACTATCTGCATTTCATTCCTCTCTCAGGAAGCCACTGTGCTGATAGGCAAATGACCGAAACAGAAAATAGATTGGAGACACATTCTAAGAAAGTACATCAAACAATCAATTTTCCACCAAATAAAATGACTATTTTGTATTAGTCTTCAAATCAAACAAATTCAAGTGACCTAGCCATTGAGAGCATTGGGCCAGTAACCAAAAGGTCGCTGGTTCGAATCCCTGAGCCGACTAGGTACAAAAATCTGTTGATGTGCCTTTGAGCAAGGCACTTTACTCTAAATGCTCTGGATAAAAGCATCTGCTAAATTACATAAAATGTAAAAACTACAAAGAGCATTGATTAAAATGTGCTTTGTTTGACTTGTGAAAGTACACAGCAGCATTTACATTAGGACATAACTGGTCGACTTGCCTCTCTGAGCATGCTTCATCAAAGTCTCTCCTCGTACTTCCATTAAAAGTAATGTTGTTTCCATGTCCTTCAGTAAACTGTTTGTAATGACTGGCTGTTGCATGAACCCATGGGTTCATTAATAAGTATCTTCTGTCTAGGTGGGTGAGTGCCTAAATTATAATAGTTCATATTAAATTCCAAAAGGAAATGAACTACAGCAGTTATAAAGTGACAACCCCCTCTAGGGTCACAATAAGGCGCCAGTCTTGCTGGTGCTGTGTAAGAAATATCAATATTTGTATTGTCATGAACAATATTGATTGGCCAAAACTAGCATTTAAGATGAATGGTTGAGAGAGATTGGGCTATGATATCATGCTTAGAGAGTGCCCCTTTACAGGGCAACACAACTATTTAGTTAACATTACATTTCTGAATGCTCTGCATACTCACATGGAATATTAATGCTGTACACTCCCCTATGTATATATTTGGACAGTATAGCTGTACTCCAGCATTTTGGATTTGACACCAAATGTTTTATATGAGGCGACACTACAGAATGTCACCTTTTATTTGAGGGTATTTTCATACATATCTGTTTTAGCGTTTAGAAATTAAAGCACTTTATGTATCTAGTCCCCAATTTGAAGGTGTCATAAGTATTTGGACAAATTCATTTATAGTGTATTAAATTTTAGTTTTAGGTCCCATATTCCTAGAACACAATGACTACGTCAAGCTTGGGACTCTAAACACTTGTTGGATGCATTTGCAGTTTGTTTTGTTTGTGTTTCAGATTACAGTTGTGCCCAATAGAAATGAATGGTAAATAATGTATTGTGTCATTTTGGAGTCACTTTTATTTTAAATAAGAATATAATAATGTTTCTGAACACTTCTACATTAATGTGGATGCTACCATAGCCGCGGGAAGTAGTTTGTGGGAGGGGGTGCTGCATTTCTTTTGACGATGGAGGTGAGAGGGCGGTTCACTGAGAAAACAATGCCTGCACTGAAGATGTCTATATCTGGTCTGCTAATACAGGACTAGTAAAGGCCAAGTCCACAACTTTTGTTAAAATATTTAAACTAAATGTACAGTATTTGAGTGTTTACCAGCATTTGTAACTTGAGTCTGATAATTATCTGTACTAAACAGATAACCTGATGTTACTTGTGGAATAGAATACTTGATTGATATTTGTTTTCCAGTTTCATTAAATACTTTGAAATGCAACTTATTTCAATGTGAAAACAGTCTATTCATTCCTTTTCCATTTTAGTAGTCGCTCTTATCCAGAGCAACTTACAGTAGTGAGTGCATACATTTTCTAACCTTTTTGTACTAGTCCCCCATGGGAATCGAACTCACAACCCTAGCATTGCAAGCGCCATGCTCTACCAACTAAGCCACATCATCACATCACATTGTTTTTCTTCATGGTAATGGAAAGTCTACAGTACAAACCTAGATGACCAGCCTATGTACAATACAGTAATGTACATTTACATTAAGTGGTTTGTAAGGATGGTAAATTTGTTTGATGTTAATGTTTGAGGACAGGGTTTTGTTCTTTCTGGATTCCATTAGAATGACAATCACAGAGAAATGGACAGGACAACAACTCTTACAATTCCAACTACTGAATCCTGCAAGATAATGTTCTTAATGATAAACTGGGTGGTTCGAGCCCTGAATGCTGATTGGCTGATTTGTCATACCGTATACCATGGGTAAGACAAAACATGTATTTTTATCTGTCTAATTACATTGGTAACCAGTTTATAATAGCAATAAGGCACCTCGGGGGTTTGTAGCAAATGGCCAATATACCACGTTGCGTCGTGCCTAAGAACAGCTCTTAGCTGTGGTTATATTGGCCATATTCCACAACACTTCTGACCTTATTGCTTAATTATGCAACTACCTTTTGTGGCAAAGTGAAGATGCTGAAAAAATATATATTTGCGCCCACGCTACAGACGTCTATATCGGTCCACTAATACTAGTAAAAGCCCAATTATTCAGTGGTGGAAACTTGGGAATATATTGGAATTAATGGAAATATATGCAAATGAATATTAATACCATTTAAATGTAGATGTTTTTTGAATTTGATATATTTACCATATCATATGGAGACAGAAACAAAAACCTTTTACCTTATCATAAGTAGACAATTGCAAATGATTAAATCTTTCCAATAGAAATAAAAAAAACCATTTAGTTACGAACTGAACTTTAATTAAATGAGTTGACTCTTCACATGGGATGATTTCACTGAACAACAAAAGACAGGGAATATTGAATGATCCCCAATGATCCATCGCATCTACCAAAAGTGTTTTCAACATACATCTGTAAAATGATTTTCTAGAAACTAAAGCTTTGGTTGTCTTCCTCTCAGGCTTCCATGTCTTCTCCCTGGACCTCCTCAATGTCCACCTCTTGAACATCAGACTCTGAGGCCTCATCTTCACTGTCACTTTCCAACCTTGCTGAGGATGGCTCGCTGTCAGGCTCAAAAAGCTTCAAATTTGCCCGGATGGCCACCAATTCAACCCCTGTATTGGTCAGCCTGTTGCACGCTTTGGTGTGTGTGTTCCCAAACAAGGACCAGTTGCGCTCTGAGGCGGCTGATGTTGGTGGGATTTGGAGGATGATGGAGGCATCAGGGGAAAGAGCCTCAGATCCACAAAGTCCCTTCCACCAGGTGGCTGATGAGATATGTTGGCACGACTGCCGTATTGCGTCTCCATCCCAAAGCCCTTGCTTGGAAGTGTACTTCGCCAGACTGCCAGGCCGAGGTGGCGAGACACGGTAGTGATGACACCATAGGCCTTGTTGATGTCTGCACCAGACAGGATGCTCTTGCCAGCATACTTGGGGCCCAACATGTACATTGCGGCGTGTATGGGCTTCAGGCAGAAGTCTTCATGCTTTTTGATGTATTTCAGAACTGCAGTTTCCTCTGCTTGGATCAACAGTGAAGTGGGAAGGGCAGTATGGATTTCTTCTCTTACATCTGCAAGCAGAGTCTGAACATCAGATGGGATGGCATTGTCTCCCTCAATCCGTGCAATGGCTACTGCTATAGGTTTCAGGAGTTTCAGGCTGCTTACCACTCTCTCCAAAAATACATCATCCAGGAGGATCCTCTTGATGAGGCTGCCCATATGGCCATTTCCTGGAGAGACTCCTTCCCCTCCAGGAGACTGTCAATGTGGTGATCTTATTCTTCTCACTTTCCTTGGTGAGGTAGATTGCTGCTATAACTTGATGACCCTTCACATACCTAACCATTTTCTTGGCTCTCTTGTAGAGTGTATCCATTGTCTTCAGTGCCATGACGTCTTTGAGGAGCAGATTCAATGCATAAGCAGCACAGCCAATGGGTGTGATGTGAGGGCAGGACTCCTCCACTTTAGACCAAGCAGGCTTCATGTTCGCAGCATTGTCTGTCACAAGTGCAAAAACCTTCTGTGGTCCAAGGTCATTGATGACTGCCTTCAGCTCATCTGCAATGTAGAGACCGGTGTGTCTGTTGTCCCTTGTGTATGTGCTCTTGTAGAATACTGGTTGAGGGGTGGAGATGATGTAGTTTATTATTCCTTGCCCACGAACATTTGACCACCCATCAGAGATGACTGCAATACGGGTTGCTTTCTCTGATTTGCTTGACCTTCACTTTAACTCTGTTGAACTCTGCATCCAGTAAATGAGTAAATAAAGCATGTCTGGAGGGGTGTATGCTGGGTGAAGAACATTCAGAAATCTCTTCCAGCACATTGCCTGTGAGCATCAGAGGTGAACCAGTTGCATACACAGCTCGAGCAAGACATTCATTATTTCTCTGACTACATTCCTCCATTGAGTCAAAAAAACTTCTGATTCCAGGAGGACCATGAGCTGTTGCTATCGATAAGGTGTCTGATTCATCAATTTCACCTCGAATAGAAGTAGAGGGACTTTTGTCAGAGGTTGCTTGTTTTGAGAGCTGAGGGAACTTTATGCACTTGGCCAGATGAGTCTGCATCTTTGTTGCATTCTTCACATATGATTTGGCACAGTATGATGGAAGAATGCACTGTGCATGCAGAGGGTTGCAATTCCATTGAATTGAATTGCCTTGTGTATCCCACAAAAAAAGGTTCACTCTTATAAGCTAACTTTGATGAATTTAAGCAAAATCCCTGGACTTAACTTCCCATGGAAAATGTCAGGAAATTTCCTGGAAAGTTTCCGACTCTTTGCACTCCTGTGATTTTTTATTTATTTATTATTATTAGTTTATTCTGATTTTCCGGGTGATGCGGCAGCTCCCCTACTTCCCGCGGCCATGATACCATGATAACGGATCATGAATAATGACGAGTGAGAAAGTTACAGAGGCAAAAATATCATACCCCCACCAAAAATGCTAATCTCCAGTTATTGGTAATGGTGAGAGGTTAGCATGTTTTGGGGGTATGATCTTTGTGCATCCGTAACTTTCTCAATCATCATTATTCACGATTAATTCATGATTATCTGTAATTATGGTAGCAACAACATTCATTTAGGCATGTTCAGAAACATATTCTATACAATAAAAGTGACTCCAAAATGACAATACCATTCATTTCTATTGGGCACAACATAATCTGATACACAACCAAAACAAACTGCAAATACATCCAACAAATGTGTTGAGTCACAAGCATGATGTAGTCATTGTGTGCTAGGAATATGGGACCAAATACTAAACTTTTGACTAAATGTATACACTATAAGTGAATTTGTCCAAATACGTGACACCTTCAACTGAATTAATTTCTAAACAGTAAAACAGATATGTATGAAAATACCTTCAAATAATGGGTGACATTCTGTACTATCGCCTCATATAAAACATTTGATCTCAAATCCAAAATGCTGGAGTATATAGACAAATTTAAAGTTTTAGCTTCACTGGCCCCCCCAAACACATAGGGGGTATAATATTTTTAACCTTTATTTATCAAGGACATTGAGGTCTTTTACAAGGGAGACCTCAAAATGATAAAGCAATGTGCAGTTTAGTATTCAGACCAGAGTATCCAGGGATAGCATCCCAAAAGCAGATGAAGATGAAAGAGTAGCACGCTGGTCGACAAGGACCGACCCACTTTGTCTGGACTTCCAACAGAGCTCATTCAGAGTCAGTGCCACCGCAACACTGTGCATCCTATCAAGACACTTATTAAAAGTAGACTCAGCGAAATTACGTTGTCACGAGCAGTACCGCAGAGATGAGACATGCAAGACTTCGCTCTCACACGGTCACACACAGTATCTCCACATGTGCACGGGTTTGCTTCAGTGGAGAAGTTGAGCCTCGCCCTTCAACGCTCTTAGTTGTTGCGGAAATTGACCCATGCCGTTTACTTTCTGCATCTATGTCACATCGCTGAGTCAACCTTTAGTCCTACTGGCAGTGGCTGTCAAACCATTCTGCAGTATCTCTCTATTGGTCATGGGCCTAGTAAAGCAGTTGCATGATGGCAGGATGGCAATATAAACAGTAAAACATGCAGTAGCTGCATTTGAAACAGCATTTCACATTTGCATGTTACCGTGCATGTGGGTGCATGTGTGCACGTTGTGCATGCATGCCTGCATGTGGCACAGTAGCTCTCTATACTCACTGCTCTGGTGACGGAGAGGAACCGGTCATAGCTGATGAGGACTATGTTGAAGACAGAGGCAGTGCAGAGCAAGTAGTCCATGAGGAGCCACAGTTTACAGAGACCTCTGCCCAGCACCCAGCGGCCTGTCAGGTTGTAGGGGATGTATACAGGGATGCAGAATGCACCTGCAAGGACACACTGTATAGACTGAACCCCAAACAATGCTTCCATAGCTCCATAATCAATGCCAGAATTAATTTTCACAGCAAATTAATTTCTAAACAAGCCTGCTGTCAAGTGGCAGCATTATGTGTGAAAAAGTATTGGCAGCATTGTGTGTGAAAAATTATTACCAAAGGTGTGTTGGGTTTTAATTTGCATTCAAGAACCATAAATTATTAAAGAGTCCTTGTGGAAAACCTTTTGCTAAGATTCTTTAGTAAGTTAATACAAAAAAAAACATTTCTTTACTTTCCACAATTATTATCCATTATGATGGCACTTGACAGTGTCTTATATAACTTAATGAACAAAAAAAATGGCATTATCCCACTAGAGCCCTACAAGACAGACAGATAGCAGACCGACAGACAGAATAAATGAAATAGATCAATAAAATAGACTACTCACCAACAAGAAAATCAGATATAGCAAGGTTGAGGAAGAAGTAGTTGCTTTGATTTCGTAGGCTCTTGTCAACAATGAAAGCCAGGATAACAAGTGCGTTGCCAGCCACAACCACGACTACCAGAATAATCATAAGCACGGCCAGAATCACCATCATATAGCCCGGGTGAGCCGCTCCAGTTTCGTGGACTGTCCCCGTGTCGCTGCCGGGAGTGAAGTTGGTGCTTATATTATATTCCGGGATATTAGCTCCCATAGTTAATCTTATAATAAAACCATTACATTTGCATTCGTTATGAAACTATGAATCAATGTGATTCCATAGATATCCTCCAACCTTTAGGGTATTTGTAAAAGAGACGCAGGAAAACGAATACGAAAGTCGTCTTGAAAATGAAAGCTTTCTTCTGATTGAAAGGAATTTATTCCGACAGGTTTAAAACTATATTTGTCAGTGTCTGCTGTCGTGCAGGATGGCGTGATTTATCCTGTCCTCAAATGTGACCGGGCGCGTTACCAGAGCATAGGTTCGGATTTATGTGCTACCCTACTTTTTAGTGAGCGACGCGAGCGCTTTGAATTCAGTGTGCAATGCAGAAGGGTGCGTCTATGGTATTATGGAAAAATAAATTCATCTACCACGCGCAACCGTATATCTAGGAGTTTGTTTTGTAGCGTATTTACTATACGCTGCCCTGTACGGGAGAAATAATTGTCACTGAAGAGTGTAGACTGGATGTGCATGAAAAACGAAACATAATATTCTGCTTGAAAAAGTATTCTACTAGAATAAAACCATTGAATATAATGATGGCTGGATTTTTTTTTATCGAGGTAGCCTGAGAAAGAAAATCTTACACGGATTGAGAGTGTAAAATAGGGTGGTTTCATGTAGCTTTGTTTTTGTGTATATGTTAATCCTAGAATAAAACACAGAAATAACAGGTGCACTTGACACATGGTTCCTGCCTGAGTATAGGCCTATGTCCCCGGACAGCTGGAAGCATCCCACGCTAACTCTGTAAGGGGAGTAAATTCAACTGTAGCCAAAACCATTCAATTTTGCTTGATAACAGTTATGTTTAAATGCTAGTGCATAATACTGCAATGAAATGCACCTGTTTCCCAGGTTGAGTGGCTTAAATGTACCATTGTTTAAGAAAAAAAAAAGATGAATTTGGTCCGCAGACTGCCTATTAGGAAACTCTGCTCTATGGTCTCTCTATGTACTCAGGGCCGGTTTAATGCAGGGGCTTACTGGGGATGAAGCCCCTGGGCCCAAGCCCGTTGGGGGCCCAAGAGGCAGCATACATTTTTTTAAAGGAAATATATAATATACTGAACCAAAATATAAATGCAACATGTGTTGGTCCCATGTTTCATGAGCTGAAATAAAAATGCACAAAAAAGCTTATTTCTCTCAAATGTTGTGCACAAATTTGTTTATATCCCTGTTAGTAAGAATTTCTACTTTGCCAAGATAATCGAGCCACCTGACAGGTGTGGCATATCAAGAAGCTGATTAAACAGCATGATCGTTACACAGGTGCACCTTGTGCTGGGGACAATAAAAGGCTATTTTAAAATGAGCAGTTTGAAAGGCTGGTCATGGATCACATCAACACTATTATCCCAGAAACCCTAGACCCACTCCAATTTGCATACCATCCCAAGAGATCCACAGATGATGCAATCTCTATTGCACCACACACTGCCCTTTCCCATCTAGACAAAAGGAACACCTAACTGAGAATGCTATTCATTGACTACAGTTCAGCGTTCAACACCAAACTCATCACTAAGCTAAGGACCCTGGGACTAAACACATCCCTTTGCAACTGGATCCTGGACTTCCTGACGGGCCACCCCCAGGTGGTAAGGGTAGGTAACAACACATCTGCCACACTGATCCTCAACACGGGGCCCCTCAGAGGTGCGTGCTCAGTCCCCTCCTGTACTCCCTGTTCACCCATGACTGCATGGCCAAGCATGGCTCAAACACCATCATAAGTTTCCCGATGACACAACAGTGGTAGGCCTGATCACCGACAACGATGAGATTGAACTCCTCCCTATAGGCTGAGACCTGGCAGTGTGGTGCCAGGATAACAACCTTTCCCTCAACGTGATCAAGACAAAGGAGATGATTGTGGACTACAGGAAAAGGAGGGCAGAGCACACCCCCATTCTCATTGATGGGGCTGTAGTGGAGCAGGTTGAAAGATTCAAGTTCCTTAGTGTCCACATCACTAACGAACTGTCATGGTCCAAACACACCAAGACAGTCGTGAAAAGGGCACGACAACACCTATTCCCCCTCAGGAGACTGAAAAGACTTGGCATAGGTCCTCAGATCCTCAAAAGGTTTTACAGCGGCACCATCGAGAGCAACCTGACTGGTTGCATCACTGCCTGGTATGGCACCTGCTCGGCCTCCGACCGCAAGGCACTACAGAGGGTAGTGCGTACGGCCCAGTACATCACTGAGGCCAAGCTTCCTGCCATCTAGGACCTCTATACCAGGCGGTGTCAGAGAAAGGCCCTAAAAATGGCCAAAGACTCCAGCCACCCTAGTCATAGACTGTTCTCTCTGCTACCGCACGGCAAGCAGTAGCAGAGCGCCAAGTCTAGGTCCAAAAGGCTTCTTAACAGCTTCTACCCCCAAGCCATAAGACTCCTGAACAGCTAACCAAATGGCTACCCGGGCTATTTGGATTACCCCCTCCATTTTTACGCTGCTGCTACTCTCGGCTTATTATCTATGCATAGTCACTTCACCTCTACCTACATGTACATATTACCTCAATTACCTCGACTAACCTGTGCCCCCGCACATTAACTCTGTACCGGTACCCCCTGTATATAGCCTCTTTACTGTTATTTTATTGTTGCTCTATAATTTTATTTTCTGTATGTATTTATTGTTTACTTCAGTTTATTTAGTAAATCATTTCTTAACACTTATTTTTTCTTAAAACTACATTGATTAAGGGCTTGTAAGTAAGCATTCCACTGTAAGGTCTACACTTGTTTTTGTCACACAACACAATGCCGAAGACGTCTGTAGTTTTGAGGGAGCATGCAATTGGCATGCTGACTGCAGCAATGTCCACCAGAGCTGTTGCCATATCATTGAATGTCCATTTCTTTACCATAACCTGCCTCCAACGTCATTTTATAGAATTTGGCAGTACGTCCAACCGGCCTCACAACCGCAGGCCATGTGTATGGTGTCGTATGGGTGAGCGGTTTACTGATGACAACATTGTGAACAGAATGCCCCATGTTGGCGGTGGGGTTATTGTATGGCAAGGCATAAGCTACGGACAATGAACAAAATTGCATTTTATCGATGGCAATTTGAAGATACCTTGACGAGATCCTATAATTGAGAACTTCAATAAGCATTTTTCTACGGCTGGCCATGCTTTCCACCTGGCTACCCCTACCCCGGTCAACAGCCCTGCACTCCCCACAGCATCTCGCCCAAGCCTCCCCATTTCTCCTTCACCCAAATCCAGATAGCTGATGTTCTGAAAGAGCTGCAAAATCTGGACCCCTACAAATCAGCCGGGCTCGACAACTGGACCCTCTCTTTCTAAAACTATCTGCTGAAATTGTTGCAACCCCTATTACTAGCCTGTTCAACCTCTCTTTCGTATCATCTGAGATTCCCAAATATTGGAATGCTGCTGTGGTCATCCCTCTTCAAAGGGGGGTGACACTCTGGACCCAAACTACTACAGACCTATCTATCCTACCCTGCCTTTGAAAGGTCTTCGAAAGCCAAGTTAACAAACAGATTACCAACCATTTCGAATCCCACCGTACCTTCTCCGCTATGCAATCTGGTTTCAGAGCTGGTCATGGGTGCACCTCAGCCACACTCAAGGTCCTAAACGATATCATAACCGCTATCGATAAGAGACATTACTGTGCAGCCGTATTCATTGACCTGGCCAAGACTTTCGACTCTGTCAATCACAACATTCTTATTGGCAGACTCAACAGCCTTGGTTTCTCAAATGAGTGGTTCACCAACTGCTTCTCTGATAGAGATCAGTGTGTCAAATCGGAGGGCCTGTTGTCCGGACCTCTGGCAGTCTCTATGGGGGTGCCACAGGGTTCAATTCTCTGGCCGACTCTCTTCTCTGTATACATCAATGATGTCGCTCTTGCTGTCGGTGATTCTCTGATCCACCTCTACATAGACGACCCCATTCTGTATACTTCTGGCCCTTCTTAGGACACTGTGTTGACTAACCTCCTGACGAGCTTCAATACCATACAACTCTCCTTCCGTGGCCTCCAACTGCTCTTAAATGCAAGTAAAACTAAATGCATGCTTTTCAACCGATCACTGCCCGCACCCGCGGACGGATCTGACTTAGAATATGTGGACAATTACAAATACCTAGGTGTCTGGCTAGACTGTAAACTTTCCTTCCAGACTCACATTAAATATCTCCAATCCAAATTAAATCTAGAATCGGCGTCCTATTTCGCAACAAAGCATCCTTTACTCATGCTGCCAAACCCTCGTAAAACTGACCATCCTACCAATCCTCGACATCGGCGATGTCATTTATAAAATAGCCTCCAACACTCTACTCAACAAATTGGATGCAGTCTATCACAGTGCCATCCGTTTTGTCACCAAATCCCCATATACTACCCACCACTGCGACCTGTACGCTCTCGTTGGCTGGCCCTCACTTCATACTCATCGCCAATCCCACTGGCTCCAGGTCATCTACAAGTCTTTGCTAGATAAAGCCCCGCCTTATCTCAGCTCACTGGTCACCATAGCAGCACCCACCGTAGCACGCGCTCCAGCCGGTATATCTCACTGGTCACCCCCAATGCCAATTCCTCCTTTGGCTGCCTTTCCTACCAGTTCTCTGCTGCCAATGACTGGAACGAATGACAAAAATCACTGAAGCTAGCTTTAAGCACCAGCTGTCAGTGCAGCTCACAGATCTCTGCACCTGCACATAGCCCACCTGTAAACAACCCATCCTACTACCTCATCCCCATACTGTATTTATTTATTTATCTTGCTCCTTTGCACCTCAGTAACTTGCACATTTATCTTCTGCACATCTACCATTCCAGTGTTAAATTGCTATGTAATTACCTCGCCACCATGGCCTATTTTTTGCCCTACCTCCCTTATCTTACCTCATTTGCACTCACTGTATATAGACTTTTTTTTTTTTGAATTCCATTGTATTATTGGCTGTATGTCTGTGTAACTCTTTGTTGTATGTATCAAACTGCTGTGCTTTATCTTGGCCAGGTTGCAGTTGTAAATGAGA
This sequence comes from Brachymystax lenok tsinlingensis, assembly GCA_030435695.1. Taxonomy (NCBI): domain Eukaryota; kingdom Metazoa; phylum Chordata; class Actinopteri; order Salmoniformes; family Salmonidae; genus Brachymystax; species Brachymystax lenok. The sequence goes on along the minus strand of CM059790.1, from coordinate 24,037,285 downwards.
ACTTGTTCTCAACTAGTCTACCTGGTTAAATAAAGGTAAAATAAAAATCTTTGAAATTGTTGCATGTTGCATTTATATTTTTGTTTAATATATATATATATATAGATATAGGCTGTGTGTGTATGTATATATATACACACACACACACACATACAGTGTATACGAGCTGACAAGGTACAAATCTGTCATTCTGCCCCTGAGGACGGCAGTTAACCCACTGTTCCTTGTGCTCCGAAGACGTGGATGTTGATTACGGCAGCCCCCCGCACCTCGCTGATTCAGTGGGGTTGGGTTAAATGCGGAAGACACATTTCAGTTGAAGGCATTCAGTTGTACAACTGACTAGGTATCCCTCTTTCCCTTATATACAACCACAGGAAGACTCAGGAGCCTGCTTTCAGTGAGTGTAGACAGCTTGCTGCTGCCACTCTGCTAATCAGATGGGAGGAGGAGAGTAGGTAGGGGGCCCATGTTGGTAACTGGGGGGCCTTGCGTTGACTGGGTGACTGATTAATTAATAAAATTTAAATAAAGAAACTGCATAATAAATTAATCTGATTTGTCAGTTGTGTGAGTCAGGAGCTGGGCCCAAGCCCGTAGTTACGTGTTTTTATTTTAATTTTATATCCAACCACAGGAGCCTCAATGTTCTAAATTCAGCAGAGAGTATAATTTAGCCACAGGGGATCAATAGTTTATAAAAAATAACTGTGGATTAAGTTATCACAAGTACATATTGTTATCTGCCAAAATTAAGGAAACACCAACATAAATGGTCTTAAAAGGGTGTTGCAGAACAGCTTCAATGCGCCTTAGCATAAAATCTACAAGTGGACTTAAACCATGCCAGGAAAATGCACCCCATACGATAAAATGTTGTATCACTTGTTTACTCAAGTGTTTCCTTTATTTTGCCAGTTATCGGTATGCCTTCAGTCAGGAAGGCTGCCGTTTGGACAGCATGTGTGCCATATATATATATATATATAATCCATTGAAGAGTTTTATAATCTCTTAAACCAGGTGTACACTACATGACTTTCAAAATCCTAACGTCGCTAAACCACTATCTTTCCTGACATGTTTTTGTCTTGCTAACGTAGTGGTGCGCACACTAAACGATGTGGCACAGACAGGGGTCACACACTACAAGATTCTTCACTTGGTCTTGAGAATTCTCGATACCATGCTGTCTCAAGAAAACAATGATCTGATTAAATTTAACCTAGCTACAACGAGCTGTGGCAGAAAGCAGCCTCAAATGTTTTCAGTCAGATATTCACGCTTGCCATATAGAGTTGAAACATCTAGCCAAAATGTTTAATTGAATAACATTGTGAACTTCAGAGCTCTAACGATTTGACACTTTGGCTTTGATTAAAGGCATGTACAAACCCATACTACTGTAGTAGTAGTCATTGCTCCATTTCGAGTCCACACATTATGGGTGATGGGAAACAACGTAATCATCTCACTGGCTACTTCTCTGGCGAGCTCTCGTTGGCTATTGCTCATCACTGTTCTCAAAACATGTCGTGGAACATCTCACACTACAAGAGCATTGCAGATTTTGTGCCGATAAAATCAAACATAAAATATTGGGACCTCTGGGCCTGCTCAAATATGAGCTCGATATCCCTCAGATTGCGTCTCTGAACCGTTTACATTAAACGAGCGTTGGTGACGGCCGCGCGCCCGAGTAGGCAACGACATGGGGATTTTGTCTCCGATCTCAAAAACTTGTCTGGGAAAGCTAAAGTCGGGGCCAAAATCTTGTAGTGTACGCCCGGCTTTACCCTGGTAATTTGACTGTTAAACTCATGGGTACGCTAGCAATGAATGCTAGTCCTGATTTGAATGGGAACTACCATCTATGGATTATATTTCTATGGTTGGTTTCTGCTGTCGGTTTGCCTTTTGCAGATTTCAAAATACAATCGAGGGAAAAACGTACAGAAAGCAAATGCCTACTGCTGAAAAAAGAACACTAATCTGTCTGTAGAACCAATAGGAAAAAATGGCCCAACAACTCCCAATTTGTAGCTAACAGCTGCACTGTTTTTCAAAGTAGATCATCTTAAAATAGGCTATTGCCACAACGTCTTCATTAGTTGAGTCAGTGTGCCACTGGACATTTTATTTAGTAGCCTACTGTAGCCTATGACATACAGTGCATTCGAAAAGTATTCAGACCCCTTTACTTTTTCCACATTTTGTTACATTAAACCCTTATTCTAAAATTGATTAAGTTGTTTTTTGTCCCTCATCAGTCTACACACAACACCCCATAATGACAAAGCAAAAACAGGTTAAGACATTTTTGCAAATCTATTAAAAATAAAAAACTTAAATATGACATTTACATAAGTATTCAGACCCTTTACTCTGCACTTTGTTGAAGCACCTTTGGCAGCGATTACAGCCTTGAGTCTTCTTGGGTATGTCGCTACAAGCTTGGCATACCTGTATTTGGGGATAGGCATATTTGGTAAAAGACCAAGTCCATATGATGGCAAGAACAGTTTAAAGAAGCAAAGAGAAATGACAGTCCATCATTACTTTAAGACATGAAGGTCAGTCAATCCGGAACATTTCAATAACTTTGAACGTTTCTTCAAGTGCAGTCGCAAAAACCATCAAGCGCTATGATAAAACTGGCTCTCATGAGGACCGCCACATGAAAGGAAGACCCAGAGTTACCTCTGCTGCAGAGGATAAGTTCAATAGAGTTAACAGCACCTCCGATTGCAGCCCAAATAAATGCTTCACAGAGTTCAAGTAACAGACACATCTCAGCATCAACTGTTCAGAGGAGACTGCGTGAATCAGGCTTTCATGGTTGAGTTGCTGCAAAGAAACCACTACTAAAGGACACCAATAATTAGAGGAGACTTGCTTGTGCCAAGAAACACAAGCAATGGACATTAGACCGGTGAAAATCTGTCCTTTGGTCTGATGAGTCTAAATTTGCAATTTGTGGTTTAAAAGGCAGATTTTTTTCCCCCGGCCCTGTATGTACTTCTATGGTCTCTCTGTGTACCACTATGGACTCTCTCTATGCTATCCCCTAACACTTCCTTCCCAAAGGCCCTTATGATGTTTGAGCCTCATTGGTCCACTTCAAAGAGATGAAAAATAACTGATGCATTACCACCCTTTGTTCTTTTACTCCAGGTTTCTTCATGCAAAAGTAAAATACTGATTTGATGTCCTCGCCCCAATTATGTAGATTGTTTTTACATCATTGTGAATCACCATATGAAAGGCATGTTGGATATGAAATTCAAATCAAGCATTTTCATGCAAAGTGCCTCCCATCCTATTGACACTTCCCAATTGAATATATCTAATGTGTTACTACTATTGGTTTATTGGTTTATTCAGATCCCTATTAGCTTTCGAAGTAGCATCTATTCTTCCTGGTGTCCACAAAAAACACAAAACAGGACAAGGAACAAAACACTGATTCACTGAGAGACAAGGACAGTCACACCAACTTAAAATACAACAATTTACCAACAATACAACAACAACAAAATATATAATAAAAGTACAAATAATACAACAACAACAAAAAATTGTTAGTGTGTCTGTGTATGCATGTGTTTTTCCCCTCACAGTCCCTGTCATTCCATGAAATACTGTTTAATATTTGTTTTTAAAAGGTAATTTTGCTATTTGCCTGAGCAATTGGAGATGGAAGGGAGTTCCATGGCATCATGGCTCTGTAAAATACTGTGCTTTGCAGTGAATTCGTTTTGGACTTGGGGACTGTGAAGAAACCCCTGGTGGCATGTCTTGTGGGGTATGTATGGGTGTCTTAGCTGAATGTTATTTGATTATGCAATCTGTAATTTTCCTTACAGTAATACTTCTCATAACAATTAGAAGAGAAGCAGTTCCTCTCTTGTCAACCCTCAACCAGGAAAGACTGACATGCTTGTTGTTGATGTTAGTTCTGTATGTGCAGTTAAGGACGAGGTGTGCTGCTCTGTCTTGAGCCAGCTGCAGCTTTGCTAGGTCTTTCTTTGCTGCACTTGACCATATTACCGGACAGTAATCAAAATTAGGACAAAAACAGAGCCTTAACAACTAGTACAGTTGATTTGTGTAAAATACGCAGAACATCTTTTTATAACAGACATACCCCTCCCCATCTTCACAACAACTTTGTCAATATGACTTGACTATTACAATTGACCATTCAATGTTATATGATTCAGCAGTCCATCAACCAGGTGGTGTGTTTAAGTGTGTGTGTGCTACGGGGCTGACCCTACGTACTAGATATACATAATTTAAAAAATGGGAGACATACACTCAAACATCCTATTAGTAAGAAATACACTCAAACATATGTATGCATCATAAAACTGACAGTAATGTGTACTGTCAATTCATTTAAAGGTGCACTCTTATAATAAGTGACTTCTGTGTCAGGAAATGAAAACGATCTACACTCTGAGAATAATAAGGTTCTTGCTACTGGAGGCCTTGGAAGTAGGCTTCACTCAGGCAAACACCATCACCCACAAGAAGAATCTCTGGTCTCCTAGAAGGCACTTAGTCAAACAAGAAACACATTGGCATGTACACAGTACACACCACAGTTGTGTGTGTGGATGGAACACTGTATTTGAACCTCGTTTTCGGATCACTGGGTTTTTGCAAAAAGCCATTATGCTCACTAGTGTGCATTTAGCTGTCCGTGATTCAGCCAAAAGAGACGATCAGGTTAAGTATCATAGTAATATAATGTAATGACAGTTATTAAGTGAGAAACGGAATAAACTATTATTATGTACAAAAATGAGCCGCTGAAATAATTACATGTTCCTTAGTGTTTGAAAATGTTTTGATATTAATATTGTTCTTTGATCAGGAACTTTTATGCACCTATGAAAATCTACACCTATGAAATCTGTTAGATGTACATACTACTTTCCACACCTCTCCTATGGTGGCCTACATGTACCTCAACAGTCTTATGGACTCTGGTAATGTGTTGTGTATGGAGGCCACCCAATGTCTTTTAGCCTGAGGGTTGATTGACACACCAAAAGTCAGAGAAGAGCAACAATATTGACAGGAGAGATGAGAAGAAATCTTAAAGAATAGAAGCAGCAGTGAAAAGTTGAATTGATATTCAACAGGTGTGATGGTGGATGACAAAAGCAGGGAGAAAGGTATGTGTGTGTGTGTGTGTGTGTGCGTGCGTACATGTGAGAAAGAGATGGCTTAAAACCAATCTACATCAAAAACCTTTTTGGCAGCAGGTATGGGTCACAGTCACAAGTAGGGCTGTGGTGGTCATGAAATTTTGTCCGACGGTTCTTGTCATGCAAAAGACTGCCGGTCTCACGGTAATTTACGGCTAATTAACATAAACACGTTTAGCATCTCCAGGCCTACACACACAAGTCGCTGATGCACCTCTTTTCAACATCTACAGTGCCTTCAGAAAGTATTCAGACCCCTTGACTTTTTCCACATTTTGTTAGGTTACATCCTTATTTTCAAATTGATTAAATTGTTTCCCCCCCACACAGTATCCCATAATGACAAAGCAAAAACAGTTTAAAATGTTCTTCTCCCTTTACAAAGTACTTTGTTGAAGCATCTTTGGCAGTGATTACAGCCTCGAGTGTTCTTGGGTATGACGCTACAAGCTTGGCACACCTGTATTTGGGGAGTTTCTCCAATTCTTCTCTGAAGATTCTCTCAAGCTCTGTCAGTTTGGATGGGGAGCGTTGCTGCATCTATTTTCAGGTCTCTCCAGAGATGTTCGATCAGGTTCAAGTCCAGGCTCTGGCTGGGCCACTCAAGGACATTCAGAGACTTGTACTAAAGCCACTCCTGTGTTGTCTTGGCTGTGTGCTTAGGGTCGTTGTCCTGTTAGAAGGTGAACCTTTGCCCTAGTCTGGGGTACTGAGCATGTTTTCATCAAGGATCTCTCTGTACTTAGCTCCGTTCATCTTTGCCTCGATCCTGACTAGTCTCCCAGTCCCTGCCACTGAAAAACACCCCCACAGCATGATGCTACCACCATCATGCTTCACCGTAGGGATGGTGCCAGGTTTCCTCCAGACGTAACGCTTGGCATTCAGACCAAAGAGTTTCATCTTGGTTTCATCAGACCAGAGAATCTTGTTTCTCATTGTCTGAGAGTATAGGTGCCTTTTGGCAAACTCCAAGCGGGCTGTCATGTGCCTTTTACTGAGGAGTGGCTTCCGTCTGGCCACTCTACCATAAAGGCCTGATTGGTGGAGTGCTGCAGAGATGGTTGTCCTTCTGGAAGGTTCTCCATCTCCAGAGGAACAATAGAGCTCTTTCAGAGTGACCATAGGGTTCTTGGTCACCTCCCTGACCAAGGCCCTTCTCCCCTGATTGCTCGAGAGCATCCTGTCGGGCTGTATCACCGCCTGGTACGGCAACTACTCCACCCACAACCGTAAGGCTCTCCAGAGGGTAGTGAGGTCTGCACAACGCATCACCAGGGGTAAACTACCTGCCCTCCAGGACACCTACACCAGCCGATGTCACAGGAAGGCCAAAAAGATCAAGGACAACAACCACCCGAGCCACTACCTGTTCACCCCGCTATCATCCAGAAGGCGAGGTCAGTACAGGTGCATCAAAGCTGGGACCGAGAGACTGAAAAACAGCTTCTATCTCAAGGCCATCAGACTGTTAAACAACCATCACTAACATTGAGTGGCTGCTGCCAACATACTGATTCAAATCTCTAGCCACTTTAAATAATTGAGAATTGGATGTAACAAATGTATCACTAGCCACTTTAAACAATGCTTTATATAATGTTTACATATCCTACATTACTCATCTCATATGTATATACTGTACTCTTTACCATCTACTGCATCTTGCCTATGCCGTTCGGACATCGCTCATCCATATACTTATATGAACATACTCGTATTCATTCCTTTACACTTGTGTGTATAAGGTAGTTGTGAAATTGTTAGATTACTTGTTAGATACTACTGCATGGACGGAACTAGAAGCACAAGCATTTCGCTATACTCGCATTAACATCTGCTAACCATGTGTATGTGACAAATACAATTTGATTTGATTTGGCCGGGCGGCCAGCTCTAGGAAGAGTTTTGTTGGTTCCAAACTTCTTTCATTTAAGAATGATGGAGTCCACTGTGCTGATCTGGAGTCCACTGATCTTCAATGCTGCAGAATTGTTTTTTTTTGTACCCTTCCCCAGATCTGTGCGTAAACATAATCCTGTCTCGGCGCTCTACTGACAATTCCTTCGAGCTCACGGCTTGTTTTGTTTTTATATAAAGGTCCCATCAACTGTGGGACCTTATATAGACAGCTGTGTGTCTCATAAAATTTTAGAATAAGGCTGTATGTAATGTAACAACATGGAAAAAGTAAATGGGTCTGAAAACTTCCCGAAGGCACTGTAGTTGGTAATAATGACATCAAGGCTATGAAAGCAAAACTGTCTCTGTTTCAGCATGATGTACAGGGCATTTGGAAAGGAGATTTTACTGTCTGTGAAACCCAGATGAGGTGTCCATTGAACTCTCAGACTGATTCAACAGTGCTTTAGATGACAGAAGTTGTGGGGATTCAACCACAGCGGAACTCAAATATCAAAGCATCTAAATACAGGCGAGGCAGAAGGGAGGGGGAGAGAGAGAAAGAGATCTTTTGGAAATTAAGACATTTTGGTTATAATTTAAAGATATTCCTGAGAAGGAAAATCTGATTTACAACAAATTAATGCATTTTCCTAGTCAAGTATGCAGCCCTTTTTTTATTAACAGAAATTACTCACATAATCAGTTTTCATTATGGTGATGAGGAGATGGGCTTACTTTCCAGTAAGCCTGAAAGTTCAACACTAACATTACATAGTTGCCATGAAACTCCCATTTTCAGTTTAAGGCACAACAAAGCTTTTTTGAGATTAAAGTCCTCATATAGGTCAGAAATGTCTGTTCCATTCTGTAAACCTTTCAACAATATTACAGAGAGCATTGCCAATGACTAGCATTCAGAGGATATCACTTTTACTTTGTCTTCTTGCTTTTTGACTTTTTGTTCTTCCCTCCAGCTTTGGATGCCTCATCCTGCAAAACAATAAAAGAACATTGAATAAAGCTGGAAAACATGCAGTAATTATCCTCAACCAGTTGTTGTTTACCTTATAATCAGTGTATTAGATGTAAACGCCTTCAGTGTAGCTGCATAGCAAATGACTACCAATGTTTCACCTTACTACGCATATTCTCTGATCTGTATCAGGAGATGAGATGTGACCACCATGTTGCATTCATTATTCCACAAGACCACATTGGCCAGACAACTCACTGAACAGGGGAGAGCTCGGTTTGTTGTTTTGGAAAGTTTTGAAAGTCTGAATAAGTGTTCTATTGGAAAAGTGTCACAGCCGGGCGTGACCGGGAGCCATGAGGCGGTGTACAATTGGACCAGCATCGTCCGGGTTAGGGGAGGGTTTGGCCGGATGGGATTTTCTTATCTCATCATGCTCTAGCAACTCCTTGTGGCGAGCCGGCGCCTGCTAACTGAATTTGGTCGTTAGTTGGACGGTGTTTCCTCTGACATATTGGTTCGGCTGGCTTCCGGGTTAAGCGAGCAGTGTGTCATGAAGCAGTGTGGCGTTTCGGAGGACGCATGGCTTTCGACCGTTGCAATTCTTTTTGCAAATTTATAAAAAATAAAAACAGAAATATCTTATTTACATAAGTATTCAGACCCTTTGCTATGAGACTCGAAATTGAGCTCAGGAGCATCCTGTTTCCAGTTTATTCTTGACATGTTTCCACAACATGATTGGAATCCACCTGTGGTAAATTCTATTGATGGGACATGATTTGGAAAGGCACACACCTGTCTAAGTTCCCACAGTTGACAGTGCACGTCAGAGCAAAAACCAAGCAACGAGGTCGAAGGAATTGTCCGCAGAGCACTTTGACAGGATTGTTATCGAGGCACATATATGGGGAAGGGTACCAAATAATTACATTTTTGGAGCATTTAAGATCCACAAGAACACAGTGGCCTCCATCATTCTTAAATATAAGAAGTTTGGAACCACCAACACTCTTCCTAGAACTGGCCTCCCAGCCAAACTAAGCAATCGGGGGAGAAGGGCCTTGGTCAGGGAGGTGACCAAGAACCCGGTGACCAAGAACCTTTCAGAAGGACAACCATCTCTGAAGCACTCTGCCAATCAGGCCTTTATGGTAGACTGGCCAGACAGAAGCTACTCCTCAGTAAAAAGGCACATGACAGCCCGCTTGGAGTTTGCCAAAAGGCACCTAAAGGACTCTCAGACAGTGAGAAACAAGATTCTCCGGTCTGATGAAACCAAGATTGAACTCTTTGGCCAGAATGCCAAGTGTCACGTCTGGACGAAACTTGTCACCATCCCTACGGTGAAGCATGGTGGTGGCAGCATCATGCTGTGGGGATGTTTTTCAGCGACAGGGACTGGGAGACTAGTCAGGATCGAGACAAAGATGAACGGAGCTAAGTACAGAGAGATCCTTGATGAAAGGCCAGCATCCCGGAGTCGCCTCTTCACTGTTGACGTTGAGACTGATGTTTTGCAGTTAAACATCATTCAGTTTAACTGAATCCGCTCTGACCTTGTACCACTTTCCACAAATAAATAACATTTGTTTCAGATGAGTAGAGGGGAAAGTTTCCATTAGACTTTCAGATTAGATTCTATGTATATGCCTGCTTATGTCAAAAGCTTCCAACAATGAGGAACGCAAAAACAATTCCCCATCAAGCTTGATATTACAAACAAACATTTCAACTTAAATATAGATGTAAGATACATTTTTCACACAGTATTCATTTTGAATTACATCCAAGGTTTTGTTCAACATTCAGACTAAAGTCACTAAATGTATATACTTTAGTGTGGACTTGTGCCTAACTTGGACACATTGCTAATAAGGAGAGAGGGTCTCACCGCAGAGGATGTGTATCCCTCTTGGACCAGGATGTTTCTGGCAGAGTTGTTGATGTGTTTGAAACGGTCTGGACCCAGCAGAATCCCTCCATACCAGCGAGACACAACCACCAGCACATTCCGCACATCCAGGATCTGAGGTAAAACAACAGAGTGGTGTTGGCACAGAGGGAATGACAGTGGCACATAATAGATGTGGTAGCTGCTGTATGTGTGGATGTTGATGATCGTGTGTGCTTGTGCTCTGTTAGGACAATACAGGTTTGGCATAGACCCAAAGAGGACTGCAAAAAATCCCATCATCACATGACAGATATGAACCACAAATAATGGCTGTTTGGGGAATGATTAGAAAACCGATGTTAGGCAATAAAGACAGGCATACAGACATGTTTTCCTCTCTCAAGATAAAGACATCAGCATACAGAAAAAATCGTTGTGCATGGATTGCTCCCACAGCAAAATTTAGATAACAGACGTAATAGCTGGCATCATCTTCCCTTAACAGATGATTTATGTCAACAAGTGGGCTTTGAGATTTGGATGAGCAACATTCTGGTCACCGGTCCATGTACCCAAGCACCTCCTCATGTGTCATTTCAAAGAGGATGTGATGATTAGCAAGACGATTGAAAGACCCCCTGAACACCCCCTGGAAGCCTGGTTTCAGCTTTGCAGCTGACACAGGATGCATCGTAAAGAATAAGCCTTTATCCAGGAGAATATCTGCCTCAGTCCCTCCGCTGTCAATCAACAGCCCTCTATGCAGCAGGGGAGAATTCGACTATGGGAGACAACGCCAATGCCATCTGTCTATTTACTGTAATAATAAACATCTCCCTTTATTCTCCGCTCCACACTTCCCATTCGTACTGCCAAAATGAGTAAATGCTAAATTCAAAACCAGAAAACGAAGGGTCTGATAGGAAAAAATATGAGAGAAAAACAGATTAAAAATCAGCCTTCAAAGTAAATTGCCTGTCAGTGTTGAGAGGTTCAAGTAGAACATTAATCAGAATCTTACCCAAAAGCACCTGGGTGGTAGTGGTGGGGGGTGAGCATTAGACTGACGGCACTTCTCTTCACTTGTTAGGTCAGATTCAGTGATAATGGAAGGAGGATGACATACAGTCAGGTCCAAAATTATTGGCACCCTTGAGAAAGATGAGCGAAAAAAAGACTATAAAATAATTAAAATACTGAGCTATATTGTATGCTCAATAAATTGGGGAAATTATATTTTTTATACTAATAAAATTGCTCAAAGAAATAGATTTAGTTTAACAAGTAAAAATTATTGACACCCCGTTTTTCAATACCTTTTAATAGCTTTCTAAAATGTTTTATGAGTTGGAGAACATATTGGGGAGGATCTTAGACCATTCCCACATACAGAATCTTTCCATATCCTTGATATCCTTCGTCTGCGGTTAAGGACTGTCCTCTTAAATTCAAACCACAGGTTTTCAATGGGGTTCAAGTCCGAAGACTGAGATGGCCATTGCAAAATGTAAATTATAAATTGGGTGGTTCAAGCCCTGAATGCTACAGTGGGGCAAAAAAGTATTTAGTCAGCCACCAATTGTGCAAGTTCTCTCACTTAAAAAGATGAGAGAGGCCTGTAATTTTCATCATAGGTACACATCAACTATGACAGACGAAATGAGAAAAAGAAATCCAGAAAATCACATTGTAGGATTTTTAATTTATTTATTTGCAAATTATGGTGGAAAATAAGTATTTGGTCAATAACAAAAGTTTATCTCAATACTTTGTTATATACCCTTTGTTGGCAATGACAGAGGTCAAACGTTTTCTGTAAGTCTTCACAAGGTTTTCACACACTGTTGCTGGTATTTTGGCCCATTCCTCCATGCAGATCTCCTCTAGAGCAGTGATGTTTTGGGGCTGTCGCTGGGCAACACGGACTTTCAACTTCCTCCAAAGATTTTCTATGGGGTTGAGATCTGGAGACTGGCTAGGCCACTCCAGGACCTTGAAATGCTTCTTACGAAGCCACTCCTTCGTTGCCGGGCGGTGTGTTTGGGATCATTGTCATGCTGAAAGACCCAGCCACGTTTCATCTTCAATGCCCTTGCTGATGGAAGGAGGTTTTCACTCAAAATCTCACGATACATGGCCTCATTCATTCTTTCCTTTACACGGATCAGTCGTCCTGGTCCCTTTGCAGAAAAACAGCCCCAAAGCATGATGTTTCCACCCCCATGCTTCACAGTAGGTATGGTGTTCTTTGGATGCAACTCAGCATTCTTTGTCCTCCAAACACGACGAGTTGAGTTTTTACCAAAAAGTTCTATTTTGGTTTCATCTGACCATATGACATTCTCCCAATCCTCATCTGGATCATCCAAATGCTCTCTAGCAAACTTCAGACGGGCCTGAACATGTACTTGCTTAAGCAGGGGGACACGTCTGGCACTGCAGGATTTGAGTCCCTGGCGGCGTAGTGTGTTACTGATGGTAGGCTTTGTTACTTTGGTCCCAGCTCTCTGCAGGTCATTCACTAGGTCCCCGTGTGGTTCTGGGATTTTTGCTCACCGTTCTTGTGATCATTTTGACCCCACGGGGTGAGATCTTGCGTGGAGCCCCAGATCGAGGAAGATTATCAGTGGTCTTGTATGTCTTCCATTTCCTAATAATTGCTCCCACAGTTGATTTCTTCAAACCAAGCTGCTTACCTATTGCAGATTCAGTCTTCCCAACCTGGTGCAGGTCTACAATTTTGTTTCTGGTGTCCTTTGACAGCTCTTTGGTCTTGGCCATAGTGGAGTTTGGAGTGTGACTGTTTGAGGTTGTGGACAGGTGTCTTTTATACTAATAACAAGTTCAAACAGGTGCCATTAATACAGGTAATGAGTGGAGGACAGAGGAGCCTCTTAAAGAAGAAGTTACAGGTCTGTGAGAGCCAGAAATCTTGCTTGTTTGTATGTGACCAAATACTTATTTTCCACCATAATTTGCAAATAAATTCATTAAAAATCCTACAATGTGATTTTCTGGATTTTTTTTCCTCATTTTGTCTGTCATAGTTGAAGTGTACCTATGATGAAAATTACAGGCCTCTCTCATCTTTTTAAGTGAGAGAACTTGCACAATTGGTGGCTGACTAAATACTGTATTTAAGCAATAAGGCACGAGGAGGTGTGGTATATGGCCAATATACCACGGCTAAGGGCTGTTCTTACGCAAAACGTAACACGGAGTGCCTTGATACAGTTCTTAGCCGTGGTATATTGGCCATATACTTCAAACCCACAAGGTGTCTTATTGCTACTATAAACTGGTTACCAATGTAATTAGAGCAATGAAAATTTATATTTTGTCATACCCGTAATATATACGGTCTGATATACCACGGCTGTCAGCCAATCAGCGGCGATTGAAACACCCAGTTTATAATGCTTAATTAACCATTTCTTTGTGGATTTTGATTTGTGCTTGGGGTTATTGTCTTGCTGGAAGATCCACTTGCGGCCAAGTGTCAGCCTCTTGGCTAAAATGTCCTGGTACTTGGTAAAGTTCATGATGCCGTTGACCTTAACAAGGGCCACAGGACCAGGGTATGCAAAATAGCCCTAGTACATCAAAGATCCGCCACCATATTTTACAGTAGGTATGAGGTACTTTTATGTATACTTCCGTTTTTCGACACCAAACCCACCACTGGTGTTTGTGGCCAAAGAGCTCATGTCATCTGACCCTAGCACCGCCTGGAGTTTGATAAACGGCATTGGCACTTGGATTGGAACATGTGCTATGGTCATAAATCAGTCTCCATTGAACAGACTCAGTGCAACCTATAATTCAAAATCAGATTGTCCAGAGCATAGATAGAGCAACGTCCTGTGGGGTTCAGGCTGAACCCGTTCAGCTCAGTACAAATTCCTCTCAAGATATCTTATCCTACTCAGACACAGTCCATTGCTATTGTTTTTGAAAAGGGGCTACCATCAAAGGCAGATTCATCTGAGAAACGTGTAAACAAGACTCTGGACTCCAGCAGAGAAATCCAATGAGATATTTCACTGTGGTGCACTCCCACCGTCATAGTCTGACATTTGGCATTCTTGCCAGCTGATGTTGTGGATGCTGTGGGTGAATACGAATGCATGAAAACGATTTGATTGTTAGAGCCTCAGTCTGTACCCACTAATATTGACTGGGACAGGAATGAATGCTTGCTTGCTTGAATTAGGGATAGGCACGAGTACTCGAATGGACATCAAAGCTCAATCTTTAACAAGAGATAATAAAAATTAAAAAATGTAATACTATAAAACTATTTGGTGGAACGTGCTTTGTGGCTGCCCGAACGGGCAAGTTAAAAAAATTATTGAAGTCAATGTTAATTTGCTTTGACTCTAGTGTTCCATTTGTACATGTGCATTTGCAGGTCACAATAAAAATGAAACCAACTTCAAGCCAAGCATCACACCATTCTTCTCCCTAAATTCCCTTTCCCCTCCATGTCTCATTCACTCAATTGCATTCCGACCACAACAAGCTCCCGGTAGGCCTACAAAAATAAATGGCTATAAAAAAGTATGTAACTGATGACATACACAAGCTACATTCCTTACCAAATGACAAAAGTTTTATCACAAATTCAAAATGGACTGAAGGAAGTAGGAAATTATGTTCCAACAACAAGCTGCAGTTTTGGAATAATTGCTTCCCGTCTATCTTCCGCTTAAGCTACTTTGAAAACTGCTAGTGCCATTTAGAACTGGTTAGCCTAGGCTTTAACCCCCCTGAACATAGACAAGTTCCATCAGAATCATTAAGTATAGGCCTACTCAGCAAACAGATGTCATGGCTGTAATTCATCAACTTGCAGTGTTCAATGTAGAATTGTTAATCCATTTGGAAAATTCCCAAGGACAGGCAGAATAAACAAAATCTAACGTCTGTATATCAAAAATAAAACCTTTGTTTTAAAGACTGTAAAAATGAGTCTCTTCTTGCCACTCGGCATTAAATAACTCCCTAGAGTCGATTGATTCACCGGCAGAGCTAGAGTGGTGTTTGTCAGACCATGACACATCCCGAAAATTGGTCTTCTCATGAAAACGTCTGTAGCGTCCGTACGGTTTGACATACAAACTATTATAGAAAGAAGAGACTCTCACAATGGTGTTCTCTGTTTTACTCTATGACCCCCACAAGTGTCACGGAACTTGTCTGAAGGTAACCTGTACCATGTAAAAAAAATCTGAATGGAACTACTGTATGAAGGTAGTTGTGCCTACCCCAAAATTGGGTACATACACATACTAACATACAGTGCATTCGGAAAGACCCCTTAACTTTTTACACATTTTATTACGTTACAGCCTTATTCTAAAATTAATTAAATAATGTTACCCCCTCATCAATCTACACACAAAACCCCATAATGACAAAGTGAAAACAGTTCATTCTTTTGCAAATTCATAAAAAATAAAACAGAAACACCTCATTTACAAAAGTATTCAGACCCTTTGCTATGAGGCTCGAAAATGAGCTCAGGTGCATCCTGTTTCCATTGATCATCCTTGAGATGCTTCTACAACTTGATTGGAGCACCTGTGGTAAATTCAATTGATTGGACATGATTTAGAAAAGGCACACACCTCTCTATATGAGCAAAAACCAAGCCATGAGGTCGAAGGAATTGTCTGTAGAGCTCTGAGACAGGATTGTGTAGAGGCACAGATCTGGGGAAAGGTACCAAATAAATTCTGCAGCATTGAAGGTCCCCAAGAACACCACCAAGACTCTTCCTAGAGCTGGCCGCCCGACCAAACTGAGCAATTGCGGGAGAAGGGCCTTGGTCAGGGAGGTGACCAAGAATCCGATGTTCACTCTGAAAGAGCTCCAGAGTTTCTCTGTGGAGATGGGAGAACCTTCCAGAAGGACAACCATCTCTGCAGCACTCTACCAAGCAGGCCTGTATGGTAGACTGGCCAGACAGAAGCCACTCCTCAGGGATGTTTTTCAGAGGCAGAGACTGGGAAACTAGTCAGAATCAAGGGAAAGATGAACAGAGCAAAGTGCAGAGTGATCCTTGATGAAAACCTGCTCCAGAGTGCTCAGGACCTCCAACTGGGGGGAAGGTTCACCTTCCAACAGGACAACGACCCTAAGCACACAAGCCAAGACGATGCAGGAGTGGCTTTGTATTTTTTTTTATAAATTTGCCTAAAGTTCTAAAAACCATTTTTTCTTTGTCATTATGGGGTATTGTGTGTAGATTGATGAGGGGGAAAAACAATTTAATCCATTTTAGAATAAGGCTGTAACGCAACAAAATTTTGAAAAAGTCAAAGGGTCTGAATACTTTCCGAATGCACTGTATTTCCTGGGCTTTCTTATATCTCCTAGATATAAGACAAACACTTCAAAACCTTGTTTCTTCTGATTTTGACTGTCTTTTTTTGCCAATTATTAATGTTATTCAATGCGTTTCTCTGGGCTTTAGTAGTCAAGGCCAAATTCTATATTTTATCAAATAATTTTTTTCCATTTAAAAAAATCATACCTAAAGGGGTCCTAAATTTCTAAATCAAATAGCTAAATGATCCAAAGTATGACCATCTTAAAACAATTTCATATGACTAGTGTACTTGTACATCAAGCTGCCTACGCTACAGAAACAGGACATAGGCTCCTGCCAAGGCTTGTGCATGGCTACGTACTTATCGAAGTGAATCTTAAATAGGATATATTGTACATTACCCTGGACTTAACATTATATTAAAGTTATAAACAGTAGAGGGTCAATGGACCTCAAAACCACAGAGGGTTGGTTTGAAAACGTAAAATGGGTCCTTGAGGCATAAGACAACCATGTGAATACTGAATGAAGCACTAGAGGGAACGGAGCAAAGTGGACAGAGAGCAAAGTACCTGTAGTAAGTGAAGCAATCGTCCTCCCGCTGCGGTCTCTCCATCATCCTCACAGTCCTGCAGGAAACTCTGCTTTTCTTCACAGTATATCCTACATTAGAGAGAATAAAGGTTGTAGTTGGTTGAGACTTTTAGTTTGAGAATGTACGTAAACTGCATTTCTCCTCGAAAGAAACTTTTCAATGTCAGCGTCTCCTGTTAGGTTAATGACCACCCAGAAAGCATATCAAGCATCTCATAAAGGCTCAATGTAACTCATTAAACCTAGCAGAGCTCCGTTCTGCCTACTTACAGCGCACACATGGTCAAATAACAATTGATCAACTGTGTGATTAGAGAGATATACACCCACTGTGAATATTACAACCTGTTATGTATATTCAAAACTGGATGCTCTACCTGTATGCATAAATATTGTGAGTGGCGCTTGCAATCTTCTTGTTTTCATACAGCTTGTCAAGAACCATTCTAACCTGAAACACAAAAACATATCTGTTTGAATTGCCTCCTTTCCTCTAATCATACTCTCAACATTAGAAGTATGATGGGTACGTCTATCCCAAAAGTACAACTTCTGCAGTAAAGACCGAAAGGTACCCGACTCTCATCTGAGAACTCCTGTGTGGTGCATAAAGATGAGGGTAATCATTGATTCCTCTTCAAACAGATGGCATATCCAACATAAAGACTAAGATAAAACCCCAAACAGGTTCGGTTGACTCCTACTCATGACAATATATTAGGTCACTTTATTTCAAAAGATAGTATAAACAGTTTTCTTATGAAAATAGCCTACTTGTATATTGGGTGGGTAATCGTAATACTGATAATGTACAGCATGTAA
Source organism: Brachymystax lenok tsinlingensis (assembly GCA_030435695.1). NCBI lineage: Eukaryota > Metazoa > Chordata > Actinopteri > Salmoniformes > Salmonidae > Brachymystax > Brachymystax lenok. Next base: position 24,019,541 of record CM059790.1, on the reverse strand, counting down.
AAACAGAACCATACAGTTCTGTAATAGTTAACTGTTAATGCTTATGGTACAATGTGCACTGTAATTACATCTACACAGTTCATGTACTCTCCAGGAAATTACATAATTATCACTGTCTATGATGGCAGGTGAGATATGTTTAAAGCAGCTCTTTCCGTTTTTATCCTGAGAACATTTAGCAGCAGGAGCACAGCCTGAGGATGTTTAGTTTTACATATTGGAAGCACATTAGCATTGAAACTACATCCTCTCCACATGAGCTTTAACTCGCAGCTTCTTCTTTCTCCCAACAGGGTAGCATTGTCTAGAACGATTTTTAAGATTTTAAGGCTTGTGATTTACTTCCCTAACTTGTTCTGTGATGGATGTGAGAATATGAATGTTTTATAGTCAGAGAGAGGTGGGAGACAGGATAGGGCCTACATAGTACCTGTCTCGGTGTTACCACAGGGGCTAAGTGTGGTTGGAAGGTGCTGCGTCTTTCTGTTATCGTCTCCCCCAGTTTTATAGGAGGTAGTTCCTCATCTACAAAGAGTTATAAACACAAAAATAAAAGGCACAAGTAAGAACCAATTAACACTGGATTAACACGGGGCAGCAAGCACAATTCAGTTTTTAGACATAATGTAAACTGTTCCTTCCTTTCAGATACGAGTATAATTAAGGCTTAGAAATTACACTTGTTTTTTTATTCTTTCTCTATTCAAGAATGTGCAGTCAGTGCCATACCACTTGAGTGATTTTCGAAGAGGTGTGCATTCTCTGTGTTCAGCTTCAGAGTGCGGTAATCAGGCATTTCTACATCATCCGCCACTTCCTCCTCCTCTGTTGCCATATTTCTCACCTCTGTTTGCTCCACTGTGAGAGAAGTAGAAAGATGGACAGGCTGTGAAATGAATTCAATGTGTATTTGTGATTGTGTATCTTTGTGTCTCATGATGCGTTTGAGTGACTTTGAGGTCCTTTCTGCCTTGACTATATGCCTAATTTACATGGACACCTACCACGCAGGTCCCATCTTCAGATAATTATATTGCATGACTGTAAAATTAACAAAATGTTCTAACAAGACAGATAAAGCCAATTAAGAGGGATAATTACAGGTGTACTAAAAATTACAGGTGTACTATACTAAAAAGTACATACAGTGCCTTCAGAAAGAAACTCCCTAGCCCATACCGATGACAAGCATACCCATAACATGATGCAGCCACCACCATGCTTGAAAATATGAAAAGTGGTACTCAGTGATGTGTTGTATTTGCCCCAAACATAACACTTAGTATTCAGTACAAAAAGTGTATTACTTTGCCAAATTTTTGGCAATATTATTTTTGTGCCTTACTGCAAACAGGTTTTGAAAGCTTCCTTCCTTTCACTTTGTCATTTATGTTAGTATTGTGGAGCAACTACAATGTTGTTGATCCATCCTCAGTTTTCTCCTATCACAGCCATTAAACTGTAACGGTTTTAAAATCACCATTGGCCTGATGGTGAAATCCCTGAGCGGTTTCCTTCCTCTCCGGCAACTGAGTTAGGAAGGGCGCCTGTCTCTTTGTAGTGACTGGGTGTATTAATACACCATCTAAGGTGTAATTAATAACTGCACCATGCTCAAATGGATATTCAACATTATTATATATATTTTTACCTATCTATCAATACATGCCCTTCTTCGCGAACCATTGGAAAACCTCCCTGGTCTTTGTGGTTGAATCTGTGTTTTAAATTCACTTCTCAACTGAGGGACCTTACAGATAATTGTATATGTGTGGAGTATAGACTGGATAGTCGTTTAAAAATCATGTTAAACACTATTTTTGCACAAAGAGTGAGTTCAGGCAACTTATGTGAATTGTTAAGCAAATATTTACTCCTGAACTTATTTACTCAAGACATTTTAGCTTTAAATTTTTTATTCATTTGTAAACATTTCTAAAAACATAATTCCACTTTGACATTATGGGGTATTGTGTGTAGATCAGTGACAGAAAATCTCAATTTAATCCATTTTAAATTCAGTTTGTAACACAACAAAATGTGGAAAAAGTTCAGTGTTGTTAATACTTTATTGAAGGCACTGTACAACTACTATATTACAATTAAATATACAATTTATAACTAAATTATGCCGTTGAGCTTTATGGTGCTATAATGATTATGGAGTCCATGTACATCTACAGTGGGGTCGGGAAATGAATGACACCCTTGATAAAGATAAACAAAAAGGACTATAACATTAATAATTCAAATACTGAGCTATACTGTATGCTCAACAAATTGGGGAAATTATATTTTTTTTATACCAATACAATTGCTCCGAGAAAGAGATTTTGTTTTACAAGCAATATCTTTTTTTCTCAAAAAGGTAGGGGTCAAAAGTATTGACACCCCTGTTTTAAATACCTTACATTGCGAGGAAAATGGCACTGATCCTTTTTCTAAAATGTTTAATGAGTTGGATAACACATTGGGAGGGATCTTAGACCATTCAATCCATACAAAATCCTTCCAGATCCTTGATATTCCGCATCTGCGGTTATGGACTGCCCTCTTCAATTCAAACCACAGGTTTTCAATGGGTTTCACATGCTTTCTAGACAACAGATGTAGACTAACGAATGGTTACTTACGGGTCCTTTTCCAACAATGCAGAGATAAAGATAAACATTTAAAAAATTGAAATAGTGACACGAGGAACAAATACACCGTGAATAATGAACAAAAACAACGAGTAGAAAATAACATGGTACTGGTACTCCCAGTATATAGCCAAGTCGATGTGCAGGGGTACGAGTTATTGAGGTAGTTATGTACTGTACATATAGGTAGGGGTAAAGTGACTAGATAGGATTGACAGTAGCAGCAGCGTATGTGGGGAGTGTGAAAGTGTGTGTAGGTTGGGGTGTCAGTGTAAGTATGTGTGAGTGTGCGGTCGGATCCCAAGCAGTTGCAATACCAAACAGTGATGCAGCCAGTCAAGATGCTCTCAATGGTGCAGCTGTATAACTTTGAGGATCATTCATGTAGAAAATATTTAATATTAAGAAAAACCCTGGAATGAGTAGGTGTGTCCAAACTTTTGACTAGTACTGTATATATTATTTTACACATATTTAACCCCTTTTTTGGGTAGGCACAAAACTACATTCATACTTCCATTCATGTTTTAAAACGGTACTGGTTACTTTCAGATTAGTCCCCTGAAACTTGTGGGTGTCATAGAGCAAAACGGAGAACATGACTGTTCGGATGCTACAGACGTTTTCGTGAGAAGACAGATTTTCAGGTTGTTTCATGGTCTGACAAACACAGCTCTAGCTCTGCCACCTTTCACCGCAGATGTGAAAGTGCGACATTGGCGGAGTCGGTGGATTGAGACGCATCCAATGCAAAAACATTGATATCTCTAGCTTAAATTGATGGATTTTTATGGGGATTTTTAAAATTGTTACTTAGATCGATGCACCGGTGTGTTAATCGACTCTAGGGGTTGTTAAAAATACTATAGTTATGTTTCACATTGGATTTATTAACTACAAAAATGTAAGATGTGTTTTTAATTCTAGTGCTGCTCTGCACACACAAGCTTTGTAAATGTTTGCTCTGGTCTAACGTTAAACCAACTCGGAAGTTCAAAGACACTCAAAGTTCCTCCATAGAAGCCGCTCCTCTGTAGGTATAAATCTGTGGGCCTAATTCAGTTGCCATAACAAGATTACCAGCGCTTCAAGGCAAGCATCCTCAATCCTCTCTCCTCACCCTCAAAATATCTGTTGTGTCTTGAGCCCTACAATGTGACTGGCAGCACAGTATGTGTTTGTCTTTCATCATGATTTAAACCGGGCTGCTACGACAGAATACAACTTTCCTATACAGATTAAATCACTTTCCCTCTCCACAGCAAGCTGCTCTATCCGCACTGATTGGTGAAGTAATTTAATGTTGAGCTAAATGCAAAAATATATATATATTTCAGAGGTTTAAAAAGGAATGATGTAAACCTGTACTTTTTGGTACAGGTTTCCTGTAGTCCACGATCAGCTCCTTTGCTTTACTGACGTTGAGGGAAAGGTTGTTGTCGTGACACTACACTGACAGGTCTATAGGAGGTCAGAGATGAACAATTTAACAATTTCTTGGTGGATTTTGATTTGTGCTTGGGGTTATTGTCTTGCTGAAAGATCCACTTGCAACCAAAAATAGGGAAATTATATTATTTTATACTAATATAATTGCTCAGAGAAAGAGTTTAACAAGTAATAATATTTCTCAAAGGTAGGGGTCAAAATGATTGACAGCCCTGTTTTCAATACCTTTGAATACCTCACCTTGCGAGGATAATGGCACTGAGTTTTAGGAGTTGGTGAACACATTGGGAGGGATCTTAGACCATTCCTCCATACAGAATCCTTCCAGGTCCTTGATATCCTTAGTCTGCGTTTACGGATTGCCCTCTTCAATTCATACCACAGGTTTTCAATGGATTTCAAGTCCGGAGACCGAGATGGCCAAAGCAAAATGTTGATTTTGTGGTCAATTAACCATTTCTTTGTGGATTATTATGTGTTTGTGGTTATTGTCTTAATGGAAGATCCACAAGTTTCAGCCCCTGGCAGAGGCAACCAGGTTTTTTGCTAAAATGACCTGGTACTAGGTAAAGTTCATGATGCCATTGAACTTAACAAGGGCCCCACCACTGGTGTGCGTGGCCAAAGAGCTCTATTTTCATGTCATCTGACCAAAGCACCAGTTCCAATTTGAGTGCCAATGCCGTTTAGCAAACTCCAGACATTTACATTTGTTGGATGAAATTAAAATGTAGCTTTTTGGCCACACACACCAGTGGTGGGATTGGCATTGAAATGAGAATGCATGAACAGAAATGAACCCCATATCTACTGTAAAATATGGTGGTGGACACAACGTAGCTCAGTATTTGAAATATTTATTTTAAGCAGTCATTTTTTGCTAATCTTTATCAAGGGTGTCAATACTTTCAGACCCCACTATATACACCTTTTCATCAAATAATCCCAAATCACTTCTCTGACAGTTTTTAATCTAGATAACGATGCTTCCACAAGTAAAATTATTGCATTTAGAGTAGTAGGAGTTCATTAAAAAAGGGGAAAACACTGCAATGAGAATACGTTTAAATGAAGGTTCAGAGGGCATTAACACCAACCATTTCCCAAATCAATTGCTCATTATGGAAGAGGACACAAGCTGCAATTTGAACACAAAATACAATTTTCAACTTGCCTTTTATACTTTTATGAATGTGCTCCAAACTGAATGACTTCCTCTAAAGCAAGGATGCTCTGTGACCTATACCCAGCATCTCATTTTCACAGCATACATTCTCTGCTTTCCCCCATTTCAGTTGATCATAACAACTGTACAGAGAGAAAGAACATAATTACAATGATAGGACTGCATCCATATTGATGGATTCCATAGTCATTAATTGAAATATTACTAAATTAAAGCACTGTGCTTTAGAAAACAGTGAAGAGTTAGAATAATAATATGGTATCCTGTTTTTCTTGGTGTTCAAAAAGGGGAATAAAATGCATTAAGACTCATCCATTCATTAAAAACCATTTTCAAAAACACTAAAACAAACAACCAAATGTACTTCTCTTTCCTCTGTCTCTTTTAAAAAATATTTGACAAAGGTTTCGTCACAGGCTCACAGAACTGAAAGCCATTACTCAGATACTGATCTTCATTCAGTTGAATTACAGAAACAGGAAAGAGGGATTTTCATATACCACCCACCAAGTCGTGTTCATCTTATCACAATGATGCATGGGAGCACATCAAAAACCTGAATGAAAGACCCCAAGAATTCTGACTGTCATCTCCAAGAAAGGAAAGAGATCGAAATCAAGCTTTCTCAATAGTTTTTCTGTCTGAGCTCATGGGCATTGATATCTACCTTTATGAGGAAGGCAATGGGTGCACACTTTTATAATTGGATTTCTGGAGTTGGAAAAAAATAATTTATTTACTGCCATCTAGTGAAAAAATAAAGCATACTATCAATCAGACGTGACATGCGATTCTCACCTGTGTCTGTGCTTTGGGATTTCTCCAGGAGGAACTCCCGGATCTTCTCCACCCAGAGGTAGAGGATGCTCTCCCCCAGTATTCTCCCTGTTAGGAAAGACACCACTGGTTAGTTTGATGTCAGTGGAGGCATATCTACTCAAGAGACATGGGTGAGACAGGGTAATGGACTGCAATCAGCTATACCGCAAGCTAACATGGCTTCACCATCAGGCAATCCATATTTAGGTTAGCCTTATGATGGAATCCCCTCCATCTTCAGGGATAACTATTCTGTGCTTCATGTACACTAGTCAGTGATTATGAAATCCACTTACACATAGAGCTCCTCAAGGCTGTTGGACAGGGTCATTCTATCAGGGCCTCGCAACCATGCTGCACTGCGGGGAGGAGAGAAGGTTAGTCTTAATAATGAGTTTTATTTTATACCTGATACATGTTTATCAGAGGTAGTGTACTGTACTGAAAAACCCAACATGTAGACTTACTTTATTTGGTAGACAGGTGGCGCTGCACTCGGGTAATCATGTGGGAGAATGATCTAATTATGGAAATGAAACTCTTGAGTTATTGTTTTCATACGCTGCTCTGAAACTTTTTAAACACACAAAAATGTAATGAAACAATTACCTGTAAACATGCTTTCAGTTTTGGATTGTCTATATCATCAGTTATTTTGATACAAAATATTCTTGCTGCTTCGTCAATAACACACCATTCGTCACCGTATATGGAGGAAAGTGCCTCGACCTCTTCTATCTGATGAAGAAAATAGTGTAATATTGTGTTATAATAATAATGCATTAATCTAAAAGCAAATTATCTGTAAGTTTTCTCTCATGTCTGTTTTGATAGTTGAGTCAAATATATAAAAGTATGAGTCAAAGTACAAAATTGGTCATACACTCCACTAATGTGAACTTCAGTCATGCCCAGCCCTGAGTTCTGTTCAACAGTAGGGTACTTACTTGAGATTGAAGATCCCCTGCATTCCCAACATCTATAATGTTTGCCATTCATTTATCCAAAGCAAGTAAGCAGCCAAACACTTCAGTTCATACTTAGAAGTAGTAGTGTTACAGTAGCCTACTCGTACAGTCTCAACACAAAATTAGCTCGATAAGAGACTTGCTTGACGTTCTATATCACCAACTCAGCTGTTGCTCTGACAGGTCGGAACCACTTCCGGGTCAAGGTTTTCACGTACTACCAAAATAAGAGTCCTTATTTGAAACCAATGATATATACATCATTGTTTGAAACACATGGTGCAATAAGTGGGTGAATTAGCTAAACAAATATTATAGCAAACATCACTCATTTTAATTCCAACGAAATGTAAATCAATGTAAAATTCAATTTAAATCACTTCCCCCCACAATTTCATCTTTTGAACAAGGACTTTTACAATGAAATGTATTCACCTTTTGACCTGGAAATAGTAGTTTAAATCATAAACGCTAGGTGGGAATTACGAAAGGTCCTATAGCTAGATGTTTTAAAACTTTTGAAATGATCGCCACGTCAGCAACCCGTGGCCACAGCATATAGATCCTATTAAATTATTAATATAGGTTGTTCTAATTCCTAATTATATGGGCCACACCCAATGATTTATATATACACACCTCACCCAATGGTGTGTATCTATCTAGGCCAAACCACAGTTGGCGATATTAGGACTTTCGTTTTGGCCTTTCAAAATAAAAGCCCGCAGTAAAACCCTATGAGTATGATACGAATCAATATTTGTTTGCAATTTTGCATAATTTTATGTTTTTATTGGCACATACACCGGATAGGTGCAGTGAAATGTGTGCATTGTAATACAAAAATATAACTACATCTGGGGAAAATATAAACTCAAGAGTATTCCTACTTTTTACAAGATAAATAATATTATTATTTGGAGCACATTGAGAAATGGTTGGAGTCTAAGTATACGAATGTAAATTAATATCAAAACATTTAAAATATAAAAAACATTATTTGGAAGAATGCAAATTTGAAATGTATTGACTAACTGTATTTATTTTGTATTGCGAAATTTTGGACTGTAGAAAACAATATAGATTGACGCTGTGGTGTGAATCGGTGCTACTACGTCGACAGGAGAGCCACAGAGCTGTGAACCGATCGCTCGAGCTTCGCAGAGAGGGATGTAGCTGGGCAGGAAGCGGACAGTACAGGACACTCACTAGACATACTTCGTAGCTGTCAGAAAATAGCTCAGTCACATCAGAAATATTACTTCACGTCATGGGAGAGATCATATTTGATCATATAATCACACAGCCTGGATGTTTTGTGTAACGGACACAAGAAGACGTGCATGTAAAAGGAATTATTTATGGTTTGGGAAGGTTTTACGGGAGTAGCTAGCTAGCAACTTTGCTGGCTCGTCGGAGGACATTTTGCAAGGATGTTACGGTGGATAAGGCAACAGCTGGTAAGTTAGCCTCGTTGCTAACTAACTAGCTATATTTGCTAGTAATTGTAACGTTACTTTGCTATTGAGAAAGACCTTGATGCACATGAAACTATGATGTGGTTGTTTTTGAAGAGTTAAACATCCAACCAGAACTGACTGCTAGTAGCTAAGTTCGCTTAGTAGATAACGTTAGTTAGCTTGTTTGTTTACCAAACATTGGCGTGGCTAGCAGCGAACTAGTAGTAGGTACATGAAGCCATCCAGGCCCACTTAGAAATTCTACTCAAACTTATTTGGGCTGGCAAGTTTGTTAGCTGGTGTGCCTGGTGATCTAGCTAGTAGTAGCTAAGCTGTTTTGACAGTAATAGTTATGCTAAAAACTACCCAGCCAGCTACTGTAGCTAACTATATAATTGGATTTGGACAGTTTAGCCACATACATATATATGTGTGTGTGTGTGTGTGTGTAACGAGTCGTTATCAATGATTAGCTTGCTACCAACTAGCTAACCAGGAAGCCGCTGCATTGAAAAGCCAGACACGCAGGTATATGTTTAGAACTAGCCCAGCATTGCCGTTGCATAACGTAGTTTGCCTAAATCTTAGCTACAATGCCTAACTACCTAGTTATCTACAGCAGAATTAGCTAACTAAATCAGATTCTAGAAGGCGATGGCTAGCTAACATAGAACATCTATTCTCTCTCAATTAATCAGGGGGAAGATCCAATTCAAGATTCATTTAAATCAATCCTATCCCAGCTGCTGTTACCTGCACCACACTCATTCCCAGTCCTCACTTCATTAGTTTCACACTGATGGGGTGCCACTCACAGCTGTGCCATCAGACTGAGCCCCCGAATGTGAAATACATTTTTTTTTTATCAGAAGGCTGTTCTTCATCATGAGAGCCATCTACACGTTAGGGTATATTGATGCGTAATGGTCGTGCAGAGAGCAAAAGTACCCATTTCAAGTTTTATATTTTCCAGGATCTAGAAACCTACATTATAAATTGACTACCTGGGGGTACTGCTGTGTGAGGCATTTGTTTTTACTTTAAATATTTATATAATGGAGATTGTAACCTATGTCGGATTTGAAAGATGTTCAAATTTCAAATGCAGGAACCTATTATCCGCTTTGTTTTGGTGTCAAGAGAAGTTAAACAGTCAGTAATGATGACAATGCTACCATAGCAGTGTCGGTTTACTGACTGCTCACTCACAGAGCATCCTGAAATGGGCAAAGGAAACAGTATCTTACAACACTGTGTGAAACAACCTGTGGTTTACATAAGTCTCAAGGCAGCCTTGAGCATTGCAGAGGGAGAGAAAGTGTACAATTTGGCATCCTATTCATTTGCCATTAGTTTTTAATGAGCTTCTTCATGTTGTGGTTTGTTATTTTGAATTATTACAGCTCCTCATTCATTATCCCCTCTATGTAGCTGGGCTCTGGGTTTCCTTCATGCTGGTAGTTGCAGGCTTTGTTAGAGAATGAATTAACTTCATAGTTCTAGGCATAGGAGGGGCATGTCAGACCAGGTGACAAAATACATTTCATCCAAGTTGTAGCTTGTCACAGGTAGTAAGCAAACCTAACTATACTAAATATATTTGGTTTACCACTTTTTTTGATTACTACATGATTCCAAATGTGTTATTTAATAGTTTTGATGTCTTCACTATTATTCTACAATGTAGAAAATAGTAAAAATAAAGAAAATCCGAACAAGGAGTTACCGTATGCAATGAATTAGTCATTCCCTGGCCCAGACAGCCATATTGACACTTGTCTCTCAGAATACTGCTTAGTGGTCACACAATAATTTCCAGAAACTCTCAACATGCCTGCCTGGTGAAAATATAACTCTCTGTGACATCGTTAGCTCACTCCCTCTAAAATTCCAGACAGCAGCACATACTGTATACATCACCTATGATAACAGATGTTTAATCACCAAGGAGGACAAAGACTGTACTTTTAAATGTGCTTGGGGGTTAACAGCACAAGCAGATCATGAGATGAGAGCTTTTGCCTGGGTGCAGTGAAAATGTCCAAGATGGTGTGTGTAAGAGTGTTGTGCAAACACAAAAGCCCATTGAGGAGGGCGGGCTGTGACAGTAATTGAATACATGTGTTGCTGTCTGGCCTCAGTGACGTGGCCAACTCATTCTCACTACAGTGCAGGAGAGGAGTCAGTCAGCACCAGCCTATAGGTCCACTACTTATGAATTTGATGCAATGGACAGACAACTGGTCTTTATTGTTATTACCCATCATGTGCCCCAGATTAATTTACTATTTTTTGTACCTTTTTTATTTAACTAGGCAAGTCAGTCAAGAACAAATTCTTATTTACAATGACGGCCTAGGAACAGTGGGTTAACTGCCTTGTTCAGGGGCAGAACGACAGATTTTAACCTCTGGGATTTGATCTAGCAACATTTCTGTTACTGGCCCAATACTCTAACCACTAGGCTACCTGCCGCCCCTCTTGAACATTGTGTACAGACATGTAATTTTAAGATGGGGCCAGCCTATAGCATTCTAGGATTAGAATTCAAAAGTTTTTCTTTAGTTCCCTGCAATAAGGAAGTTATTGACCAGCCCACTAGAGAAGTGTCATTGACTTAAATAGGTTAATTTGGTTTAAAATATTTGGTTCAGTACAGTGTTTGGTCTCTTGCTGCAGGCTATAATAATTTAGCCTAAGTGTTTTTCTGACAGATAATCAGGGTGCAAAATAGTGTTTGCAATCAATGTGTTAGGCTATTTAAATATAGAGTAGGGGGTTTTCACATATCATCCTCTTAAAATAACTGATCTCAGTCCTCTTTAAAGTGAATTATGGGGTACAAAAAAGCAGAAGAGCTATGTTCTCTTTGTATGCACACTGCCTTTGAATGAGGACTCAACTCTTTTGCCAGTTCACTTCACTTATTTTGTGGTCTGAGTCCTCTTTGCATTCACAACCAATATCTTTTTCCAACATTCACTTCATGCACTCTGCACTTCTTCCATCAGAATGTGTTATTGGAGAGCTAGATATACCTACTTACATTTAGGAAGGTAATAGTGCATCTAACTAAATACAATCTATCACACCGCCATTTCCTGGTTGCAAAAATTCTAATAGTTTGCCTAATTTCAGTTTATGTAACCAAGTAAGTATAGTGTAGATAATCATTGTACCATCTAAACCGCTGTGAAATATCTTTCCCATAACCAAAAATATTGTATTTTCAGCCTGGGAGGCATAGAAATATCGCACATAGAACAGATCTACCACTAAGACTTATTTTCAACGAGAATGACAGATCTATAACTTTCATTTCTATGTGAATTTGGTCGGGTCACCAAAAAAGTAACATATTACACCCAATGTAGGCTACTGCCCCTTTAAGAGCTAGAATATATTATATAGCTTTGTGTTCACATTGCCCTAAAAAATGGAAACGGACCACGGAATTCAAGCGAACCGAACTCAGACCACCTCTCGATGGCCTCAGTTTGGTTAGCTTCGGGGGCTCTTTTTTGACTGGTCTGAGTTCCTTTAGTGTTCACACTGCACAAACAATAAAGTGAACTGCACTGAGTTCACAAAGATTTGCTGAAAGGGACCAAGTGTGAACACCCTAACTATTGAAAAACATTGTGTAATTTTTTGGACCAGTCTCTAGATATAAGTTGGTTCTGAGTGAGTTGTAGAATTTTGACCTGTTCCTTACCCCCTCCTCTCTCTCTCTCTCTCTCTCCTCCAGGGCTTTGACCCTCCCCATCAAAGTGACACCAGAACGGTTTACATTGCAAACCGCTTCCCTCAACATGGCCATTATGTCCCTCAGCGGTTTGCAGACAACAGAATCATATCATCCAAGGTAAGGCAGTGGTATTGAACCCCTAGGTTTTGTGTCAAGAGCATCAACAAATGTCCAAGTTACTCAACCATTTTATTTTAGTGTCAAACAACTCACACTTTGATGTTCCTGTTCTCTCCTCCCCTTCCGGCCCCCGCTCCCCTCTTTAGTACACCGTTTGGAATTTTGTTCCCAAAAATCTGTTTGAACAGTTCAGAAGAATAGCCAATTTTTATTTTCTCATCATATTCCTGGTTCAGGTAAGGGCTTGCCTCAGCACCCGGTCTACCATGTTTATAACTGTTGCTGGCCTAAGTACTATACTATTACTAAATATTGTGCAATTCAGTGGCCAATGAAAAATAATTGCTGTGTGCTCTTGAGCATACTGTGCCTGGAGGTCCCTAACAGCTAACCTTCGGTATTCATCAGGCTACTCTTAGAGGCCACACTTTGGTTTCTGCTTTCTGTGGCCGCCACTGTGTCCAATTCTAAATTTGTTTTTTTCGTTATACTTAGTACAATATTCATGATGCATTTTCTGCAATAAGAATGGCTTCAGCTTTACAAATGGCCAGTGTGCTTTTAGGTTAAATGAGGAAACGACACGATTGCCAACTGTTGTCTCCTTTGACATAATCTCTTTATTTTGTAGCTAATGATAGACACCCCCACTTCCCCTGTCACCAGCGGACTTCCTCTGTTCTTTGTCATCACAGTAACTGCCATCAAACAGGTGAGAGCAGCAACAGGTTTAATTCCTCTTTTTTATTTTTATCAACAGTAGATCCAAGAAATGTAATGTGGTTACTTATCAAACATACTGTACTTTGTCTAGATGTCAGAATGTCTAAATGGTTAAATCTCATCCCTCCCCCCATCACTCAGGGCTATGAGGACTGGCTGAGGCACAAGGCGGACAACGAGGTGAACGGGGCGCCTGTGTTTGTGGTGCGCAGTGGCAGCCTTGTGCAGACCCGCTCAAAGAACATCCGAGTGAGTCACCTTGGTGTCATAATGAGCCCTGCCTTGAACAGCACACCATCCTAACACTTAGCATACCCTACACCCACATTTCAGACAAATGGCTACATTTCATATAACTCCCACTTTTGGATGGTGCTTTGTACCACTGTTAAAGATTTGTCAGAAAGCCAGGAATGTAAAACCAATGTACCACCCACAGTCTCAGGCGTTACATTCTTTGCTTAAATGTTGGTACTCACTATTCCGTGTGAAATGTCTTCACCAGGTAGTTATTGAATAAGAGGATTTGACTAACATTTGTTAATTGGGAACAATGTTAAATATCATCACTCTTCATTCGTGTACTCTAATAATCTAATAATTCACAAGGTATAATAAATCGTACATTAAAGATGGAATCCGCAGTATGGGAAACACCCCCCCACCACCACCGTTTTTGTTGCCGTGCTGAGGAGCGTCGCGCAGCATGGTAAAAAATAATTGCAGTACATATTGTGCTCTTGTATCGCATGGGCAATGATGTCCGAGGGGAAAAAACTGTTTGTTTGCAGTAACTTCTTTGTTGTAATATCGCAAACGGACGTGGCAGTTTCACCATTAAGGATTCTAGCTTTAAACCGCCAGAGGAGTGCTATTTTCTGCAGATGCAATGAAGAAGTTTTCACATGGGAAAATGTTTGCTCTTTTTAAAACAGTGCATGGTAGCATTCACTATTGAACTAGACTGTCCAGTCTTCATTCTGAGGTCGTGGATATCATGGGAGTTTTGCTCCTCATTCATCTGTCGTGACATGTCTGTCTGTGCTGTCTGCTCAGGTGGGGGGACATAGTCCGGGTGGCCAAAGATGAGACGTTCCCAGTGGACCTGGTCCTCTTATCATCGGACCGAGCTGAGGGGACATGTCACATCACCACCACCAGCCTGGACGGCGAGACTAATCTAAAGGTTGGCCTTTTAATCTTCCTTTCTCCACTCTCACTTTCTTTCTCTCTCTGAGCCCTAAATGAATTAGCTTTCCCCTTTCACAAGGGGAGGGAACTTTTATTTCATTTCCATGATAGTACTTGTGCAGTCTAGACATCTCATGTTTTTGCCAGAGGCAATATATCTAATTATCTGCTTCTAATCAAAATGCTTGTGCCATATAACTATTTATTTATCTATTTTTTTTATTTCGTGAAATTTATTTTTTGTCTGTTTTTTCTTGTGCAATCTTAGGGGTGCAGCCTCTGTCATCAGCCTTCTGTTCCAGCTACTTGTATTTTATAGCTGTTTGCAGTAATGACGTTAGAATGCAATGGGGGATGGAATCGCTTTCTCACTGAGGGGGGGTTTTAGCACCAGATTGGATTTTGCTTCTCAAGCAGTCAGTGGTTCAGTTAAATTATAAATGTAAACCTAACAAGCCTTGTGGCCTCTTTAACCTGCCCACCAGTAGACAAAGGCTGGCGCTGTGGAACTGTTGACATTTTAATGGCACTGTAACACGGAACCCAAACCGGCTGCGCGCGTGCGCCATCATGCGTAAATGTATTTTGTCCCCCCACACCAAACGCGATCACAACACGCAGGTTAAAATATCAAAACAAACTCTGAACCAATTACATTAATTTGGGGACAGGTCGAAAAGCATTCAAATTTATGGCAATTTAGCTAGGCTAGCTAGCTTTCACTTGCTAGCTTGCTGTTGCTAGCTAATTTGTCCTGGGATATAAACATTGAGTTGTTATTTTACCTGAAATGCACATGGTCCTCTACTCCGACAATTAATCCACACATAAAACAGTCAACCGAATCGTTTCTAGTCATCTCTCCTCCTTCCAGGCCTTTTCTTCTCTGGACTTTATATTGCGATTGGAAACTTGCATGAATTAGGTGCATTGCCGCCACTGACCTCGTTCGTCTTTCAGTCACCCACGTGGGTATAACCAATGAGGAGATGGCACGTGGGTACCTGCTTCTATAAACCAATGAGGAAATGGGAGAGGCAGGACTTGCAGCGAGATCTGTGACACAAATAGAACTGACTTCTATTTTAGCCCTTGGCAACGCGACGCGAGCGGTGTAGTCAGGGTATGAGGCTGCATTCCTTTCTAAATCATAATGTACACTGCTATTTCTTTGCTTTTAAGGCTTACTGTCTGTCTCACTGTAAAAAGTATACTTATATTCCATTAAAGTGATATATTTGTCCCTCTCCTTTATTGTATCCCTATGCTCTCTGTGGTCCTGTAGACTCACTACTCTGTGCCGGAGACGTTGGTGTCTCAGTCGGTGTCCAGGCTGGAGGCCCTACATGCTGTGCTGGAGTGTCAGCAGCCAGATGCAGATCTGTACAGGTAAGGTACAGTCATCCTGCACTCACTCGCCAGTCAGAACGCTGAGCTCTCCTTTCACTGGCCCCGGAACTGAACAGGACTATTTATTATTTCTCACATTCACATTTCTACTGGCCGGAATGGAGGTATTTTTTTTAGGGTTGAATGACAGGACTGTTGGTGTTGCAGGTTCTCTGTTACTCTCCCCACTCAGCAGAAATGCTTCTACTTCTAGGTTTGTTGGGCGAATAACAGTAACACAACAAGGAGAAGAGATTGTAAGGTGAGATTGCAAAATTCACCAATTCTAGTTTTTATCTGGGTTGCATGGATGGAATGGCACAAATTGTTTCTATTTGCTGTGGGGAAAAATAAGTTATTCTGTTGTATCATTCACTATTTGTCTCTGACTCATTAGACCCCTTGGACCAGAAAATCTACTGCTTCGAGGAGCAAGATTAAAAAATACCAAAGAAATTTTTGGTATGTGGCTTCTGGCTCTCATTGTTGCCATCCATATTGTTGTCTGTCCTCAGTTATCCTCTGTTGAACTCAGTTGCCCAGTTGGTGGTTGTCTATGCAGGGTTCAGTAAAGTTCCTCTCTTGATTTGCAGGTGTGGCAGTTTACACTGGGATGGAGTCCAAGATGGCCCTGAACTACAAGTGCAAATCCCAGAAGCGCTCTGCAGTGGAGAAGTATGCATTAGGACATTCTGCACCTCTACAACAACTCTGAACACTTCTGAGTTTCCGTTCTCAGGTTTCAGGTTCATCTCTATGTACTGTACATCAGACTGTATCTGTGCTGTTTTTCCCTCAGGTCCATGAACACCTTTCTGCTCATATACCTGGGCATCCTGCTGTTTGAGGCCATCCTCAGCACCATCCTGAAGTATGCCTGGCAGGCTGAGAACAAATGGGACGAGCCCTTCTACAACCACAAGACCGAGCAGGAGAGAAACAGCAGCCAAGTCAGTCACTGTCTGAGACTTTATTCACGCTGATATATCATGGTCTAAAACAGAGGATCTTAGATTTCATAGGATTCTTGGATACTTATTATGTGCAAATAGTTTTTGGTTTTGGGGGATAATGTGGTGAGTGAGTGAAGGAGGTGGGAAGATGTATTACATTTTCAACAACTTTTGGTGTGGCTTCCCACACAGCAGTGGGTATGACTCAATGTATTGTGACAGGATATAAGAGAAAGTGCCTCTCAGTCAATAAGAAAGGTGCTCTCCTAAAACCTGTTTGCTTTCCAATGACGTCTCAAGCAGTTTGTCGTGTGTTCCTCTACCACCCACTTCCTTGTTGACAGATCCTAAAGTTCATCTCTGATTTCCTGGCATTTCTGGTCCTCTACAACTTCATCATCCCCATCTCGCTCTTACGTCACTGTGGAGATGCAGAAGTTCTTGGGCTCGTTTTTCATTGGCTGGGACTTGGACCTCTATCATGCGGAGAGCGACCAGATGGCTCAGGTCAACACATCCGATCTGAATGAGGAGCTGGGACAGGTACGGGCACCAAGCACTTCGCTGTTAGTCTCAACGTCATAGCTGAGTTAGTTTGTGTGAGTGTGTAATGATCAGCTTCTGTTTATTTCTGTTCTAGGTAGAATACGTATTCACGGATAAAACCGGGACCCTGACGGAGAACGAGATGCTGTTCCGTGAATGTTCAATCAACGGTATCAAATATCAGGAAATAAATGGAAAGCTTGTACCTGAGGGGATGACTGAAGACTCGCCTGACCGATCTGTGCCTCCTCTGGTAAACCCCATTAAAACCTCACATATTGCCCAAGTGACAGTATTTATCCATTCACTGTCTGTCCATTCATGAAATATACAGGTTATGTCTGCATTTCCACCCATGTGTTATACTTATGTTCATTGACTGTTCTCATGGCTTTGGACCGTCAGTGGTTTGACTCTAGGTACTGTACTCATGTCTGTCTGTTTGTCTCTCTGTCTGTCACCTCTCAGAGTCGGGAGGAGTTGCTGTTCCTAAAGGCAGTGTCGCTGTGTCACACAGTGCAGATCAGCTACGAGCAGCCAGGCGACGGCCCGGGGGATCCCTTCTCCCACGCAAACGGCTTCTCCTCCCAGATGGAGTACTATGCCTCCTCGCCGGATGAGAAAGCACTGGTGGAAGCCATGAAAAGGTACCCAAGAGGATAGCTGTCATGTTGTGCTGTTCAACCCATTTGTACTGTTGTTGGTGAATAAAATTAATATCTAGAGATATATGACCAGTGCTGGTCCCCCAGGTCTTTTTGGACATACAAGCACTCAGACAAATTAACATTTATTGAGACAAATGGTTTAAGGTTCAGCACGTTCCAGACCACAATCCTGACCCTCCATATATTACAGTTAGGGTTATGTATGGGCAACAGTCTGTATGTTAGTATTTATGGTCAGTAATGTCACATGATCAAATTTAATTGCAGGATGGGTGTAACCTTCATTGGTAGCCACGGAGAAACTATGGAAATAAAAAATTTGGGAAAGTCAGAAAAGTAAGTATAATTTAAGTATAATTTAAGTATAAAGAGTCCATAGCATTTTATGTAGATGATGAACCTGTACTGTGCATAACAAGTGATGTAATTCCCTTGTCCCACAGGTTTAAACTACTCCATGTACTAGAGTTTGATGCAAACAGAAGGAGAATGAGTGTCATATTACAGACACCCACAGGTACAGTGATTTCTCTCCATATTAGACTTGAATGGCTCATTCATAAACATTGTATTAGCATTTCATTACAGGAGGTCCTCTGTAGCTCAGTTGGTAGAATGTGACTCTTGCAACGTCAGGATAGTGGGTTTGATTCCCGGGACCACCCATATGCAAAATAATGTATGCACTTATGACTAAGTCGCTTTGGAATAAAACCATCCGCTAAAATGGCATGTATTAGATAGATCGATGTTACCCACCTTTTGATTTAGTCCTGTAACGTGGTTCAGTCCATTTCCCAAGACTGATTATGACAACTCATTTGCAATATATTTTGTCTATTGCTGTAGGGGAAAAAGTACTATTTACAAAGGGAGCGGAGTCCGCTATTCTTCCTTTTACTACAAGTGGAGAAATCAACAAAACAAGAGTACATGTAGATGAATTTGCCTTGGTGAGTATACCACATCAAATCATATTAGACTAGGAACTATTATCTGTACTGAAGAGCGCACCAGTGCACCTGGGACACTTCCTGTCTGAAATGAACACATGGGTACTTGGATGCTCACGCACACATGGACACCCTCGCATACCACATTTTCATTGCACAAGATTGGAGATACATTTCACACTTGTCTGAAAAAAATCCCCACAGTTTTCCATGCGTGGGCTCTCGATGGCGTATTTAAAAAAATAAATACAAAAATTAACCATTTGGTTTCTTCCTCTGTAAAGATTACCTTTGGTCCTTTCCCCCCAGTCTCCCCCACCAAAATCAATAAATCCTGCATCTTAACCTCTTAGGGATCCAATCCCATTTTCGAAAAAAAACTAAGCGCGCCAAATTCAAAATAAGAATTCGTAATATTTAACATTCATGGAAATACAAGTGTTGCACACTGTTACAAAGCTTAGAGTCTTGGTAATCTAACAGTGTTGTCAGATTTCAAAAAGGCTTTACGGCGAAAGCAAAACATTTGATTATCTGAGGTCAGCGCCTTATCTGAGGTCAGCGCCACACACCAAAATAGCTTTTTCAACCAGCACTGGTGACACAAAATCACAAAATAGAGATCTAAAAGTCACTTACTTTTTAAGATCTTCTGATGTTTGCAACCAGGAGGGTCCCAGCTACACAACCGATGTTCGTTTTGTTTGATAAAGTCCATATTTATATCCGAAAAACGCCATTTAGATGGCGCCATTGAATTCAGAAATCCACTCCGTCAAAACGGCGACAGAAAAGTCCAAAATGCTCCCGGTAAACTTTTGTCTATTTTTGTCAAACAAAGTGTCTATATAATCCTTAGGTTGTCAAACTATAAAATTTCACGCGGAAAGAACTATGTTCAATAGAGAAGGCAAATTCCCAAGCGCGTGCTCTCCCCAGAACGTTTTTCTTCCGGGGCTCTCGTCTCTCCAAGTGAAAATACTTATTGATTTTTCAAAATACAAGCCCAAAGCCTTCAATAATAGACTGTTAACATGTAGAGGAAGCCATAGGAAAATGGGGACGGATACAATGGTTTTCAATAGCTTTTCAAAATAAGAGCATGGGAGCTGAATTTCTTTTTCTGGTTGGATTTCCTTCGGGTTTTCGCTTGCCAAATCAGTTCTGTTATAGAGACAGACATAATTTTAACGGTTTTGGAAACTTCAGAGTCTTGATGTTTGTTTCCAACAGTACTAATTATATGCCTTCTGGGCCTGAGTAACAGCCCGTTTACTTGGGGCACATCAGACAGGCGGAAACTAGGAATTCTGCCGCCTAGCTCTTTAACAGTCAATTCATCCAGACATCAGGATCTACTGAGAGATTGTTTTTGATTTGTGACTGGTAGGTGTGTGGTTATTTGATATAGAGCCAGCCCCTGACAGCTTCTCATTTCTTTCTTCCCCCTCTCCAGAAGGGCCTGCGGACGTTGGTGGTGGCCTGCAGACACTTCAGTGTGGAGGAGTATGAGGAGGTGGACCAGCGGCTCCACAAGGCCCGCACGGCCCTGCAGCAGAGAGAGGAGAGGCTGGCCGAAGTCTTTAGCTTCATAGAGAAGAACCTGGAGCTGCTGGGAGCCACTGGGGTGGAAGACAAGTATGTCAACAACACTGGTGTGTGGTGTATGTCTGGTCACGGGCTAGCTCATTGTGAAACCAAGCAACGTTATCTGAAAAGGTTGGGCTATTTGAACAATCGATCAGTAGAATTTAACATATACAGTGCCTTCAGAAAGTATTCACACCCCTTGACTTATTCCCTATTTTGTTGTTCCAGCCTGAATTCAAAATGGATTAAATATATTTTTTTCTCATCCATCTACACACAATACCTCATAATGACAAAGTGAAAACATGTTTTTAGATTTTTGAAATGCAGAAATATCTAATTTACATAAGTATTCGCAACCCCTGAGTCAATACATGTCAGAATCACCTTTGGCAGTGATTACAGCTGTGAGTCTTTCTGGGTAAGTCTAAGGGCTTTGCACACCTGAGGCATAATTTATAAATATTGCGTAAAAACGAATAAAATACTACTTTCGAACGGAATTTAGAATGGTCGTATGCGTAGAAAAAGTAATATGCACACCGCTACGAGAGAACCATTTGAAATAAATACCAATTGTTCTTAACCTCTGTGCTCGTGCAGGACTTTGGCTATTTACATTTCTAAACGTCCCTAATTAACCAATAATGGTCAGAATCATCCCTTTAAAGCCTGTGCGTAATATATAATGCTGTACCATGAAATACATTGCAAGCAAAAAAAAGCAATGAAAAAAATAGGAACTTCTAGACTGAAATAGAAGTGCTAGTGTCCGTGTACTTCAAATAATTAGGCAACACTCACCAATGAGCCATCCATCCTCAACAGCTCCCTCCTGTAGGCTTATAGGCCAACATTTTTGTTCTGCAGAATGAACGAGTCGTGCGCACCACATGGCCACCTTGCCATCATATTCAGCAGCGTCTTTTGAGCATCACAACCTATCACATGCACATTAAGAGTGGAAGCAGTTTCTGTTCACATAGTTGAACTCGTTTTGGGATAGTGCTATTATGGCAATGTAGGTGCTGTCTATTGCGCCGTTTGTATTTGGGAACCCATTGATGGCAAAGAAACCCCCTCTTGACTTCAACCTGTTGTGCGATGGTGT
The DNA here is from genome assembly GCA_030435695.1 of Brachymystax lenok tsinlingensis. Classification (NCBI taxonomy): domain Eukaryota; kingdom Metazoa; phylum Chordata; class Actinopteri; order Salmoniformes; family Salmonidae; genus Brachymystax; species Brachymystax lenok. The sequence goes on along the minus strand of CM059790.1, from coordinate 23,998,025 downwards.
ATGGAAATTGGATGTTAGTTTGTTTTGCTGATGATTGCAACCAAAACATTAGCTCATCGAGGGCTGTGAGATGCCAATCGGCCAGCACCCGCTGAAAAGTGCTAGTTGCCAAAACACGAGGGTGGATGGCACCTGGATGTGCACAGGAATGGCATGTTTGCCATTTTAAAGTAGGTTTTAAATCCTCGCAAAGATCCTATAAGATTGGCTCATCAAATATCGTTTCCCAAAACCAATCTGTACTTTCTGCAAAAAAAAGTCCCACCGGTTTCTAAAAACGCACTCTCTGAGAAATGCAGAGTGCCAAATCTTCCAACAGAGCAAAATCAGCCTCTCATTCGATTTCACATTCTGTCTTTTGTAGTATTTCAACAATGGTTATACTTTCACACGTGCCTCTAATTTAACTAATTACTGTACTTTATATGGATTATTATCTTAACAAATGCATTGATGAGGTCAAATGATATGCCTGTCAAGATATGCTGCATGAATTCACAATGGAAATACAATGGAATCGAAAAATTATTTAACATGGCACTAGAGGCACATGACTTCATCCTCCTGTTCCTTTTCAAAAGATTGTTTACCTTAACAGATCATTGTGACTCATCACCTCCTCCGTGCAGCAGGAGCCTCCCTGGGCCGGGGGCTGGGCTCAGCCCTCCTGAGCCTAATGCACTTAGCCAATCAAACATGACTCATGCCTTTCTGCATGCAGCCCTGCAACGTGTCATACTTCAGTCACCTAGTGTGCTGCTGAGCATAAAGGCATTGCATGCGTGCTGGAATGAGATGGTGCTCTGAATTTTGGGATATAGGCTCTGTTAACACTGGTTAGAGGCATATCTTTAGAAAGGATCAGGATCCAACATTCAAGCTCGTTTTGTGTGATTGTGTTGTTGAGGGGCCTGTCAAAATAAAATGTGATGGGGCGTACGCATGCTCCAATAAAACAATGTAACAAAGGTTGGTTTTGAGTGCATCTTAAGGCGACTATTCATGTCTAAGCTGATTACAACATTTATTACATAGAATGCATCAGACTGGTGTAGCTCCCTGTCAGTCACACATGCTGAACAGTGGCCATGGAGACACTGAAAATCAAATCAGTTTATTTGTCACATGTGCCCAATACAACAGGTGTAGACTTGGGGCTCCCAAGTGGCGCAGTGGTCAAAGACAGCTGTGATTGGGAGTCCTATAGGGAGCCGCACAATTGGCCCAGCGTCGTCCGAATTTGGCCGGTATAGGCGGTCATTGTAAATAAGAATTTGTTCTTAACTGACTTGCCTAGTTAAATAAAAAATAGACCTTACTGTGAAATGCTTACTTACAAGCCCTTAACCATCAATGCAGTTCCACATTTTTTTTTTAACACAAAATAACAATAATGAGCCTAAATACAGGGGGTACCGGTACCAAGTTAATGTACGGGGGTACAGGTTAGTCAAGGTAATTTGTACATTTAGGTAGGGGTAAAGTGACTGCATAGATAATAAACAGCGAGTAGCAGCAGTGTAAATAATCCAGTGGCCATTTGATTAATTGTTCAGCAAAGTCAAAAAGTCAAAGTCACCATTATTAGTCAATTGTACAACCGAATCCCTTCAACTGAAATGTGTCTTCTGCATTTAACCCAATATATAATATATATTCTGCATTTAACCCAGTATATAGGTCCTGGATGGCAGGAAGCTTGGCCCCAGTGATATACCGGGCAGTACACACTACCCTCTATAGCGCCTTACGGTCGGATGCCGAGCAGTTGCCATACCAGGCAGTGATGCAACCAGTCAGGATGCTCTCGGTGGTGCAGCTGTATAACTTTTTGAGGTTCCGGGGACCCATGCCAATTCTTTTCAGTCTCCTGAGGGGGAAAAGGTGTTGTCCGTCCCTCTTTATAACTGTTTTTGTGTGTTTGGACCATGATAGTTCGTTGGTGGTGAGGACACCAAGGAACTTGAAACTCTCGACCCGCTCCACTATAAGCCCCGTCGATGTGAATGGGGGCCTGTTCGGCCCTTCTTTTCCTGTAGTCGACGATCAGCTCCTTTGTCTTGCTTACGTTGAGGGAGAAGTTGTTGTCCTGGCACCACACTGCCAGGTCTCTGCCCTCCCTATAGGCTGTCTCATCGTTGTTGGTGAAGCAGAGGCAGTCTGGATTTGGCCACTGGTCAGTGGCAATCCAGGAGAGACTGTTGTCGTTGACTTTGAGTGTGTGCGTGCTTGCTCTGTAGTGAGACCCAGACAGACCACACCATCTGTTTGTGACGCAGCCCAGTCTCCTCTCTCTTTCTCTCTCCTCTAATGAATTCTACCTCTGGCGAACAAGGTGGTTATAAAACTTCTCGCTCAGAGGATTCTGCTCTGCTCACCCCCAAAAAAGGAACGAGCCTCTACATTATTGAGGATATGATCAATCTTAAGCACCCTCTCTTTAGCCACTTAATCAGTCTGGCTTTTACTACCTAACTTTAAGATTTCTATCTCAACATCATCTCTGTATTCATACTGCAGTGCCGCTTGTGAACAACATGCTTAATAGGGCTGTGACGATACCAGTATCGTAGACGTGGATAGTATCGACTATCCACCTCTATGCTGATTACTACATTTATTACATGGAATGCCTCAGCTAGGGCTGTGACGATACCAGTATCGTAATATTTTTTCCATGGAAAAAATTAAAACACAAAGCAAACTCTTTGGTCCTTTAAAAACCTGCTGTATGTAAAATATTGTGTGCTATAGCTTGGAAAATGAATAAATAAATGTGACTCTAAATGTGACATAATGATTATTTGTTTCCAACATTAGGGCTGAATAATCAAATAAAATGTTATTGGTCGCGTAGACGTATTTTGCAGATCTTATCGCGGGTGTAGCGAACACTACCGAAGGCCAGCATCCCGGAGTCGCCTCTTCACAGACGTTGAAACTGGTGTTTTGCGGGTACTATTTAATGAAGCTGCCAGTTGAGGATTTGTGAGGCATCGGTTTCTCAAACTAGACTCTCTAATGTACTTGTCCTCTTGCTCAGTTGTGCACCGGGGCCTCCCACTCTTTTCTGGTTAGAGCCAGTTTGCGCTGTTCTGTGAAGGGACTAGTACAGAGCTTTGTACGAGATCTTCAGTTTCTTGACAATTTCTCACATGGAATAGCCTTCATTTCTCAGAACAAGAATAGACTCACGTTTCAGAAGAAAGTGCTTTGTTTCTCGCCATTTTTGAGCCTGTAATCGAACCCACAAATGCTGATGCTCCAAATACACAACTTGTCTAAAAAAGACCAGTTGTATTGCTTCTTTAATCAGAACAAAAGTTTTCAGCTGTGCTAACATAATTGCAAAAGGGTTTTCTAATGGTCAATTAGCTAATCTGTTTATCATTTTAAAAGGCTAACACAACATGCCATTGGAACACAGGAGTGATGGTTGCTGATAATAGGCCTCTGTACACCTATGTAGATATTACATAAAAAAAATCTGTCATTACAATAGTCATTTACAACATTAAGTGTCTACACTGTATTTCTGGTAAATGTTATTTTAATGGACAATTTTTTTTATATATTTTTTATTTTTTTTAAATAAGGTCATTTCTTTTGAACGGTAGTGTATGCTCCTAGCTCCAACAGTGCAGTGATACAGGATGTTCTTGTTTATAACACAACACATTCTTATTGCTTACTCTTAGAGGGATAATAGGCAATATTTTGCTTTTTCTCACTACTTTTCTCACTCGGAGGTCCCGTTCTGTGAGCTTGTGTGGCCTACCACTTCGCGGTTGTTGCTCCTAAACGTTTCCACTTCACAATAACAGCACTTACAGTTGACCGGAGCAACTCTAGCAGGGCAGAAATTTTACAAACTGAATTGTTGGAAAGGTATCATCCTATGACATTGAAACGTTGAAAGTCACTGAGCTCTTCAGTACGGGCCATTCTACTGCCAATGTTTGTTTATGGAGATTGCATGGCTGTGTGCTCAATTTTATACACCTGTCAGCAACGGTTGTGGCTGAAATAGCCAAATCCATTAATTTGAAGGGGTGTGTACATACACGTTTACTTTCAGGAGGATGGTCTCTCAACACACTCCAATGGAATATGGATGTGTGCAAATTTGCTACAGCAGCATTGAGGCTAATCAGACAGGTTATGTTAATTGTTCAATTATAAACTGTGTTGTTTGCCTCCTGTGGTGGAAGGATGAAAATTGAGGTAGAAAGAAACAAACAAACAGTTTTTTTTTTTTTTGCAATCAGAAACCTTCCCTACTGTTTAACGTAAATGAACCACCTCTGGTTCTACCTTTTTCGGTCTTTTATACGGCAGAGAGGTGAACGTGCTGTGACTGGTGTTATGTCTGTGTCCCCAGGCTGCAGGAGAAGGTCCAGGAGACCATTGAGGCGCTGCGCCTGGCCGGGATCAAGGTGTGGGTGCTAACCGGGGACAAGCACGAGACAGCGGTCAGTGTCAGCCTCTCCTGCGGCCACTTCCACCGCACCATGAACATCCTGGAGCTGGTGCAGCAGAAGTCTGACAACGAGTGTGCCGAGCAGCTCCGACAACTGGCAAGGAGGTAGGACACACCATGGTTCCCCATGCTCTTCATGTCACTCACTCACTATGTCTGTGATCCATGTTGTGTCCTGGGTTGACTTGTCCACATGCCCTCATCAGCAGGTTGATGTATTCAGGGTAATCTACAGGTCTGGGTGCAATGAAGTAGTATAGAAGTCAGAGATTAACATCATATTTAGTGTTAAGGACAGTGCTCCAATGTAGAGAATCACTGTGTAGTGTGAACATGTCAGAATGTTGTCAGAGCAGCTCCGGAACCTTCTGTTCTGTATCACCACTGATACAGTCCCTTTTTCAATGGTCCTTGTCATATTAATGGTGAAGGAGGAGTCTCGGTACAGGTCCCTTGGGGGGAGATTATCATTAGGCACGATGCGCCGCGGGTGACACAGGTTGGAAAGCGGAGAAGAGTTGCCATAGCACTCTAACTGAATTTGGAAGATATACATTTTTTTGTAGAAGTAGTCACGACATGAATCCTCCCACATACCACCCATGCTGCGTGACAAATTATGGAAATGGTTATGAGAAATCAAGACCATTAATATGTTTTTATTAAATTCCATTTAAAATAAGTTTATTATGTTCGGAAATGATGCATAACCCTCCCAGTGATGGCCCGTTTGTGAGATGCACTGTAGTGTGTGTGTGTGTGTGTGTGTACACAGCCTGTGTCGTGAGGACCTCCATGCTAAGGCTGTATAGTTATACCTGCTCTCCTCTGTGTGTGTAGGATCAAAGATGACCATGTGATCCAGCATGGCCTGGTGGTGGATGGGGCCAGCCTGTCTCTGGCGCTGCGGGGGCACGAGAAGCTCTTCATGGAGGTGTGCAAGAACTGCTCTGCTGTGCTGTGCTGCCGGATGGCACCCCTGCAGAAGGCCAAGGCAAGTTCCCTTACTGTCACTGCTTCACATCACTACCAGCCTATTAGGGGTCTCCTTTATGAATGGAGTCAGTGAACAGTGCTATTCAGATTTTTCTCATGCTCTGTCAATAATTAAGAACAAATGTCTAAAGATGATTGTCTACAAGTAGAATTAACATACTGTATGATTAAAACAGTGCACTCTTACAACTCACTCACAATCAGTGTTGGGGAAAGTAACGCGTAACTTTACAATGTTACCTACTATGGAAAGTAACTAGTTAGTCGTTACATCCCTTTTGCGTAACCAAAAACAGAAAACCCTCTGAAGACGTGTTGGTCATTCTTATGCCCAGTAGAGGTAACGTTAGCACACTACGTCCGTATCACTCTGTGCTATACCAACTCATGTAACAATGACAGACGCTATATCTCCTTTACAATACTTAAATACATATGTAAAAGGAGAGCTCAAATAGCTAACAAGGACAACTGGCTACCAATCTGTTGTACCTGATACAAACTGGGTTATATGTAAATTATATGTAAAACTAGGCTTATACGACTACATTGTGAACGTTTAGTGCCCTTTTTACGTAAGCTAGCTAGCTACATCATATCAAGCCTGCTGTCTGGTTTGCTTGGTTAGCTAGCTAATAGCCAATGTCATGGCAAGGAAGGTAGGAATTAAGCTAGCCTGTTAGCGATGATGCTAACAGTTTAGCTTTCTAGCTAACATTAGCAAGCTAAATACATGGATCGCAGTCTGGCTGGCCCTGGCAGGTGTGTGGGGTAACGTTAGTTACAGCATGGTGAATTATATTCAACGTCTTGCTAGCTAGTCACATATTGCTACCTAGCAACGTGACATTTCTAATTTCTGGAGGAGGTGGAAACTCAATTCGAGCTAGCCCACCAAGGCCAACCCAGATTCACTTCAAAGTGCCAATGGAAACGGGGATTTAGTGCCCTGTCCTTTATGTTTATGGTGAAGACGGAGCTGGAGAAACGTCAATTCTTATTAACTGAGCTTAACTTGTTCACCTACATTGTTTGCTATTACCAGACAATAAACGGGCCACTCGCCTGAATCCGATGATCCGCGTGAATCCTGCATGCAGCGTCAGTCAAGATTCGAGGGGTAACATCTGTCCTTTTCTTATACCAATTCAAAATAGTTCCACAATGTATTCTCAGGCATCTCGCTACCAGCCAGCTACCCAACACAACGTTCGTGCAGAAGCAGGAAGAGTGCGAATCGGCGTAAACAGCCTAGGGAGAGGGGTTTTCATTTTTTATTTGCAACCAACAAAGAAAAAGCTAAACAATATTGTTAAAGTAACAACTTACTTATTAGAAAAAGTAACTGATTACTTAAATTGAAAAACTAACACTTGAGTTACTTATTACCACAAAGTAATCAGAGTACTCTAACCCGTTACCTTGTAAAGCATTACCCCCAACACTGCTCACAACAGTGCGCGCTCTTACAACAGTGCGAGCTCTTGCATGACATGCAGAAATTGTCTTAGCTATCCATCTTAAGGAAGTTATTTCAGTTTTATCTTTTGGTTTCTCTGCTTTTTGTATTAGTGGTCAGTGCTGTGGAGAGTAGATTATCTGACCAGTGCTGTGATTTTTGTCTGAAGTGTTACATTAAAGGTTAATTGTTGTGGACTTGCTCCTGGTCTGATTTGGACTGCTTCTTAATGAGTATTTTATGCTGCTTGGCAGGTGGTGAGATTGCTGAAAACATCTCTAGAGAAACCCATCACTTTAGCCATTGGGGATGGAGCCAATGATGTCAGCATGATTCAAGAAGCCCATGTTGGCATAGGTAAGTCCTCCACCCCAGCAAATTACAATAGGGTCATTCCACCTCAAAAAGCACAAAAAAGAGGATTTCGATGCCCACCATCTCAGATTGTTCTAAAATCGCTTCTGTTAAGATTAGCATTCCTCCAACATTATTTTGTTGAAATATAATTTGGTCTCTGACAAATTAAGCTGCACCCAAATTGGCCATTTTTAATTGATAGGATGCATATAATATTCAATAAATATAGTACCAAGCATCTGATTTGGACCAAACTTTATTCTAACAATGAATTAGACATGAGGAATCCAAAGAAATGGTCGAAAGCCACCCACAGACCTACCCACATCCCATGCCAAATATCACCCCAACAACGAGTATATAGTATGTATCAGTTCTCTGTTTGACAAGTAGTATGGCGCTGTGGGTCAGAGCATTATTTTTTTAATCTTATGTAATGTATTCAGTGATGGGGATTTTTTTCTGTTCAGAGAAACCAGTCATTGTAGTTGTTGGATTTATGTCCCATCCTACATCCTGATATTACCAGATCAAATTTTATTTCAACAAAATAATGTTTCCTGAATGCTTAGTTTCTGTAGATATTTCAGAACAATCTGATATGGTGGGTGTCATGGCTTGCTGAAATGACCATTTACTCAATATTGTATTTTGTTTGTAGTTTCATTACAAGGTTGCTAATAACAGACCTTTTCATTTTTTCAGGAATCATGGGCAAGGAGGGAAGACAAGCAGTACAAAACAGTGACTATGCAATAGCGAGGTTTAAATTCCTTTCCAAATTGCTGCTTGTCCATGGCCACTTCTACTACATTAGAATAGCAACCCTTGTACAGTACTTTTTTTACAAGGTGAGTTTGATGTTTAAGGATGCTTTGCAGTGTCCTATACAATGAAAAACAATACAGGAGCTAGATGTTATTGTCTCGGGTCTAAATCCCTTTTTGTCTTCTTTTAGAATGTGTGCTTTATTACGCCCCAGTTTTTATACCAGTTCTTCTGTCTGTTTTCACAACAAGTAAGTGTCTTTCAATGTCTCATTAGTTCTATTTGTTCATTTTTTGTGGTCCCTTATTACTGTTGCTTTGTAAGTGTTGTATCAGTGTAGCGTGTTCTGTGTGATAAACATCCCTGTTGTTCTGAAGGTACCACGTGTAGCTTTATCTCCACTGAGGGATCAACAACTCAAACTGTCCAGCTTTGGATCATCAACATACAGTATAAATTAGCCAAATGTCAGCCCTAGTTGATGCTGGATAAAGAAGGGGAAGTGATTTTCTTGGCAGGTGTGTGTGCTGTGCTGTACATGGCCTGGGGTTATGTGGAAACCTTGTACTACCTCATTTTTGTGTTCCTGTTTCCCCAGACTCTGTATGACAGTGTCTACCTGACGCTCTACAACATCTGTTTCACCTCCCTGCCCATACTGGTGTACAGCCTGTTTGAGCAACTGGTCCATCCGCATGTGCTGCAGAGTAAGCCAGTGCTCTACAGGTAGGACACAGTGTTCTATTTGACATATATTTCCATACAGAATGAGGCTGCACCTCCATTAGATGCATTTACCTGAAAACACAACAAGCATTTGATAACGGACAGTACTATCCCTTTTTTCCCTCCACACCAACAGAGACATCAGCAAGAACTCCCTCCTCTCCTTCAAGACCTTTTTGTACTGGACACTGCTGGGCTTCTGTCACGCATTTGTCTTCTTCTTTGGTTCCTACATCCTGATGGGGGAGGACACATCTCTCATGGGGAATGGACAGGTGAGGGTGGCTGTACTGTACCATCTGCTCTACCTCTGGTAGTGGTCCCTTTGGGGGAGGGAGGGCCAGAGATCCACCTGGCTTGGCCTGACAGGGAACCTGACTTTGAACCTGATTGTGAATGTTCTGTGCAGATCTCTGGGAATATTGATTGGGTGTTTTACCAAGAAAGTAATATGAAATATTGATCTTTCAGTTTAAGTTAAGCAGTGTGATGGCATTAAGTTCTAGACTGTTCCAGGAGGCTGCTTGTGTTGTTGTGGTTGTTCTATTCATGCTACAGCCCTCTTTCTCTCTCCATTCTGTCTCAAATCAAATAATATTTTATTGGTCACATTTACATGGTTAGCAGATGTTAATGCGAGTGTAGCAAAATGCTTGTGCTTCTAGTTCCGACCGTGCAGTTTTTTTCTAACAAGTAATCTAACAATTTCACAACAACTACCTTATACACACAAGTGTAAAGGAATGAATAAGAATATGTACATCTAAATATATGGATGAGCGATGGCTGAACGGCATAGGCAAGATGCAGTAGATACATATGAGATGAGTAATGTAGGGTATGTAAACATTGTATAAAGTGGCATCGTTTAAAGTGACTAGTGATAAATTGGATGTAATAAATGTTTAATTATTAAAGTGGCTAGAGATTTGAGTTGGTATGTTGGCAGCAGCCACTCAATGTTAGTGATGGCTGTTTAACAGTCTGATGGCCTTTGATGAACCTGTATTGACCTTGCCTTCTGGATGATATCCGGGGTGAACAGGCAGTGACTCGGGTGGTGGTTGTCCTTGATGATCTTTTTGCCCTTCCTGTGACATCGTGTGGTGTAGGTGTCCTGGAGGGCAGGTAGTTTGCCCCCTGTGATGCGTTGTGCAGACCTCACTACCCTCTGGAGAGCCTTACGGTTGTGGGTGGAGCAGTTGCGGTGATACAGCCCGACAGGATGCTCTCGATTGTGCATCTGTAAAAGTTTGAGTGTTTTTGGTGACGAGACAAATTTCTTCAGCCTCCTGAGGTTGAAGAGGCGCTGTTGCGCCTTCTTCACCACACTGTCTGTGTGGGTGGACCATTTCAGTTTGTACGTGATGTGTACGCTGAGGAACTTTCCACCTTCTCCACTACTGTCCCGTCGATGTGGATGGGGGGGTGCTCCCTCTGCTGTTTCCTGAAGTCCTCGATCATCTCCTTTGCTTTGTTGAGGTTATTTTCCTGACACCACACTCCGAGGGCCCTCACCTCCTCCCTGTAGGTCGGCTCATCGTTGTTGGTAATCAAGCCTACCACTGTAGTGTCGTCTGCAAACTTGATGATTGAGTTGGCGGCATGCATGGCCACACAGTCATGGGTGAACAGGGAGTGCAGGAGAGGGCTGAGAACGCAACCTTGTGGGGCTCCAGTGTTGAGGATCAGTGGGGTGGAGATGTTGTTTCCTACCCTCACAACCTGGGGGTGGCCCGTCAGAAAGTACAGGACCCAGTTGCACAGGGCGGGGTCGAGACCCAGGGTCTTGAGCTTATTGACGAGTTTGGAGGGTACTGTGGTGTTAAATGCTGAGCTGTAATTGATGAACAGCATTCTTACATAGGTATTCCTCTTGTCCAGATGGGTTAGGGCAGTGTGATTGCGATTGCGTCATCTGTGGACCTATTGGGGCGGTAAGCAAATCAAAACAAAAAAGGATCCGCTTCGGGAAAGTCATATTCCTGGTCGTAATGTTGGTAAGATGACGTTGCTCTTATACAGTGGGGGGAAAAAAGTATTTAGTCAGCCACCAATTGTGCAAGTTCTCTCACTTAAGATGAGAGAGGCCTGTAATTTTCATCATAGGTACACTTCAACTATGACAGACAAAATGAGGAAAAGAAATCCAGAAAATCACATTGTAGGATTTTTTATGAATTTATTTGCAAATTATGGTGGAAAATAAGTATTTGGTCAATATCAAAAGTTTCTCTCAATACTTTGTTATATACCCTTTGTTGGCAATGACAGAGGTCAAACGTTTTCTGTAAGTCTTCACAAGGTTTTCACACACTGTTGCTGGTATTTTGGCCCATTCCTCCATGCAGATCTCCTCTAGAGCAGTGATGTTTTGGGGCTGTCGCTGGGCAACACGGACTTTCAACTCCCTCCAAAGATTTTCTATGGGGTTGAGATCTGGAGACTGGCTAGGCCACTCCAGGACCTTGAAATGCTTCTTCTGAAGCCACTCCTTCATTGCCCGGCGGTGTGTTTGGGATCATTGTCATGCTGAAAGACCCAGCCACGTTTCATCTTCAATGCCCTTGCTGATGGAAGGAGGTTTTCACTCAAAATCTCACGATCCATGGCCCCATTCATTCTTTCCTTTACGGATCAGTCGTCCTGGTCCCTTTGCAGAAAAACAGCCCCAAAGCATGATGTTTCCACCCCCATGCTTCACAGTAGGTATGGTGTTCTTTGGATGCAACTCAGCATTCTTTGTCCTCCAAACATGACGAGTTGAGTTTTTACCAAAAAGTTATATTTTGGTTTCATCTGACATTCTCCCAATCCTCATCTGGATCATCCAAATGCTCTCTAGCAAACTTCAGACGGGCCTGAACATGTACATGTACTGGCTTAAGCAGGGGGACACGTCTGGCACTGCAGGATTTGAGTCCCTGGCGGCGTAGTGTGTTACTGATGGTAGGCTTTGTTACTTTGGTCCCAGCTCTCTGCAGGTCATTCACTAGGTCCCCCCGTGTGGTTCTGGGATTTTTGCTCACCGTTCTTGTGATCATGTTGACCCCACGGGGTGAGATCTTGCGTGGAGCCCCAGATCGAGGAAGATTATCAGTGGTCTTGTATGTCTTCCATTTCCTAATAATTGCTCCCACAGTTGATTTCTTCAAACCAAGCTGCTTACCTATTGCAGATTCAGTCTTCCCAACCTGGTGCAGGTCTACAATTTTGTTTCTGGTGTCCTTTGACAGCTCTTTGGTCTTGGCCATAGTGGAGTTTGGAGTGTGACTGTTTTGAGGTTGTGGACAGGTGTCTTTTATACTGATAACAAGTTCAAACAGGTGCCATTAATACAGGTAATGAGTGGAGGACAGAGGAGCCTCTTAAAGAAGAAGTTACAGGTCTGTGAGAGCCAGAAATCTTGCTTGTTTGTATGTGACCAAATACTTATTTTCCACCATAATTTGCAAATAAATTCATAAAAATCCTACAATGTGATTTTCTGGATTTTTCCCTCATTTTGTCTGTCATAGTTGAAGTGTACCTATGATGAAAATTACAGGCCTCATCTTTTTAAGTGAGAGAACTTGCACAATTGGTGGCTGACTAAATACTTTTTTTCCCCTCTGTATCCAGTAGTTCCTCCCGGCTGTATGTAATAAGACTTAATATTTCCTGGGGTGACAGTGTAAGAAATAATACATAAAAAAACTAAATACTGCATAGTTTCCTAAGAACGTGAAGACCTACTGCAGCCCCCAGGGCAAAATGGGTTGGACACACCTGTACTAGATTGTGGGGTGTTGCTGAAAAAGCACTCACTATGTTGCTCTTTTTTGCTTTTCGTTCTTTATTTTTCCTCTTCTTCTCCCTCTTTTCATGCTCTGCATGTCGTCAGATTTTGAGAGCTAACAGACAACTGGTAAGAGTTGACTGAATTACCGTGGATGCATGCCCGTCATAGTTATTACCCTAACATCTGTTGCTATCATTGGTCTGTTCTATATCAGCATCCTGCTTGGTTATGCTTTTGATGATGTGCCATATTTCTCAGTGTGAGTGGTGATGGCTAGTTGGAGACGCTCACTTCAATAGCTTTCAGAGAGTCAGTAACTGTCTCCACAAGTTTGTCATCAATTTAGCTTACAAGGCCTAGTCTTCTGGAAAGCTGTCAAATTACACATGACTTGATCTACACTGAGTGAATAAAACATTAGGAACACCTGCTCATACCATGACATAGACTGACCAGGTGAATCCAGGTGAAAACTATGATCCCTTATTGCTGTCACTTTAAATCCACATCAATCGGTGTATATGAAGGGGAAAAGACAGGTTAAAGAATGATTTTTAAGCCTTAAGACAATTAAGACATGGATTGTGTGTGTGCCATTTAGAGGTTGATTTTAAGTGCCTTTGAATGGGTATGGTAGTAGGTGCCAGGCGCACCGGTTTGTGTCAACAACTGCAACGCTGCTGTTTTCTTTTTCGCTCAACAGTTTCCCGTGTGTATCAAGAATGGTCCACTACTCTAAGGACATCCAGCCAACTTGACACTGTGGAAAGCATTGGTGTCAACATGGGCCAGCATCCCCGTGGAACGCTTTTGACACCTTGTTGAGTCAATTCCCAGAGGAATTGAGGCTTTTCTGAGGAAAAGGGGGGGGGCGGGCAACTCAATATTAGGAAGGTGCTCCTAGTGTTTGGTATACTCAGTGTACATCCCTATTAAAGCATTATTCTTATGATAGATGTTATGCCATTGTATTTTATTTGTGAAAATTCTTAAATGTTTTATTTTATTTGTCTTGTAGATGTTTGGAAACTGGACATTTGGAACTTTGGTATTCACAGTAATGGTCATCACTGTTACACTGAAGGTAAATCATGTTATTTGAGTTTTTGCAATTGTTTAATTCATAAATAATTCTGAAAGAAATCCCACATGAAATCTATATGTTTGATATTCTTGTCACTGGCACCTCACTCCTCTCTGCTCTCCTATGGCGTTTCACATGCTGTTCTGACCAAACTACATGTTGTTTCTCCTCTCTGTCGACAGCTGGCCTTGGAGACCCACTTCTGGACGTGGATGAATCACTTTGTTACCTGGGGCTCCATCGCTTTCTACTTCATCTTCTCCCTTTTTTACGGGGGAATCATCTGGTGAGCTGAGCTGCCATCTCTTTCCCACACAACCTGTGTATGTCTAGTACACATGGCATTCCAGTATATAGTATGTGATAAGACCAACAACAACAAGTGTAATTGTACTGCATGTGGCATACAGTCTACTGAGAATTTCACCTGTTTTACAGTGGCTAGCATCACTATCTCCATTGTCATCTCAGACAGTCAAAAAGCTTCAAGTTCCATTCCAGGCTCTACTCATGGGGTTAGTTGAGCCTTAACAAATGTTGGCTGGCTAACAGTGTGATTCTTTGTAACCTTTGCCCCCCTCCAGGCCTTTCCTCCACACCCAGGACATGTACTTTGTCTTCGTCCAGTTGCTGTCCAGCGGCTCTGTCTGGTTCGCAATCATCGTCATCATCATCACCTGCCTTTTCCCTGACATCATCAAGAAGGTGTTCTACAGGCACCTCCAGCCCACCAGCACCCAGAAGTCTCAGGTAGGACAGAGGGGGGTAAGGGGTGGGCGGCTTGTTGCTAACCCACAGGACACCCTCACAGCAACGTTGTGGTAACAGACTATACACTGACAGGAAACGCATGACACTCGCACCACAGCATGGCTTCCTACCTCACAGACAACACAAGAACAACAATTCACTGTGCAACTGACAAAGGCATGCTCAAAACGGCGAGATCTCTGTTCCAGCTCTAAAAGAACTGTAGCGTGTCTGTGTGTCTGCTAGGTGGGGGAGCTAGACTGTAGATGCCAGATGGTAAGAGCATCTTACTCAACATGAACAGTTATTTTTATTTTTTTTAAACAGCCTCCTTAAAGACTTTTCAACTGTTCTGTTTTTGTGGTCACAATTTTCTCTTTGCTTAAAAGGTTGACATTGATACACCGTTTTTTTTGTTTGTTTATACTTATTGGCCTTTTATGCATCAAATAGTTGTTCAGTCAGAAATTCTAGCATCCCCACTCTGTAAAGGAGACAGTTGACTGTTAAAAGTGCTGCTCGGCGGTTCTTAGAAGATAAAAGCTCTCTCTTTCTCAGGCTTGAGTCTCATGTCCTGTCTCTGTGATAAAGGCACATTTCTTCCTTTCTCTGGCTGATGTGTGTGTGTGTGTGTGTGTGTGTGTGTGTGTGTGTGTGTGTGTGTGTGTGTGTGTGTGTGCGTGCACATGTGTACAATCGTGGCCAAAAGTTTTGAGAATGACACAAATATAAATTTTCACAGTCTGCTGCCTCAGTTTGTATGATGGCAATTTGCATATACTCCAGAATGTCATGAAGAGTGATCAGATGAATTGCAATTAATTGCAAAGTCCCTCTTTGCCATGCAAATGAACTGAATCCCCAAAAAACATTTCCACTGCATTTCAGCCCTGCCACAAAAGGACCAGCTGACATCATGTCAGTGATTCTCTCGTTAACACAGGTGTGAGTGTTGACGAGGACAACGCTGGAGATCACTCTGTCATGCTGATTGAGTTCGAATAACAGACTGGAAGCTTCAAAAGGAGGGTGGTGCTTGGAATCATTGTTCTTCCTCTGTCAGCCATGGTTACCTGCAAGGAAACACGTGCCGTCATCATTGCTTTGCACAAAAAGGGCTTCACAGGCAAGGATATTGCTGCCAGTAAGATTGCACCTAAATCAACCATTTATCGGATCATCAAGAACTTCAAGGAGAACTGTTCAATTGTTGTGAAGAAGGCTTCAGGGCGCCCAAGAAATTCCGTCAAGCGCCAGGACCGTCTCCTAAAGTTGATTCAGCTGCGGGATCGGGGTACCACCAGTACAGAGCTTGCTCAGGAATGGCAGCAGGAAGGTGTGAGTGCATCTGCACGCACAGTGAGGCAAAGACTTTTGGAGGATGGCCTGGTGTCAAGAAGGGCAGCAAAGAAGCCACTTCTCCAGGAACAACATCAGGGACAGACTGATATTCTGCAAAAGGTACAAGGATTGGACTGCTGAGGACTGGGGTAAAGTCATTTTCTCTGATGAATCCCCTTTCCGATTGTTTGGGGCATCTAGAAAAAAGCTTGTCCGGAGAATACAAGGTGAGCGCTAACATTAGTCCTGTGTCATGCCAACAGTAAAGCATCCTGAGACCATTCATGTGCGGGGTTGCTTCTCAGCCAAGGGAGTGGGCTCACTCACAATTTTGCCCAAGAACACAGCCATGAATAAAGAATGGTACCAACACATCCTCCGAGAGCAACTTCTCCCAACCATCCAGGAACAGTTTGGTGATGAACAATGCCTTTTCCAGCATGATGGAGCACCTTGCCATAAGGCAAAAGTGATAACTAAGTGGCTCGGGGAACAAAACATTGATATTTTGGGTCCATGGCCAGGAAACTCCCCAGACCTTAATCCCACTGAGAACGTGTGGTCAATCCTCAAGAGGCGGGTGGACAAACAAAAACCCACAAACTCCAAGCATTGATTATGCAAGAATGGGCTGCCATCAGTCAGGATGTGGCCCAGAAGTTAATTGACAGCATGCCAGGGCGGATTGCAGAGGTCTTGAAAAAGAAGGGTCAACACTGCAAATATTGACTCTTTGCATCAACTTCATGTAATTGTCAAAAAAAGCCTTTGACACTTATGAAATGCTTGTAATAATACTTCAGTATTCCATAGTAACATCTGACTAAAATATCTAAAGACACTGAAGCAGCAAACTTTGTGGAAATTAATATTTGTCTCATTCTCAAAACTTTTGGCAACGACTGTTTGTGTGTTACAATCAGCCTCTGTTTGTGTCTTACTACTGTGTCTACCATGTATGTGTCTTCTTCCCTCCTAACTGACCGTCTGTGTGTTCCGCCCTTCCCTCTGCTCTGTAGATGTACTCCAACCGAGTCGCTATAAGTGACGACTTCATCGCTCTGCAGCCTCTCTCCAGAGCCAAGAATCAGCTGGGCAAAATTAGGTAGAGTAGGAGGGTCGTGCTGCCTAATAAGTCTTGTCTGCATGCAGAGGACAAACTAACTAACCAGCATTCTAGGGAAAAGAGGAAATGGAAATGGGGGTAAAAAAAGAGAGGAAAGGATAAGTCTAAGGCACTTTGTTATGCACCCCTGCATGTTGGCCCTAGGAAAGCCTCTATCAAATGCGTGCCACTTCAGGTTAGCATAGAAGTACCAGTGCTCTCTGCATTGGGCAGAGCAGCCCCTCACAGCAGCATGGTGCAGCAGCCCTAATATAAAGCTCCAGCCATAAGGGCATGTGGAGCACAGCTTGAGTCTGTTTAATGTGTGCTGCTGCTAATACAGTAACTCTGAGGCACAAAATTATAGTTAGCAAAAGCTTCAAAGCTGCTAGCTAGTGAATGCTATTTCCATAGGAGTTTATTCACTGTATCTCAAGATCATATTCTGGACAGCATGCACTTAAACAGTAGCATTTGTTTCTTAAGATATGCACAATGAGCAGAGAAAATGACGACCACTCCATCCAAAAGCAACTGATCAATTTCCTAATTGGATTGACTTGTTTACGGAATAATTGATAAGCCAAATTCTAAATTAATTCCTCAGTCATCCAGTTAGTTGATCAATTTACATAATTGAAAGTACACTGAAATTAATAAACTGGTTCTTTGGAACATCTTTGTGCCCAGTCTCCTAGTTAAAATATTAGTGTACACATTGTTAAGTAACTGCTATGTGGCTAGCCTCTTTCCTCCTATGGATGTGGGAGTAGTTTTTGTGCTCATTCATCTTGTTCTCTCCTGTTTCCTTCTCTCTGGGAGACTTAATGGGTTGTTTTGTGCTTCCAGATGGAAGAGGATAAGAGTTCAGTCAGCTCAGAATATGACTCTGCTGAAAGCTGGAGCCGAGGGGAGGACAATTGGCAACTGCTAGCTGCTTCTCCTCCCCCCGCCCAAGGCCCATCCCTATGACCCCCTAGGTAGTAGTCCTACTCCTTCCCTGGCCCAGCCAGGCGTCTGTGTGTGTGGGTCCTCCCCTGGACTGCCATCGTCCACCCATCCCCATATAGTCCCCCCTCGCCACATTGACTAGAGCCATCCCTCCTAGAGACTTTAGCTGGGATCCTATCAGGGCATGTTCACCCTGAGTGGTGGGAGAATGCTGGCACGTTTGTTTAACTGTCCTCTCGATGTCGTCCCCATTCGTTCTCCTGTCTGTCTGGATACTACAGCATTCTGCCCTATGTGATAACAAAACTCAACCTCACTTAATCATGATTTGTGTCATTGTTCACCTTTCTGTCTGTGCATGTAAGCAATAGTGTTTATGCATGTTTTCTTTGCCTAAATGCCTTTAAACCAGCTAAAAAGACTGAAGCTCATCGTTTCAAACAAACCATATTTTTCAATTCAATATATAATAATCCTACCAGCATATGGCAAAAGGATTGTTCTGTCATTTTCTTTCTTTGGCTCGTTCTTTAAATTAAATGTCTCCTTTTTTGTTGTTGTGTTCCCCGTCATTTAACTACATATACCTCATCCCTGACTTCATTTAATCAAATCAATGGCAAGGTTACTATTTCACCTCATTAATAACAAAGATTATGATTGTTAATAGATCAAATGTATCTCATTGTATTTCACATGAATGTTACCCATATCCTATGTATTCCAGATTTTTTGTCTGTTTTTGGTGGGTTCTAGATGTTCTTGATTTTCTTGGGTTCTAAATGTTGTTGTTGTTGGGTCTAGCTAGCTGACAATTGTGTAGTTCTGTGTGACTGGTATGATTTTGATGTTTGTGCTAACACAAGGTGTTAATTTACAGGGGCGGTAAATCAATTAGGAAATGATCGGGGGGCGGCTGATTTTAAAGTAACTGTCCAGTGAAACTCGTACCCAAATAATGTTGTTGACTCGTCCTGTTCTCAAATTTGTGGCCAAAGCATGCATTTGAGAGAAAAAACACTATTTACTTCTATCTCAAACAGACTGTTTAAAAAATTATTGCTATTTCCTCATAGAGTATGATGTCATGTTTTTGGCTAAGATGGCTCCCCCCCTCTCTCTGCAGCTTATTGAGACCAACTACCAGGGCATCGGCTGCGCGGTTTACTTGTCATGAGTATTTGTATTGACCGGTATACGCCCACACCATTCTGTTGTTGGTTACACCCACAACATTCAAACATAGAAAAGCAGCTTTTTTAACATGCTTAATTCCCATTTTTGGAAGAAAAACTATTTAATTAATATTGTAATTAATTATAGGTTATATGTCATAGAAATTTGGAATCACTGGACAGCTACTTTAACTGTCAATCATCATCACCACCTCCAACCATGTTAGAGGGATTCCCTAGTGACAGGTCAAGGTGGAAACATGAAGGATTTTTGTGTAATCGGCCTTGTACAGTGTTGATGAGAAGAATATCAATATCACCTGAACTTGCTTGCCAGTTTTTCATACAGTTATGATTTGGAGGACAGTGCGTAATGTAAGATACAGTAGAATGATACATTCATGACAGTGTAGCCTAATACCTATTTGGTTCAGTCTTCTTACCAGTGTTTCTGCTGTTGTTGCAAATATGCAGTAGTTTCTGAGTGGTGGGGAGAGGGGGGAATTGAGAGTTGTAACCCCAAACCAGTGTTGATAGTCTTGGGATGTGTTCAGGTCTGCCTCTGCAGCAGTGATCTGCGCAGTGAGTGCTTACTCAGGAAAATTAAGAGTTTGCTGTAAGAGATCAGAGAAGTCTTATGAATCGACTTTCCTACACTTAAGGCTATGCAGTTTAAATTTGTAAAATTCTCTGCCTTCGCCATTCATTTGCATCCGTAGATTATTTTGTTTGCGAGTGAATCGCCATTATATATCATTGTTATGTGGAACTGAGCCGACTGATTTTTAAGCACACGTTACACTGACATAACTGTCTAACTACTGTGTGATTTGATTACATGGACAGGCTTGCCTTGGCAAATACTGCATTGTTAATCACCTTTTAAATGTATTGATTCAAGTCTTTATTTGATTGATTTTCACCTCCCCAGCTTTGCTGTGTACATTTGTGTCTGACACCTTGTACATCATCACCCACCCCTTATTGTTGTGAAGAGCTCAGAATCCCCAACACCCCCCCTTGCTCCCTCGACAGTCACTCGACTGTTTCCTTCTGGATAGTGGTGTGACCTTTTATGTGCTGATTGTAATATTCTCCCCCTCTCTCTGCAGCTTATTGAGACCAACTACCAGGGCATCGGCTGCGTGGACTCCATGTGCTGCTACTCGGAGGGGGAGAACGGGTGCACCCGGCTGGGCCGGATGGTGGAGCAAGTAATGGGCCGCTGCGACCCTGCCTGCGCTAACAGGTGTGACCCCATGCTCTGTAGCCTCTACTGCTGCAGGCGCATCTCCTACAAGCTGGAGCAGGACGAGCCCACTGCTCCCCAGAAGTAGCCAAATAGAGGGAGGTCCTAACCTAGTAGAGCGAGAGAGAGGTAGACTAGACTACGGTCTTACTAGTAGGACAGGCACCCCAGTGACAGCCAAAGGTTTGTAGGGAGGGAGACTAGTATCAGGATCCTGGATCTTAAATGGCCTTTAATGGAGACTTGTTTATCTTGTATGCTATGATCAGCTTCATGGGGTCCTTATAGTCTATTCTTCTTCCATATTCAGTGGGACAACGTGCTCACCAATGTAGCCATGTGTCTATGTAATCCGATCTGTCCTTCCAAGTCTGTACTCTTATGGATTTCTTTTTAAATCTTCTTTAATTCGTGGGCTTTTTGTAGCCTATCTTTGTGGCTGATCGACCTTGTCGTCTTCTGAAGTTTTGTGCTTCTTTTAACTTTTCCAAAGCCTGCCGAGTCAGTGTGTTGCACAGTGTAGGCTAAGCCCAGGTTCAGAGTCCAAGTCTCTATTGATCTATGACAATGTATTTATGCTGAAAGATCTTTTCAAGAGAATGCTACCCGAGGTATATTTATTGGATCATTATTAAAGCATTCTGGTTCTGCATTTTACTTGTACTCCTGGTTTTGGACTTGCCAAAGTCTGTTATACTGTATGTGTTTATCTATGGAGAATGACCGCATGATGCCTGTGTGATGCTTTCTCAGCCCCTCGTCTGCTCACACATGTACTCCATACCCTCACTGTCCCAACACTGTGAGGTGAGGCGAGCACTGGGAAAGAAAAGGATCACAGTTAGACTGAGACTTGTTCCGGCCTTAATGCTAAGATACTGCCACTGCAAAGAGGCAGAAAGAGACCCTGCCATGGGAAGTATATATCAGCCCTTCTTTATCGTACCCTGTACTGTTACTGAGTGATGATGCTTGTGTTTTGACATGCTGCAGTGTTTGGTGTCTGTGTGCCACTGCTGAAACACTGGGACCACACTCCCTGACATAAAGATACTGGAAAACTGTAGACTCAAAAGAAGAATAGGAGAGTGTTTTTGCTATTTATTTTATACAGTGAAGTACTTGAAGCCTTATAAGTGCTTTTGAGAGGAAGAGAACTGTCTTGTTGCATGGGGCTGCCTTTGGTATTTTGTATGCTGAACCAGATGTTGTTGTGTGTTAACGTGTGTCCCATGATCTTTTCTATAATGTTACTCCTCTTGCTTTGCTGCACTTTGTCTGAACCTCTCTCGTTGTTGCCACTCTGTGTCTAAAATCTATATATTCAACTTCCCCCATCGAAGTTATTCATATGCTGCTGTTATATCACCTTGACGTCACTATTCAATCTAATATTCTGCTGCTTGCCTTGTTCTGTTAGATGGTCATAGACAATGGACTAATAGCTTGATATCAAGTGGGAGTGCCACTAGACTAGACAATTCACACCAACATACACATTTATCAAGAAATACTTATTTTTGAAATTACACAGCACCATGTACATACAAGATCTTAACCGGTTGTCTTTGTCTGAAAGACGTAATCCACATAGCGCGTATAGGGTATTGTTGATACTTTTCATCCAGAGATAAAATAATGGGAATAGTTTTATGATGAATGAGATTCTGCAGGAATATGGTTGAGAAGTGGTGAGTCTCTACTATGTCCCCTGGTGGCGGTGTTAGTTTATACAGGCTATGAAAGATGGGGGGGGCTTTCTTTTCAAGGGCTCTTAGTTATTATTTTTTTACTATAGATATGCACATA
This sequence comes from Brachymystax lenok tsinlingensis, assembly GCA_030435695.1. NCBI lineage: Eukaryota > Metazoa > Chordata > Actinopteri > Salmoniformes > Salmonidae > Brachymystax > Brachymystax lenok. Next base: position 23,975,994 of record CM059790.1, on the reverse strand, counting down.
TATTTAGAGGAGGGGGCCTTGTGCTTTTCCTGAAGGTAAGAGTTGAGCTTTCTTTTCAAGGGCTCTTAGTTATTATTTTTTTTACTATAGATATGCACATATATTTAAAATGTTTTAGATATTATGATGCCTATTTTTGTATTAGCAGTATATATTCAGTCTAAATTAGTTCATATATAGTACAGCCAAGAACTGAGCTTCATATTATACAAATAAACAATATTTAGTATACCTGGTTATGCATAGGATGTATTATTCATATAATTACATTATGCAGATAGAGAAGGGAGACGTTGACTGTTTGTGTTCAAGTCATCCATGTTAAATCATCCTGTACTAACCCTCACTGTACGCACCTTATTCTCTCTCCTCCTTTTTAGTTTGACTTTGTTTGCTTGTGCTGCTCCCTCTGTAGGTTGAAGTGTAGTGCAGGAGACAGGGCTGGGAGGCAGTGGAAGATGAGCAGGATGACAGGGCTTCAGTTCCAAGGCAGGGCCTCCTCATATCAATACAGATAAGGTCTTCACCAACTCCTGTGCCATGACATCCCCTTACTGTACCATGCAAAGGCAAGATGGCCGTCCATCCAACAGTAAATGAGGGATCTTTAGGCAGGTCAGAGACAGACAGAAGCACTCCAGAGGCAGGTTTTCAGCTTAGTCCTCTCCCACCGCCACCCCTCACTCCTCTGTCGTTAATGCTTTTAGATCGAGGAGCAACTCGGACCCCTTCTATTCCAACGACCGGAGCATCTTGACGCTCTCCCCCATGGAGGCCACTCATTGCTAAGGTAGCAGAGAGCAGTTGTCCCGCCAGGTGTCCCGCCCTGCCCCGTGGCCACACAGAGGGACTACTCACTGCACGGCCCAGGGCTGACCACCTCAGTGGACAGTCAGACTATCTCAAGAGAAGAATGTTAAAAGCCATGAGAGCCTCTGCACCACCACTTTGAGAGAGATGCTGCATTGGCCTCTGTTCTGTTCCTGTAAATAATAAAAGGGAATCAGACCAAAGAAGGATTTGTCAGACTTAAGTGAAAAAGAACATGGTCTACTACTTTGCGCCTGTAGGTTAGTGCTGCTCCTGCTTCACCACCTGACTATCTGAAAGGTCTGCCGCCTTTCCTGAGGAAATTAAGTGGACCTTTTTAAAGCCATATCTTCCATTTTTACTACCTGATTTTTCAAGGTATGAAAATGTGAAAGCAGTTAGGTCAGGTCTCTAGTCTGTTTGTTTTTTTTTTTTGAAAATTGTCCCTGAAATGCCTTTTCTGTTCAGATTTGTTAGCGTTGCGTTTGTTCCCGAAATGTCGACAGGAGAATGTCCCTATAATAGCTTCCTATGAGAGATGTGTTGTTCCACCAATATGGTGCCTTTTGAGAAGTGTAACTTGGTCCCCCAAAAAATGGTCACCTAATTTTAACATTTTGTCATAAAAAGCACATATTCAACTTCATAAAACAAAAATCCCATCAAGAGGTTAAATAAAGAAATGACTATAGTAAGTGCCAAATAAAGTATCCGGGGGGGGGTCGTCCATTTGTGCAACAGGGAGTGGCAATTGAATGCAGGCTTTTATTTATTTATATATATATATACACAGACACACAAACATTTTTACATTTCTAGCCTGTGTATCTATAGATAACAGGGTTGACGTGCTATGCTCAACCCACTCAGTTTTCTACCAGATAATGTCCCCAAAAAATAAAGGAATAGTTTCACCATATTAAAGGGGAAAAAATGAATCAGTAGGGCTTTACAATGCTGATAAAACAGAGAAATATTCAGGTTAAGTGGGTTAAAATCATCTTAGGGACATGTCAAAATGCTGAATTTTGGCAAGTCTTTATTCAAAATCCAATTGATTGAATTCTCAATGTGGTCTATATTAAAGGGCACTTCATTTAATATAACAGGCTTTAAAATGCAATATTGGTGCACAATTTCTACTTACAATATCAAAGGGTCACAAAAGGCACTCTTTTCGTGGAACAACCCAGATACGAAATAGCTGTCAAGATGACATAAAATAGCTTTCACAAATTGTTTTTGTTTGCCTTTCACAAATCATTGCCTATCATTTGAATCATGTTTTTGTTAGTCTTTTCCACCCTCTGTTACTAACCACTTGTTAATGTTTGTGTATTTATTTCCATCATATTACTGGTAATCGGGCAGGGGAGAGCCTCACGGACTGAACATAACTGCTTTAGCTCTCTGTATCCTTTAGCTTTTGGGGCCTTTAGCCCACGATAATGGAAATGCCTGAGTCAAGAGGGTCATTGAGACAACCGTTTTAAATGACAGTGAATATTGCCGAGATACATAATCATGGGATTTTATATGGTTACTATTTTTAGCCGTTACATATCTCTCAGTAGCTTGAAATGGGAGACACTTGTCCAAGAAGTCAGTGGAGCGTGATATTTATTTGCATGGTACCAATATTCGTAATTATATCTGGCACTACTAATTGATCATGGTCAGCATTGGTCATATCTGATGAAGTATTCTTTGATTGTACTTGTTTGCTACAGTTGTTACTCAGTTTTGATATAAATGCAGCATCTAGTTCAGATTGTCACATTTGGCATGAAGTCAGTTTCTTCACCAAGAGCTTCTTATCATGCCACTCAATAGGTCAACAAGAGCTGCAAAATATTTGAATCAATTTATGAAGGCAATAAGGATCCATCTGTACAAGGACACTGATGTGAAGTCAGCTGTTTTATTTCTCTTGATCATGTTAATTGCAAAAAAAATGTACTCCTGTCAGTGAAATGGTTCATTGCTGATGTTTAAAGCAAATTCTATTTATGGAATAAATGTTTTTAAAAAGCATGTGTAACTTTTTGTCCTTTCCAGCAGACTGTGTATGCAACGAATGTTCACACACACTACTGTGACCATTAGATAGCACTAGCATAGTAATATACCTCTATACAGCAACAAAATAAATGACAGGTCATTGAGTTTCTCTATGAAAGGCAATTTGACAACACTCCGCTAATTACAAATCGACAAAGGAAACACGTCAATAACAATTAGGCTCACTATTGAATAGATGACAACACAGGTTAGCAGACATTCATAATAACTTACCACACAAGTTGTCAGGAGTGTGTGCTTGGGGGGATTCAACACTTTATAACCCTGACGGATTTCAGCACCACCCTTCACTCAAATTGGTTATTTGATGGTCAATCTACGTGAGATGAGTTCAGATGATAGGCCATCTCTTCCTTGGTATTAGTTTGTGGACTGTAAAGTAACTACTACAAGGTAGGCCTGTAAGGGGAGGCAGTTATCAGCCCTAACTGTAATTTCACAGCCTGGATTGCATCTGAATCGTATGAGATGTAGCTAGTCTCCCAGACAGACTGGTTGGCTCCCACAATGTTGCCCAAGGTCTGGGATTTCCAAGACTAAAATGTAGCCTGAATGCCAGTCTGTTTGATATTATGTCAAGTTGTCACACACATGTTTGGCTTGACAATGAGTTGGCAAGAGCACAAACAGATCTGGGACCAGGCTATAGAAGATGTGGCAGCATGCACAAAACGGAAGCAAGGCCTTGCTCTGGCCAAATGCTACATCATGCCCACGGATTCTGATTGGTTAGAGAAGATCCGATTACTTTTTTTTTTTTACATCACCCTTAATTTTGACAACACCGCAAACAACTTCAATAATGGCAGTCTGCAGAGAGAGAACTGCAAGAGCACTTTGCAGAGAATAGTACAAAAGCCAGACTTCTACATAGCCATCAGAAAATTTGGATTAGAAAAAAAGACCTAAGCAAATATAACAGTATTGTTGAATCTAAACATTTCTGCCACAAAACATGAAGGCAACAGGCAACTGTACAGTGTGATCCACATGGACCTGTAGTGTGTTCCCTTAGGATTGTACAGCAGTTTGCTACTCTTATAGAAAATGCATCAACCCTTCTGGTTGATTTCAAAATGCCTCTTCCTTTGATTTCTACAGTAACTCCTTACAGTCTCAAAGTTCACAAATAGATATTCACACATGAGGATTAGATTGAGATTATTCCTCCTCAGTGGTCTCCTCAAACTCCACCAGGGCTGCGTGTCGGTTGGCCTGGGAGCCCTCCTTGAAAAACACCTTCTTGATGACTCCAGCTTTGGGTGTTCGGATGGTGTGCTGCAGAAAGAGAGAATAGTCTGAGGACCCATAGTTCATTTAGAGCCCAATGTGAGTGATAAGTGGGTGGCTACAGAGTTAGAAAAGTCAATGTGGGTGAGCGTGTGTGTTTAGTATTCGGAGTGGAATCCTCACAGTGCCTAAAATGATGTAAGCTCACCTCCATTTTCATGGCATTCATCACCATTAAGGAGTCTCCCATCTGCACTGTGTCTCCTGCCTTCACCAGCACCTGGAATAAAGACAAAATCATATGAAGGATCTTACCTATCAATTCTAAATGGCTCTGCTAATGTTAGGACAGGAGTCCGTGTGGCCACATTCTGTTTTTTCATTGCAACTGACACGTCTGAACGATTCACACCATGTCATCAACAGGAGGTATAGATTAAATAATTTTCCGACATTAGCAGCTAAGTGAGCTAATGAGCGATATCCCATGAATCAGCATGCCTGACCATCTGGCAGGAAATCACATCCCAGAGCAACATATTAAAGATCAGTCAGAGTGGCTGGGTCAGCTTTTATAGACAGATAAATTATGGCGGTGAGAGAGACAGCAATGAGAAAAAGAGAATCTGTAATTTATTACCTTCTCAATGGTCCCGGTCATGGGTGCCACAGCTCCTCCCTGTGCTCCTGTGCTCACACCAGCCAAGAACTTAGGCACTGGAACGCTCATCTCCGCGCTACCTTCCTGATGGGGAGGAGAGGGTGGGTTGGAGGACCTAAGGTACCCTGATATGGAGAATGTGTATTCCAGAGGAGGGGACTCACCATAGAGAAGAGGTGTACTGTGTTATCCAGGATGACCAGTTTGGGCCGGGATTTCACCCCGTTCACAGAGCAGTGCAGGAATGATGTCGGTCCCTCTGTCTCCACCTCCCCTGACACCTGGAACACTTCCCCTCCAATCTGAGGAAGGGGACAAAACCCATCAGTTGCAGGAAATCATGTTTGGGTATGTTCAACCTTTTCCATTAGACATTTTTACAACACTCAGCACCCACAGAACATGTACCTCCATAGAGTAGGTCCCATCTGGATTGTATGTAACCGTTAATTCCACTTCTGCACAGAAAAAAAACACTGTTAAAGTTCTGTGAAGTCTTTTTCCTCTGCCACTTGTTTCATGGAAGACTTGCCTTCATAAAAAATGCATATGATGGGTCCTGTTCAAATTACTGATGTATGACATAAAATATGAATAACTTTGACGACATAAATTCCATGTCACAAGAAAACAAAGAGCAGATTAAAAGTACTTAAAGGACAAATAAAGTATTTTTTTCTCTGTATTCAATAAATATTTTTAGCAACAGTGAAACATGAGGATGAGAGAGACTAACTTTGCCATAGGGACTGCTGAATGTTTCATTATAGTGAGGAGATGGTATTAAGATGGGTTCACTTATAGTCTGGATGGAATCAGACACACTAATCAATGTCATTAGTGCACTAATTATTTAAAAAGTCATTAGTGAGGTCTAGGAGGCCTGGCTGGGCTTCTCATCAACGTAAGACTGAGTGAGGAGCATTTCAATCAAACCAAGGTCTACTGGCTGCTTACTCTATGAGCTATTGAAGGAGGTTTGGACTCACTAGTTTCACCCAGCTGGAGCGTCATATTCCTACTGTATAGGATGTTCACCCTCCTGCCGTTACTGGATGCAAAAGGAGAGAAGGGATCTGCGACAGGAGAAAAGAACAGACAGTTTAAGGTATCCTCCAACAGACAACAGCACTTTCTCAGACAGTTGTTGTATAGTTCTCAGCGACCTGTAGAGACAGGCCGGTGTAGTTGTTCCTCACCGTTGGACTGGTCTCTGAAGGTCTGAGTGCTGGCCCTCTCTCTGAGCAGCAGGCCCAGGGCAGCCTGACACAGTGTGGCCCTGGAGGGAGGGCTGGGCTTGGGGAACAGCTGCTCATAGTGCTGGGGGATGAAGCTGGTGGTCACATTCCCCGCCTCAAACTCTGGGTGGCCAGACAGACTCAGCAGGAAGTCAATATTGGTGTTGAGGCCTACGATCTGCCGGGATCAGTGGTCAAAGATCAATCAATCAACAGTCCCTTACAAAACCGAAATACGCAGTGGGATGTGTCCAGTATGTTCATAATGTTAATACTCTTACGTTGTACTGGCGTAAGCAATATCTGAGCTTCCTCAGAGCAGCAGAGCGGTCCTCTCCCCACACCACCAGTTTAGCGATCATGGGGTCGTAGTGGGCTGACACTTCATCTCCTGAGAACACAGACAGGTACATCATCATGTGGATATATCAACAGTACTGTCTGACAGTCGTGTTAAATAGGTGTAAGTAGGTCCAGGTGAGCTGGGTATACTGTACCTTCCCTGACGCCCGTCTCGATGCGTGTGCACTCGTCTGCCAGGGGTGTAGACAGATGAAGGAGGGGTCCTGCCCCAGGGAGGAAGTCGTTGTTGGGGTCCTCAGCGTATATCCTGGCCTCAAACGAATGGCCCATCAGTTCTATCTCCTCCTGCAGGAGGGGCAGCCTCTCACCTGCAGCCACCTGAGTGACAAGTAAGAGGAGTACACAAACGTCAGTGTGGTGCGTTTACAAATTGTTAATCAAATCTATATTCAGATTGAAATCCTGCTATCTCTGGGATTATGTGAGATTATGAGGCCCTCTAAAAGAGCTAATAAATAAACTCAACACATTGATGTCCCCAACACCCCCTTTCTGATGGCATTCCTCTCCCTCTTTCTGCCTTACCCTGAGCTGCCACTCCACCAGGTCAGTACCAGTGATCATCTCAGACACAGGGTGCTCCACTTGCAGACGCGTGTTCATCTCCATGAAGTAGAAGTTGTGCTGTGCATCCATAATGAACTCCACAGTTCCTGCATAGAGACAGGGACATACATGTGGTTGTTACACCAGTGCAAAGGATGGTGCAAAGCAACAGGTGTTACACCAGAATATTTTTCACACCCTCTAGTGGGTGAGTGTTCAATGCCCCAAAAAAAGGCAATGAAAATTGAGGACTCTGCATCCCAGCATTCAAATATTAATTATTTGTGTATTGGTTTGAGGTCAATTCTCTGCTCACCTGCTCCCACATAGTTGACGGCTTTGGCTGCTCTCACGGCTGCCTCACCGAGTTTCCGCCTCACCTCCTCGCTAATTCCAGGCTGCAAGCATGGGTGCAAACACAAAAACACTATAAATCATTAACACACACATACAGTCGCACAGACTAGGGAGTGCAAAACACAGTGCATCAAGCCTCCTATCCAGCAGACAGCCATTCACACAGGAAACCAAGTCATATTGTGGTGCTGAGAGCAAAATTATGGAGGTAGCTGTATCATAGCACTTACCCCTGGTGCTTCCTCAATGATCTTCTGGTGCCTTCTCTGCACGCTGCAGTCCCTCTCAAACAGGTAGACAGCATTTCCATGCTGGTCCCCAAAAACCTGGACCTCCACATGTCTGGTGAGGGAAGGAAGATCTTTCACATCTAAACAGGGGTGTAGTCTGAACCTCCAACATAAATACATACAGTGTCTTCTACATACCTGGGGTCCTCTACAAATTTCTCCACTAGCATGACATCATCATTGAAGGACTTGCGAGCCTCTCGTCTCGCAGACTCAAGCTGCTCATGGAAGACTTCAGCGGTGTGTGCAATGCGCATTCCCTAGATAAACCAATCACAACCAAAGGAGCCTTAAGACACAAACAACAACACTATCATTCCATGAAACAATCCTTTCTGTCTGTGCATCTTACTTACTTTACCGCCCCCGCCACGCACAGCCTTTATCATCACTGGGTAGCCTATCCTGACAGCCTCAGCTTGGAGTTTCTCATCCGATTGGTCCTCTCCGTGGTAACCCTCGATGATAGGAACACCCGCAGCTGACATTATGTATTTTGATGTACTAGGAAAAATAAATAGTAGATTTCTAAGATGTAACTTTTGAATAACCAGTATTCAAATTCAGACTTACAACATACAACACTGAAGAGTGACTTGAAAAGAGAAGAGTCATTCATGGGCCACGCCCACTACATCCCCCTTTCACTAACTTCACAACCGCTGCTGAAAAAAAGTCCTAGGGGACACACTGTCATTTAAAAGGTAGACACAGCAAAATGACGTTGCCACAAGCAGCCCTGCAGATATTGAGATGAGCGAGATACAACGCATCGCTCTCACACAGTCACACACAGTATCTGCGCATTTGCACAGGTTCACTTCACACTGTTACAGCGTGGTAGCCATGGCACCAACACAGCAGAGATGTTGTGCCTCACACTTCAACACTCTTAGTTGTTGAGGAAATTGACCCACTATGCTGTTTACTTTCTGCATCTATGTCATATCGCTGAGTCTACCTTTAACTATACCTTTTGATACCCATGTCTCTGATAGCAGATGATGGAGGGCCAATAAAGATGATACCCTCCTGTTTGCACGCCTCAGCAAACTCTGTGTTCTCTGACAGGAAGCCATATCCTGGGTGGACAGCCTATAACAAAAACACAATTTATAAACATAAACGTATTCGTCAGATATAGTCTGTATTGCGACTGAGAAAAAGGGGATTGCCATAATGAATGAGTACTACAAATACAATACTGCACTTGACATACATGTGATCCAGATCTCTTGGCAACCTCCAAGACTTTCTCCATGGACAAGTAACTCTGCTGGGATGCAGCTGGCCCAATGTTATAGGCCTCATCTGCCTAAGAAACATGAGAAACCCCATAAATACAGCTGCATCTACAAACATATACTGACAGAGAGGTCAAAGTTTCAACCTTTAGCCTTGACATACCATGGCCACATGCATGGAATGACGGTCTGCATCACTGTATACTGCCACAGAGCGCACACCCATCTTCTTTGCTGTTCGCATCACACGGCAGGCGATTTCTCCTCTGTTGGCAATGAGGACTTTTTCTATCCTGCCTTGCCCTAGAGGAAAAGAGACCTGAGCTATGAGTGATGATGTAATGCATACTAATCGAGACAACTACAATGCTTCCTCTGCAGTTCAATCTACATGGAGATTAATAATTTGACCAAGAGACATTCAATATTGCTCCATGTTACTTACCAACTGAGGCAAACCGCACAAATCCTTTGGTCCATATCAATTTCCTAAGATGAGATAATAAAAGAACATTGCAGGACACGGACCTTGATGGTTGGACAGGTCATATAAAGAGAGCACGTAGTTACAGCTGTTTACATAAATTACTGGCTTTCAAGGGCATGCTAATTGTACCATGTAATTGAGAGCAGTTTGCTTAATCACAGCTGGCTAATACTCGTATGCATAATGATCATTGCTCAAAGATGATAACTAGTTTATATAGAGCTAAATGCATTCAATTAGTTGCCCATCGCTTTAGAAACAAACATTGAACCGTTCAACTCGTTAAGTAACTACCTAGCTGTTGTGATAAGTTAGCCAGCTAGCTAGCTTTATTTAACCTTGCACAGAATCGGTGGATAATAAAAAAGTAAGTAGACTAGCTAGCCATGTTGACACACACACACAATATAATGGCTTAATCGTTTTGGCTAACGTGCCAGGGTTGTTTACCATTTGAACACTCACGTTAGCTAGCGTCAAGAAGCAAACTAGCTACAATCTTGCGCGTTGGGCTGGCTGACTAGCTAGCTTACTAGTTAGCTTTCTGTCAAGACAGTTGGTTAGCTATCGACATCTTCCAATCTTAGCAGTTTATTTATCCAAAATAGATAACGTGCAATGATAGTAAACATGACAAGCATGATCGACTTACTGTTGAAATATTCTTAAACCCTGTAGGGTTTGAACTTTCAGGACAGAAGCCATGTGTACTACTGTGTGAAGTTAGCCAGCTACTGACTGTATACCGCTAACGCGTTAGCTGAATAAGAACATTTGCGTTTGCCTTTAAAATCTATTATTTCGATTTACCATTTAAGATTTAGCTAGTTACGATACTGTATTTTACAATACGTATTATCAACTAAAGTTGATCGGTTGAAATTGTATTATATGAAACTATATGCCGAAACATGCTCTTAGTTTGGTGAAAATAACAACAAATAACTACAAAGTGACGTAAACGATTAAATTAAATTAGCTATGTTTTTCTCTCTTGTGTACCCGTAGGATGATCAACCAATAGAAAAGGCCGAGACAGAGGCGAAGCAAAACGTTTTACCACAGGTAGAACGTTAGTTATAACACATATTTGGTTTGTCCACGAAAGATTTGCACACGAAGTGAGGAATATTTGTATGGAGGTCAATGAGCGTGTCGAATTTGGTAAACTAAAAAAGTAATTGCTAATTTGCTATGTGAGGCTTATTTGATATAATATACGTTTCGTAATTGTTAGGTTGTTACTCATGTACTGATATAAGTGGACGCACAGGCATTTCAGCAACTTATACCTTATATCAGAGTTGTGCCTGTTATACATCGATAGAGAACTCATCATGGATTTAACCCGATTTAAAATGGACATTACCGTTTAGGGCTTGCACCATTTTAAAGTAGTCAATTGGGTCCTTTGCGTTGTGGGCAATCAGCTAATATTGATGAAGACAATTACCTAATTTAAAACGGATAAAGCCTCAATGGCACTACCCGTGCTGTCACAGAAGTTATAATGGTACAGATTCAAAGATGAGTCTTCTATCCCTATGGTCAGTTGGTCACATCCATATCTGCCCTCTCATTGGCTAGAATTATCCCACCTGATCTAACCTCATCCCGCCATACAACTGGCCCCAGCTTGGCCCCCCCCAGTTGAAATGGTCTAGAACCGCCACTGCAGCCACATAGGTAGGGGTGGGCTTGGTTGGCCCGGGCCCACCCACTGGGGAGCAAGGCCCACCCAATCAGTGACATATGCTCATTGAGGCATTATCTATACAACTGCACATTTTTCTCTTTGCCCCATGGCAAAATGTGTAGAATTACAGAAAGTTCACTTATTTTTGAAATAATTGCAGGCCCACCCTCCAACAAATGTCTGGCTACGCTACTGTTACAGAATTAGATATTTTTGGACAGTGTATTTTTATGGCATGCAAGAAATCAATATTTATATGTGAACTTGAAGATGATGAATTTCAATCCTGCTGGATAAAGCCACACTTTTAATAAGGGAATATGGGCACTCTTTAAACAAAATATAATTTCCCAAAAATAATTAGCATGCATCAAGATTCAAATTGCTGACCATATTGGCTGATTATGATTGTGAACTTACACAGTGCTTTCCTAGAAGTTTTAACCACATTCACATTTTTTTACTGTAATAGTATTATTTCTATTTTCTTTGCAAACAGAATTAAATATTAAAAAACAACAATAAAAAGGTTAATATTGAGTAATGGATAAAAATACAAAAAAGCATCTAGGAAATACAAAACATGGCTATAAAATGCATTCATGGTATGTTTGCATGAAGTCTTCTCAGATCCTGTCATAGCCAGCGTGTCTACGGCGGCTCCAGATGATCAGGAAGGTCAGGACAGCAATTAGGAGGAGTCCCACAACCGTGGCACCAATAATAATGGGGAAAATCCTCTTGTTGAAGTCAGCCCAGCACTCAACCTCTGAAATGCCATAGGGGGGACAAAAAAACTATATTTTGTATATGGAACTTGAAAGGGAAAAGAAATCATGCAATTTCAACAACTCAAAGACCAGCGTGAGCTTCCTGAAACTAGCTTCTTAAATACTGGTTAAAAGAAAAGACAAAATACCATTTCCCTAATACTCCAAATGAATCACTACTCGAAAATCGTATTCATAGTACTTGGTCAACTTGAGGTCTGATCTCACTGACGTATAATACACTGAATAATAATTTACCTACTTATAATAACCTACCATACAAATGGGAAAGAGAGAGACCTAGGCTGTAACTATGACCCAGTAGACTGGGATGACTTGCTTGAAACCTTTCAGAGCTTCTTGATGGCAACCAAACATAGACAGATGCTATTCAATATATTGAACAGCACATATTTTACTCCACGTAGACTGCATTTACTTGATAATAAGATAACTGACACATGTCCTAGATGTAAGATAAATACAGGAGATTTATTGCATATGTTATGGAGTTTACCTAGATAATAAAATATATATCAGCAAAATGACATCAGCGGTATTAGAGCCTGAACTTCAAAATGACCCCAGGATGTGTTTGTAAAGTAAATGTAATGTAAAAGTTGAAGAGCAGTATTGATTTTGTTTTGACTGATTCTGTTACATTGTACAATATTTTATTAAATAATAATATTTCATCTGGATCTTAACACTTTGGATAATTGTTTTTGAGGGTCCGAATGGGCAAAACAATATTACATTTAAAATAGCATTATACCATATATAACCCTACAGTAAAATAATAAACAGAAGGCTTTCGTAAATCATGAACGAAAAGGTCAGAAAAATAAAAAAATCGACATACCCTCTCCAAACTTCCCATTGGTGAGTTTGAAGGCTTGGAATTGAAGAGGCCCAAGCTTCACTCGAAGGTTTTCAGCCAGATGAAACTCGGTCTGAGAATTACACTTGAGGCTGCGGCCAACGGCAGTTGGGAACAGCTTTTCATGTTCTATCACCCCAGGATAGTTTTTTGTTCCCTAATGGTGAAAGAATATGCTCAGCCTTGTTTTTATAACAATGAAAAATCTGTTGAAAAATATCCATGCATTTTTTTTCAAATCATGTGTCTACTTGTGAGATTGTTTTTTTTAACCTTTATTTAACTAGGCAAGTCAGTTAAGAACAAATTATTGTTTTCAATGACGGCCTAGGAACAGTGGGTTAACTGCCTTGTTCAGGGGCAGAACGACAGATTTTACCTTGTCAGCTCGGGGGTTCGATCTTGCAACCGTTCAGTTACAAGGCCAACGCTCTAACCACTAGGCTACCTGCCACCCCAAAGGTGGTCAACTCACCTTTGCTTGGTGACAAATTAGCTTTGACTTTTGACACATAGGATATGTTCCCTTCCTGTGGGAGGACAAATAATGAATGATGTGCATTTAAATAAATAAATCATTGTTTTTTTTCAAAGCCAAACATGCAAATCATCATGCAAATGCATTTGAATGAGTTTGCTTCTGCTCAGAGCCATATATAGATATAATGTATTGCACTGCTTCTGATCGTTATATGGAAGAGTTGTGGTCAACCTGTGATTATTTTAGTTATCATCTCAGAGTCTGAGAGGAAATGAAAAACATTTCCAGTTATAAGGTGATGTGGTCATATGTGTTAGACATCATGTGTGGCATGAGAAGGTGGAAGTTTCTGAATGTGTACCTTTTCAAAGGTGAGATTCAGATAGCCTCCCTCTCCTACAATAGTCAGGGAAAGAACTGCCTCTTTTTGATCACATCTGCCCTTAGTGAGGGTGGTGGAAGGGTCTAAGTTGAAATAGGAAGCGTTCTGAAAAAGGATCAACATACCATTGGATTGGAAGAGGACAAAAGGAATAGCAAACAAGTGATGATGTAGGAACAAGTTATAACTTAATTCTTGTTATAGATTTAGAGCTAATTAATAATATAGTATCATAATGATTGTATCGTCGAACTCATGACCAAACATAGTAATGTGTATGAGAATGGCCGTTGTTGTTTGTTCACAACTTAGGTGACAAACCACATGATATCTCACCCCTGATAAAGAAGTGCTGAAACACAAACAAAAAGTGCTGAGAAAGTGACTGTCCCTACCTTCTTCTCAATAACTATGTACTCCACTCCCATGGAGACCTTGATGCATGGCTTGCCTGCGGTGTCATTCAGCACATAGTTTCCGGTGACAGGAACAGTCTCTTTGGGCTGAAGAACAGGCTTCTGTGGTAGGCTTGAATGCTCGAATGGGCTCAGGTTTATTTAGGCCAGGCTCATCTGTGGTGATGATGGTCTGGTCCAATGCAGCAGTCATAAGGCTGTTTCCTGTAAAGCGGTATAGTGAAGTGTGAAGTGAAACAGTTTACAGAAACCATAAACCCAGGGCAACATTCACATGCACAATTACATATCCCCTTAGGTTCATCTTATTTTTACAATAAAATTAAATAAATAATTGTAAAAATGTGTTGAAGTAGCCATGATTATGTCTGTAAAATGTCATGCAGTTTTACCTGCAATAATTCAGAATCAAATTCAGATTCAAATGGCCTGCATTTATTCTGATTACAGATTATATTACATGTTGCATGGTTAACTGCCTTGCGGCCTTGTCCAGTATCAACTTATATCAGACTACCACTACCACTGAATAGATTAGACATTATTAGACATTATTAGATAGAGGTGCATGCAACTCACCCATTATGATCGCAACCAGTAGAAAAAGTATTGTTTCACGATGCATGTTGTTTCTGAGTTTGTCTGTCATCTTGTGTGTTCAGTTGGGTGTTTGTGTTGTGACCAAAATGTATGAGGTGTGATGTGGTGAATTAATCTCCAGACGACCAAAACGCCTTGTTCAAGTGATGAGTGCCTTCAAGGGGAGGGGCAAAGAGGGTTTTCTTTTTAAATGATTTATGAGCTATCTTTAAATGGCTTATATACCCTATATGATGTAACTAACTTTACCTTGTGCTGTTGCAGGTCAGATATCTTGTTATTTGTGTCTACTCAACTCTTTATCTAAGAAGATAGCGTTAAAGTAGGTTGGTTCAAAGGACATGTTGATTGAGCAGTTTCTATGACAATAACTTGTTTGAATTAACCAGGAGTTACAGGCTTTAGCCTCTAAATTGAAAATATGAGGTAAATGTTTTTCTATTGGTTTATCAAAGATTGTATTTGTATCATACCTGGACAATGATGCCTTTATACATTGATTCTATGATTGGTTCATGTTTATCGCACCGCAGCTGTGGTTGGATTCTGGGAATGGCTGTGCTGCTGGGGAAATCAAACTGTACGTTAGCAGGCATTGGATGCATTTGGGGTCAAAGGTAGAGAGGGACAAAGTATCTCCTAAAATACACACTACTGCAGCAATGTGTCAATGCAAGTCAGGATTCATTTTGGATTGACAAACTGACAAGCATTTTTGGAAAGGGTCATGTTTACCCATCCAAGTACTTTATAATGGGAGAGAGGTTGTCCTATTGCCTTCCATTTGCATCTTAATAACATGGACCTCTACTGTTGTATTTCCTTTTGACACACACTAATGCTAAAGTAATATGTATGTTTACTTTAGGGTTAAAACATTTGTTTTCGTTAGACCAAAAAGTTTTGATAAAGTCATTGCATGGCATGAAGTGGCTATTACAGGCAATTCATTTGTGATAATGTGTCATTTGACCAGCACATTCACAGAGACGTTCAAGGTTTTATTACATCAAATATAGAGGAGACAGGACAATAAACCCTCCTCAGGCACTTGACTCCTACATAGATCTTTTTAGATGGGTAAACCAAAAGAAATTGTGTCACAACAAGTGACTGTAGGAGGATAATATGTTTTTAAACATGTCCATTATTTTTCTTGCATGCCATAAACTCTCCACAACTCAGAGACAGATATTGATTTTTCGAAGAATGCAGGCATGGTGGTGACAGCAAATAAGTAAACATTTACTCTGCTGTCACTGGGACTGCCTGGATGCCTTTCTGCTTGTGCACTGTCTCATTTTATTTGAACAAGTCTGTGTAGGCGAATAGACTACAGTCAATCATTTCAGAGGTAGGAGTCCAGTAAGGAACGAGATCTGGTCTCACATTTCCTTCTCTCCGGACCTGAGACGTACATGTCTTTGTTATGAAGCTGGGAGTGAGACTATGTGTGCTGGTGATCTCTCTCCAGCTTTGGGCTCTAGGACAGGGGCAGGAGCTTGAGCCAGAGCAGGTCCCTGTGTTCTGTGATGACAAAGATGTGGAAGCAGCTGTGGACTTGGCCCTTGTCAAGTATAATGAGAAGCTTCCTTATGGAAATCAACTATCACTCTACCAGATTCTGGAGGCCTCAACGGTAGGTGACATATTGAGAATATTGTTATTTATATTTAGTTATTTATCCAGTCCTTTTTGCGTACATCTTGAGTTCATTGTGTTGATGAAGAGAGAATACGAACATTACTACACAGAGTCACAGTATTGCGTGCATCTCTTGTAGGCTCAGAATGACTCAGGCACTCTGTACTTTGTGGAATTCAATTGCATGGTCACTGACTGTCCAGCAGGGGGAAACAAAGTCTGGAGAGACTGTGACTACCTCCCAACTGGGAACAAGGTAACTTACATTTTAATCATTTTACTGGAGGCATTGTTATTAGATGACATCTCTATGCAATCTGATTTTTAAATAACAATAATTTAAAAACGTGTTCTGTTTATTTATCAGGTGCCAAGCCCTTGTAATGCAACGGTCCACATGTCAGATAAAGAGGTCCTGGAAGTTTTCTGTGACCCAGTTGGTTAGTTTTTCACTTCACACAAAGTAGACCAAGCCATAGACCACATACAAGTCTATTTATACTTATAGTTTTTCCAGACAACCAGATAAATGTTAACCAAAGACTGACTCATGTAGCGGAATATTTATATTTGTTGATTTAGATTAGAATCACCCAAAAATGTGTGGTTAAAATGAATTTCTATACTGACAACCCTCTGTTCTCCAGTGGAGGCCCCTGTTGTTGCTGAACGCTCCACATGTCTGGGGTGTCCTAGGGAGATTGACGTGGACAGTGAGGACCTAAAGGCTCCTGTGACATACTCCATCACCAGGTTCAATACAGATTCTGACTCCAGCCATCACTTTGTCCTGAACAGTGTTGGTTTTGCTACGAGACAGGTAAATCAGTTTCAAATCTCACTCTGAGTGAATGCTACAAAGGCTAGTTAACTACGCCACCTGGTGGA
The DNA here is from genome assembly GCA_030435695.1 of Brachymystax lenok tsinlingensis. Lineage (NCBI taxonomy): Eukaryota > Metazoa > Chordata > Actinopteri > Salmoniformes > Salmonidae > Brachymystax > Brachymystax lenok. The sequence continues at coordinate 23,958,929 of CM059790.1, read as the reverse complement.
AAGTTGAGCAGGACTCTAAATAGCTAGTTCAATTCAAACCTGATTCACACTGTAGGGCCAAACTGAGCTGAACTAGGCCAGGGCTGACCTGGTTACGCATCTACGATAGCTGCTGGAACCATGCTGGAAATGACCATGTGAAAAGAGAAGATCAGAACCAGTACGGTACAGTTCAAGCCCTATAGTGTGAATCAGGTAACAGAATGACCAGTTGGGATCAGAGGTATTAAGCCCTACAACAATTACCAACAACACAAATCTTTTAAAGTTATATACTTTTGTAAAAAATATAATTTAAGTTAAGTGTCTTTGCTCATCCCTTCCAATGGAAATATGCCAAATCATCTCCTTGCCTCTGGAATTAGTGGGTGTGGTGTGGCTATATTTACCTCTATGGGTGTGACCCATGGACTGTAATGTACTTGTTTTTCCGTTAGGAGTGTCTTTCCAGAATCCATTGGGGGGAGGGCGGCTCAAACTAATTTCTTTGAATAACTTCTTTCTTTCACATGCTTCTCTTAGGTGATTGCTGGATTCAGGTATAGACTGATGTTCGATATGAGGAAAAGCAATTGCTCCAAAGCAGACCACAAAGACCTGAACGATGAATGTCATCCAGATCCTGAAGATGTGGTAAACCACAATGGAGCTCATAGTATTTTTTGAATAGGCTTCAGTATATATAATATGATTCTGCTGTTGTAATACTTCTGTAAGTAAATGAAATAGTTATACTTTTTGGAGAAAAAAAAAACATACCATTCAATGTGGTATCATAACATTTCATTGTAATGTGATGTATCATGAATGCTTGTCCCTGCCATCTGTGACATCCTGTGTGCTATCTCTCTAGGAACTTGCTCACTGCAATTCTACAGTAGATGTGGCACCTTGGAGACATGAGACTGCAGAAGCAAATGTGGAATGTGCACCAGGTCCCCTCCAGAATTTTGTGAGACATTCTGCAAACTATACTACTATAGCATATTAATGATGCTCTGAAAATCTGATACATTAATAGGGTAGTGATGTGTAGCTTTATATTTTGGGAATTTGTGCTAAATGGAGGATTTTGACAAGGAACATTTTTTCATTCACAGGAAGTCTTTAGAAGAAGGCCTCCTGGATGGTCTCCCTTAAGGAACTTCAACAATTTTGATGAAGCAACTCCAGCCTCAACTGCTTCAGCCAAAGAGGAGTCTTTAGAGGAGTCTCAGGAGCTCAGCCTGACTGCTGTCACCACGGCTAGCAGAGACCCAGAGCCAGCCATGCCCCCCACCACTACTGCCGAGAGCCTTTTCCACTGCCCCTCCAAGCCCTGGAAGCAGTTTGTCCCTCCAACAACCCCCAGCCATGCACAGGAGAAAAGCACAACACCCCTGCCACTGTTACAGGGGTGCTTAAGTGATTTAGACTTGCTGGGGGAAAAATAAGTGAATGCTGTATAATGCATTTGTATCATAAGCACACCTGCTAATTTGAAATTAAAAACATCTCTTTTTGACAATGCAGTTTAATCTTACTTTTGCATTCCCTAAAATTTGTCAAAGTACATCTTGACTGTTTGACCATTTGATACTAAAAATAAATAACTAAATGTATGAAATTGTGCTGGGTGCTGTGTTATTCTGTAAAGCAACATACTATCCACAAAAGCAAGTACTCACTGTAACTGCAAATTTTATTTGTACATTGTCAGGTAACACTCAAATAATTGTAGTCAGTCGTGATACAATGCAAGTATTTCACTTAGAAGCAAACAGAAACAAAGTATACTGTATTTGATAATGCAGGTACAGTATGTCATGGGTTAGAGGTTGGATTATTATTAGTTGTTCCTAGTGCCAAACTTTCTTTATAGCTGCTTAGCAGAATAAATAAAAGTATATTATTTCAACCAACTCATGCAGGATGGCTGTATAATAATACAATCATAGTAGCATTGTTGATAGTAATGACAAAATATATAATTCAATAAGTCTATAAACCTGTATTAAATGAAGAGATTTAACCACTCCAGATTTTTCAGTAAAACAAAAGATGACTCTTGAACCTTGTTCTTAAATAACAAATTGTTTACATCATTTACACATTAAATTGGTTATTTCCTTTTACATCATCGTATGGCCCAAGTCAACACATATTTTAGAATCTCCAACTGTAGAGAGACTTGTAAGATTACCAAATGTTAACATTCACAATCGGTATGGTTGCCTGTGCTAACCCTCAGTGCTATATACCACATGGCTATGACAGCTTTGTTTTCAACATACAAACATGGTTCAGAACAATTACATTTCAAGTAAAACTTTTGAAGCTGAAATATGAAAAGTTATCTTTTCTTACAAATTATGTTTCAAGTACAGCATCACAATATCTCCCCTGGTGCTGTTCAGCAAGTGGAAAAGGTTTACAAAGCATTTACCACTCACTGTATTACATTGACATTATGAATGGGCTTTTAAATGGGTCCAGCCCAAGAAAATCTATAACCTGTACAGATCCATATTAATGCACACACACACAAACACAAGTTAATACAACCATGCAATTAATGGCATTTGAAGAGCTAACAAAAAGGCTGGTGACTACTATAAGCGTCTAATGCATCTGACAAATCTCAGATAGAAAGGGATACTATTGCTTATACTTAAAAAAGACCTGCACTCAAACTACTGTAGGACCAAAGGCATTAAAAAAGTGCAAAGTCCACCTCCATCAGCAACTGTCCATCTCTATACCAGTTGATTGGTTTACTGCATAAGGGAACAATATGTTTTCAAAACAAGACTACTCCCATATCATGAATGCATATGAAGTCTGGAATACCACCACAATAGTATACTTTTGAGAACCTCATTCCCAGGCTATATCTTTAGGAGGAAAGGTCTACTTTTGAGACAACATTTGCAAACATAGGCATTTATAATGCAGTCTGAAGCCATGTCAAGTATATTACCTCTAGGGTATTAGAAATATTAATTGTGATATGTTGTATTTGAGAGTTAGAATTCTGAAATACTAAGCAGGCGCAAGTGTTCCTATTTTTTTCTGGTGGTTTAAAAGCACAGTTTACAATCTAAACACCAAAGTCCTATAACCTCTGGTCACAACACCTGTTCACTACATGCCCTTTTCCTCATAACATAACTGATACATATAGAGGCAAATATATGCATGCGTTAGTCCTTAGGCTTTCTATGGTAATGCAGATAACCATTGAGCGATTCACACAACATTAGAGACTTAAAACTTTGGCTTTCATTGAAATCAACAAAAAATATTAGAAAAGGGAAAACAAAAGTGCATATTTTTTCTTGATCGGTTTCTGAGAAATCTGTCCTGGTTGGGGAAAATCTGCCATAAAGAGACACATCTTTAAAATGGCACCTTATTTCTCAACAGCATATATCACAGAGTTACACTTGAGAATGAGAATACAGGGTTTTTACCCCAAAATAACTTTGAGAAGCCATTATGGAATGGAAACCTTTCCCACAGCTCCTATTTAGAGATGCCTAGGTCCAACTATTATCAAAAGGTTTACGCCAAGAACACAATAGTAAACAAGGGGCGCATCATAATAAACATAATAAAGAATAAACAAGAGGGTCCACTCCACACAGAGAGAGGGAGGGGTGCCCACACAAACAATGCTGACTAGCTGCCTTGGGACAGCCTTTAAATATCTCAAAATTACTGATCAGACTTCATCCACTTTCCAAGGTGTACAAATAGTCTTATGTTCACATACTGCACTGCTGATTCTCCCCATGCCAACACATAGCACTGTAACATTCGTATAGTTCACAATCCAACTGCACTACTGACATGCATGATGAAAGCATCAGTTACATGAGGTGACTGTGTCTAGCTTAATGCACTTCTCAACATTCATTATGATGACGCCTCACTGAGCAACAGAGGTATTTTACCATTGACCTCCAAGACACAAGAGGGAGAAATCCAACCCTTGCTCATTGTACGTCAACTACATTAAGGCTTCATTTTTACACTACAAGGTTTTCTTGACAGCGCATTCATTACTTTCCGTACTGCTGTACTTTATCATAGTATCACAGGCTGGGCCCACAGTGTGTGTGTGTATACACATGTAGAGGTATACACGTATAGGTGTCTAAAAATATACTGTATATATAATCTGCTGTTACTGCTAAATATGATGCCAAAGGAAGGAGTATGACAATGGATTTAAAAACTGTGGTGCCAGAAATGTCCAGCCAGTAGAGCTATTGGGCCACAATGTAACACTTCAAGGTGCTGCCTTCATGGGATTCTCTTTTTTTTTTTTTTTTTTACAACAAGTGGAGTAGGCTGCACATCTAAAAATGACTGAATTCATACAGTTTTTTTCTGGGATGTTCCGTGCATATTCAAAAGGCATTTACGTTACAGGAAGACCTCTATACACCATGACCCTGTAAAGGGGACGGCAAACTCTTCTCTTTTACAAAAAGGAAAGGAACAAAAATAATAAATACCCAGGGAAGTTTTATATTAGAAAAGAAAAGCACACACAAAAGGTTAAAAAAATATTACAGGCAACAAACAAAAAAACGTTTTAGACAAGGCAGGTTAGTTGGTAAGTTTCTGCAGGAAACAAATACAGTAAAAAAAATCACTCTGGATTGTTAAGTGCTCGATAGGATAGTTGGGCATCACCCATTAGTTCATGAGATTTGGATGTTCCACTCACAGCTGGCTGGTGTGTCTGGCCGGGCAGGGCTGGCGGATGTCCTGCCTGGACTTAGTTAAGCGCGTGCTGGCGGATGGTGTGGAAAATCCAGTCCATCTTGGTGGTCCAGCCGCCATGGTGGGCGTCATTCATTTGCTTCATGAAGTAGTCCAGGGCCTCCTGCTCAGTCTTGTCCAGGGCCAGGGTTTTTCGGATGTAGGCGATGTCATCAAACGACTGCAGCTCGGGCATCCCGGAGCCCAGCATCATGGAGAACAGGTTGATGAAGAGGTTGGCATGCTGACGAATGGCCAAGTAAGCCTTATAGCACATCTCCTGAAATCTGAGACAGAATAGGAGAAGGAGAAAATGCATAAGAATCAGTATATACCATTCCCCTGGTTCCCTCTGAATTCTCTATAGCCTCAAAATAAGCCTTTGAAAGCATACATTTGGCCATTGAAATATATAGTCTCGGCTGGACATGGTCAATTTAGCAGTAGATAGCAGTACATTTGTTAAAGCAGAAGTATGTGAGAGGGTCTGGAAAATTGGCAGACAGTAGCCTATCAAACACCCAGGGAGACAGAGCACACATTGTTATATAATAGCTGCCTACTGTGTAGACACTAGCTGTTTGCCAACTCTACAACCTTTACATTCAACACTAGACAGACATCCACAGATGTGTCCTTTCACGCAAGAAAGGGAAAACGAAGACGGCTACCTCTCAAACTCTCTGGTCTTCGTGCACTCCTGGGTCCCTTTGCTGATCACAATCAAGAAGTCTTGAGTTAGGACAAACGGAACTCGCTCTCGCTTGTAGCCAAATTTCTTTTTCTTGTGATCCAGAAAATGGCCAAAATCTATGTGGAAAAGCTGCAAAACATCCCAGATTAGCATAGAAAAAAATAACACATAGCATTTGCAAAAAATATGTATCATGACAATATCTTGTTGATAACTCAGGTCCTACCTGCCCATCATCCTTCACCATTATGTTACTGTTGTGTCTGTCACCGATGCCTAGAATGAAGGTCGCCACGCAATACCCAGCACAGGATCGTGTAAACAAGTCAACGGCAAGGTCATACCTACAGAGAGTTACGTCAAATCTGAGCCGTGAAACATACAATACAATACAATTTTCAAACCAAAGAAATCGTGGAGGAAAGTGCGCACACAACATATATAGTTTCCTCACATCTCTCCCTTGTTCTTGTCTTTGAGCCACTGGTGTAGTGTTGAGCTGTTGAACTGTAGCGCCCCCTTCAGGCCACCTTTACACTGGATCTGCATGATGGTGTGAGAGCTTCGCACCACCTCGATCAGCCCCACACAGTCACCTAAAGACATGCAGCCGTACGGCAACATCCTGAGGTCTAGACCCTGGTTCTGCCAAATGTTCTCCATGATTCTGATGATCTGAAGTGTTAGCATGTCCTGTCGCAGGTCTGAAACAAACAAGTCATATTCAGTGGTCCATGGCAGGATTTAAATACATTCCATCTATCCAAACTGATCAAGTAGAACATTACAAGGTAATGCTATTGTTTATAACGCACTTTGATTATAAAATTCGACTCAGACTCACCGTCTCCGTTTTTGAATATGATCTCGTTGTTCTGGAAGAGGAGTTCGGACATGATGTCAGGGTTTTCCCAGTTGAGCCACAGTGGCCTTTTGGCAGATGACATGATTCTGCACTCCTCAAGCCTGGGCATTTCACCATGAGGAATACATGCCAACAATGGGAGTCATCACAAGGGGCAAGCTACATTAGTTTCATTGATCAATTGCATGAACAGTGTTAGAATGCAAGTGGTCTGCACTGAGGGGCCCAGTGGCTGAGCACATTAGTTGACAATCGGTTTACGATAACATTTCACATTTCCATACAGGAGCAGAACGTTATGATGGGGAAATACAATGCTTACATTCTCTCTACCTCCTCTCTCTTAGGTCAAATGAATGTAAAATTACCACTAGGGACACTAAAGAGAAATTGCTGGCCTTTGCAGCCATTGAAACAGTGTCCCATCTACAGTTTCAATAGTGTCCATGTTTAGGCATTGGGTGAGTAAGGTATAGGAGTTCCAATGTGGCGTGCCCACCGTATGTTTCCCAGCTGGTGTGCAGGGTTGAGGGGGGAGGTGAAATTCTGCAGGGCGTCCATGTAGTCTGGCCTCCTCATCTGCTCCACCAGAAACTTCATCTGAACCTGCAGGACCACACAGAGCAGGCTGTAATGAAGATAAAGCCTCCAATAGAAATGTGAAGCCTAGTTCTCTCTACATTAGGTAAACGAAGCCACTGATGTCAGTTTCGTGAAACAGAAACGTGGAACAGTAAGCTGAAACAGCAGAGATTCTCTAACAGATCATCATGTTGGACAATAAGCATGGGTGTACTGAGAGAGAAGGCGTGCTGGGCTACCTTCTGAGTCTCATCCTTCTTCTCCTGTTTGAGGATGTCGGTGAGGTTGATGAGTTTCTCCATGGCCTCCACTTGTCTGCTCAGGTGCTTCAGGTACATGCCACAGGCCCGGCAGTAGGACTCCAGCAGCAGGCCGAACCGCTGACTCACCGTCTTATTGTGCATCTCAGACCTAGGGCACATAGTGGACAGTGAAAGTGGATGACTTAAAAGGCATTTGCACTCAGTCAGTCAACTCTGTGAAAGGCATGGAATTTACTCAGTAAAGTAACTCTAAGTCACTCACTTTAAGTGCCAGAAAAAGAAGTGTCCTATCCTTTGGTTAGTCAAGGCCTTTTTCAGTAGAAATCGTACCAGTGGGTTATCAAGGTACTGCTCGTATTTCAGAACCTGACAAGAGATTATAGAGATGAGCCAGTAAATGATGACATTTTATATTTGACAACAGTCCAAACAATCAAAGAAATGTGAGAGGAAGTCACTTTCTGGACATAAAATACAAATAAATCCTACCTGGACCAACTGAATGAGGTACTGAGAGAGTTTGTCATCGGTCAAGTACTTCTCAAGGCACCGAACAGCAAAGTCACGGATCATTGGGTCTGGATAGTTACAATCCAGCAGCTCCATGGCTTGCTCTGGTTTTATTGCTGGCCAATCCTTCAGAAGGCAATACATCTAAGAGCAAGAAAAACAACAGTCACGTCACCACTGCAGCAATGCTGCAGCAGAAAATGATACAATTCCCACAAGAGTGCCCAGAAAAGTGTTAAGAGTTTCAGACATTTTCTTCTCTTGAATTTTTTTTTCTCAGTAATTAAAAAACAAATATGTCACCTGTGCTACTTCATCTCTGGAGTTCCACTTCACAGCCAGTAGGATCTTGGGCAGGATTTCAGGTATATTTACACAGTAGTGCCTGATGAGTAAGAGAGACAGTAGACATGTTAGTCAAGGCCTCTAGAAGTTTAAGTATGGTGGTGACAGAGCTAGTTATGACTGTACCTGTGCCTCCAGAGGAAGTCCTTCTCCTGCTCTGTGATCTCAGACAGGGGGTCTCGGTTGCACACCTGTCTCAGCTGCTCGTTATCACTGTCCGTTAAGGCGTGGTCTCGCGCCACTCTGTTACTCTGCAGGGGATCAGACGTCACATCAACAACCATATATGGAGTCATTATTTAGCAAGGAAACCTTAGACCGTCTTAATAAATGGTTTGTAATGATTTGAGTTACAACTGTATGTATATACATGTATGCCATTACCTGGCCTGATTGGCAGTAGTTGAAACCTAGCTCCCTGGATATGGTCCAGTTAGCATGTCCCTCCACGGTGGTCATGTCTGGGAACTTGACAGGACTGCTGAAGTAGTCAAACTCCAGCTCTAGACAAGGCGTTTCCTGTGTGTGTGTGGAAGAGAGGCATTATACTGTAAACACTGATGATAAGGACCACAGAAACACAGACTGGTCATGTTAACATGCTAACTAACATGTTTACCTTGTTGGGGTTGGAGCCTGTGACTCCGATGGGGTTGAGTAGGTCCTCCAGGCCGTGGGGTACAGGCCACAGGTTCAGAGCCATTTTACCAGAGACCAGGGTGTGAGTGTAGTCAAACAGGTTGACGTTCCCCCACGCCAGTGGACAGTGCTCCTGAGGAGAGGATCACAGCCAAAGGGTGGCTTTGGTTATTTACACAAACTGTGAATGGCCACCCTTCCACAGGCAACAGTGAATACAGGCTTGAGTGAATTTTATATGGGGTACTTGTGTAACTAACACAAACATCCAAATTGACCCTTGGGGATTAAAAGTCGTACTGAATTGAATTGAAAAGATTAGAAGGCAAGCAGACAGACTTTGTTTAAGTTCAGTTAATTGGCTTCAAGCTGTACAGTAGGTCGCTAACAAAGGACGGCCGTTAGAGGCATTTATCTCTAATTCATCATGGGCACGAAAACCCATCTCCCCGACCTTTAGGTGACATCACCCAGCCCAGGTGTCGGTTACAGTCTTCATGCCTAGGTTACACAGCCACGATCGCTCCATGCCACAAGTCGATAAGTAATTCAACATCCACAGAGGACACCTCAGGCCATTCAGGTAAGACCTTTGAACACTGTTCTATCCAGTGGGTATCATTTATATCATTAAAGGTCTGGGGTGTCCGATTAAATTGAGTGTTTACCTCCTTCGCCCCTTTCCTGCCTTTCACAGAGCAGATGGAGAGACAGAGGCGGGCCGCCCGGGGGATGTCGGGAATGTACATGTCGTAGGTCAACCACTCGTTCCACCTCGGAGACAAGCACAGCCACAGTGAATCACCCTGAACCCATTACAAGTGTTAATATCACAGATCAATGCACACCCTCCTCCCCCATTACCATGGGATAAATAGTAACAATATAGTGATGTCTCTTGATGAGTGAGATACTGTCTGTGACACCATGTGTGTTGTGTGTCTGTAATACCTGGGATTAGAGCATGGCACACGCTGCGTGTTCACGTTGTCACACATCTGCTCCCCTCCATGGTAGATGCCAGTTCGCACATAAATCTACATGGACAACAGGAAGAATAGACACCAAAAACCCCTGAAAACCACCAGCAGTAGCAGCATGACAGACATTCACGCCAAGGAGTCTTATAGTAAATGAATTACTGAAAAGTGGCTATAAGAGGAGTTGAGGGCTAGCCAAGCATAGAAACAGATTATCAATGTGAAAAAGTTGATCTAAAACATTAACCAATGACGTACCTTATCTATATCCCGAATGTTCACATTGACGTATGTGGCACAGAGCACTCGTATCCGCAGGGTTCCATTGATGGTCCACAGAGACTTGGTGGAGGACTCTCCGTTCATGTATGGGGTAGCGGTAGAGATGCGCCGTGCGTACGAGGGCATGGTGAAGTTGTCCATGGGTAACTGAGAGTAAAGGCTATCCTTCGCCATCAGCATGAGGTTGGGCATCCTGCCAAGCATGATGCAACTCCTCACATACTGAAAGGGAAAAGGAATAGAATTAAGATACATGATTAAGCAATATAGACCTTCAATGTGTATGCATTGGTTACATGCACACTAGGGCCCAACAAACCTTATATTGACTCAGGGGGGCATTTCTCCAGGAGGTACTCGTCACAGCCGCACACCTTGAGGATGTACTTGCCCTGGTACTCCTGCACACACATCTTGAGTTGTTCAGGGGACAACAGCATGCTCCTGGTCTTCTTCCTGATGGCCTCAGCTATCACCTGTTCTGGCACACAATCATGGTTGATCTTCAGGGTGTATTTCTGCTTGTCATTGTTGGGTGAGACAATCACCCAGATCACTACAATGATTTGACCTATAAAATAAGCCACAGAAAAGAGAATAATCAGAACATTACTCCACACAGGCTGAGAACAATCTTGAAATAGATTATCATGAAAAGGAATAAGGATCAATTTGTTTATTGCTTATTAATGTGTCAACCTATGTGTTGAAAAAGTAGAAAAGGTTGTTGTTTGACCCCCACTAAAATTGCCTAAGGCATCTTGCAGAATCTTGACATTTACATTGCTTGATTTTAATTAATACAACAATGCCTACCTTTGTCCAGTTTGCCATGGATGTGCTTTGGAAGTTCTTGTGTCGATTCAACGTTGGGAGGGTAGACATATAAAGCCCGACTATGGGGTCCGTTGGCGTCTCGGAGTTCTACTGAATCCTTACAGACGTTAAGAATATTCCTCCTGAAGTCCTGCACCTCAGGGTCCTTTACTAAGTCAAACTCGCAAACAGGCATACCAATTGCGAATCCTGAAACAAAAGAAACTCACTTACTGATACTGTATGCTTTAGAAGATAAACGTAAGCCTGTTGTTATTCTCTACAAAGAGGAGGGTAGTAATTAAGTCTTACCAATTTCTCTGTTCAGAATTTTCTCCTCTCGGTTGCCAACCGGTTCGATGACCTTCAGAAAAGGCTGAAAGAGCCTGAGATCACATAGTCTCCTAGTTTCATCGTAGAACTCCTCTCGCTCTGCCTCCTGCGTAACACTGACAAATATGTAAGAGGTCTCCTCCTGTAGTAGGTGATGCAGGGGGTACTTCCTGGCCTCCTTGAACACTTCATGTTTGATGGTGATGAGCGTGGCCTCTCGGAGGCACTCAAGGGTTAGGATCATCCCGTTTGGCAACAAGCAGTCCACAAAGATCCGGGGGGGCATCAAATGGATACCCCATAATTCACCAGAAGAAGGCCTAGGAGGCATTTCTGTAGTCCTCACACTCAAAGTTAATAGAAAATAGTTCCTTATCTCCTGAAGTGGAAAAGAGTAAAAGTGCATTAGAATTATATGAAAACAAACATCATACAGTAGACTATATCCAGTCCCACCTCTTGCTGTCGCGTGACTGTAGAGTTAATAATAATTTATAATAATAAATAATTTATAATAATTTGGTGGGTGCTTATATTTGTCCTATTTCACACATGTACAAGTGTGTATTAATACACATGTGTGAATTATTATTATAATAAATTTTTTTGCATATCCCACTTTCCCCAAGATACCTTGTCAGCTCAGGGATTTGAACTTGAGACCTTTAGGTTACTGGCCCAACACTAACCACTAGTCTAGATGCCACCCTAAGACCCTGCTGCCCACACCCCTACTGGACAGAATAAGAACTAGCCACAATTCACCAGTGGAAACTGACCCATCAAAACACCTAATGACAAACTAGCCTATGTTATCATAACTGTGATGATAAATCATGTTTATTTCCATCAATGTCCATGATGATCTAGCCTACTCAGTCAGTCACATGACAGACAGAAATGCTTCTGTCTCCGGGAGTCAAGTTATTTCTCATCCACATACAGCGAGAGCCAATGACATTTGTGACCAAATACCAGTTTTCCCTTTCCCTGAGAGTGCAACAACATGTAGCCCTATGCTATACAAGGCACTTAACTTTTCTGCTATCACTGTCTAACATCATTAACGTCAGTAAACATGCAGCTAACAATAACAACTAGGAAAACAGTCATGGTCTGTTCAATATGAAAGGCATCCAGTCTTGACATCAGGATGTAAGGCAAATGTCTTCAAACAGGATGTGGAGAAAGGAAACAATAAACCTAGTTTATTTGAATACAGAAACATGTATGGCTGAGGATATAGACGGAACATATAGAAACTCAGTACCACACTTTATCTACCTAATGTGGACTCATTACTAACAAAGGGTAAAAAAATATGAATATTTGATTGACAAATCAATGTTGCTCCCTACCTTAAAAGAGCTGGTCTTAACTTGTGTTAAAACCCTCACCCTTCATGTTTCAGATCTGATCTCCAGTGTTGTTTTCTGCTGATTGGTAGGTAACCTCTCAGCACAGTGCCATTCTCTGAAGAGAGAGAGGAAGCATGAGACTCGATATCACAATAATCCCAACAGTAAACCAAACTGTGATACAACCCGTCAACAAATGTAGCTAGCTCGAGCAAGAAAACCATGCAGTAAGGAGTGGGTGTGTGTAGCCAAAGGGGAGATAAATAACACCTCAATCATTCATGTAGAAAATCTCTCTAACGTCTACCCTGGTGTTAGGTCCATGAAGAGACTGATATTCTTCTGTAACAAACCATTTTATAGCATACCGTTACTTAAAGCTGTGTAGCAATCTACAGTTAGTTAGCTCCCATCATTTCATTTTTGTTAGCTAGCTAACGTTAGCTAGATACTGTGATTGGTATTGTCGTTATGATCACGACTGTAATTACAGTATGACTATTAATTAACCATATAGCTAGCTAGATCATTTAGAAATAACGTTAACGTTAGTTAAGTTAAGTCCAGTGTCCATATTGTCTCCGATTGTAAAACGTCTATTATTTTTTATCATAGATATAGCTAATATAAAAATGTAATAAATTGACACAGAAGAAAAACTCGTTAGCTAACGTTATAGTTAGCTTCTAGCTAGTTGGCATTCACAAGAAAGACATTTCCTGACGTTCCAAATCATAATCTGTTTTGATATTAACTAGCCAACAACAAAACGTTAGCTAACATTAGCTAGACTCCTGTCGGTCTGGTTATGGTCAGCCATTGATCATTTAAATCTAAATATATCTAGCTATTCTACTAAGAATGTAGCTATTATTAGTTAAACGCGAGAACGCTTACCAAGACATGTCTACGATATGACCTCGTTGGCTAACAGCTCGCCCTAGCTAGCTTCCAACACCTTCTCATGCTTGGTTCCAGCGGGTGATCCAGTGGGTGTTCCGCGGCGCAAGCTGTGTTCATTCGATCATGCAGCTCCAGGCTACCTACGACTTGACAGCACATTTCGCTATAGCAACCATGATGAATATTGTGTTTTATTTTTAAACAGTCTACAATTTTACCATAGCTATCAGTTGCAATGAAATTGCATTATAAGATATAAGAATAAGATACACACGCATGGAGCCTACCAATCATGTTTGGTTCAGATGCATTAGCTTCAATTATATGACGGACAGTCAGTAAAACATTTACATTTGTTGCCAGCTGCAACGGCCATGCACTGTTTTTTGTTGTTGTAGCAAATCGTTTTACATGAGTAGCTGTCCTGCGAGTTTTGGTGAATTTGACGAGAGTAGTCTACAACCTCAAACCACAATATAGAAAATAGCTAATAAAGTTATTTAAAAATATATATGTTTTATTGCATGCACATTTGGTTTTGATAGCATTTTGCAGGTGTATGTAAGTGTTCAACTATATAGATATAACGATGAGCCATTGCAATAAACCATGCGGTCAAGCTACCCGACTCTCGGAATTGAATGATCAAGCTAGCCGCGACTGAATCTGTGCGCCTGCTACTCCATGAATGGCAAAATGGACACATCAAATAGGCTAGACTAGTAGAGTTTACAATCTTTGTGGATTATTGAAGACCAGGGCCCATACTACCGTTATACTGAGTAAAACGCATTGTCAGTATGGCATTTCAATGACACTAAAACGTCACTCAAATATATCCTCCAGTTCCGTGTGATATCAGATCGGTAAATGTAGTGTAGTGGCGCATAATAATTCGGGCGCGGATAGCTTGACCGTGAATTTCCGAGAGTCGCATAGCTTGAATGCAGTAAATGGACTGTACCAACAAGAGAAGAATACACTCACAAACATGTTTTTCAAACACCCACCCTTTCCTAAATGTTTTAAATATGTTGTTACTATTGTCTGGGGGTTTGATTATGATAGGCTTTAGGCTATCAAAATGTAGCCATTTCTTTTTATGCATAGTATATATCCCCCACACCTCCCCTCTGCTCGTGACACTGAAAACTCACCCCTCCTCTTCTCTGGTGAAAGCAAGGTAGGCAGCTGGATTCTCAGCTGGTTCGAAGTTGGCCAGTATGCAATGATGGCGTTACATGTCAACAATAGAGATGCTTATTATCAGAGTGCCGATTATTACAGAAATTCGCAGCCTTTGAACTATGGGGATAGCAGCCACTATTTTGCCCGATTACCAGGTAAGAAAAGGGTCTCATTCATTGCTGTCAGGGACCGTGACACTGCGAATTGATGGATGCATATTTGCAGCCTCAGCTACAGTGCAACAACCAGTGCTGATTGAAGGGGGTTTATCCAACCGGCATCTTGGTATTATAGGTTGTAGTAGGCTATACAGATATAAAAACATTTTGTTGAGGTTGAGCATACTCAATGATTTGAAGAGATTCGACCAACAACAGTCATGTTGATATTACATCTGAAATCAGAGGTATAATAGGTTTCTGATCAATTCAACCCAAAATATATGTGAACCTAAGTTAGTTGATTTGTTATATCCACAGCACCCTCTGTGCTGTTTTTAGTGAAGGTGTGATGCGGTGGACAGGTGTTTTAATGTAAAATCAACTAAAGTGATAATGGTCAGATCAGTGGGTGCAGAATTACATTATGGTCTGCTTGTTTAGAGGGATGACCATGGTCTTTATTGACAGTGTCTGTTCCCAACTCTTGAAATGGAATTATGTCTACTGTGTCATGGCACATGCTCCTTGACACAACATGCTGTGTGTACATTATTCACATGATGATGATGATGATGATGATGATTAGATTAGATTAGTTTATTAGTCAAATGCACAGGGTCACAGATGTAATTGCAGGGTACAGTGAAATTCTTAAGCTCCGAGCTCCAACAGTGCAGGTCAAAAATGAAACAATAATACAAATATAATAATAATAATGTATACATATTTACAACTGTAACAAGGATACATGTCCATTGGGGGTTGGGGCAGGGTGAATGTTCGTTTGGGAAGTGGGGAGTGATGAAAGCGGGGAGAACAGGCCCTGGCTCGGGTGGCTGGGGTCCCTGATGATCTTCTTGGCCTTCCTGCGACACTTGGTGTTGTAGCAGCCTTTGAACTATGGGGATAGCAGCCACTATTTTGCCCGATTACCAGGTAAGAAATGGGTCTCATTCATTGCTGTCAGGGACCGTGACACTGCGAATTGAGCCTTGCAGTCAGCGGAGGTGGAGTTGCCATACCAGGCTGTGATGCAGCCCGACAGTATGCTCTCGATGGGGGCTCCTGTAGAACACTGTGTGGGCCCTCTGGGACAGGCCGAATTTCTTCAGCCTCCTGAAGTTGAAGAGTCACTCTTGTGCCTTCTTCACCACAGTGTCTGTGTGGTTTCACAATTTCCTTTGTTTTGCTGACATTGGGGGAGAGGTTGTTTACCTGGCACCACACCGTCAGAGTGCCTACCTCCTCTCTGTAGGCAGTCTCATCATTGTAGGTAACCAGGCCTACTACTGTCATGTCGTCAGCGAACTTGATGATGGAGTTGATGGTGATGGTGCTGATGCTGATAATAATTATGATGAATAACAGCTTGGGTCTGGACTTGAGTTTACCTTGTTATCCAGCAATGTTGTCTTAAGTAATTAAACCTGTTATAGATTGCATACTCTGTCTGTTGTAATGAGATAAAATGGCACTGTCCACTGAAATGGTTAGGGAGATCTGAGTCTGGTAGGTTTACATCCTTGGTGATGTTATAAAGGCTTGATAAGCAGCCTCATTGTGTGCTTTACCCTGATTTCCTGTAACTTTATTGGTAAAAATATATATATTAATAGATTGATAAAATAGTGTAGTCTATTGATACACACTAATTTTAGGCAGTATCCAGGGTCCCCAATTACATTCAGCCCATATGCCTCTCTATTTATGTGTAGGAATACTTGGAAACAGATTCCCTAAATTAAAATCACTTTGAGTTAATTTCCTGGTGATCTTACAGTCTTTTATGTCCAAGAACAAGTATATACAGTATATATGTTTTTTCTCAGAAAGCTTGGCGGGCCGCCTATTGGGGAACCCTGCGTATAGTCTAATTATCAACCATCCCTCTCTTGAACTGGCAATAATGAGTCCTTTCAGATGACTAGCTGTCAATAGCCTAACTGCTATGTTGACATTTCTAACTAGGCTAACTAATGGGTAAATATTTAAGCCTCAATTCATCTGTTTTATCTGCATGACTGATTGTTAGTAAAATACCATAAATCTCAGGGTTTTTCAACAGATTCCGTTGCTAAAACTAAGTCTCCATCTTGTGCCCCTGCAAGGCATTGAACATACGAATTAAATAGGAAGTCTTTATGAGTTCCCTTCAAGATTTCTCCATTCAAAGACTAGTCATGCACATCATTCCAGTGCATGAGGCATACACTCTTCACTCCATAATTGATGTGGCAGAAGAACACAGTGTAAAAGGCATGAAATAACTATACGTTTGTGAAGGGCTATTCAACTTTTGAAGGTTTTTGGTTCTTTCTTTCTTCTGCACACATACCAAATGAAAGAATTAGAACCCTCCACTTTAAGACCCAAGAAGACCTTACCTTAAAATACCTGTCTCCAACTCAGAGACCCAAGGCCATCCCTCTTGATACATGGCCAATGACTACTCATTAATTTTCCCAGGACTTGCATTTTATGTGAAATCCCAGGGTTAAGCCTCAGGAGGAGTGTTATGTACCCAAGATGAGAAAAGAGGACTTCGACTCTGACCTTGGGCTATGACAATGTAGGTTCCTGGGACTATTTTTGGGATTACTCTATATTCTCCAGTGAACATGTGATTCAGGTTTGTCTCCTCGTTACTCTGCAATGGGAAATAATAGCAGTTATACAGCATACTGCACTTCAAGGCTAAGCAGATTACTGTTTTTTTTCTACTTCATTGCAATACCCAGAAAAAATATTTAGAAAGTGAGCAATTTTCTTGAATTATTTTATTCACACTCATATTGGAGCATTTTTAAGTGTTTAGGCTACATTATGACATTTATCAGTATAACATTGATGTACACGTTGTGAACCTACAATTGCTGGAGCATCCTTTAGTTTGTTGTTATCGGAAAGTTCCATTTCAAGCATGCCATTCACTTGGTGTCACTGCATGGCTGCTGGAATCCAAAACATCCTACACTGTTATTTTAGGTCTATGAATCACTGTTGTTGGGTCTCCAATCTGAGTTGATACAGTGGAAACTTCAGACATGAGCGCAGCTGCTGACCAAACCCCCACCCTTATATGCAGAAAAAATGTGGCCACACATGAGTGCCTGAAATGTACCCAGTCAAGTAGGCAATGGTCTGTTTGAATCAGCGGCATATCAAGAAATGCTTGAGGAACTTATTGTCGCAAGGAGCAGAGCTGTGAAACCCACTTGTTTTATTTGTTAGTGTCTGTTTCCCCAGGGAGAAATGAACACAGTTGATGACTATAGTTATTGCATCCTCCAAATGTTATATAACCATTACATGCCTATCCTACGTTTTTAAAGTATATGATTGATTCTAATGCTTTGCAATCATTGCATTGGCCCTCAGGACCAGAGTCTATGCTAAAGCCTTCACTGAGCCTATTTGGCCAGCAGCAGCCACTGTTCCAGCCAATGCCTCCTACACATACCCTTGGGCCCCCTCCACAGACCCTCGGACCCCCTCCACAGACCCTCGGACCCCCTCCACAGACCCTCGGACCCCCTCCTCAGACGCTCGGACCCCCTCCACCAGTAGTAGTGACCCCGGACCCCCTCCGTTTCCCCCTCTCCAGTCCTCTGTCTGCCAAGCCTCCCGCTCACCTCCAGCTGGTGCAGGGGCCCCCCTGCCCTGTCCCCTGCCCTGTCCCACCTCCCACTGCCCAGGCGACCCTCAGCAGCAGGCCCCAGGAGAAAGATGCTCAGATCGGGGCCACAGACCAGGACGCTACCTTGGAGGAGCTGTGTAAGCCTCTGTACTGCAAACTGTGCAACGTCACACTCAACTCTGCTCAGCAGGCACAGGCCCACTACCAGGTGAGCTGGTTTACTGTACATGTAGCTTGTACCCTAATCTCGTCCACCAGCAGGCTGTCTCTGTCTATATGCGGTAGCAATTGAGCTTGGGGACAAGCTTACTTGTAGGCCTACCCCAACACATATGTTTTGATGGCAGCAAATGCTTCTCATCATGCATCAACTACATTGTGTCAAACATGAAATGTCAATGTTTGTTTATTTTGCATATCAGCCATCACTGATATCCCCTCATGAGTGTAAGTGGAAAATGTAAACCCTAACAGTTGCGCTTCCTGACTATGGTGATGATGCTCATTATTCGCAATATGACAAAATGGCGATGACAGTGCATTGAGTGGACTGAGCTGTGGGATTGAATCATCCGTTGTCTCTTTTCCAGGGAAAAAACCACAGTAAGAAACTGAGAAATTTCTATGCAGGCAGCCAGCAGCCGCCTGCCATCAGGATTCCGGAGGTAATAGAGCCACTTTCCCAGCAACCCCTCACGACTCCACCAACTGACAGTGCAACTCCCAAACAGGTAAAGCTTGGCGTTGGCACACAATGAATGTGTTATTGTTCAGGAAACTATAATACTGTATGAACAAGTCCAAGTTCTGTGAATTTTCAGCACATTCACGGTTTGGATCTCTGTTGTTGATCTGGAGAACTGCAATCAAATAGAATCGGCTCATAAGAAACAACATGATGGTTTGTAGAAAACTGTCAGCACTGTATGTTTGAACTCTTTTGATACTGTATGTAGCTTTGAACTGGCAGGAGTATCATTTAGGCTGGTGAAAAAAGAGCCCTTTTTAAAAACTCACTCTTTCTTTTTTTGTTCAGCCGGTGTCATTCATGGGTGCCAGCAGGGTGATCTTAGCCACGGAGAATGACTACTGCAAGCTGTGTGATGCGTCGTTCAGCTCCCCTGCTGTGGCTCAGGCACACTACCAGGGCAAGAACCATGCCAAGAGACTGCGGCTGGCTGAGGCCCAGCAGAGCAGTAGCATCCTGTGAGTCTGTGGTGTCACTACTGGTTCTGCACCCAACACCAGGAAGACAAACAACAGATGCAACACGCACATGGCTAATAAAACCATACTCAAACATAGAAGTCCTGCCCCTTCAGCCATGCCCTGTTATATGAAATTCAAACCAGATATGTTTGAATGCTTTCGTTTAAAGAGAAAATGCCATAGCATGTGATAGATACATTCCATTATTTTGTCCATCATAGTAACTATTATTGTTAGGTTGGCTGTTTTATTTATAAACTAAATATGGGAGACTTTGCTCTCAGTAACGTGATCTATCAATTTTTCAGAGAGTCGACTGAGTGTGTCCAGAGGCGTCCGAGGAAAGAGGGGAGCGAGTACAGGTTTATCAAGAACCGTAGGACCCCACAGGTGCCTTTTGCCGTGCCAGGTATAGTACACTGAAACAAAGACACACCGGTAATAAAGTATGACCAAACAGCAAATTACTTTACAGGGGAAAACATGTTGTAATTCCACAATTTTGTTGTAAAGATCAGATGTAAGTAAAGTAAGTAAGCCTTGACCGAGCCAGAACGGCCCATAAAAATCTGATGATTCAGGGATATTCCTAGTCTTGAGAATGTATACTTTACTGTATGTTTGAGAGCCCATTTCCTTCTATTGATACCAATGAAGCTTTTGACAGCTGGAGGAGGCTATTGTTTTCTGCTCCATGGTTGTAGCAGCAGCGAACAGCCGTCTCTCATCACCACCTTTGAAGGGGAAATGCTCTGTAAGAAAGTTAAGGGGTTGGCTGAGGCTGGTCAGTCAGTGTGAACTCACTAAGCACAGGCCCGGCACCAGGGCTTTGGATATGTAAACCGATACAGCAACCCACGTCAGCTCTGCTGCCCCACAGACGTCACACAGCCTGCTCAGGTGGCGGGAGTCCATTAGACAGACCCCTAACTGTCTATTGTCCAGCCCAGTATCCACTTCCGATCCCCCACTCCACATACCTTCCACCGTGGCCTGCTCCCTCTGGATGAATCATAGGACACAACTGCACCCCCTCCCCTCCCCTCCCTTCCCTTGCCTCCCCTCAGGGCTCAGAGACTTTGCTGATTTAATCATGTCCTTTATGGACAATTCCAGAAATAGAGTTGTGTAAAACTCTCTCAGATAGAAAATGTGGTTTGTCTGTCGGAGTTACTCTGCAAAGGCCCGTGATGGTTGCCTCCAGACATACACGCAGATACAGCAGAGCGTTTATTCTCTATCCAACATACATCCCTTCTCCTAAGAAAGCACCACAGTGGAGGTGTCATAATACCCCAAAAACCTAGTGGTCAAAAAGGGAATTGGTTCCAATTGTTTTTCCACCATTCATTTTTCCAATAGGGTATTTTAGAAACACTTCAAATAAGGGCTGTGTTTAAGGCTTAACCTGGCGTGATGTTTTGATAACCATGTAAATCTCACTCGGACAAGGTGACTTTTATCAGTATATTTGGCTCTATTTACTCTCAGATTCAAAATGGCTAATTAACATCAAAGTAGACATGCAAAACTACAAATCCCTGCAAGCTCCTGCACGTCATCTCCAGCTGACACCTTTGCTCACAGGTATTGTGTCAATTTAAAACTTGCACAAGACAGTTCACAAGAATTGTCCATTAAAGAAATGTAGCCTATTCATTCATTACTACATTTAACTAACAGCAGATAGTTAATCCAGAGATTCTTACCTTTGCCTCGATTCGGAATTCTCGTCCAGATCATCATGGCATTTGTAGTTCTTTATGATAGCCATCTTAGAAGCTAATTATCATTTCATTTTGGGGGTAAATACAGGCAAATATTGATAAAAGTCTCCTTAGAGAGATTTACACGGTTATCAAAATGTCACGCCAGCGTAAGCCTACACAAAACACAGCCCTTATTTTAAGTGTTTCAAAAATGAGAAAAATGAATGGTGGAAAAACAATTGGAACCATTTCCTTGTTTGACCGCTAGATTTTATGGGTATTATGACTCATACTGTGGTACTCTATGAGGGACACATTTGTATTTCTTCTTGTAACATTTATATGGCCATGGCAGTGGAAAGCTCCTTCTATTTATGCACAGCCAACCTTCCATCCTCTGTAGCACCTGGCATCCTTCTGCCACTCCCATCTTCTGGTACTGTGTTCACTGGTGAGCAGCAGCTCAACACTCACTCACTCTTCATCATTTTAATGAGGTTCTCCTCTGATGGTGTGTATGTCTTGGTGTGTGTCCCAGGCCCCTACTACAACCCCCGGCCCAGGCAGAGGATCCCCAGGGACCTGGCCATGTGTGTGACGCCCAGCGGCCAGTTCTACTGCTCCATGTGCAACTCTGGGGCCAGCGAGGAGGCCGACTTCCGCCTTCACCTGGAGAGCAAGCAGCACAAGAGCAAGGTGTCAGAGCAGCGCTACCGCAGCGAGATGGAGAATCTGGGCTACACTTAGGAGGGCAGTGCCGCAGCACAGGGAAGGAGAGGGGATGGAGGGTGGGGTAGGGGGGAGACAATGACTATCTTCATCATGCACTGTAAGCTAGAGGCCAGTAGAATGGGTAGAGACTGCAGCAAACTAAAATGTGTGGAAGAGGAGGGTACATTTATGTAAATTATATACATTAACCACTCTTCCACTCTTTTCCTTAATTTGTATAAGTTATTGATCTTCTGTTCCTGTTTTCGTTTGTTAATGTACTGTACATATTTGAAGGACATTTCTAGAAATCTTTTAAAGTGTGCACAGAATGTCCACCTGCTGGTACACTTCTGGATGTTTCACTCTTGCTTGGTTCTGTATGCCTGACTGACCCGAGCCTGTGTGTGATTACCATGCATTTTGCATCTCAGATGAAACCAGGGATTTGTCCGTATTTCACACTGAATTTGACCCATAGTAGGCCTACATAAAGAACCCACCATGCTGTGGGGTATATTGGTGAAGATTTGATCTCACAATCGGTTTTCTTTCCCCGGTTTAAACCTTGTTATGACTAGGGTCGGGGACGATACCAGTATCGCAATACTTGTTAATAGCTTGGCAAGGAAACAAAACATGAAGTGTGTTAAACTTCTTTAGGAAAACAGCCCTAATGTTGGAAACAAACATCATTATGTTGTCAACCAGAGTCACATTTATTTATTTCCAAGCTATAGCACATCATATTTTACATTCGGCAGGATTTTAAAGGACCAAAGTGTTTGGTCTGCTTTGTGTTTTCATGTTTGCCACAGAAAAAATACCGCTATACTCGTATGGTCACAGCCCTAGTTATTACCTGAGTTTGAGTAGCTGGACATTTCCACACTATATATACAAAAGTTTATGGACACACCTTCAAATGAGTGGATTCTGCTATTTCAGCCACACCCATTGCTGACAGGTGTATAAAATCAAGCACACAGAAATCTCCCTAGAAAAACATTGGCAGTAGAAATCCCTTACTTAAGAACTCAATTACTTTCAACGTGGCACTGTCATAGGATGCCACCTTTCCAACAAGTCAGTTCATCAAATTTCTGCCCTGCTTGATCTGCCCCGGTCATCTGTAAGTGCTGTTATTGTGAAGTGGAAACGTCTTGGAGCGACAACAACTCAGCCGTGAATTGGTAGGCCACACAAGCTCACAGAACGGGTTGCAAAACACTACCAAGTTCCAAACTGCAACGTCAGAACAATAACTGTTTGTCGGGAGCTTCACGAAATGGGTTTCCATGGCCGAGCAGCCGCACACAAGCCTAAGAACCCCATGCGCAATGCCAAGCGTTGGCTGGAGTAGTGTAAAGCTCGCAGCCATTGTACTCTGGAGCAGTGAAACACGATGGACAAATCTGGGTTCGTCAGATGCCAATGCATAGTGCCAACTGTAAAGTTTGGCGGAGGAGGAATAATGGTCTGGGACTGTTTATCACGGTTCGAGCTAGTCCCCTTAGTTCTAGTGAAGGGAAATCTTAAAGCTACAGCATAGTATGACGTTATAGACGATTCTGTGCTTCCAACTTTGTGGCAATAGTTTGAGGAAGGCCCTTTTTTGTTTCAGCATGACAATTCTCCCGTGCACAAAGCAAGGTCCATACAGAAATGGTTTGTCGAGATCAATCTGGAAAAACTTGACTGGCCATCGAACACCTTTGGGATGAATTGGAACGCCGACTGCGAGCCAGGCCTAATCGCCCAACATATTGTTGCCCATGATTTTGGAATGAGATGTTCGACGAGCAGGTGTCCACATACTTTTGGTCATGTAGTGCATGTGTAGTAGAGGAAAGAAAAGTTATATTCCAGACTTCTACCAGACCAGGAGGTAGTTTCCCAAAAGCATCTTGTCTATAGTTTATAGAGAACTAAGGGGATGTGACTACAGTAGGATCCTATGGTTCTAACGATGAACTTAGCCTTAAGATGCTTTTGGGAAACCGGGTCCAGGTGAATGTACTGTGACTTCGGTGACAATTATTTCCCCCAGCAGGCTTTGCACAAACAAACAATGTTTATTTTTTTTTTATTTTTTTTTACAAAATCTGACTGACTGTTCCCTTTCCTTATGCATGTTTACATGGGTTTGGTACGATTCCAAGCATCCTGAACATCCCAGTAAACTCAGCCTTTTGTCCTGGTCCCTTATTATTCTTGGATGCTGTAAAAGCCAGCTGCTGTAAGCTCCTGACTTCCCTATGGGAGGTCTGCTCTCCGAGAGCAGAGTACCTCAGGAGAATACAGAGCAGGACTATTTTTAATTGGGTGGCTTAGGGTTATTTCCACAAGGCCTCTACTCTGTCTCATTTAGAGTAAAGGGAGTTTAGGATTTTATACAAGCCCAATTTGTTCAGATGAGAACCACAACCAAAGCTTGAGTTCATATTCCTATATATCTGCCCCTTAAAGGGGCAATCAGCAGTTGCTACATCAATCTTTAGACTTATAAATAATTATATGTACCCATTGATTCTTGAAGAAAATAACTTAGCTTCATGAGCTTAATTTAGCTTTCGTACTCCATCAGAACCCAACATATAAGCTTGTTTTACTCCAATGTTTGTAAACAATGTAAATGTTAACAAACACTGTTTAGCCTCAAAACATTGTTGAAACTATAATTTACATCCTTAAATTTGAGAGAGATTACATTTCTTTAGCCCCATTCCTCAGTGTTTTTACTGAAACAGTGGTGGGGAAAACACTTTGTTATTGTTTCAACTGCTGATTGGCACATTAACAAATAAATCGAGGCATTCATCGTTGGGTTCGTTTTTATTTACTCTGGGCCTCTGATGATTTGCTTTTCTGTATTATAAATGCCATTATTTTAATATAGCCTTTTTTGTTGCTCTTGACCATTGTTTCTTTGTTTTAATTTACGAAGTGTATTTTTATCATTGTTATTATATCTCTTTTAAATGGTTTATATGATTCATATCGTTTTCTATTTATGAGTGTTTGTTTTTACAGACAATTAGCTGTATAAGAAATCTACTGTTATCTAATGTAGTTGAGCTTCATGTGCAACATCACTTTATTTGTACACAAATTATTATGTTATAATATTTCACTGTATAAATTATGTTTGTGAAATTTACATTTGTGCATGATATTATTAGAATATAAATATATTTAATTATTCAGAATATCCTACTAGTGGGAGTGGAGAAACTAGGCCAGTTTGCCAGAGATAGAGACGGGACCATTATATTGGACACAAAGTACTGAATGGGAATGAGTCACATTAGTATTGCACTTGTTATTATAGAGGAGATGGTGGAGTTTTATACTGATTTGCTTTGATTAATGTTATTTGTTGAAGTTCTATTGATGCGTCTCGATCTGATTCGTACCAAATGTTTACAGAGAGTGGTCTAAAGGGAAGTCGATCACATTTAATGTTGGATCCATCCAGGAATCCAACATTAGCCCGCTCTAGGGGCCCTAAGCGAGATTTGATTGGGGGCCCCCCTACCTCATGCCAACACATTTTAGTGGCCCCCCTCTTGAGGGTGGAGAAGAAAAGTTTTAAAGTTCCTTTCCTGATATTCTACACATTTTGCCATGGGGTGTAGAGAAATGTTGCAGTTTTAAAGCAAGTTTACTGCAATTCTACATATTTTTCCATTGGGCAGCGAGAACACTTTCAACCACAAAATCATGCAATTTTACTCATTTTGCCATGGGGCGGAGCTCCTTTAAATCAGTTTTACAGCTAATTTCATGCAATTTTACCCCCTTTTGCCATGGGGTGGAGAGAATGTTTTGCTGTTTTAAAGCTAATTTCCTGCAATTCTACACATTTTTCCATGACTTGTGCCATGTTAATATATCTGAGTGATAATGACTAACAAAATCAATGGGGGCCCCTGGGCACGTGCCCTGCATCCCGGGGCGGTATTCGGCCATGATTACTACAAGTTTAGATAGCTGGCTAGACTAACTACCAATCTAAAAACTGTGTGAGTGACTGACATAACAAGAGAAAAACTGCTTATTCACAATCAAAAAATTCCTAAATTGCACCTGGTTTATTCTACTATTCTTACTCTTCAAATCAAATTTCACATGCTTCGTAAACAACAGTGAAATGCTTACTTGCGGGTCCTTTTCCAACAATGCAGAATAATCTTCTTCTAGTAATCTTAAAATCACTTTTTTTTAAATGCTGCTTTAATACAAATTCAGTGCCTCTGAACATTACTTTTGTGATGGACTGCAGCCAGGGCTGTGTTTTTCTTTGCAGTTCAAACCAATGTAATTAAATGGGCTGCATTGATCATGTTACACATGAAGTGATCTACTTCATCTGGTTCATCGCTCAGTTTAACCACCCAGAGCAAGGACGCCTTTTCTATTTGGAACTAGCGCAGCAGCTGAATTAACCACTTTCATAATGATACCTTTGAAGTCATAATATTATGCTAGTTTACAACTATGTAACATACCACTTAAAATGGGAATGTGTATCTCCCAAAGAAAACTTCAAGGAAGTTCCTCAGAGTATACATCATGGGTCTGAGTGCAATTCATTAGTCTAATGTGAGTAGTCATATCTCATTCGATGCCCTATTTCTGTTATAGTAAGTGGAGTTGTGTTTGACTGCTGCTACACATCCATCCATGCTAGGCTGTGCAGGCTGTGTTGCCTGTGCTAGTAGCTGTAGATGTGCAGGCTGTGCTCTGTCCTCTGTGGCGAGAGGCAGGAGCTATTCCTTGCTGGGCGTAGTGTAGTGCTGCAGCAGCACATCTGTTTGCCGCTCTATCAGGAAGTGGTGACCCGGCATGGGAACTTACCCCAGGGAGATCCACACAGGCACAACAAACACTCTCCAAATGGAGCTCTGTGTATCCAGGCCATTATGGATATCTTCCTCTCCTCAGCTTCGTATGGTTGGCTTTCTATCTGCTGCTCAGAAATATCACCTCTCTAAGATAGATGGTTTTATAAATGTCAGAGATAGTAAACTATATCTAGGGGATAAGGGAATAAAATAAGCGTTAGCAGCAGTGCCTTTCTAATGCCACACAATTT
The DNA here is from genome assembly GCA_030435695.1 of Brachymystax lenok tsinlingensis. NCBI lineage: Eukaryota > Metazoa > Chordata > Actinopteri > Salmoniformes > Salmonidae > Brachymystax > Brachymystax lenok. The sequence goes on along the minus strand of CM059790.1, from coordinate 23,931,894 downwards.
CATATCATGGCTGCCTTGGCCGCAAACATGATTCTTCAGAACAATCAACTTAATTTCCATTGGAGGCAGAAGTATCGCTGCTGGTGCAATATGGAAAATGTGTGATCCTAAGGCACCAATTCATTTGGATTGACTTCCCTTTAGAGATAATAATAATTGTATAACGTCCTGAATGTATGTATATTTGAAGAATAACAGATTGAAAACAGTTGTTTTAGAAACTATTGGAACACTTATTTTAGTCACTGTACAATATTGGCTAACTATTTAATAAAAAAATGTTATACTTGTTATTTGCCTGGATTTATTTAGTTGAGAGTTGGCAGGGGATTGGGAGTTGCATTGGGGAGTGCATGTGTGTGAGAGAATGTGTGTATGGGTACATTGTATGACAGGGTCAGCTGACCAACTTGTGTTCCCTGTTAATATGGTGGTTTACAGAGTGTGCCCTGCAGGCATGATAACTGTTCTAATACTTAGCAGTGAGAAAAATAAAGCATCTCTATGGTGAAATGTTGAATTTGGTTAGAGGCCAAAATATGTGCCTCAAATATCTTTATGTTTTTTACCCCTCTACTGATCAGATAAAGAATGGCAAAGATTATATTTTTCTGAATGGATGATTGAAATGACTATTTTATGGGAGACATTGTTTTCTAATTGTTGTGTAGTTCTAAAATATGGTGAATCAGTTTTTTTGGATTGTAATGGTAATTTATTATTTACCTAGCAACTACTTTGCTCTATTCTGATTGGGAAGATGTTTGTTACTTGTTGAAAGAGAAAAGGAAGTAGTTGAGTTAATGCATGGCTGCTCTAGCTGTGGTCAGTTCATCATAAAATCTGCAAAAGAGTAATTGTTCTCCATCCAGTGTTTGTTTACATAGAGAGTCATACATCCACCATCTAAAGAACCCTCAAACTACAGGACCTGCAGTCCCAGGAAATCAGGTTGGAGCAAGCTTTTGTCATGATCTACATGGGCTGTGTGTATCATTTCACCATCTGCTTGTGGATTTAGATTGGCTAATAGCCTACTCATAATGGGAAACCACGGATGAATCACTCCTGAATGATAGATAACTTAAGTTTCAAATACCCAGATGTTCCAGGCAACCTCCTAGTAATGTATAGGATTCTCTCTTGTTGAAAAATGCTTTTGAAGTTTCCTGAGAGTTGAACTTTTTCTTAAAGGGAGAGTAAATGACAGAGCATGAGGATACTGGGCCTGGTGCCAGCTGGACAGATTAAAGCCCTGATAGAGTTTAGAATATTTTCCTACTGAAGCAAAGGGTGACCTCAGGAACCGGACAAAGAGATGTTTCATATCTACTGTCTGGGTAAAATACTTATGATTTTACCCAAACTGAAAGTTGCCAGTTGGGGAATGACCATAGATTGTTGGGGGAATGAGGAGGGAAGAGCAAGGATGCCTATTGAGATATTGTCAGTGCAACATAAAAAGGAAATACATCAATGTCATTTCTTTATCAGATATTAGAACTACTGTCCTAAATGCATGGGCAGGATTCACAACCAAAATACCTCCAGTATTATTTTAGATATGGATAAGGAATCTAGCTATGTGAATTGTTCCGTAAGAAGTATAGCTGACTCTTGTCTGGACAGCAGAGGGTGCCCGATGGTCACATTGAGCTCCATGGAGGCCTCATGATGCACTCGATGAGTCCTTTGTAGGAGGGGGCCATCACTAGTCTACACTGGTCAACGGACAATACTACAGCAAGCATTTGTATACATAGTCACAGACCTGCAAACAGCTGCTGGTGATACGTGTGACCTCTCGGCTAGTTCTGTTTAACTGTGGACACGTTTGATCACCAAGCTGAAGGGAAAGACACAGAGGCAAAGTGGGTCCTGTAAAACAAACACTAAGTCATTAAGAGCCGGAACCAACAGGCTCTAAGGTCTCTGTATCCAAGAGACATGCAGGGGGGTGGGGGGGTTTGTATCTGAGCATGGAGAGTGCCATATGTTCAATTTAGGATGAGAGACGAGGACTTGTTTTCATGATAATTCTGTTCTCTAGGCTGAAGTACCATTAGAAATATGAAATGAGTTGTTGTGATGCTAACCCTCCCCACTACCCTCTGTTAAATTCCCCCCAGGCCTCTAAGGGCATAACACTCTGGATTTTAAACAGGTTCCTTTAAAGATAAGGAAAAAGCTCAAGTAAACAGAAGTGTTCCCATGGTAATAGAGAGGAAGTGGACATTTGCAAGCAAGTCTCGCACTGGCTTAACTTCTCTTCCGCTGATTGGGAGGGAGGAGAGGAAGTGCTGAGTTTCCTCTAGCTTCCTAGAGCTGTGCTGTTTGCATTAGCCTTGGTAGTTGACACAATGACCACTGATGAGGATTATTTAAATACCACGTCCTCATATCCCTTCAGCCTCCTCTATCCACCACTGTTTTCAGCTACAGTAAGAAAATAAAGATAGGTGTAATAGCAGGAATAACTATAAATAACTGTATTGACATTTCATCTGTTTCAATGCAACAACAAAAAACTGAGCTGAAGAGCCATTTGGTCCTCTTCTAGGAGGCTTTTATGTTACTCCATATTCACAGTGACATAAAAGAAATGGTCAATATAGCCAAATACCAGATGTATCAAAACGCATCTTTGTCTCACTCTTCTGAGCTAATATGTAATTGACAGAGCCATGTTACAAACATTAACATAGAAAGAGCTTTATTTTGTACAGTAGATATACAGTGCTTTCAGAAAGTATTCCGACCCTTTGACTTTTTCCACATTTTGTTCCGTTACAGCTTTATTTTAAAAATATCAAATGGTTTCCCTCATCAATCTATACACAATACACCATAATGACAAAGCAAAAACAGGTTTTTAGACATTTTCAAAATGTATTAAAAAAAAAACTTCAATATTTCATACTTAGTACTTTGTTGAAGCACCTTTGGCAGCGATTACAGCCTTGAGTCTTCTTGGGATTGACATTACAAGCTTGGCACACCTGTATTTGGGGAGTTTCTCCCATTCTTCTCTTCAGATCCTCTCAACCTCTGTCAGGTTGGATGGGAAGTGTCGCTGCACAGCTATTTTCAGTCTGGGCTCTAGCTGGGCCACTCAAGGACTTTCAGAGACTCATCCCTAAGCCACTCCTCTGTTATCTTGGCTGTGTGCTTAGGGTTGTTGTCCTGTTGGAAGGTGAACCTTTGGCCCTGTCAGAGGTCCTAAGCGCTCTGGAGCATGTTTTCATCAATGATCTCTCTGTACATTGCTCTGTTCATCTTTGCCTCGATCCTGACTAGTCTCCCAGTCCCTGCCGCTGAAAAACATCCACACAGCATGATCTTCTGGGTCCAGACCGTTTCAAACACATCAACAACTCTGCCAGAAACATCCTGGTCCAGGAGGGATACACATCCTCTGCGGTGAGACCCTCTCTCCTTATTAGCAATGTGTCCAAGTTAGGCACAAGTCCACACTAAAGTATATACATTTAGTGACTTTAGTCTGAATGTTGAACAAAACCTTGGATGTAATTCAAAATGAATACTGTGTGAAAAATGTATCTTACATCTATATTTAAGTTTAAATGTTTGTTTGTAATATCAAGCTTGATGGGGAATTGTTTTTGCGTTCCTCGTTGTTGGAAGCTTTTGACATAAGCAGGCGTATACATAGAATCTAATCTGAAAGTCTAATGGAAACTTTCCCCTCTACTTATCTGAAACAAATGTTATTTATTTGTGGAAAGTGGGACAAGGTCAGAGCGGATTCAGTTAAACTGAATGATGTTTAACTGCAAAACATCAGTCTCAACGTCAACAGTGAAGAGGCGACTCCGGGATGCTGGCCTTTCATCAAGGATCTCTCTGTACTTAGCTCCTTTCATCTTTGTCTCGATCCTGACTAGTCTCCCAGTCCCTGCCTCTGAAAAACATCCCCACAGCATGATGCTGCCACCACCATGCTTTACCGTAGGGATGGTGCCAGGTTTCCTCCAGACATGACGCTTGGCATTCAGGCCATAGAGTTCAATCTTGGATTCATCAGACCAGAGAATCTTGTTTCTCATGGTCTGAGAGTCCTTTAGGTGCCTTTTTGGCAAACTCCAAGGGTACTGTCATGTGCCTTTTACTGAGGAGGGGCTTCCATCTGGCCACTCTACCATAAAGGCCTGATTGGTGGAGTGCTGCAGAGATGGTTGTCCTTCTGGAAGGTTCTCCCATCTCCACAGAGGAACTCTGGAGCTCTGTCAGATTGACCATCGGGTTCTTGGTCAGCTCCCTTACCAAGGCCCTTCTCCCCCAATTGCTCAGTTTGTCCAGTTGGCCAGCTCTAGGAAGAGTCTTTAAGAATGATGGAGGCCACAGTGTTCTTGGGGACCTTCAATGCTGTGGAATTTTTTTGGTACCCTTCCCCAGATCTGTGCCTCGACAAAATCCTGTCTCGGAGCTCTACGGACAATTCCTTTGACCTCATTGCTTGGTTTTTGCTCTCACATGCACTGTCAACTGTGGGACCTTATATAGACAGTTGTGTGCCTTTCCAAATCATGAATTTACCACAGGTGGACTCCAATCAAGTTATATAAACATCTCAAGGAGGATCAATGGAAACAGGATGCACCTGAGCTAAATTTCGAGTCTCTTATCAAAGGGTCCGAATACTTATGTAAATAAGGTATTTATGTTTTTTTTTCATATACATTTGCAAAAATGTCTAAAAACCTATTTTTGCTTTGTCATTATGGGGTATTGTGTATGAGGACAATGATTCATTTAATACATTTTAGAATAAGGCTGTAACGTAACAAATTGTGGAAAAAGTCAAGGTGTCTGAATACTTTCCGAATGCGTTGTATTCTTGTCATTTTTGGGGACTTTTTGATTGAAAGTATAAAATGTGGTCTAAATGACTGCATTGGTTTGAATAATGTCTAGTTTCACAGACTCTATAATCCCTACAGCACAGTCTGGGTCTCAGCAGGACTGGCTGTCCTGTGACACAAAAAGAAAAGAAAAGGAAATTACATGATCATTATACTTTACTACCATTCTCTCTCTCGTACAAGAAGCAGGAACATATCACCGTCTGCATCAATCAGGGCATTTATCCCCTGTCAATGACATTATACCATACTAACATTCTCTTTCCCTCTCAATCCACCAAGCACTCAGACTTACGCTGCATTTCCCTTTCTTAATCATTCCTATTAAGGTCATTACACTGAAACTTGTCCCTCTGACCACCATAGCTAGGCAGATTTCAGAGGGTCTATTTGTGCGGAATTACTGTCACCAGAGCTGGGTCCAACCCCCTGTGGAAGGCACGTACAGGCCCAGTGACTGATTACTCCCCAACTACAGATTCATCACAGCTAGTCAGCTGATTGCACTTTAAATAAGGTGCCCTTTGAAGACACTTCAGGTACCATTCACAGCAAATCCATCTCTCCGGGATGGTCAAATCAAATGGTCTGTCTGGAAATACTGCTGAGCTGAGGAGAGAGTAAATCCCAACGACCGACCTGTGCTTCAAAAGAACATCAGCTGACCTGTATTATTAAGTAGACTGTAGGGTTAAGGGAGGAAAGACATGAATTGTTCACCTAGACACTATCAATCATAAAATAAGGCATTATACAAGTACATTCTACTTGGTTTCACAGGTGATGAACATTGCTCTTATACTAAGGCTTAAGTTTATTATGCATCTCTTGAACCTGTTAACTACCAACCCAATCACTAAATCCAAACCCAGGAAGTACTGTAATTGCTGAGTTTGTACTTTAATTTATGAATGCAAGACAAAATTGAATTTAGATTGGTTTGCATTAATTGATAAGAAAGCAAGTCAAACAGTCAACAGTGTAGCACATTATTGACATGCATAAACTGCAGATGACAACATGAGATGATTGTGACAGCAAAATAATAACAAACTAATAATAGTGATCATGGAACCAAGAATGAAATATTGACATTTTTACCCAGTTTGGTCTGAATGTGTTCAATCAATCATCATTTTGTAAATATTTGTGGTAAAACACACCATGACTCACCTCCATTATGGATTTGTGCTCCAGGCCCTGAAAACGTAGTTGGCCTCACAGTATGTTTACCCCTTTCAGAGAAAGTCCTGTAGAATTCACGTCTGAAACTCTGAGCAATCTACCACAGTGTTGGGACCTGAAATTAAGGCATTTTGTATTGACCACTTGCCCTGGGAAGTTGCATTGTACTTACACCTATTGTGATATGTGATTACTGCTACACCATACTTCAGGAAAGTGTTTATCTTGAATTGTTAGCTTGGAATGGAGTCTCTACAGACCCAGGAGTACAACATAGATAGTCAACAGCTTGCTCAGGGGACTGGACTCATCCCAGCCGCCTGGAGTTGTGTAACCCTCTACCCAACACCATTACCACGAGAAGCCAAGTTTGGATGTATTTTGGGGAAGGCTTCGACACAGTTGTCTCGGTCAAACTCTCTTGTTGTCACTGCCTTGTCGTCATGGTGTGAATGGATCACCAAAGCTGACTAGGGTTCAAGGGCAGATCAGGTCCATTGTTGGCCACTTCTTTAAAGCTATCACCTCGTATGATTGTACCACTTGTAGAGGTGCATAAAAGGGATTCCAGGACAAAATCTGTGTGCCCCAAAGTCATTGAGTTTCACTTGCCTTGCCACAGCTGCCGGGAGCACACATCAGTCATATTGCTTTCCTCAGAAAAACCACAGGAATCATGTGAGGAATATAACCCCCAGATCCCCTGTCACTCTATCACTCAGCTCTCTTTAGCGCAAATGGAACATAAAGAGCTTCCGTAAGGTTCCTAGGCAGCGTATGAAGACCAGTGCTATGTGCTGCTACTGTAGTCTGGCCCCTGTCCTATGTGCTGTGTCGCTCACCTTTTTATCCTGCCCACCTGTTCACACATTATGGACAGGTACTGGGTGAGCTTCACCATGGCGATGATGATGGTTCCACCAATGAGGGTGCAGGTGGGCCAGAAGAGTGAATGGAACACTGCCACTCGGCCATAGATGCGTGTTAGTAGAGCACTGTCCTGCTGTTCATCTGGGTCCGTGTAACACAACACCTGCTGCTGTGTTTTCAGACGCTCCGAGATGTTCATGATTACGGTGTGCATTGCGTTGTAGTCCTTCCGACATTTGGGCACATAGAAGCACTAAGAGAACAAAGACAGATTCATTACGAGTCTTGTATGAGTTGACTTGAAGTTTTACTTCTAGAAATTTTTTTCAGCTGCAAGGCTTTTTCCTCCATTTCCCCTCTCCTCAAGTAATGTGTTGAGGGGGAGTCATCTGAAGTTAATGTTGTGCAGATTCACAATTAAATACAGGCCTAATCATTTGTAATCAATGAATCATTAATTTACCTTAATTATAATTATTTTCGTGTGGTGCATTGTGATAAAGTTATTTATTTGTAGTGAATTAGGGTGGATTAAACCATATTGCTTTCTCAATGTTACAGTAATTACATGGTAGATACGTAGCAGTGATTATGTATTTACTGTTTGTGTTGAATCATTTGATTGCACATTGCTACAACATAATTTGTAAAACCAGGCACATATTACTGTAGCTGAAGCAGGACAGTGAAATAAAGGCTTACTATTAGACATGTTATGTTTAAGCATGTCCTCTGTCTCACCTTTGGGTTGGTGTCCTGTGCCTCCTCGTTGTGGGAGAGTCGGACAACCTTCCCAGATGTGTTGAGACTGACAAACACCTGTAGGCACGGGTACTTGGAGCTTTTCCAGCACTCGGAGCCACAGCTGTAGGTACAGTTAATCTCCGACATGATGGTGGAGTTGAGCACAGTGCAGCTGGTTTCCTCCGTCCACACACTACATGACATGGGGTTAGGGATGGGGGTATGGGTTAGAATTAAATAGTTACTGACCTGCATATAGCTCTACCCAGGTGCCTTTCCAAATATTGGTGTTTGGATGCCACACAAGATAAGTTCAACATCAACAACAACTGTATCCAACAACACAATGAATAACATTGGAAATAATGAAAAAGGAGGAATTTTGTGGGATGTTGCGAGGGACTGCATGATGTGAAGCAGACTGTGAATCAGTTGAATAGTAGAAAAGGGAGAAATGATTGACCACACTAGCAAATAGCAGATTATTGTGATAATCTTTAGCTGAATTCCAAAGTCTCTAAACCTTTTGAATAGCCCAGTATGCTTTATAGTGTACGTACGGATATTTGGAAATGGTTCTTAGTAATCCAACAGCGTGTGTCCCTTTTGAATATCTATGTCATCTATTTTGAATAACTTAATTTTCACTTTCTCTTATTGGATAAATGTTGCACTGCCATTTTTCACTGAATCCAAATAGAAAGCTCTGTGGGGAATAGCAGCCATTTTACATGCTCCTGGCCAATTGTGCTATTTTGTGTTCTTTTGCGCTGGTCTATTTTCATGCATAATGTTTCTGGAATATTTTCCAGGTTTCCAGGTTTCATCCGATGGCATTGAGGAATTTACCACATCGATGAAGTTGTCCCACAGTGACCGTACGTACATATCCCAACCAGAAGTCTTGGATTACAAGCAACATCCACACTGAGCTAAAGGCTAGAGCTGCCGCTCTCAAGGAGCGGGAGACTAATCTGGACACTTATAAGAAATCTTGCTACGCTCTCCAACAAACCATCAAAGGGGCAAAACGTCAGTACAGGACTAAGATCGAATCCTACTACAACGGATCTGCCGCTTGTCGGATGTGGCAGGGATTGCAAATTATCGCGGATTACAAAGGGAAACCCAGTCGCAAGCTGCCCAGTGACGCGAGCCTACCAGACAAGCTAAATGCCTTCTATGCTCGCTTCGAGGCTAGCAACACTGAACCATGCACGAGAGCACCAGCTGCTCCGGAGGACTGTGTGATCACGCTCTCCGTAGCTGATGTGGTTAACATTCACAAGGCTGCAGGGCCAGATTGATTACCAGGGCGCATACTCAGAGCATAAGCTGAGCAGCTGGCAAGTGTCTTCACTGACATTTTCAACCTCTCCCTGACCCAGTCTGTAATACCTACATGTTTCAAGCAGACCACCATAGTCTCTGTGCCCAAGAATGCCAAGGTAACCTGTCTAAATGACTATCCCCCCAAAGCACTCACATCTGTAGCCATGACATTCTTTGAAAGGCTGGTAATGGCTCATACAGTTGAAGTCGGAAGTTACATACACTTAGGTTGGAGTCATTAAAACTCGTTTTTCAACCACTCCACAAATTTCCTGTTAACAAACTAGAGTTTTAGTTAGGACATCTACTTTGTGCATGACACAAGTAATTTTTCCAACAATTGTTTACAGACAGATTATTTCACTTATAGTTCACTGTATCACAATTCCAGTGGGTCAGAAGTTTACATATACTAAGTTGTGCCTTTAAACAGCTTGGGAACTGTGCCTTTAAACAGCTTGGGAAATTCCATAAAATTATGTATTGGCTTTAGAAGCTTCTGATAGGCTAATTGACATAATTTGAGTCAATTGGAGGTGTACCTGTGGATGTATTTCAAGGCCTACCTTCAAACTCAGTGCCTCTTTGCTTGACATCATGGGAAAATCCAAAAGAAATCAGCCAAGACCTCAGAAAATAAACTGTAGACCTCCACAAGTCTGGTTCATCCTTGGGAGCAATTTCCAAACGCCTGAAGATACCACGTTCATCTGTACAAACAATAGTATGCAAGTATAAACACCATGGGACCATGGAGCCGTCATACCGCTCAGGAAGGAGACGTGTTCTGTCTCCTAGAGAGGAACCTACTTTGGTGCGAAAAGTGCATATCATTCCCAGAACAACAGCAAAGGACCTTGTGAAGATGCTGGAGGAAACAGGTACAAAAGTATCCACAGTAAAACGAGTCCTATATCGACATAACCTGAAAGGCCGCTCAGCAAGGAAGAAGCCACTGCTCCAAAACCGCCATACAAAATCCAGACCATGGTTTGCAACTGCAGATGGGGACAAAGATCATACTTTTTGGAGAAATATCCTCTGGTCTGATGAAACAAAATAGAACTGTTTGGCTATAATGACCATCGTTATGTTTGGAGGAAAAAGGGGGACGCTTGCAAGCCAAAGAACCCATCCCAACCGTAAAGCACGGGGGTGGCAGGATCATGTTGTGGGGGTGCTTTGCTGCAGGAGGGACTGGTGCACTTCACAAAATAGATGGCATCATGAGGAAAGAAAATTATGTGGATATATTGAAGCAACATCTCAAGACATCAGTCAGGAAGTTAAAGCTTGGTCGCAAATGGGTCTTCCAAATGGACAATGACCCTAAGCATACTTCCAAAGTTGTGGGAAAATGGCTTAAGGACAACAAAGTCAAAGTATTGGAGTGGCCATCACAAAGCCCTGACCTCAATCCTTTAGAAAAATTCTAGGCAGAACTGAAAAAGTGTGTGCGAGCAAGGAGGCCTACAAACCTGACTCAGTTACACCAGCTCTGTCAGGAGGAATGGGCCAAAATTCACCCAACTTATTGTGGAAAGCTTGTGGAAGGCTACCCGAAACGTTTGACCCAAGTTAAACAATTTAAAGGCAATGTTACCAAATACTAATTGAGTGTATGTAAACTTCTGACCCACTGGGAATGTGATGAAAGAAATAAAAGCTGAAATAAATCATTCTCTCTAATATTTTTCAGACATTTCACATTCTTAAAATAAGGTGGTGATCCTAACTGACCCAAGACAGGGAAGATTTACTAGGATTAAATGTCAGGAATTGTGAGAAATTGAGTTTAAATGTATTTGGCTAAGGTGTATGTAAACTTCCGACTGTATCAACAGCATTTGGAAGGCACAGTTTTCGCTCCCGAGTATTAGCTCCTGGGGAGGGGCTAATATAGGGTGATTATGTACTTTACATCACAGCCTGACTGACATAAACACAGTTTGGCTAAGTGGTGTGGTTCAGTAACAGTTCAGATGGCATATGAGCCATTATCCTTATAGCAAAAGTAAAATACACATGATGGCACATGATGACCATCTAACAGCCGATACAAAAGGAATAACAAACATCAGGACGTTGTCAGTGACTTGGTGAGTGACTTGGTGAGTGAGAGCACATTACCTGTCTGAGTAGGAGCGCACCATGGTGATGCCCAGCACAAAGTACATCATCACAGAGAAGAGGATCATGCTGAGTCCGAGGAGAATAGCTCTGTCCTCCCCAGCCTTCAGTGCTGTTACTGTCTTCCTCTTGTCTAGCACGTCATACTCCCGGACCTTCTGATAAATAGTCCTGATACATGCATTACAACACACACACACGCAGGCCCACACATACACACACACACCGAGTTAGGGATTACAGAACTGTAAACACACAGTGACAAGTAATTCCACCCCTAAAAGCTCTTTTAACATTTACCGGGAATGTGTCATGAGGCCATCTGGCTCGATCAAATGGCATTAGCCTTATCAATGCATAATCAATAGCCTTTTAAGGGTATGCATTTAACTCTCTTCTCTTAGGCATGAACATGTAATGCTTTCAATCAATTATTTTCCACATTTTTCACGTTGATCATGTGAAACGTTTTCCCTCATGAATAATGTGAATAGTCTAAATGTCATAGCTAATAATACTGATGACTGGTAGACCTATAGATAATAAGATGTCTGGAGGCTAAAATGGGAATAGTTGTTATTTTCCCTTAGATCTTTTGTAGGAGAAAGCACTTTCAGGGGTGGATGAGTTTTTACAAATACAAACTGACTAGCTTTTCCCTTTTATAGACAATTATTGTAGCTGAAAGCTGAGTGCACAAGTTAAGTTTTGTCTGTCATTTGACTTTCAAAAATATAAACTTTTCACAAGTGCATCATACATCTTTCCCATGATGGTTTGTGATGTGTAAAATATGAAGGGTACCGTACCTTCTCTCACCTCCTGATCCTTGGGCTCCTTTACTTCCTGTCCAGAGAAACATCCTCCCTGAGGACACTCTGTGCCCACCACCACTCACAGAGGGCGTCACACAGGGCTGCTGAGACCACCTGCCAGGGACACACACACTCAGTGACCCATGTGCCCCTCAGTCTCCACACGCCTGTCCTGACAGTGCCACCCCCACAGAGCCTGGTCAGGGCACCCCACAGCCAACTGACAAGTTTTCTCACTGAAGGACTAAATCAATCCCATTCAACTTTTGCAGAAAGGAAAAGCCACTTTCCCACAGAGTTCAGAGCCACTCGCCATCCACTGGGATAATCGCCATCCACTGGGATAAGTGAAGGTAGAAATAATCCTTGGACTGTTTGAAGAACTGGAGTTCACAGAGGCGGAGAGGTGGAGCAGGAGCAGCAGCAGCACTTATGCACCTGAGGCACACGCATAGCGTTCATGGCACACACGCCTCCCTGTGTGCGTCAAGCCCACTCGTCTGGCACTTCATTTCCTGCCTGTTCATTTGTTATTGACTATTCATAGTCCGAGCTACGGCGGCAGGCTGGTGGAATAATGATGAGGTTTCCAGGCAGAGAGGACCTGCGACAGCATTGATCCTTTCCGACTATTCAGCAGTAAGAGGCAAGAGGCATTCAAAGCCTCGCTCCTACCCTGTGCCTCCTCCCCAACTTCCCTCTGTTGATTGTCCTTGATGGAGAGCCCCCTAGCAACGTAGTTGCACTGTGTTTTCAGGGAAAATTTCTAACTGCTCGGCATAGTAAGGAAAGTAGTGAGATTGCCCAGCCCCTTTTGGTCGCCTTAGATTAGGAGATTTAAACAAATACACAAACATCCACTCATTATGTAGATGAGATAAAATAATACTTTTGTGTGTGTGTGTGTGTGTGTGTGTGTGTGTGTGCGCACGCATGCGTGTCAGTGTGTGTGTGTGTGTGTCTTGTAACTTAAAGGCATGGGATAAGACTCTGTGGTAAACATTTCATTAACCCCTCCATAGTCCTCTGGGTCTGTCAAAGCACGCATGTACACACATGGGATCTCTGGCTGCATATTTAGGAGAGATAACAGTTCATGTGCCAATGCAAAGGAATGCATTCTGTTTTCAGATGCGTGTAATTGTATTTGCCAGAGGTGTGCTCCTGTGGCTGGGTTATTTGTTGACATGTGTGACGACCCCGCTTCCAAACTGTCAGGGGAATTCAATGTTGTGTGAATTTTCACAATGAAGAAGGGGGTTTAATAAGCCATATTAAATGAGTGTGGACTGAGACTGCTGGAGAATGTGGTGGATGTCACAGAAAAGGATGGAGTCCCTTTGTGCATGAAATGTGAAAAATGTACGTGTTTCAAGAGTATATTGTTCCAAGGCATATGTCTAAAAGTAAGCTATTGCCAGAACAATCTGAGATACCTTTTTTGGCCACATTGCGGGGAATCGCCAATGTCTATAAAATAGTAGAGCAGACATCTGCAGAGACAGACGTGGTAGATCTAAGTCAAGAGGGGACAGGTTTTACTGGTGATTGACAGTGTAGATTCCTGCTGGTTGGGCTAAAGTCCTTGTAGAGCTTACAGCTAGATTTTCACAGTCTCTCTCGCCTTCATCTGTCTGGCTCAGAACTCTTACATTTACAGAATGTGTAAACTATGAAGCAATCTGCAATTTGTATACATGATGATGAACCATTTAACAAATGGGGACTCAAAAGGAAGTAGGCTGTAACTTCTGGGGCTTTTATTACAGATTAGGCCAAATCCACTGTAACGGAATTACATTTGACTCCGTTTTTTCATTTTTCACTTTAAAATGAATGCCAAACAAACTATTGATTTCAAAGTTGAACAAACCATAGAACTCTATGCACAAGGAATACTTAACAATTTCCACAGAAAATTGACAAAAACGAATTTAGTGGAAGAACTATGCAGATGCAAACTTTAGTAACAGAATTACAGTAAAATCTCTTTCAGGTTTTTATGCAAACACGTATTCCAAAAACTCTGTTAAATATCTGCTCTGAATTCAGTGAGATTCAAAGATGTCGGAAGAAAGAATGGGGTGTCAGCTATGACATGGCACCTTGAGTAAAAAAAAGAAAAAAGGTTATTGAACTACAGTAAGTGAAGTGGATTTACACCCAGTAATGGAATTAGGGTAACGGAATTATGGTAACAGAATTACATAATGGGTCTCTGATCTGTACTACACAGAAATGCATAATAAATAATTAGGAGGTCTTGTTTCACTGTATGTACAAGTGAGTAACCTGTACAGGTGTGAAATAGAAATGTGTTTTTTGCATGTCCCACTCCCCTCGAGACTCCCACAGGGAGTGGGGTCACAGCCATGGGATCAGCCATTATCTACGGCAACCCTGGAGCAATTAGGGTTAGTTGCCTTGCTCAAGGGCAGAATGACAGATTTTTAGCTTGTCGGCTAGGGGATTCGCTCCAGCAACCTTTCGGTGACTGGCCCAATGCTTCTAACCGCCAGTCTACCTGCCGCCCTATGGATATGAATAATTATAGATATGAATGTCATTCTCTTCATGTTTCACAAATTTGGACACAGTAGACAACAGTGCAGTTCAATACAGCACAGCAGAGTAGAGCTCAGTACAGTAGACTACTGTACTATACTCTACTTTTCTGTACTGTATTGTACTGTATTATACTCTACTACTGTATTGCATTGGACTGTACTCTATTGTGCTCTACTCACTGTACTGTATTGTACTCTACTGTGCTCTACTCATTGTACTCTATTGTACTGTGCTATCCAAACTTGTGAAATATACATCTATGATAGGTTCAGATTTGGTCCAGGCTGGTCCGTCTGTGTACGTTAACATCAAGGCCAGGGTGGACTGACCAAATTTCAACTGCTTTTCAAGGTCCATGGATGTCCGGTGTCAGTCAGTGGGCGAGGATGCTGTTTACAGTAAATGGAAAGTGAAAGAGAAAGGCAGAGAGAGAGAGAGAGAGAGAGAGAGAGAGAGAGAGAGAGAGAGAGAGAGAGAGAGAGAGAGAGAGAGGGGTTGTCCAGACTCTTGGTTTGACCACCAGACAACAATCAGAGAGAAAATAGTTATCAGCTGAACATAACAGTATGTGAGTGGAAGGGAGGACAGTAGCAGGGGACCCAACTGTGGTTTTGTAGCCAATTCAGTTGCAGTAATTCCGTTACAGATTTTGGGGTAATTCCGTTAACAATTGTTGGTAACGGAATTACGAGTTTTAATTACTTAATTTATCAACAAATTTGATATCAGTAAAATCACTATAACTAATTGGTAGGTCTACCATTGCTTCTTACTTCTGTGAACTTTTATTATTCTCCCTCCTCCTGAGGGAGAGACATTTTAAACTATCTTAAAGGTAACGGCACAAGGCAATCTTTCGTAAATGTACAGAAGGTAAAAAAGTCCCAAGGATCTTTAAGTCAACATTATTGTTTTTTGATGTATTTCCTATAGCGTTTAAGACTTTCTGGTAGATGTATTCTAATACCTCTTTTCCATTTTCCATCATGGTTGAAACATGTATCTTTGCCCTCATTTCCCCAAAACATAGATTCTTAGCTTTCATTTGACACCCAATTTGATAGGCTCCTATGAACTTTACATGTTGGTGATCATGAGTCCTTTTCGATGGAAATACCCATTACACAAACGCATGGTTGCCAAGCTGGAACTTCGCCCTTCCAGTCACCTTGTAGAAAATACAATGCCTCACCCTGCATTCTAACCATCTGCAAAGTACTAGCAACATCTGGACTATTGGTGCAGTTTTTACTTGCGTATCAATTTTATTGTGGATTATAACATCTTTGTGTACCAGACCAAATGTTCAATATCAATAAATTTTTTGGGCTGTTATGATTAAACCATTTTTAATAGAGGTAATTTATTTAACGAGAATTGGATATAAATATGAAATCGAGAGACATTGCATGTTTATCAAACCTTGGGAATGCTCATGGTTTGTGAACTTTCAAACCAAGCAGTACATGTAACTGTGCAGTCTCTACATTCAATAGGTTTCTCTCTAAATAAACACTTATTTAGATGGCTTCACACACTCATCAGGGGATGCCTGGGAGCAGATTCAGGGGGCGTACCTTTGTGTCACTGTGTCTTTAGCCAAGAAACGTGATAATACTGCCTTCTGGAGCACTGGCACATTGAAATGAGAACAGATTATTGCACTATCCTCAACTAACTACATGCTGGATGTCACCAAGGCCCACAGATGTGGCACATAGGAGGATCTAGCAGTGTATTTGGGACAGTCCTGCATATGACCTCTGTCTTATAAGATGGGTTAGTTACATGAGACCAACATACACATTGAGAATGTGTACCCACTGTAACCAGAAGGCAAGTTATATACCTGCTGTTGAGTCGGAGCAAATGTAGAAAACAGAAAACAATGCATCCTGTTTTAAAGGGGCAACCTGTTGCCTCCTAGTATTTTAGCAGCATGATTAGCTGTGTCCATAGTTTCCCATTAGCAAAGCTGACTTCATTAACCCTGTGATCTGCTCACCTCTCATATTTAACACATAATTACTCGCCTAATCTTGCATGAAATTATAGAACTAATGACATCATGGAAGGTAAACATAGGACAGCATTGTTGATGAGATTAAAACATAGAGATAAAATGGTATTGTATCCTATTATTTATTTGTGCCTTCTTCGATGCTGACAGTGTTTCTGGCTACTGTGAAATAGCCCCATCTCTGTTCACAGCAGACCAATTACACTGTAGATGATTTTGAGAAATCACAGACTGATGCCTTATCTTGAGTCTGTGCCTCTTGTCATAAAGTAGTGACAGAAAATTCAGGAGTCTGGGTAATACGACAGATAAATTACATTAGGGGGATTCACTGGAATGTGCTTGCTCATTCTCTTGTCTGTCTCACTATAGTCTGTCTGTGCACGTATGCAATATGGGAAGCAGCTTTTTTAATGTGTTCCACAGAGAATGATCAATTCAAAGAAGCTGTGACACTAGTACTACGTTTAATTTAGATGCTTGTGGTGCGTCATGCTCTCTTCACTAGTTTTACACAATAATGAAACAAACCTAGTCTTGTCTGCATGTATTCATTTACTGTCATCATCAGGCAATTATAATTATATTGTAATGGGAGCATTTTTCAGGTCTATTACTCTAATTAGAATTTAATTATGGAAACTTTATCCACCGCTGGTCATCTGGGGAGGCTGATTGCTGCAGAGTGAACAAGAGCACCCAACAGCTCTGCTGTCTGGGACACATAGGGAAACACAGGTGTCACCACATACAGGACCATGGTGTGCTCTCTAACGGTTTACAACCCTTATTTAAGAGGCGTACCAGGAGGCATCAGCCAGAGCCCACCATCAATGACTCAGGGGGGTGTCACAGTAAAACAGGACAGTGCTTCAAGACAGCGGATGGTGCTGACATACAGGTGGCAGCACATACTAGCCATTCCACTCTGTTAAGCCTTAAGATCATGTGGAAAAGCCATGTTGTTCATTCAGAAAACATGTCAAGGTCAGTTGGGTGAAACTCCTCCAGAGCTTTTTGAACAACACTCCCTGGACACCATCATGCCTCACACAGTGACTTTCAGATTTGTCCTTAAATTAACACCTTAAAGGCACAGTGCAGTCAAAAATGTGATTTTTCTGCGTTTTATATATATTTCCATACTGAGGTTGGAATAATACTGTGAAATTGTGAAAATTATGATAATTCCCTTTTAGTGTGAGAGCTGTTTGAAAAGACCGCCTGAAATTCATACCTGTTGTGGTGGGATGGAGTTTTGGCCTGCCTAGTGACATTAGTTAATAGACCAATAAGAAACAGAGTTCCAAACTTCTCTGCCAATAACAGTTTCCTTTTGACCATTTTTATTAAAATTATTCACAGTAAGGTACTTAATTGTTACCCAGAAAGAAGATCTCCCAGACATGTCTACTGTACAACACCAACAAATGTCCCTTTTGGGCTTTACTTTCCTAATATTGGAGACATATCTCCCACAGTGTCCTCAGCAGAACTCAAAGTGCCTCCAAAGTGCATGAGTCATGCAGTGAATTTAAAGTGTACCAACGGCCAGACTTGTACAATTTAAGCAAAAGAACCGAACATGGGGAACCCTGAGAATGTTTTATGGCTTTCAATAAAGCTGTTTTCTGGGAAATTGAGGGAGGTTTCTTCATGCCCTCTCTCTCATCTTTCTGCATTTAGAGACTGTTGTTTACATCTAAAAGCCCTATGTCACCTTGCAGATCTTTCCAGCTTGGCCAAGGCAAAATTACCACTAAAGTAGTTTGCCTCTAATTAAGCATTAATTTCCCCAAAGAGAGACTTTAATGTGCTCATGAATAAAAACAAATCCACAATGCTTAAATATTAATAAGCATTACCCTGGGCCCACCTAAACTACAGTAGGTCTGCTTGCCTGTTATTGCACAAGGGGCCAGTTTGGGCTAAGAGATTACTCTCTCAATGTTAAAATGTTTCTTACAGTAATGGCTTGAATCCAGTATGGGATTTTCCCTCTCAGATAGCCAGTTTGTCAAGTTCAAAGTATTGTGTGAGGGGTGTGTTTGAAAGGCAGGTTCTGTACTATTTTTGGTCTGTAAATTGGGGGATATTTTTACTTCTTGTGATTTAGGAATAGCAGGCTGTGGTGATGTCATGATGATTGTAATTGTGTTTTTTGCTCTGAGGCATCTTCAAAAGATCCTTCTGTTCCTTCTGTCATTTTCATATCAATCATTCTCCATTAGAGACAAATCTGTAAGACATTAATTAAACATAACCTAATAGCATGCCATGAGGACTTACAGCATGCGACAAGAAGTAACAATTCAAATCAAATGGAATTTTATTTCTCACATGCGCCGAATACAACAGGTGTAGACCTTACTGTGAAATGCTTACTTACAAGCCCTTAACCAACAATGCAGTTTTAGGAAAATGGAGTTAAGAAAATATTTACGAAATAAACTAAAGTAAGAAATGAAAACTAAAATACTAAAAAAGCAACACAATTAAATAACAATAATAAGGCTATATACAGGGGGTACCGGTACCGAGTCAATGTGTGGCGGTACAGGGTAGAGTGTGACTATGCATAGACAATAAACAGCGAGTAGCACTACCCTCTGTAGCGTCTTACGGTCAGATGCCAAGCAGTTGTCATACCAGGCAGTGATGAAACCGGTCAGGATGCTCTCGATTATATAGCTGTAGACCTTTTTGAGGATCTCGGGACCCATGCCAAATCTTTTCAGTCTCCTGAGGGGGAAAATGTGTTGTCGTGCCCTCTTGACAACTTTCTTGGTGTGTTTGGACCACCCTGCCAGCTTAGTGGAGTCTGCCACTAGCATAGTCAGTGTAGTCAGCTCAGCTATCCCCATTGAGACCGTGTCTGTGCCTCAATCTAGGTTGGGCAAAACTAAACATGACGGTGTTCGCCTTAGCAATCTCACTGGAATAAAGACCTCCTCCATTCCTGTCATTATTGAAAGAGATTTTGATATCTCACATCTCAAAATAGGGCTACTTCATTTAGGGAGCCGCAGCAGAGGTGACGGTTTTGGAGAGTCTGGCGTGCCCAAAGTAAAATGCCTGCCACTCAGGCCCAGAAACTAGGATATGCACATAATTAGTACTATTGGATAGGAAACACTCTAAAGTTTCTAAAACTGCTAAAATAATGTCTGTGAGCATAACAGAACTGATATAGCAGGCGGAAACCCGAGGAATTTCCAGATTTTTTTTTTTTGTGACATTTCCTCAGTTTGATAGGCTTCCTATTGAAATCCATCTAAAATAGCTCCCAGATTGCAGTACCTATGGCTTCCACTAGATGTCAACAGTCTTTAGACAGTGTTTCATGACTTTATCATTGAACAGAACTGAATAGAAGAAGAATTAGTGAAAGCACCACGGATGTCAATAACTTTTCCTGGGCGCGAGACTGTGAGCGCGCTCCACTTTATTTTCCTTTTATATCGTTTAGGAAGTCATCCGAGTGAAATATTATCGTTAATATTCATAAAAGTTCCCTAAGGATGCATTATAAATGATGTTTGATTTGTTTGGGCAAAGTTGATAGGTATAATTTGAACGCTTTCTCTTCACTGTACAACGGGCGACTCGACGGTGGATTTTCTGAACATGACGCGCCAACCAAACGGAGATTTATGGATATAATAAATGACTTTTTCTAACAAAAGAACCATTGGATGTCTTCCATGGACACTTCTGATGCCCTCTGCAGAAGATCATCAAAAGGTAAGCAATTTTTTTGAGCTCTTATATGGGTTTTGTGAGACCCGCGCTGGATATGAATTTATGCTAATGCATAAATATGAGAGGTGCTATCCTCAAACAATCAAATGTTGTGCTTTCGCCGTAAAGCCTTTTTGAAATCTAACAACGCTGTGATATTTCCAAGACTCAGAGCTTCTGATGACTATGCAACACTTGTATATTGATGAATGTTTAATAATTTAACTTTTGGATTTTGAATTTGGCGCCTTACGTTTCACCGGGTAGTATCGGGAACGGGCGCTAGCGCTCCAATGATCCCTAAGAATTATGTTAGATCCCTCACTTCCAAGGCAGTTATAGTCAATTAACTAATCACTGATCATAATCTTGATGTGATTGGCCTGACTGAAACATGGCTTAAGCCTGATGAATTTACTGCGTTAAATGAGGCCTCTCCTCATGGTTACACTAGTGACCGTATCCCCCGCGCATCCCGCAAAGGCAGAGGTGTTGCTAACATTTACGAAAACAAATTACGGTCTTTTGAGATTCTAGTAATGTAATCTATGCAGCCTACTCAATCACATTTTCTAAAATATTTGGGTCAAGCAGGACACTGTTAAAGTAGAAGACAACAAACACATACAACTTTTCCATATACCCTGGACCATCCATGCACAAGGCTTGGTGATTCTACACATATATTATATTCTATAATGTTAACTTAATTTATATTTTTTAAGTGCATATCCTTGTTTGTTTCACTGTTGATAAAAGTACACAATCACTCCCAATTTACAATCATGTGACATCATGAGACTAAAACACAAGTAGGTTCCCCATTGATCATGGTTGGTCTTTTGGACCATTTGTAAGCACCTGGCTATAACAGGAACAGGAGTCAACATTTTGGAGTAAATACTGAACAAAGAAACCTTTGACCAGTCCAACAGCATGATCACTCCATTAATGAATGCTTCAGGAAAGACACACCTGCTGAAAGAATGAGTGTGGTCAATGTAAGCAAGGTCATTGTAAATATGTGTCTGAGGGTGAGTGCACTCAGGTGGCTCGGGCTCTTTGTGGTAAAGCCCTGTCTGTTCTGTTTCATCAAGCTTTCAGCCTTTTATAACCATGCAGTAGAAGTGTAGCCAGACTGAGGGTAGCCCTAACCCTACCCTGAGTATAGAAACAGCCAGAATCTCACCTTTGGTCCAAAGAAGGAAGAGTGGGACATACAGTGGAATCAGAGTCAGGGGTCAGTGTTTCTGTTGAGTTATCCAACATGGCCGCTCACTACACTACCACTGGGACTTCCCATGCAGTGTCTGCCAGGATATTATTTGACAGTGACTGGTATCAAGATTTACACACCACTCTTGTGAATGCAGTCTGAGCATTTGTCAATATTGTTGTGAGTGGAGAGAGGTGGCTCCCGGCAGCAGCCATCATTTGGTGAATGTTGTGGTGTTCCTCAGGCACTGCCTCAAGGCAGGAATTCACTCCGCAGGCTGTTAATAACACTCATTTAGGCCCATTTACCTAGGCCCCGCTGCAGCAACAAGGTAATGACATTTCAACAATGACCTTATATCACGACTGGGACAATATGCATCCTAAAAGCCTCATATCCCTTACTATTTCTATTACATTCTCAAGCACAATTGCCTCTGTCTCAACTGTCCTTGTCAACTGGTTTGCTATTGAGGCAAAGGTTGAATGAACGATTTACATTTTTATAGCGCCCTAAAGCAAATTAGAAACATGAATAATACGCCTCTTGGATAAGTTTGGTTGATTTATTTCTGAACTGCAGCTCTTTTTTTTGGCTTGTCAGAAGTTCGTAATGACTGATTCACAGTAATTTGCAGAGTCTTTCTCAGGAATTAGCCAATTATACCATCCTCTATTTCTCATTAGTCATACAGCACTTATAGTAAATACTAAACACAGGTAGAACACAAACAAACCATCCCATCACCTTCTCTGCACCTTCTCATCACCATCTCTTATTTTATGACCATGTATATTGTTTTTATTTTGAAGTAACTGCTTTTTCGGTTTGTTCCTAGATATTTCTCCTCCCACTCAGCCATTCTCAGAATCTCTATCATTAAAGCACCATTCAGAATTAATAAACTCTCTGAGCTCCACAGCAGTAATCTTCTCCACTCTGTCTTTTGTCACAAAATCTATTCGATATAGTTCAGTATTGACACAAATATGTTATTTCTCCTATATTACCCAAGAAAAGTTCCACTCAAATCACTACCCCAATCCCTCAAACAGTGGCAATCAGAATTATAGAAAGATGCCACAGAATCTTGCGTAGATTCCAGGAAAAATGCAGAATAAATGCATGAATGAATGGTTTGTTGAATGAGTGTGTGAACGAATGCATAATGGAATGATTGTATCTAATAATACTATGTATACCCTTTCACAAAGGCCGTATCAGGTAGCGTGATATTATAGGGTTTCATTGGTGACTGATGTTATTTTAAATAGACTTCATATTTACCTCTTTTAAAAAGGTCACTGGCAGCATGTGCCTTTCTGTAATACCATTGGGCCATGACGGCACGACTCTGTGGTCAAATACTCAAATGGTCTGCATGTTGGACAGGAATTCCCCTCATAGCAGAGCCAAACCACAGCATGGCGGGTGGCAGCTGACTCTTAACAGTGCAAGGTGTATACTGTGGAGAATGCACTTATTTCTTTGCCAAAAGGTCTGTCAGGAGACCAAGACACCCCTCTGTGTAACACAAGAACGACAAATAACCCACCAGCACTTGTTCGCTTTGGTATATAAAACCGAGGGCTTTCCGAGAAGACATTGAGCATCAGGTGGCACACAGAATGCACACTGCACAGACAGGTGCTGTCATATACTAAAACTGTGTGGCTATCATAGTGGACATGTTCATCACCCCCCACATTATGCCCATCAGAGAAAACCCATAATGTTCCTCCCTCAAAGCGAGTTCGTTCTGTTAGGTGACCTAAACTGGGATATGCTTAACACCCCGGCAGTCCTACAATCTAAACTAGATGCCCTCAATCTCACACAAATGATCAAGGAACCTAAATCCATAAACTTGGGCACCCTCATAGATATTATCCTGATCAACTTGCCCTCCAAATACACCTCTGCTGTTTTCAATCAGGATCTCAGCGATCACTGCCTCATTACCTGCATCCACTTTGGGTCCGGGGTCAAAGACCACCCTTCATCACTGTCATACGCTCCCTAAAACACTTCTGCGAGCAGGCCTTTCTAATCGACCTGGCCCGGGTATCCTGAAAGGATATTGACCTCATCCCGTCAGTAGAGGATGCCTGGTCGTTCTTTAAAAGTAATTTCCTCACCATCTTAAATAAGCATGCCCCTTTCAAAAAATGTAGAACTAAGAACAGATATAGCCCTTGGTTCACTCCAGACCTGACTGCCCTCGACCAGCACAAAAACATCCTGTGGTGGACTGCACTAGCATCGAAAAGTCCCGTGATATGCAACTTTTCAGGGAAGTCAGGAACCAATACATGCAGTCAGTTAGGAAGCAAAGGCTAGCTTTTTCAAACAGAAATTTGCATCCTGTAGCTCTAACTCCAAAACGTTTTGGGACACTGTAAAGTCCATGGAGAATAAGAGCACCTCCTCCCAGCTGCCCACTGCACTGAGGCTAGGAAAAACTATCACCACCAACAAATCCACGATAATCGAGAATTTCAATAAGCATTTCTCTTCGGCTGGCCATGCTTTCCTCCTGGCTACCCCAACCTCAGCCAACAGCTCCGCACCCCCTGCAGCTACTTGCCCTGCAAGTTCTTGCCCAAGCCTTCCCAGCTTCTCCTTCTCCTTCACCCAAATCCAGATAGCAGATGTTCTGAAAGAGCTGCAAAACCTGGACCCGTACAAATCAGCTGGGCTAGACAATCTGAACCCTCTCTTTATAAAATTATCCGCCGCCATTGTTGCAACCCCTATTACCAGTCTGTTCAACCTCTCTTTTGTGAAATCTTCAAAAGCCAAGTTAACAAACAGATCACTGATCATTTCGAATCCCACCGTACCTTCTCTGGTTTCCGAGATGGTCACGGGTGCACCTCAGCCACGCTCAAGGTACTAAACAATATCATAACCGCCATCAACAAAAGACAGTACTGTGCTGCTGTCTTCATCGACCTGGCCAAGGCTTTCGACTCTGTCAATCACATATTCTTATCGGCAGACTCAACAGCCTTGGTTTCTCAAATGAGTGCCTCGCCTGGTCCACCAACTAGGGGCCTGTTGTCCGGACCTCTGGCAGTCTCTATGGTGTTACCACAGGGTTCAATTCTCGGGCCGACTCTTTTCTCTGTATATAATGATGTCACTCTTGCTGTGGGTGATTCCTTGAGCCACCTCTACGCAGACGACACCATTCTGTATACATCTGGCCCTTCTTTGAACACTGTGTTAACAAACCTCCAAACAAGCTTCAATGCCATGGCCTCCAACTGCTCCATGGCCTCCAACTGCTCTTAAACTAAATGCATGCTCTTCAACTGATCGCTGCCCGCACCCGCCCGCCCGACTAGCATCACTACTCTGGACGGTTCTGACTTAGAATATGTGCACAACTACAAATACCTAGGTGTCTGGCTAGACTGTAAACTCTCCTTCCAGACTCATATTATATATCTCCAATCCAAAATTCCTATTTCACAACAAAGCCTCCTTCATTCACGCTGCCAAACATACCCTCGTAAAATTGACTGTCCTACCGATCCTCAACTTCGGCGATGTCATTTACAAAATAGCCTCCAACACTCTACTCAGCAAACTGGATGCAGTCTATCACAGTGCCATCCGTTTTGTAACCAAAGCCCCATATACCACCCACCACTGCGACCTGTATGCTCTCATCGGCTGGCCCTCGCTACATATTCGTGGCCAGACCCACTGGCTCCAGGTCATCTACAAGTCTTTGCTAGGTAAAGCTCCGCCTTATCTCAGCTCACTGGTCACCATAACAACACCCACCCGTAGCACGCGCTCCAGCAGGTATCTCTCACTGGTCATCCCCAAAGCCAACACCACCTTTGGCCGCCTTTCCTTACAGTTCTCTGCTGCCAATGAATGGAACGAATTGCAAAATTCGCTGAAATTGGAGACTTATATCTTCCTCACTAACTTTAAGCATCAGCTATCTGAGCAGCTTACCGATCGCTGCAGCTGTACACATCCCATCTGTAAATAGCCCATCCAACTACCTACCTCATCCCCATATTGTTTTTATTTAGTTTTTTTGCTCTTTTGCACACCAGTATTTCTACTTGCACATCATCATCTGCACATCTATCACTCCAGTGTTAATTTGCTAACTTGTAATTACTTCGCTACTATGGCCTATTTATTGCCTTTACCTCCTTACGCCATTTGCACACACTGTATATATACTTTTCTATTGTGTTATTGACTGTACGTTTGTTTATTCCATGTGTAACTGTGTTGTTGTCTGTGTCGCACTGCTTTGCTTTATCTTTGCTAGGTCTCAGTTGTAAATGAGAACTTGTTCTCAACTAGCCTACCTGGTTAAATAAAGGTGAATTTAAATATATATATATATATATATATAAATAAAAAGAGGCAGAAAAGATCCTCAAAAAGTTATACAGCTGCACCATTGAGAGCATCTTGACTGGCTGCATCACCACTTGGTATGGCAACTGCTTGGCATCCGACCGTAAGGCGCTACAGAGGCTAGTGCGTACGGCCCAGTACATCACTGGGGCTAAGCTCCCTTCCTTCCAGGACCTCTACACCAGGCGGTGTCAGAGGAAGTCCCAAAAAAAAGGTAAAAGACTCCAGCCACCCAAGTCATAGACTGTTTTCTCTGCTCCTGCACTGCAAGCGGTCCCGGGAGCGCCAAGTCTGGGACCAAAAGGCTCCTGAACAGCTTCTACTTACAAGCCATAAAACTGCTGTACAGTTAATAAGATGGCTACCCAGACTCTTTGCATTGACCCCCTTTTTTTTGCACTGACTCTTTTGCACTGACTCTATGCACACTCACTGGACTCTACCCACCCACTCACACATACTACAATGACACACACACTCACACAGACACGCTTTCCCACTCTTTCACATACACTACTCTGTTTATTATCTATCCTGATTGGCTAGTCACTTTTACCCCTACCTACATGTACATATTACCTCAACTACCTCGTACCCCTGCACAATGACTCTGTACCAGTACTCCTTGTATATAGCCTCGTTATTGTTATTTTGTGTTACTATTTCCTTTTTGTTATTTAGCACATTTGTCTTACTTTTTAACTCTGCATTGTTGGGAAAGGGGTCTTAAGTAAGCATTTCACGGTAAAGTCTACACCTGTTGTATTTGGCGCATGTGACAAATAAAATTTGATTTGAATTGATGTCAGTGACTGTTTCTGGAGTGTTATTTCTGTCTGCTGGCTTTGCAGTTGGCACATGGCACAGTCACCTGACTGTTTACTCAGAATGGCCTTGAGACAATCTTCTTTCCTTTGTGTTATACATTAAATAACATACCTTTTTAAGCTATTTGGTAAATGAACTGTACCTAATAATAACAGTGAAGACAGTATAGACAGCTGTATTGCATATCAGGGACATATGAAGCAGCCCTGCTGTGTAGTTGCGCTCCTTGGACTGCTCTTGTACAGGCATGCACATGTTGTTCTTGCATGTATTATATATCATTATTCATTAAAAGTGATAATATCTTTGGATTTATATCAAGAATCTCTAAGAGAAGGATAACTTGGCTTTGAAAAAGAGGTCGTAGTTTGAACATTACTGTATCCATTCACCAGCAGGCTTTTATTCCATTTTTACATCATTTACTCTTCACATGACTGAATATAATTGAGCTACAGTACCAACCCCAGACAAACAAATCCATTCAGAATCAGTTTAGAGTAAGAGGCAGGCAGGCAGGAGGCATTACCTCCTCTATAGGCTATATTTGCCTGAAGCATTAATTTCCCCGGCTGGAGTGACAGAATGGAGCGTTAATGATGTCTGTGGTGAGAGTGCTGGCGTCTCCCCCGCGTACTAAGTGCTAATGGGCTGTGCCGCTCTGGATATCTGGGCAGACTGTGCAGTAATGCCACGTTTAAAACAACTGGGAACTCAGAAATATCCGACTTCAGTGCATTCAAGACAACTGTGAACTCAGAAAAAAAGAGCTTTGACTGAGATTTCTTTTTGAATGGTCATCCATCTCGGAATTCTAAGTCAGAAATTCTTTCTGAATTCTCTGACCTGAAGATCACTGACGTCATGATTAGATCTAGTTTTTTCCCGAGTTCCCAGTTGTCTTGAAAGCACCATAAGAGGACTGAAAATAGAGCCACAGCTGCACCTGGCGGATCGCTGTCATTCTAAAGGTCAGCGAGTGACTTCACTGTGGGTCAGGAGGTCGAGTCAGCGTCTGAATGCAGACCAGAGGAGAGGAGGCACCTTCAAAGTGTTCTTTAGTCTAATTAATGATGAAGAGGAATCCTAAATGTGAGGTTAATAAGTGGAAAATAGTAGCTCTTTCATATCTCCAGGCTGGATGCACATAACGGCATTTATACTTGCTCTCTCTCTGCACCCTTTCAAGCAATCAAACAAACTCACATAATGACAGTGAAATATGGCATTGCAAATTCATGGAAAAGCAGCAACAACAATAATACATCATACAACACTGGGCTGATGGAAGGAAAACCAGTTACATATCTATCAGTGATTCAATTAACAGTTTTTATCTAGTCCCCCAAAGCAGTTGGAGACGGCAGTTGAAACAGTGTTTTGTTTTGGTGCTGAGACTTTGTCAGGTCCTACCTTTAGGCGTCCAGATTTAGCCAGAAATTTCTCTTATTGATAATCCCATACCAGGTTGAGGACAGGAGAGACTGTCAGCAGTTGTTTTAACTTTTCTGCAGATGTCCTATTGGTGAAGCCAGTTTCTGAAGTAGGCTATTAGTGACATAGCCCTGCTAACCCCTGTTGTAAGCCTGTGTGCTCAAAATGTTTGACATACCTTACAGAGCCATACGAGTGACAGGCACAATGGACTACCCCTTGCTCATGCTTAACATTTGTTGGTGTGTGTGTGAGAAAGAGAGAGAGACAGTCTGTGTCTTTAGAGTGGATATCTTGCGGAAGGAATGTCGTCTGAATATTGTCTCTTCAAGTCTATATTTTGGACTTCTAGTTTGGATTTTTTGTCAGGAATCTGTTTAATATTAATAAACACTTTTTCACTGCAGACATTTAGAGGTCATACATTATAAAAGAGACATAGCTAGAAAATATATCTAATTACAAGCGTATTTAAGCAATCTAAAACGTTCTACTTCCTACTGTACCCACTGAACGGGTATACCGTGAGGTGCATAAACACAGTGCCATGTCTGATGTGAGGATGCCTACACTCAGTCCTCTACTGCCACCTAGTGGTAAAGTACACCAATGCAATCCTGAGTTACAGGAAACAGTCCAATGGTGCTCCAGGAAGGACACTGTTCTGGAACGGCAACAACACCCTGATTCATAAGTGGCTGTATGTCAGGTATATATGATTGGAGTCTCAAATCTACTTGTTTTTTGTCTACACTCCTAAATCAGTCTTATTGGTGATCTATTGTAAAATAGATCTAAAAATCAACGAGTCTCCCAGCTAAAATAAAGATGAAATAAAAGATAGAAAAAGTCCTAAAACTAAATTGTGATTACACAATGGAAGTTACAGTGTAACTTCTACATTCCTCATCATGTTTGTCCTCATTGTTAATCTAGTAGTACCCTCTTGTTAAGCACTTAACTAGAGTAATAGCATAGGACAGCTAGACTGAACAAAAGTTAATGAACAAGAGCCACAATCACAGATAAAGTTTATGGGTAGTCATTTCTTCAAAAGCTGAAAGGCTAAATAGAGAAAGAAAGACATACGCTCACCCCACTCTCCCTTGGTGTCGTCTGGCGTAACTGTCTTGTTTCATGGCGTTGTACTCGGGCTGGGCCTCCAGTGTTTTTTCCAAAAGGAAAGAAATAGAGGAAGTTCTTACATTATTGCAGGAAGGTCGCTAGTAAGAGCCATGGTAACAAATTGTATTCCAAGCCAAATTTGCCAGTGGGCATTTGTCAGTGGACTTTGACCAATTGTCTGTCATTGTTGGTACAGCATCATCTTTTACTATATTTTTACTGTCTGTTACCTCCCATGTCGATTCAATGATTACATTCAGGCATGAGTGATGCAGTTTGCATATTAAAACTGAGTATATTATGTTTCTTTGGGACTGTTTTATTGACATGAATCATTCACTGATCATACCGATAAATACACTACATGACCAAAAGTATGTGGACACCTGCTCATCGAACATCTCATTCCAAAATCATGGGCATTAATATAGAGTTGGTCCCCCCTTTGCTGCTATAACATCCTCCACTCTTCTGGGAAGGCATCCCACTAGATGTTGGAACATTGATGCGGGGTCTTGCTTCCATTCAGCCTCAAGAGCATTAGTAAGGTCAGGCACTGATGTTGGGCAATTAGGCCTGTCTCGCAGTCGGCGTTCCAATTCATCCCAAAGGTGTTCGATGAGGTTGAGGTCAGGGCTCTGTGCAAGTCAGTAAAGTTCTTCCACACCGTCTCGACAAACAATTTCTGTATGGACCTCACTTTGTGTACGGGGGCATTGTCATGCTGACACAGGAAAGGGCCTTTCCTAAACTGTTATCACTAAGTTGGAAGCACAGAATTGTATAGAATGTCATTGTATGCTGTAGTGTTAAGATTTCCCTCCTACTGGAACTAAGGGGCCTAACTCGAACCATGAAAAACAGCCCCAGACCATTACTCCTCATCCACCAAATGTTTGGCACCATGCATTGGGGAAGGTAGAGTTCTCCTGGCATCTGCCAAACCCAGATTCGTCCGTCGGACTGCCAGATGGTGGAGCATGATTCATCCCACCAGAGAACATGTTTCCACTGCTCCAGAGTCCAATGGCGGTGAGCTTTACACCACTCCAGCCAACGCATAGCATTGCACATGGTGATCTTAGGCTTGTGTGGCTGCTCAGCCATGGAAACCCATTTCATGAAGCTCCCAACGAACGGTTCATGTGCTGACATTGCTTCAGAGGCAGTTTGGAACTCGGTAGTGAGTGTTGCAACTGAGGACATATGATTTTTACGCGCTTCAGCACTCAGTGGTCCCGTTCTGTGAGCTTTTGTGGCCTACCACTTAGTGGCTAAGCCGTTGATGCTCCTAGATATTTCCACGTCACAATTGACAGCACTTACAGTTGACCAGGGCAGCTATAGCGGGGCAGAAATTTGACGACCTGACTTGTTGGTGCCACGTTGAAAGTCACTGAGCTTTTCAGTAAGGCCATTCTACTGTCGATGTTTGGCTATGTAGATTGCATGGGTGTGTGTTTGATTTTATACACTGTCAGCAACAGGTGTGTCGGAAATAGACAAATACACTAATTTGAAGGGGTGTCCACATACTTTTGTATATATAGTGTATATAGTGGCGGCCTATTGTTTTACCCATTTGTAAATCAGTGGAGGCTGCTGAGGGGACGGCTAATGGATGGAATGGAGTCAATGGAATGGTATCAAACACATCAATCATGTGGTTCCCATGTGGTTGATAGCATTCCATTGACTCCATTCAAAGCCATTATTATGAGATGTCCTCCCCTCAGCAGCCTCCACTGCTGTAAATCCTGTAAGAGCTACAGGAAACGAAGAACCACACTTCAATGCCCTGATTTTATCAGTAGGAGGAGCAGTTAGACACCTGATAAGAAAGGAACTAAAACATATTGTATAGTTATTTTATGGTTGTCCACTAGGGGGATGTATGGATTCATACTGGTCAGGAGGGTTACCTGTTCTTACAGTGACTGTTTCACCAGCAACTTATCTTGGAAAATCATGTTAGTAGCACACAACAAAATACAATTTGATGTTTAATACATTTATCAGTAAGGCAAAGTCAGGCTTTTAGATAAAAATTGCTTTATTGTATCACATGATACATAGCTACATTAGATGCATTCTTTCCACTGCCATAATAACAGTTATAACTTCAATTAACATGGCACATTTCACAGTGTATGTTGGTATATGTTCTCTATATTTACAGTGTTGTCTCTACTGCCCTTCCTTCTGAACAGTTTGTTCTTCAGCTGCCTTCATTTGGTGTCTCTCTTTCCATAAAAACTCCAGCAGTGACCTGCTGTTTTCCATAAAAACTCCAGCAGTGGACTGATGTTTTCCATTAAAACTCCAGCAGTGGACTGATGTTTTCCATTAAAACTCCAGCAGTGGCCTGATGTTTTCCATTAAAATTCCAGCAGTGGCCTGATGTTTTCCATAAAAACTCCAGCAGTGGCCTGATGTTTTCCATTAAAATTTCAGCAGTGGCCTGATGTTTTCCATAAAAACTCCAGCAGTGGCCTGATGTTTTCCATACAAACTCCAGCAGTGGCCTGATGTTTTCCATAAAAACTTCAGCAGTGGCCTGATGTTTTCCATAACAATTCCAGCAGTGGCCTGATGTTTTCCATTTAAACTCCAGCAGCGGCCTGATGTTTTCCATACAAACTCCAGCAGTGGCCTGATGTTTTCCATACAAACTCCAGCAGTGGCCTGATGTTTTCCATAAAAACTCCAGCAGTGGCCTGATGTTTTCCATAACAATTCCAGCAGTGGCCTGATGTTTTCCATTTAAACTCCAGCAGCGGCCTGATGTTTTCCATTAAAACTCCAGCAGTGGCCTGATGTTTTCCATTAAAACTCCAGCAGTGGCCTGATGTTTTCCATTTAAACTCCAGCAGTGGCCTGATGTTTTCTTCAAGCGCTCTTTGTCTTCTTTTCTTTGAAATAATGTTCCCTTGATTTTGCCCTTCTATTTTCAAAAACCACACATTGAACATTGATTTCAAGGTGTTTTTTTGTTTTCATCAAAACAAGGCCACTAAAACTGGGCCACTTAATGATAATGGCTTCTTTCGCGGTCATACTCACATAAAAGTCTCCAAACATTGGCACTGGAGGAATTAACACAAGGATTAGAATAGTGAAATCACATGTTTTAATGACTCCGTAATGGATAACTCCCAACAGATATCCATTGATTCCACATTATGGAGACCATTTTAACACCATTAACCAGTGTAATCGGTGTGATCAGTAATGAGATGCACTGTAGGTAGTTGTGGGGGATCCATTTGGGTTGTGTTGTGCTGAGCTCAGTTTGGAGGGCGCGAGAGGTACTGTATTACAGAGAATGTAGGTCAGATTGGTGGAGTGGAGCAGCAGTGTGGAGGGAGAGCCACGTGGCCAGGGACTCAGACTGGGAGTCTTAGAGCAGGGAGTGCCAGGCCCCTCTCAGCCACCCATAAGACTGCTTTTTACATGTCTGCCCTCAGCCCTCCCTCCAAAATGCTTGGAATCTAGAGATAGGCCAGCCACGATCATGCCTAGGGAAAGTCAATCGCCTATTCATGCGAGCCGACCTACCAACCAAGTGGCTCCACCATCTAGAGGGAATCTCATGACTGAAAAGGGAGTGAAAGAGGGCAAGAGAGGTAGAGGAGGGAGAGAGTGTGTGTGTGAGGGGGGGGGGCGTGAGAGAGCGGGAGTACAGAGAGCTGAGATGTGAGTTGATTAACTTTCTTCTTGGCAGTGCTTTGTCTACACCATATGTGGTCGGGGTCTGTTTTCAGGTAAAGGAGCTTCTAGCGGGAGGGAGACTGTGGCAGTGATGCCTATAGGGAGGTGTGGCATACTCTGACACCCACAGAGGCCCCTACCTTCCTCTTCCCTCCCTTGGCTGCATGTGGCTGACTCAACATGCTCTGCTATGGTGTGGTTTGGGCCATTGTGTTAGAGCTGGTGAGGGTATGCCCAATGCATAGCTGGTACCACTGTTACACATGAGCTTGAAGTAAATCTCATGACACTATATTATTTACACGACATTAAATAATATGATTGGATATGGCTGAGGATGAAACCCAAACATAATATGCTGCATTGTTAACCAACAACAAACACACACAACATGCAACCGCATCTATATAAACATGCCACTGCATTGTACTTCAAACTGTTTAGCATTGGCACTGCGCTTCCAGCTGACAGCCTTTAGCCTAAAATAAAAAATCACAACAGCAAATCCCCCCGGACTGAAAATACCAGCTAAGACTGAGAAATAAAAATAGCTAGGACTTTTGACATGGAAACTCTCTCATGCAGAGGATGTATCGGCGCAGACTCCTACACAGAGCATAAGAATGTGCCCTGGAGGCCATGTGCTCATTGCAGCGTATGGCATTAAAAGGGTCATACTGTATGTTTTTATGGTCATGCTTGCCATGCTCAGATAGTAACGAGCATGTCGTCATTGTTTGATATATCAGTAGTGGTTAGTTGCTGTTAAATGGGGGTTGGTCTTTAACTGTGGTATCGTGTGATAGTTGATGCGATGCTGCTGCAGTCAGAACAGAGGACACAAGGCTTATCCCACAGGGAGATGTGAATGGCATCTGAAAAACGAATCGTCAGCGAAGGTGGCGGGCGATGTTCCTTTCCACTTCCCCCGCCTTCCAAATGGAGTGACCTAAATACTAATCAGGCAAGAAAGGAAAACCTGTTAGGATTTGCCAGTTCAAAACAGCATGGGGGAAGACGAGGCCTTTGGCGATTCCTCTTTGTGTGCTCTTGGTGTTTCACTATGACTGGGACACGTCTCCAGCTCTACCATATTAATGGTTTTCTCACTAATTAGAAGACGTCTCATTCAAGTCATAGTCAAACACAGAATACACATATTAGAGAAATCAATCTAGGCTTTGTAAAGCAAATAAATAATATAGAGTAAGAAGCAAAGAGACTAATTGAAAGGTTGAATTGCTTTTCTATTTCTGGTGGCTACAGCGATAGTTGTTACATCTCGCATGAAAGCTGGCATTATGTCTCCAGTCTTTGTTCTACCCTGTTGGCATGGCAACACAGTCAAGCCTGCTTTATTATCAAAGATGTGTGTGTGCTGTGTTGTGTGTGTGTGTGTGTGTGTGTGTGTGTGTGTGTGTGTGTGTGTGTGTGTGTGTGTGTGTGTGTGTGTGTGTGTGTGTGTGTGTGTGTGTGTGTGTGTGTGTGGAAACGGAAGTAAGGTACATGGCATGTTCAGCCCGACACAATAGCTGAGGGCTAGTCAACCCATTTACCTGTGACTGTATTCATGATAAAGTACTGCCTTGCGTGCCTTATTGCTTTTTATTTAATTTTCATTAAAACGTTATTTTGATAAGTCAATTCATACAATTCCCTTCTTCCACCAGAAGATATAGTCCGGACCAGTAGCAGTGCGTGGGTAAAATCACTGGGGAAGCCAAGAAAGAATAAACAAACATATTACAACATATGTGTTCTGATAATTGCTTTGTTTGCTCTATAATCTGTTAGTTCATGCCTTGCAACCGTGATATATGCCTAAGGCCGAGACAATAAGAAGACACAGAGGCAGAATAAATTCAACCACATTTTTGTTTCATCACAAAAACCGGAGAGCAACCTCTGTCCGGTGAAGTCCACAATTAAAAAAAAAAGTAACCTGTATTTAACTAGGTAAGTCAGTTAAGAACAAATTCTCATTTACAATGACTGCTTACCGGGGAACAGTGGGTTAACTGCCTTGTTCAGGGGCAGGATGACAGATTTTTACCTTGACAGCTCAGTGATTCTATCCAGCAACCTTTCGGTTACTGGCCCAACACTCTAACCACTAGGCTACCTGCCGCCCCAAAGCATAATGCATGTAACAAACACTTATATGACCTACAGCATGGTCAAGAATGTTCATGTTGGCCTCACAAGTGGCGCATTGGTCTAAGGCACTGCCTCGCAGTGCTAGCTGTGCCACTAGAGATCCTGGTTTGAGTCCAGCCTCTGTCGCAGCCGGCCGCGACCGGTAGACCCATGGGCTGGTGCACAATTGGCCACGCGTCGTCTGTGTTAGGGAAGGGTTTGGCCGGCAGGGATGTTCTTGTCCCATCGCGCATTAGTGACTCCTGTGGCGGGCAGGGCGCAATGCGCGCTGATATGTTCACCAGGTGTACAGTGTTTCCTCCAACACATTGATGCGGCTGGCTTCCGGGTTAAGTGGGCGTTGTGTTTCGGAGGACGCACGGCTCTCGACCTTCGCCTCTCCCGAGTTGCAGCGATGGGACAAGACTGTAACTACCAATCGGATACCATGAAATTGGGGAGAAAAAGGGGTAAAAAAAAATAAAAAGGTTCATGTTTCCAACATTTTTGGACTACTTAACAACTATTGATTTAGAACCACAAAGAGTTACTGCAAGTCACAAAGAAAACAGGAGCTGCCTCCAATATTCAGCACCATTTCAATATCGAATCACCTACGCTTAGTCTAATACAGTAACAACTAAAAGATACCAAAAACAATTTAGTCCAATCAAAGTAAGCTAAATAAGATGTGGCTGTCCATCGTTCTGATTTGTGTGCGTGTGAGTGTGTGAGTTTGTGCAAGTATCCTAGAAAAAACATGTTGACTCACCCTACTTGTGGAGAATCGCCAATGCCATAGTTATGTTGACAAAACGGTATATTTTTTGTTGTCCTAGTCCACCTGGCTAAAATACTTGCTCCCTATCCTAACTTCTTTTCATGGGCAATGTTAGCTAGTTAACATTATCCTTCTACATCTAGCAACATATTGATTTTCCTTCCTCTCAGTCCAGCGGCACAATGTATTTTATGGTTGGATCAGAATTTCCGTTATAATAATTGGCCAGTACGGAGAATTAAGTAAAACCACAAGTCCAAATCCCTATCTCCATCCATGGCAAATTTAGGAAAGGGCCAATTTTAGCTAGTTAGCTAACCACCGGAGGACAACAACACAACTAGATGCAACAATTCAAGTTGTTTATATTATGACGTATTTCTCTGTGATAGGAGTGAAGCCAAATCCAAACTGGCTTCCCTTGACACTTTTTTTTGGTGCGCCAGAATCATTCACAGTTGAGCTCACTCAGTTTAGCTCAACACTGATAGGCTATTATTTATGAATTTTTTATTATCAAGGGAGGCCTACACATACAAAGATAGATGGCCTACACATACAAAGCTATTTTGCTTGCTCGAATGCTTTCTCAAGTGAAATACATTCAGCCTCTTGCAAATTTAAGGAAAATTATGAAAACACAGAGAAATATAACATATGTATTTTTTTTAGGTCCATTTTTGGGGGAAGCCTGGCTTCCCTCGGCATTCATGAATACACACCACTGATCTGGACTAAAATCGTGTTGTTTGTTCTTTTGGTCATGTTGCTACAGACACAACAGTCTTTAATTCTCTTTGCATAGTTTCTATGCAAAATGACTGCTCGTCCATTCAAAACAAAATGGTTGCTATACAGGCTTGTCACTTGCTTGCTAGCTAGCTATCCAACTTCAGCTAACTCGGTCACTTCAAACATTGAACCTGGATAGACAGTACATTAGCTGTTTTTTCGTTTGAGTTGTTTTCTATTGGCATTTATTTTGATTTGTCCATGATAATGACGTTATTGGGTGATTTTGCCTAGTTCGTCTGGTCACCGTTCACTCTCTAGATCGACATTCAAAAGTGAAACATTGTTTCCGAGGTCGGACAGGCAGACAGCGAGGCTTAAATTAACCCCCACTGTACCAAACTAAATGCTAGGCTGGAAGCAAGGGGAAATAATATGCAAGTTGAGATAAATACAAGAGATGATTCGGACAGCAACATGAACATTATATTTTATGGTGGCACAGTGAACTGTTAACAGGCATAGTGTACCTGTGAGTACAGCACGGCTTGGAACGCTGCTTGTCCAATCAGCATCCAAGATCCAAACAACCAGTTTTATAATTAAGTGATAATGCCTGAGAAGCCTGTGTTTGGATGATATATTTGCACGGTGCCACTATATCATCCAAACACTGGCTTCGGGGGCATTATCACTTTTAT
The DNA here is from genome assembly GCA_030435695.1 of Brachymystax lenok tsinlingensis. Lineage (NCBI taxonomy): Eukaryota > Metazoa > Chordata > Actinopteri > Salmoniformes > Salmonidae > Brachymystax > Brachymystax lenok. The sequence continues at coordinate 23,894,547 of CM059790.1, read as the reverse complement.
ACAACGGGTTACCAACATATTGAAATAATGAGCGACATATTTGAATTAAAAACATTATTTTTATAAATTTGTTAATACTATTTAATCCTTCCACAAGATATATTCTGAAACAAATCTAGTGTTGCTACCCAAGCCGGCTGATCGTTCGTTCTATCGGTTCGGTTGCCAGAGACGCGACCCAGTCGTTCAGTCTTTTTGTTCTGTATATATGGACGCGACCCAGTCGTTCGTTCTAAATGTTCCATTGCCATACTGGCTGGCAATGTTCTTATCCCTTGCTTGCTAGCTAGCCAACTACGGCTAACTTACAGTCATGTTAAAAGTGCAGCCAGAATAACAGAAAAGTAGGTGCATTTGCATTTGTTTTCTAGTGACATTTATTTGGATGCATCCATAACAATGAGCTAATGAGGCGTGATTTCACCTGGCATAGAAAATGTGCTCACTCGTCAGGACACTGTTGTTCAGAGGAGCTAGCCAACAACACAGATAACACAATCACTTCAAACTGAAGCTTGAAAGACTGAAAACTAGCTGCACTTCGTTTCGTTTGACCTGTTTTCAATTTACATTTCTTTGTTTATATCCATAAAAATTATGTCTGTTGATTCATGATTTTGACTGGCTGAGAAACGCTGCCTGCCTGTCTGTCTGTCTGTCTCATCCCGACTTACGACACATTCATTACTATGGGACAGCTGTAGATCGAATTTGAATATTGAAACAATGTTGCACATTTCGGAGAGACAGCAAGGTTAACACAAATCTCTGCTGTTGAAAACAAAATGTTAGTCTAAAAGAAATGTGAGATAATGTCTAGATGCTTTTTTATAGTGGAGATCAAGTTTATAAATAGCCTGGCTGGGCTGATGAGACAGTGGATTGCATAGTCAGGGTTGGTTGTTGAGGGATGAGGGTGCTATGACATCTGAAAACCATAGTCTTTGTAAAGGAGAGAATATTTTCCATTCGTCACATACACACCCATCATCTCTACCAACAATCCTATCATTTGTTATTAGGTCAGAGGCAATTGTACAATTTTCTCTCCTACCCCAGTGGTCTCCAGTTCTGGACCCCTGAGACAGTGGTTTTCAGTAGAGCACATTACGTTAATGATTCATTAATTCAGTGTTTATTTTAGTGGACTGGCCAAAGGTGTTAATGAACCAGGCATGTTGTTTTGAATCCACTCTTCAGGTCTTTTACATTAACAATGTACTAGTATGATCAATAGTGTTCTCTCTCACCACTATGTCCCTAGGTTACCTCATGTAAATAATGATTGGAAGGTGTCTAGAATCTTTATGTATGTTTCAGAGAATTCAAGTAAAGGAGATTTACAATTGATCTCCTGCATTAAAGGAGCATTTTACGTGTGTAGCTCTTTTTGTGTTGGTGAATCAATATGTGAATTGAATGAGAGCTAAGGAGAGTGTAGAGAGGAGCTGTGGAGGAGGGGCCGTCTGTCTCACCATAATGAAATAAGAGACCATGCTGCCATTTCCCAGAAGCCATGTGACTGGTTGCCATGGGAATGGTGCATAGAAACCCACTTCACCCGTCATTGATTGTTCTGTTGCAATCTTGGGTCCAGAATTACAGTCACCCCTGAGACAAGAGGTTATATTTCATGCCAGACTTCTCCCTTTTTCCGTCATGTGCTCCAAAAAAACGAATAATCTTCAACGGTTTTGTTTGGGCGATCAGTGACTAAGGAGAGTAGGACTGGATTACTCCCTGAAGGGGTAGCCGCACCGGATTTTGTTTTCTCTTTGTATAAACACACACTGTTGTCATTGTGCTGTTAGTCCTCTCAAACGTTTGCTTGCCCTGTGCCCCTCTCCCTCAAATCTCTGTGAAGTGCTTTGGAACCCCAGACATTTTCCTCTAGGAGCTCTGCGCTACTTCAACCAAAGGGTGGATTTTTTGTGCATTGCATATTTGGGTCTGCTGTGAATGACCTATTTTCCCTGAATGATTGCCTAACTTGTTCTGTGTTCATAAAAGGGAAAGAGCAGCAAAAATGTAACCTAATTATTATATATTATTATAAATTACTTAGAAATTCTTAATAGAGATGTGTTCTTTTGAGAAGCCGACCACAAATAATGCCTACCCCAAATTACTTCTTAATCAACAGCAGAGGAGTTATCATATTAAATATAATTGGAGAAACTTTGTCTGATAAGCAGTTGTTAGCAGTATAATGTTAAATGTGACCATCTTAGTGTGTTGTTTTCTGAATATTGGAGGTGAGAGAAAATCCAATGAATTATAAGTGGGACACCTGGAAATAGGAACTGAGATGCAAATCAAATTGCCTCCTCCCTGAATCTGAAAAACCTGCCGGGGAATATTTGCATTCTCTGATTTAGTTGATACTCTTTTGAACGTTTGAAAGCCACGTTTGAACACAATGAAGGCACTTATGTAATGCTCAGAAGAAATCATTACATCCCAAAATGTAAAGTAAATTGGCTAATCGTTGATGTTAATGCCTACTAAGTTAAAATATTTCACAAGCCCATTTTGAATTATGTAGCGTTACAGTATATATTTCCATTGTGAGTTGGGTTTGAATCCAAGAGCTTAAACAGTGATCGTTCCCTGGCAGACTAACAGTAACACTGTTATTCCGTTTTACGTAGCATAGTAACTCCCCAAGAACCATTTGTGCATCTGGCACCTACACAAGGAGTCTGTTCTCTAGTAGCAGCTTGGCTTCAGCCCTCTGATTGTTGGCATCAGGGGTAGGCTAACAATGCTCCTCACAACCACACTGGGTCTGCTGTAGATGGCTGGTGTAGCGCTACAGAGTGGTCACCTCAGGTGGAACAACATCCTCGCCTCACAGTGCTGTGGGAATGCATCTGCATATTCTGCACCATGCCAGGAACATCTGACAAAACAAACCAAAACCTCCAAACCCACTCTATAAACAGTATGGGAATGCATGTACTACTGGGTAGGGCCATTTGGTAAAGGACATAATGAACGTTGGTTGTGACAGATGGGGTTGTGACATGTTTAATAGCAGGATGTTCTATCATCAGGTTTGATTGTGATGAGGATATAAAGTTGTCTGATTTCTCCAACACAAGAGACATAGAGAAATGTAAATGAGCTCTTCCCATCTCTGTAATATAGTCAGATAATTATACATTTTTGTAACACACCTGTTACCGATTTGGAAAACGCTGTAAATAAACCTATTTTGTCAGGGCACACGCCAAAACTGTCCTCTGTTTTGACTGGATCTGATGAGATTAAGTAGTCTCAACGCACGTACACTCTGCATAAATATAAAATGTTTTGGGAACAAGGCCATAGCTTAGGGGTCATTTGACTCAGAGGCTGTGTGCAGAATGATGAATGTTCCATCATGACTCTTTGTTCCATAACCAACCTTCCTGGCTGGAACACAATGTACTGTGCCAGTGTGGGTGCTAGTCTCAGACCTCTTTCATTTAAGCCCTAATGACCTAGAATGTTCTCCGGCTATGTGTCGGCACCGCAGTTTGATACTTTACTGTGCCAAGCCGGACAAGTTGTAAAAAGGGGAAAGGTGGGAAACATTTCTGCAGCATTGAATGTCCCCAAAAACAGTGGCCTCCATCATTTTTAAATGGAAGAAGTTTGGAACCACCAAGACTCTTCCTAGAGCTGGTCGCCCGGCCAAACTGAGCAATCGGGGGAGAATGGCCTTTGTCAGGGAGGTAACCAAGAACCCGAAGGTTACCCTGACAGAGCTCTAGTTCCACTGTAGAGATGGGAGAACCTTCCAGAAGGAAAACCATCTCTGCAGAACTCCACCACCCTGGCCTTTATGGTAGAGTGGCAAGATGGAAGCCACTCCTCAGTAAAAGGCACACGACAGCCCACTTGGTGTTTTCCAAAAGGCACCTAAAGACTCTCAGACCATGAGAAACAAGATTCTCTGGTCTGATGAAACCATGATTAAACTCTTTGGCCTGAATGCCAAGTGTCACGTCTCGAGGATAACTGGCCCCATCCCTACGGTGAAGCATGGTTGTGGCAACATCATGCTGTGGGGATGTTTTTCAGCAGCAAGGACTGGGAGACTAGTCAGGATCGAGGCAAAGATGAACAGAGCAAAGTACAGAGAGATCCTTGATGAAAACCAGAGCTCTCAGGACCTCAGACTAGGACGAAGGTTCACCTTCCAACAGAACAACAACCCTAAGCACACAGCCAAGACAACGCAGGAGTGGCTTCGGGACAAGTCTCTGAATGTCCTTGAGTGGCCCAGCCAGAGCCCGGACTTGAGCCCAATCGAACATCTCTGGAGAGACCTGAAAATAGCTGTGCAGCAACACTCCCCATCCAACCTGACAGAGCTTGAGAGGATCTGCAGAGAAGAATGGGAAAAACTCCCTAAATACAGGTGTGCCAAGCTTGTAGCGTCATACCCAAGAAGACTCAATGGTGTAATACTGCGAAAGGTGCTTCAACAAGGTACTGAATAAAGGGTCTGAATACTTATGTAAATGTGATAACTTTTTTTAAATGGATAAATTAGCAAACAATTCTAAAAACCTGTTTTGCTTTGTCATTATGGGGTATTATGTGTAGATTAATGAGAAAATAAAACAATTTTAGAATAAGGCTGTAACCTAACAAAATGTGGAAAAAGTCAAGGGGTCTGAATCAAGGCACTGTATATATATATTTTAAATGAATCAATACAGTAAAATGAGATATGTATGGAAAACATTGACATTTACATTTGCTCTTATCCAGAGTGACTTACAGTAAGTGCATATAATATAATATAGTTAGGTGAGACAACCAAATATCACAGTCAAATACGAACATTCCATTCCAGCTAAACAATGGATATATAGCGTTTAAAAAAAACCCATCTAAATTAAATAAATTAAAATCTGAGAACAGTAATATTTTACACACACATGAAGGTACCCATATAAAATACTTTCTAGTGAAAAAACACAAATGTAAAAAATTTGTGAATGCAGCATTTTGGAAATAAACTCTTTAAATATTTTTCTTAATATTAACAACATTTGAAATATATGTTTTGACCAAATATCAGCCATCACACCATGTAAAGGAACAACCTAATTAATAATGTTCTTCATAAAATGCAACTAACTGATTTGTCAACTCCTTTAGACACCAAAAAATACACTTCATTTGTAACATTTATTGTCCAACAACTGTTTAAAGGCCATTTAAAGGCCGTTTAAAGAACATTAGATTATTCAAATATGAAATCAAAATCAAAATTTCTGTTTAAAAAATGCATTGACGTGTATAATGGGGCTATTTTTTTTAGCATTTTGGCATGTTTTTCAAGATTAAGATCATAAAACAACATATATAAACCAAACATTATCCCTTAGATCTAGCACAGAAAATGTTTCAATGGTTTAAGCATATGTTACAGAACAGTGATTAAAATCGACCGGAAGGGGGTTAGCCATCACTTACGGAGTTGACAAGAAATACTTAAAACAGACATGTTATATAAAGAAAATTATTAATTTGAATATCTCCAATAAAAACATGGCCATTTTATCAGATCTTTCAGCAATCTGACGGAGTAGACGTTGGACAGGGGGATTATGCCGTTGACACATTTTTGAATTGTCTTCTTCATTCAAGTGGTATACAAAGTAGGAATTAGTAAAACCTAATTAAAATAAACATACTTGAACCAAAATTCATATCCTTAATCTGTTGTTTGATTAAATCGATCAAAAATACAGAACTTTAGAACATAAGTACTCTTGTTGCAGTACATGTAATGAGAACATGAAGAAGGGGACCTTATGGTGTAGCAGGCCCTGCTCCTGATTCATTTAGGATTTTATACAAATCTGACAGAGTTGAACAAATCTCTGTCAAATTTGTTAGGAATCACAGTTTTGAGAGAAATACTGTATTCTTTGATGTCATATGATCATTTCCCAGGTAATATTCATTATTGTCAGTTTTTATCATTTTTAACACTTTTGGAGAGTTTGAAATTGAGATCCTTTGCTCAGGATAAGGGCATTTCCAGGCATAGAGCCGACATGAAAATTAATAATATTGAAAATATTGAGAAAATTCTAAAAGCAAATCTTTCCCCTTATAAAATTCCCCTAAATTATTATTTTTTACTTCAAATATGTACCAATATTATCTCATTTTCAACTACAAAAATAAAGTTTCCCTGCAGGACAAGGATTGTCTCGACTTTCAAGAATCCCTGAGCTATAAAATGGATATCTGAACTGAGCAGCATTTATTGAAGTGTAATGTGCTTTGTTGTATATTGTGGTGAGCAAACTATTGAATCCATGTGTTATGAATTGCTGTACTACTTTCACAATGCAGTGTGTTTAACTTTAAGACGGTTGCCAGCACTGTGGTAAATCTGCTCAGGGGAAGAATAACAATGTGACTGTGCCACATTGATTGAATTCTGCCTCTAATCTCAAGGATACCTTTCCTTTGTTATTGTGATTACAGTTGACCCTAAACCTTTAACTTACAACTCCTCAGATTACAAATCTCAAATGCAAACCCATTTCAGTCTTACAGTGTATCCATAGCTCATCATACAGCAAACATGCATCAGTGTGTTTGTATCGCCTTGCTAAGCCTGACCCAACATACACTCCATTGTGTTTTACTTAAAACCTTTTGGGCTAAATCAGGGTCACACAGAGTATTTCTTGGTAGTCTTAAACAAATCTACTTTGAAACAAAAGTATACACCTCACACACGGTTATGGGCTTTAAAAAAGAAGACACCTGTGCCATGTCAGATATAGAGTTCAAATGTATTAAATGATGAGTTTCCATCCCAATATTACACTTTACATACATCACAGAAGACTGAAGTATAACAAAACCATTTGACATAGAAACACCAGAATTTCTGCGTAAAAAAATGAGAAACATTTATTAATTATTAAATTATAAAAAATATTAATAACATTCCAATCATGAAGCCACTAGGAAGCCACATTTGACTGTAGGAAATGTCACGGTTCATGAATTCACCGGCTCGCTCTGTGTGTATGTGTGTGAGTGTGGGTGTGGGTGTGGCCGCTGATCACCACTCAGCTCATTATCAGCGCCAGCTGCCACTCATCTTCTGTGTCTATTTATACTGTTTGTCATCGTCTTGTGTTTGTCAGTTCGTTGGGTTGTTTCCTGTGTGCTAGCTCGTTCCCCTGGCTGAGTCCTGTGTCTCCGATGGTTTCGGTCTCTATTTGGACTCTACGATCGCACTGCTGTCTCTATTGTGGAGGATTCGACGCCGGGTACTTCCTGGTTTTACGGACTTGGGATGTCCTCTCGCTACACTCACCTTCACGGAGGATCTGGTTTACCCCATTCAGTCCCTACGCTGTTAAGACTCAGACTGTTCATTATATTACCTCCTCACCTGACCCTGCTACACTACTCTCCTTGTTTGCTTCAATAAATGTTAAACTTCACTCGCGATTGAATCCTCTGTTATTTCACGTAACAGGAAAGGGCTACTGACACATAGCTCACGAGGCCTTTGCAGCATGTCAAGGGAGGTCGTAGAACTCTGATCCCCTGTTACTGATGGTTCAGGGAGATAAAGCAGATGAGGTGAGGCTGGGGTCTGGGAAGTGGAACCTGGTTTCCTCCATAAGCAGGCCAGCCCTCTAAGGCGCTGGTTCCTGGAACATGCTGTCAGACACACATTCCCTGTCACCATGAGCTCTTAGGATCCTACGGTACACAACAACACTCTATATAGTCCCCTGTCCACCTCTAAAGAGAGACAACAACAGAGTGTGGGTAAACCTGTTTTGGTCAAAGACATTGTACTCCCAGGATGGAACCTGGTAATGTATGAATATTGTTGATGGGATTAGAGCATTTCATAATGCTTTCAGGACATCCCTTATTAAACCTGTAACACCACTACCAAACACTGGATTAGACAGGTTTGATATGAACCAAACTGTGCAAATTAGCTAGCCTGTTGGTGCTTTGCTTTTACAGATGTATCATCCCCTACAAAAATGTCTATTAATTATAACCCCATAATTATTCACATGTCCTTTTGCAGCAGGACTTTTTTCCTGCTGTAGCAAACTGGCTAAAATGGAGATCCTACATCTGTGCATGCATCTAAGATACTGTATATAATCATACAGTGTTTTTTTAGATGAACTAGAAACAAATGTAAAAAAAACATCTCCTGAAGTTCCAGTGTGCCGTTTGAGGTAGTGGTGTTGATCCCCTGACTGTGTTCCTTCCGTCTGTACCTCCATCCTCCCTAACGCTCCAATTCACATCCAGACGTGATGAGGACCTTGGATCAACAAAGCCAATAATAACATGTTCACATATCAGTAGTGCTGTGCGATGAAGGAATCTTTTTTTTCTCCAGTTATTAAACAACTAATTGACCGAAGTCGGTTAAATTACTTGAATTCCATTTAGTTCATTTGTTTGGTGAGCCCAACCAGTGTTGTGTTTTCATGCTTGGCAAGGGAAGCCACCCAAATATTTTACCCATACATGTTTTAAATGATAAATTATAAAAGAATGTATCTTTCATCTTTCTCTGTGTTTGCATAATATTCTGTCAATTCACAAGTGGCTGAATCTCACCGGAGAAATCATCAGAGCAAAGGAAACTAACACCCCTCTGTCTCAGTATGTGTAGCCCATGTATTTTTTTATTTAACTAGGCAAGTCAGTTAAGAACAATTTCTTATTTACGATGACGGCCTACCCCAGCCAAACCCTCCCCTAAGCCGGACAACACTGGGCCAATTGTGCGCCGCCCTATGGGACTCCCGATCATGGCCGGTCGTGATACAGCCCGGGTCTATAGTGACACCTCTAGCACTGTGATGCAGTGCCTTAGACCGCTGAGCCACTTAGGATATGATGCTGTCTGAACCAAAACACTAAAACATGTTGCCGCCGTAGCATTTGATTGATTGATGCCAGCAAGCATTCGACCTCCTTTGGATGGAGATGGAGATTTGGATTTGTGGTTTTGACTTAATTCTCTGTACTGGCCAATGACTATGATGGCGATTCTGATCTAACCATAAATTCATATGTCGTGCCACTGGCCTGAGATGATTGAAGTTCAATATGTAGCCTAGATGTAGCCTAGTAGGCTCACGTTAACTAGCTAGCTAATTTAGCTGGCTCAATGTTGCCCATGCGAAGAAGTTAGGCTAGCAAGCATTTTAGCTAGGTAGCCTATGACAACAAAATCTAAAAGTTTACTCTGTGACAGAGCCACAGACAGTTTTGCCAACATGAAAGAGAGGAGGATGGCATTGACACACACACACACACACACACACACACACACACACACACACACACACACACACACACACACACACACACACACACACACACACACACACACACACACGGAAATCCATACAATCGAGATGATATTTAGCAACATTGATAGAACTGAATTGTGTTTGTTATCTTTAATTTTGTTTTCAGTGTATTAAACTAAGCATATATAGCCTTGTTGATTTGATGATGTTTAAATGTTTAAGTTGAAATTGCGCTGGAACATCATGGGCAGGGCTCCTGTTGTCGTTGTGCTGACTTGCCGTGGTTCTAAATCAGTAGTTGTTTGGTAAACTGTCAAAGATATATATATTTTTTGTAGTTTTTAAAATTGTATATATTTTATTTATATAAAAAAATATATTTATATTTTAGGCGGTGGATCAGCTTTTGTATTGCGGATAGATTGTTGCATAATTTCCAATCCCCCATATGTATATTTTTAAATATATACACTACCGTTCAAAAGTTTGGGGTCACTTAGAAATGTCCTTGTTTTTGAAAGAAAAGCAAATTTCTTGCCCATTAAAATAACATAAAATTGATCAGAAATACAGTGTCAATATTGTTAATGTTGTAAATGACTATTGTAGCTGGAAACGGCAGATTGTTTATGGAATATCTACATAGGCCCATTATTAGCAACCATCACTCCTGTGTTCCAATGGCACGTTGTGTTAGCTAATCCAAGTTTATCATTTTAAAAAGCTAATTGATCATTAGAAAACCTTTTTGCAATTATGTTAGCACAGCTGAAAATTGCTGATTAAAGAAGCAATACAACTAGCCTTCTTTAGACTAGTTGAGTATCTGAAGCATCAGCATTTGTGGGCTTGATTACAGGCTCAAAATGGCCAGAAACAAAGACTTTCTTCTGAAACTCGTCAGTCTATTCTTGTTCTGAGAAATGAAGGCTATTCCATGCGAGAAATTGCCAAGAAACTGAAGATCTCGTACAATGCTGTGTACTACTCCCTTCACAGAACAGCTCAAACTGGCTCTAACCAGAATAGAAAGAGGAATGGGAGGCCCCGGTGCACAACTGAGCAAGAGAACAGTACATTAGAGTGTCTAGTTTTAGAAACAGACGCCTCACAAGTCCTCAACTGGCAGCTTCATTAAATAGAACCCGCAAATCACCAGTCCCAATGTCAACAGTGAAGAAGTGACTCCGGGATGCTGGCCTTCTAGGCAGAGTTCCTCTGTCCTGTGTCTGTGTTCTTTTGCCCATCTTAATTTATTGGCCAGTCTGAGATATGTTTTTCTCTTTGCAACTCTGTCTAGAAGGCCAGCATCCCGGAGTTGCCTCTTCACTGTTGACGTTGAGACTGGTGTTTTGCGGGTACTATTTAATGAAGCTGCCAGTTCGGCAGACAGACAAGTTCCTTACTTTCTCCCCCCTTCCACTTGCCTATTCCATTTTTGTGGTAATTCTGCAATTAGTTGGTTGTAATTTTGGGTAGAGCAGACATGTGTTAGCTGCATGTGTGACATAACACCACCAGTCCTATTTATGATATAATTTACAAAGATTATAACTTTTTAAAACATTTTATCGAAAAATATGTTTTTTTTAATCAATTAGTATATTTGAGTTTAACCACAATATTTGTTATAAACTGAAATTGCACAAACTTTCTATGGCTTGTTTAAAAAAATAACAGTATTTTGGAGATAACTGTAAGTGAGCGGTTGTAAAAGGACGTTCTTGAACGTGGAGTGAAAAATTCTTACTAATTTAAAGAGACCCATTTCCGATTTAAGTATAACTTTTGTATGATTGATGGTCTAAAGCTTTAATATTTAATAATTTTTGCCCTCCGAATTCATATTCATTATATAAATAGAGCCTTTTAATTTTGTCTGGCTTGCCATTCCAATTAAAATTGAATATTTTTTGCTCATATAATTTAAAAAGCAGGTCACTAGGTGTAGGCAAAACCATAAGCAAATAGGTAAACTGTCATATGACTAAAGAGTTTTTCCACAAATAGACAGGTATTTTACTTTCCATGGTAGCAAGATCTTATCTATTTTTGCTCACTTTCTATTAAAAAGTATTGGAGTGAGATCATTTCTTTCTTTCGGGATATGTACACTGAGTATGTCCACATCCCCGTCAGACCTTTTTATTGGTAAACTACACTAGAATGTAAAAGTAATATAGTACAATTATCATAATTTGGTTTTTAAAGTATCTAGATCCTCTATGAGGCTGTGGAGAGATTCTAATTGTGTTTTTAAAAGAAAACATGAATCATCAGCGTACAATGACACTTTTGTTTTTAAGCCATGGATTTCTAATCCCTTAATATTATTGTTGGATCTAATTTTAACAGCTAACAATTTGATGCTGATAATAAATTGATATGTCGATAGTGGACAACCTTGTTTTACTCCTCTTGACAGTTTAAAACTTTCTGAGATGTAGCCATTATTCACTATTTTTCACCTAGGGTTACTATACATAACTTAAACCATTTTATAAGAGATTCTCCATAATTGAAATATTCCAGGAATTTATATAAAAACTCCAGTTGTACTTTATGAAAATCCTTTTCAAAGTCAGCTATGAAAACCAGGCCTGGTTTCCCCGATATTTCATAGTATTGTATTGTATTGTTTCCAGTACCAGTACTTCCAGTACTTGTCTTATATTATCACCAATGTATCGTCCTGGATCATTGTTATTCCAACTTCCGTGATGCATACAAGGCTATTCTTCGCCCTCCTTTCGGCAAGTCTGACCATGACTCCATTTTGTTGCTCCCAGCCTACAAACAGAAACTAAAACAGGAAACGCCCGTTCTCAGGTCTGTTCATTGCTGGTCCGACCAATCTGATTTCATGCTGCAAGATTGCTTTGAGCACGTGGACTGGGATATGTTCCGGATAGCATCTGACAACAACATTGATGTATATGCTGATTCTGTGAGCGAGTTTATTAGCAAGTGCATTGGTGATGTTGTACCCATAGCAAATATTAAAACCTTCCCCAACCAGAAACCGTGGATTGATGGCAGCATTAGCGCATAAAACTGAAAGCGAACCACTGCTTTTAACTAGGGTAAGGCTACCGGAAACATGACTGAATACAAACAGTGTAGCTATTCCCTCCGCAAGGCAATCAAACAAGCTAGCGTCAATATAGAGACAAAGTAGAGTCACAATTCAGCGGCTCAGACACAAGAGGAATGTGGCAGGGTCTACAGTCAATCACGGACTACAAAAGAAAACCAGCCCGTTGCGGACCATGACGTCCTGCTCCCAGACAAACTAAACAACTTCTTTGCTCGCTTTGAGGACAATACAGTGCCACCGACACGGCCTGCTACCAAAACCTGTGGGCTCTCCTTCACCGCAGCCAATGTGAGAAAAACATTTAAATGTGTTAACCCTCGCAAGGCTGCCGGCCCAGATGGCATCCCTGGCGTGTCCTCAGAGTATGAGACCAGCTGGCTGGTGTGTTTACGGACATATTCAATCAGTCCCTATCCCAGTCTGCTGTTCCCACATGCTTCAAGAGGGCCACCATTGTTCCTGTTCCCAAGAAAGCTAAGGTAACTGAGCTAAATGACTATCGCCCGTAGCACTCACTTCCGTCATCATGAAGTGCTTTGAGAGATTAATCAAGGATCATATCACCTCCATCCTGCCAGACACCCTGGACCCACTCCAATTTGCTTACCGTCCCAATAGGTCCACAGGCAGCGCAATCGCAATCACACTGCATACTGCCCTAACCCATCTGGACAAGAGGAATACTTATGTAAGAATGCTGTTCATCGACTACAGCTCAGCATTTAACACCATAGTTCCCTCCAAGCTCGTCATTAAGCTCGAGACCCTGGGTCTCAACCCAGCCCTGTGCAACTGGGTCCTGGACTTCCTGACGGGCCGGCCCCAGGTGGTGAGGGTAGGAAACAACATCTCCACCCCGCTGATCCTCAACACTGGGGCCCCACAAGGGTGCGTTCTCAGCCCTCTCCTGTACTCCCTGTTTACCCATGACTGCATGGCCAAGCACGCATCCAACTCAATCATCAAGTTTGCTGACGACACTACAGTGGTAGGCTTGATTACCAACAACAACGAGACGGCCTACAGGGAGGAGGTGAGGGCCCTCGGAGTGGGGTGTCAGGAAAATAACCTCTCACTCAATGTCAACAAAACTAAGGAGATGATCGTGGACTTCAGGAAACAGGAGAGGGAGCACCCCCCTATCCACATCGAGGGGACAGTAGTGGAGAAGGTGGAAAGTTTAAAGTTCCTCGGCGTACACATCACGGACAAACTGAATTGGTCCACCCACACAGACAGCGTGGTGAAGAAGGCGCAACAGCGTCTCTTCAACCTCAGGAGGCTGAAGAAATTCGGCTTGTCACCAAAATCACTCACAAACTTCTACAGATGCAGTCGAGAGCATCCTGTCGGGCTGTATCACCGCCTGGTACGGCAACTGCTCCGCCCACAACCGTAAGGCTCTCCAGAAGGTAGTGAGGACTGCACAACGCATCACCAGGGGTAAACTACCTGCCCTTCAGGACACCTACACCACCCGATGTCACAGGAAGGCCAAAAAGATCATCAAGGACAACAACCACCCGAGCCACTGCCTGTTCACCCCACTATCATCCAGAAGGCGAGGTCAGTACAGGTGCATCAAAGCTGGGACCGAGAGACTGAAAAACAGCTTCTACCTCAAGGCCATCAGACTGTTAAACAGCCATCACTAACATTGAGTGGCTGCTGCCAACATACTGACTTAAATCTCTAGCCACTTTAAACATAGGAATTGGATGTAACAATGTATCACTAGCCACTTTAAACAATTTTGTATATAATGTTTACGTATCCGACATACTCATATCAAATGTATACACTGTACTCTAAACCATCTACTTAATCTTGCCTATGCCGTTCGGCCATCGACCCAAATCTCTAGCCACTTTAATAATTATAATTGGATGAAATAATGTATCACTAGCCACTTTAAACAATACCATTTATATAATGTTTACATATCCTACATTACTCATCTCATATATATATGTGTATATACTGTACACCATACCATCTACTGCATCTTGCCTATGCCGGTCAGCCATCGCTCATCCATATATTTATATGTACATACTCGTATTCATTCCTTTACTCTTGTGTGTAAGGTAGTTGTTGTGAAATTGTTAGATTACTTGTTAGATACTACTGCATGGTCGGAACTAGAAGCACAAGCATTTCGCTACACTCCCATCAACATCTGCTAACCATGTGTATGTGACAAATAAAATTTGATTTGATTTGATGTAAAAAACCTGTCTGATTAGGATGAGTAATATCTGACAAAACCTTTTCAATTCTATGCGCCAAGCATTTAGCTAGAATTTTTGCATCACAACACTGAAGTGTAAGAGGCCTCCAATTTCTTTAATGGACTGGATCTTTATATATACCACTTGGATCCTGTTTCAGTAATAATTAAATCAGACCTTCTTGTTGCGTGTCCGATAATCTACCGTTTATATAGGAGTGGTTAAAGCATGCTAATAATGGTCCTCTGAGTATATCAAAAAAAGTTTGGTATACTTCCACTGGTATGCCATCCAGCCCTGGAGTTTTTCCGGACTTAAAAGCTTTAATTGCATCAAGAAGTTCCTCCTCTGTAATTTGGCCTTTACATGAGTCTTTCTGTACAGATGTTAATTTTAAATTATTAACAGGAAAGAAATCCATACAATTCGCTTCGGTTAGTGGAGATGGAGGAGACATATTCTTAAAATACTTTACTTTCTCTTTCAACATTTTGTTCGGTGAATCATGAGTGACTCCATCATTTGTATGTTGAAGATTTAAAAATAATTTGGTGCATTTTTCCCCATATTCCATCGAGTTTGCTTTATTTTTTATAATATATTACACTGGATATTTCTTGAATAAGTTCCTCCATTTATTTTAGTTACTCTGAGTCTCTATGGTACAGTTTTTATTGCTATCTATCTGTACTGTTAGTCCTTCAATTTCCTTTGTTATATGGACTCTTTGACCTAAATGTATTTTGCTTTATAGATAGTACTGAATTGCATGGCCTCTAAAGGCACATTTAAAAGTGTCCCTACATTAAGGGGATCTGCTGTATCTATGTTATGTCGGAAAAAGTCAGTTATAAATTCTTCTGTCCTAGTTAAAAACAAGTTATCATCCAGTAGGCTTTGAATAAATTTCCAATATCCTCACCCACGTGGAAATTCTGTAAGAGTAATACATATGCCAATTATGTGATGGTCTGACCGCATTCTGTCCCCTATCAACACTTTTTTTTACTTTTGGTGCCAGAGAGAATGACATAAGAAAGTAATCAAGATGACTAGCTTGATTAAGCCTCTGTCATGCATATCTCACTAGGTCTGGATATTTAAGCCTCAATATATCCACTAGATCCAATATATCCATGACATTCATGATTTCCTTAAGTGATTTCCTTTACGCTCCATAGAGGTATTTAAACCTGTATTAAAATCTCCCACCACAATAATAGAGTCTAGAGTTGCTTGTTAACAACAAAAGAAACGTCCTCTTACAGTCAACCATGTTGATTTTCAGAAAACTTAACATTTGTATACATTTGTATGAACAAGATTAAACAACTGAGACATAAACTGAACAAGTTCCACAGACATCTGACCAACAGAAATTGAATAATGTGTCTCTGAACAAAGGGGGGGTCAAAATCAAAAGTAAAAGTCAGTATCTGGTGTGGCCACCACCTGCATTAAGTACTGCAGTGCATCTCCTCCTCATGGACTGCACCAGATTTGCCAGTTCTTGCTGTGAGATGTTACCTCACTCTTCCACCAAGGCACCTGCAAGTTCCCGGACATTTCTGGGGGGAATGGCCCTAGCCCTCTCCCTCCGATCCAACAGGTCCCAGACGTGCTCAATTGGATTGAGATCTGGGCTCTTTGCTGGCCATGGCAGAACACTGACATTCATGTCTTGCATGAAATTACGCACAGAACGAGCAGTATGGCTGGTGGCATTGTCATGCTGGAGGGTCATGTCAGGATGAGCCTGCAGGAAGCGTACCACATGAGGGAGGAGGATGTTTTCCCTGTAACGCACAGCGTTACACACAACAAGCTCAGTCCGATGATGCTGTGACACAACGCCCCAGACCATGACGGACCCTCCACCTCCAAATCGATTCCGCTCTAGAGTACAGTGTAACGCTCATTTCTTCGACAATAAATGCGAATCCGACCATCACCCCTGGTGAGACAAAACTGTGACTCGTCAGTGAAGAACACTTTTTGCCAGTCCTGTCTGGTCCAGCGACGGTGGGTTTGTGCCCATAGGCGATGTTGTTGCCGGTCTGGTGAGGACCTGCCTTACAACAGGCCTACAAGCCCTCAGTTCAGCCTCTCTCAGCGTATTGCGGAGAGTCTGAGCACTGATGGAGGGATTGTGCGTTCCTGGTGTAACTCGGGCAGTTGTTGTTGCCATCCTGTACCTGTCCCGCAGGTGTGATGTTCAGATGTACTGATCCTGTGCAGGTGTTGTTACACGTGGTCTTCCACTGCGAGGATGATCAGCTGTCCGTCCTGTCTCCCTGTAGCGCTGTCTTAGGCGTCTCACAGTACGGAAATTGGTATTTATTGCCCTGGTCACATCTGCAGTCCTCATGCCTCCTTGCAGCATGCCTAAGGCACGTTCACGCAGATGAGCAGGGACCCTGGGCATCTTTCTTTTGGTGTTTTTCAGTCAGTAGAAAGACCTCTTTAGTGTATTAAGTTTTCATAACTGTGACCTTGATTGATCATTTCTTTCAGGATATGTACACCAAGCATGTCCACATCCCCGTCAGGCATTTTATTGGTAAACTACACAGTAACGTAAAAGTATAATTTAAAACTTTCTGAGATGTAGCCATCATTTACTATTTTTCAAGGCCTCTTTAGTGTCCTAAGTTTTCATAACTGTGACCTTATACCGCCTGTAAGCTGTTAGTGTCTTAACGACCGTTCCACAGGTGCATGTTCAACTTCCGGCAGGGCAGGCGGAGGGGCAGGTTTAGGGTCAAGAGCCAGACCCGGCCTCACTGCGGTGACGGTCTGCGCTGGCTTTCTGGCGCCTCACGGCCCGCTGAAGGTGAACATGAGCGGCGTCCCATGTCTCCTCCGCGCGCCTAAACCAGTCGTCCACCGCAGGAGCCTCGATCTGGCTCTGATGCCAAGGCGCCAGAACCGGCTGGTACCCCAGTACGCACTGGAAGGGGGAAAGGTTAGTGGTCGCGGACAGCAGACGGAACGTACATACGCCCAGCTGGACACTGGAGGGGAGTGGGCTCTGCACGTAGCGCCCGCTCGATGTCCGCGTCCAGCTCCTACACTACTGGTGCCACCAGGCAGGAAGCCGGGAGTATGGGGGTGTGATCCATGGGCCGCTCCTCTGTGTCATACATCCGGGACAGTGCGTCTGTTCCCTCTGCGGCCACAGATGGTGCATGAAACGGAACCTTCTCCTCTCTCCCTAAGCGCACCACCTCCCAGCTCCTTGGGTGTCGGAGCGGTGGTGCTGGGGGATGGAACCAACAGACCCCGATCTGGACATCCGCAGCTAGCCAGCCGGTTATCAAATCAAATAAAATAACATTTATTTATAAAGCCCTTCTTACATCAGCTGATGTCACAGAGTGCTGTACAGAAACCCAGCCTAAAACCCCAAACAGCAAGCAATGCAGGTGTAAAAGCACGGTGGCTAGGAAAAACTCCCTAGAAAGGCCAAAACCTAGGAAGAAACCTAGAGAGGAACCAGGCTGTGAGGGTGGCCAGTCCTCTTCTGGCTGTGCAGGTGCAGATTATAACAGAACATGGACAAGATTTTAAAATGTTCATAAAACAGGCAGAACAGTTGAAACTGGAGAAGCAGCACGGCCGGGTGGACTCGGGACATCAAGGAGTCATCAGGCCAGGTAGGCCTTGAGGAATGGTCCTAATGCTCAGGTCCTCCAAGAGAAAAAAAAGAAAGAGAGAGAGATAATTAGAGAGAGCATACTTAAATTCACACAGGACACCAGATAAGAGAAGAAATACTCCAGATATAACAGACGGACCCTAGCCCCCCGACACATAAACTACTGCAGCATAAATACTGGGGGCTGAGACAGGAGGGGTCGGGAGACACTGTGGCCCCGTCCGACGATACCCCCGGTATCGAAGCATTTCCGCGTGCTCCTGGACGCTCTCCTCTACCCCCATAACAGGGGCACCTGCTCCTGCTAACTCCATAACGTTGGGTGTGTGATTCTGTCAGATGGGTGGGTGTAGCTGGTGTATGAAGTCAGGCTCAGGAGAGCAGAGATGAGTGAACCAAACGCACTTTACTTAGACAGCACAAAGTAAAACCATATTACAAAGTGCAAAAGAACGGTTGCCACAGAACACGGGTGAAATAAATGGCACCCAGCACAAACCTGATGGAACAATACCGACCTGAACAAATATGAACAATCACACACAAAGACATGGGGGAAACAGAGGGTTAAATACATGACACTTCATTTGGGAATTGAAACTTGGTGTGTTTTAACACAAGACAAAACAAATGGAAAATGAAAAATGAAAAATGGATCGACAATGTCTAGAAGACCAGTGACTTAGACCGCCGAACGCCGCCCGAACAAGGAGAGGGACCGACTTTGGCGGAAGTTGTGACAACTTGCTTGACCATGCTCAGGGTTGGGTAGGTTACTTTCTAAATGTAATCCGGTACAGTTACTAGTTACCTGTCCAAATTGTAATCAGTAATGTAACTTTTGTATTACCCAAACTCAGTAACTTAATCTGATTACATTCCGTTACTTTCCCCCTTAAGAGATTCCAATAAATGTTAAACCCCTTGATCTTCAAGAACAGGACTTGGAAATATGGAAGTATAGATTAGCCAAAATGTTTTACCTGAGCATAACCCCAAAACGTATTAGCCAGCCCTACTCTGTTGTTTTTGCACATTGATTGGAGTTAAAAAATAAATGTTGCGCTCATGGAAGGGCAAGCTTTGAGGCTTGTGCGTACGGCCCAGTACATCCCTGGGGCCGAGCTCCCTGCCATCCAGGACCTGTATACCCAGGCGGTGTCAGAGGAAGTCCCAAAAAATTGTCAAAGACACCAGCCACCCAAGTCATAGACTTTTTTCTCCGCTCGTGCGCTGAAAGCGGTAATGGAGCGCCAAGTCTGGGACCAAATACTTTTTTATTTTTGTCTGGCTACCCAGACTTTTTGCATTGACCCCCTTTTTTTTGCACTGACTCTTTTGCACTGACTCTATGCACACTCACTGGACTCTACCCACCCACTCACACATACTACAATGACACACACACTCACACAGACACGCTTTCCCACTCTTTCACATACACTACTCTGTTTATTATCTATACTGATTGGCTAGTCACTTTTACCCCTACCTACATGTCACGATCGTCATTACAATAAATGGACCAAGGCGCAGCGTGTGTAGAGTTCCAAATATTTTAATAGAAGTGAAACATACAAAACAGCGAAGAAACAACAGATCGTACAAATACGTAGCGCTCAAACGGCACTAACAAAAACAATATCCCACAACGCAGGTGGGAAACAGAACACACTAAGTATGAACACACTAAGTATGATTAGAGGTAACGAAAAACAGCTGCCTCTAATTGGGAACCATACACAAAACCAACATAGAAATAAAACAACTATAAAACCCCCCTTAGTCATGTCCTGACCTAAAACACCATAGAGAACCCAGAGGGCTCTCTATGGCCAGGACGTGACAGTACCCCCTCTGTCCGGCCCCCGCGAGTGCGGGGAGCCGGGACAGGACGTACCGGGCTGGGAAGGCGCACTGGAGGCCTGGTGCGTGGAGCCGGCACAGGTTGCACCGGACTGGTGACACGCTCCTCTAAACGCCTGCACTGCAGCATACTCCTAGCCAACACCTCTATGGCCAGGACGTAACACTACATGTACAACTACTTCATACACCTGCACAATGACTCTATACCAACTCCTTGTATATAGCCTCATTATCTTAATTTTAACTCTGCATTGTTGGGAAAGGGCTCTTAAGTAAGCATTTCAAAATCAAATCATTCATGAGAGTAATCAAGTCAAAAACTATGTGGGAAGCTGGGCTCAATGGAATTGAAGTTTTCATTAAGCAAGTATTCAGCCGAGTTCAGGGCAGAAACATGGTAATTAACTACAATGACCCTAATCCATTGTGCCTGTTCTTTCCTGCTCAACAGAGCTGGATACACTTTTACGCCTGCTATGTTCCAGTGGCTATGTTAGGTTAGATACACACAGACCGCATAGACCACATGAGAGAGGAATGTAAACACCACAAGGAGGAGAGAGAGGGATAGAGACAGTTTGTGAAAGTATGCCTTCTCTGCTTTGAAGAACTAGTCAAATCATTTCGTCAGACAGCTCTGCAGCATACTTAGTCAGGCTAGCCTAGCTAAATAGGATGACTAAAGACAGTACAGCATGGAAAGCACAGAGATAACATTGTCTGGCTGGCTGGCTTTTACTGCCTGAGCAGAGAGGAGATGATGACTTTAAGGAATGAAATAATGAAGAATTAAGAAATAATAATAAAAACTAAGTAATATACACAACTTAAATAGTTTATTATTTCATAGAACTCGTTCTCAACTTGCCTACCTGGTTAAATAAAGGTGAAATAAATAGTAATTTCCTATTTTTATATTGATGTCTACCCAATGTGGACCTGACAGAGACAATGGAATATTTTCAATGTTTTGTCAATTGAATGTTTTGCTTTGGAATTGCCATTAAAAAGCTCTAAAATGATTTTAATGTCATTATTTCATAATGTATTTAATGTAAACCTTTTTTTTTTTAAACATGATTGTTTTTCAATAATCGAACCGAAACTGACTGACTTCAAAAATCACTCATCGTTCAGCACTACTGCTTAGGCCAAAACATCACTACAGATCCTGATTAATGGCGGTATTAAAAAGTACTTTGTGTCTGTCAGATAGCAAACACAGGATTCTGGTTCAGAGGGTCCTGTTTAGAAGCATCAGCAGAGTCTAGTCTCCAGTTTCTAGACTATGGAGTGACAGGAGAGAGCAGAGAAATACCATACAGTGAAAATGAAGATGAGCATATATGGCCAAATGAAAAATCAATACACTATTTATTTTGCCTGAAATATACATAGGCCGATTGCACTGTAATACAGAATATTGCTAAACATTTGTCATAACTTTTAATTTGTATTATCTGAGTACAATTCATTCATGATGTCCTTTATCACTATCCTAGTGTATTATAAGACTTTAAAGATCAATAATACATCCTCATGTCTATGAGTATCCTGCTGTATAATGTGCCGGAAAAAGGAAACAGTCTGAGTGACTTGACCTCTGGGCATTTTCAAACATTCTACCCCTCCTGCTGCATCGCCCCCCTCTAATTAATATTTCAAGTGATTACTAATGAGGAACTTATCTATGTCACTGCACTTCAGGCTTTCTTTTGCTGCTACCGGCCTATAAATTTATGACAAATAACCCATGGGTTGCTTTGACACAGTCTGTGAAATATAATGGTGTGAGGGGAAATCAGGGGATCATCTCAGGATTTTTTGTGTGATCAATAAATACTTCTCCAAACAGTGTTCTGAATACAAAATGAGGATTGTATTGAAGACTGAAATTGTGTGAGAGAGAAAAAACAGAAGTGATGGAAGTGCTTAGCTGATTGTGTTTTGGTCTGAACAAAAACTGGGCAAAAACTAGTTGAATCAACGTTGTTTCCACATAATAATTAATTTCATTTTATTTGTGATGACATTGAGTCAACATGGAAAACTAATTGGATTTGAAAAAAGTAATCAATGTAAGGGAATTTTTCCTTTTTTTTCACCAAACTTTTAACCTAAATCAAATAACATGTTTTGTTGATTTCATGTTGAATTCAGGTTAGTTGAAAAATCTACCAAATGTAAATCAAAACTTTGAACTGACGTCTGTGCCCAATAGACACTGTACATTTATTCATAAACTTTATTCGTATAAAATTTATTTGAACTTCAGCATAGCGCATTGTTTCAATTGCTTATGTTTTTTTCTCCTGAATATTCAACAGTAACCTCCATTCCTCCCATTCCTTCTCTCTTTTGGCTCCCTACGCTACCACATAAAAAACGTCAGTACTCTATAACTGTACTCTCCCAAATGAACAGGAAGACTCGGCACACCACTTTGCTCCTCGTTTGGCTCAGTGGTTGCTAATGCTGAGTCCTAATATTCATATTCCACACCGTATACTGAGCACTATCCAGATAACAAAATAAGTACTGACACTTAATGGTCTCAGCAGGCTTCTGTAATTATGACACAAAAAGCTTCATGATTTATTCTTAGCTTGAGTTGCAAGAAGCCAGTGTACACCCCACACTAGTCAGCGGGTGGTGGAGAGCATTTCAGCATGTCATGGCAGCCCTGGGGTGAGAGGGTATTTATAGCTGACATTGCTACTGAACACGGGGCGTTACATAAGGACATGGCAACATAACAGCAATGCCATTAAACCACAGAAAACAGACTGACCAGTTTGGCCCTGCAGCATGGAGGAGACAGACAGTCAGAGATAGAGAGAGGGGGATAGTGGTAAGCAATCTGTTAACTCTCTCTCACTTCCTTGTCTTTTATCTATTCTTGTTTAGGTTTTAAGTCCCTTTGGCCTGTCCTTCTATATGATCATCCCTGTTCAGACCCTCTTCTTCACAAACAAACAGCAGATCTGACTGATGCACAGGGAGGTTCTGGGCTGGGTAGTTTTCATAATTGAGTGAATAACTTTCCTCCCTGACAGTTTCTCTGCTTTGCCGTATACTACACAGGTTTATATCTAAAGCCTAGGCTGTCCCCAAAGGCTAGCTGCTGATTATGCTTCTATGCAGCTCACGGTTGTAACCTCAGTGGCTTAAAGTGGCTTGAATCAGATATCTCTCTGTGAGCAGTGCCATACAGTACTACACTGAACAAAAATGTAAACGCAACATGTAAAGTGTTGGACTCTCAAAATGTTGTGTACAAATTTGTTTACATCCCTATTAGTGAGCATTTCTCCTTTGCCAAGATAATCAATCCACCTGACAGGTGCAGCATATCAAAAGCTGATTAAACAGCATGAACATTACACCTTGTGCTGGGGGCAATAAAAGGCCACTCTAAAATGTGCAGTTTTGTCACACAACACAATGCCACAGATAACTTGTTTGTTTTTATACCCCTTTGTCTCCCCAATTGGTAGTTACAGTCTTGTCCCATTGCTGCAACTCCCGTACTGACTCAGCAAATGTTGAGAGCCATGCATCCTTCAAAACATGACCCTGCCAAGCTGCATTGCTTCTTGACTCACTGCTTGCTAGCTACATCAATCTGTTGGTGGAAACACCATACAACTGGAGACCATGTCAGCATGCTTGTGCCCGGCCTGCCACAGGAGTCACTAGAACGCGATGGGACAAGGACATCCCGGCCCGCCAAACCCTCCCCTAACGACGCTGAGCCAATTGTGCGCCGCCTCATGTGTCTCCCGGTTGCGGCTGCCTGCGACACAGCCAGGGAACGAACCCGGGTCTGTAGTGACGCACCAAGCACTGCGATGCACTCGGGAGGCCCCCTGATGTCTCAAGTTTTGAGGGAGTGTGCAATTGGCATGCTGACTGCAGGAATGTCCACCAGAGCTGTTGCCAGAGAATTTTATGTTAATTTCTCTATTGCCTTCAACGTCGTTTTAAAGAATTTGGCAGAACGTCCAACTGGCCTCACAACTGCAGACCACGTCTAACCACGCCAGCCCAGGAACTCCACATCCGGCTTCTTCACCTGCGGGATAGTCTGAGACCAGGCACCTGGCCAGCTAATGAAACAGGCGTATTTCTGTCTGTAATAAAGATCTTTTGTGGGGAAAAACTCATTCTGATTGGCTGGGCCTGGCTCCCCAGTGGAAGCCATGCCATTGACTGGGCATGGCTTCCAAGTGGGTGGGCCTATGCCCTCCCAGGCTCACCCATGGTTGTGCCCCTGCCTAGTCATGTGAAATCCATAGATTAGGGTCTAATGAATTTATTTAAATTGACTGATTTCCTTATATGAACTATAACTCAGTAAAATCTTATGTTCAGTATTATTTTTGTTGAGTATACATGTACTTTTTTTCGTTGTTTTCATCATTCAGTAATAATCAAAATAGCGTCTGCGTCACCTATGTGCAGATTAGGGGATTATGTAAGAGTTATTACCATAGTAAAGTGCCAGGACAGCCATGGGTCCACTCCACTCCTCAGAAAGGAACAGGCTATTTTCGTTGTCAACATTACCCTTGTGATTACCCAGATTTAAAGGACCTCTCTCAGATGAAAATATTTGGTGCGTAAATGTAATTTGTACGAAAGTACTTCCCTGAGATATTCATCTGGAGGGAGAGGGGCTCTTGACAATCAAAGCAGCGATCGAAGGTAATGTTTAGAGAAGGAAATGGTGGGATTAGTCGTGTGTTGAGTGCAGGGTTGTTGGTAACTGCCTGGCAGATTTATTCTAGACTAGCTTCATCTCTCCATTATGGGAAATAAACGAGTGACACAAATAAAATGTTGGAGCAGTGTAATTAAAGGCCTGATGGAGGTGAGACAGATAGTGAGAGAGTAATTACTGGCCCCATGCTAGAGGGATTAGTTTATTTCAACGATCTGTCATAATGCCTACTTAAGGTTGTAATAAACATGACTTAGAGCTTGACATAACATGTGATGATAGATTATAACATCATGTCACCACATTGTCAGTAGCCCTCAATATAAAGACCTAGCGGTGTTATAGCAACATGGCAGGCAGCTTATATCATTTAGCATCATGCATAACACTCCTCATCTGTAATAACAGGTCATTATGACATTGACATTATTTTAATAAAACCATGCCAATGACTGATATTATTTCATTTCATTCCACTTTTTAAGGTCTTTACAGTACCCACAGAGTGTGAGCAGGCGTCAGTGCAGCCTCCTTCTACCACAGTTTTAGTAGATGTCTGCTAATCGACCAGAGCAGAAAAGCCCCAGCGATAATACTAGGATCAATAGCACTGACTGTTCTTTTATGATAGCTAGAGTATGGCCTGGATCTGTCACATGCTATTATGTCAATGTTCACTCCACACATTCATTCTCACATACAGTATACTCGCACCAACACACACACACACACACACACACACACACACACACACACACACACACACACACACACACACACACACACACACACACACACACACACACACACACACACACACACACACACACACACTAACACAAACAAACACATACACACACACATTATTATGCACACACCAGGCATCATTTCATACTTCTAGTACAAACTCTATGGGATTAGTCACACTAGTTTGTCCAAGCTAAGTGTTCTACATCGATATCAAAGGTTTATGACTGCTTATAACATGCCATAATGCACTATAATGCACTACTAAGTTCACCATAAGCACTCAAATGCACTCATAATGCATCATAACCAAACACAGTTTGGAAAACACCATGTTCATATAATTCTTTTAAGTTAACTAAAAAAAACTATTTTGTAAAGAATTGCAAAATAAAAGTATATTGGACGAAGATTTAGAGAGCAGTAAATTGTTCAAGGTTTGGCTTGAGTAGGCAGCTCTCTTCTTCATCCTGCCCTGACATTTTTCTTCATCTCAGAACTTGGCTGAGTTCCTCCAGCATCATATTTTATTCATCCAATATCATAATGTTATTTTCCTCACCTTGCAGATGGCTTAAATGTTCCTGCATATCACTGTCCTAAAATGTCCATTGGCTTACCTCCATTTAAGCTTGAGATCGTGCCATCGTTGATTTCCTAGTGCCATTTATTGCTGTCAGTATCTTAGGGTTCTCAGAAACTGGAAAGCTATATTCCAGAAGCAATCTACTGGCCTCTGAGGTCCCGAGGGCTGAATGTTGCATGAAACTAGCTGGATCTATTTTCACATACTTTGTACTGAACATCTAACTGCATTATGAATACACCGTATTTCACTGCTCTGTGAATCAATGGGAATTTTACCTGGGTTTCATCATGATAAATACGTCTAGCAGATGGACAGTGTGTAAAATACCAGAGTATCCATTAGCAAGGCCAAGTGTGACTTAGAATGTCCAGAGCAACAGCAGAGTGATAATGTAATGAAAGTCCTTTTTCACACCGTCTAACTGTCCGTTCCTGTCACTGATCAACCATCGTGAGAAAAGCCACCATAGAAAAAAATAACATCTGAGGACATTTCTTATCTCTTTGTTGCCCTTTTACTTGTCCTTACCAAAAGCACAAATTATACAAGCATCTTTGAGCCAATGGGTATTCAATCCCAGTATAACGCTTGTATACTGTATATATATATAGCTGGTCATCTTCCCACTCCAGTGTTGCCTGTGTAGCCGGAGAGCACTGAGTGCAGTTGTATGCTCTTGATGGATGACGTGGGGCTATTTTCACCTTCTGTCCTGCTCTCTGAACCTGAAAATGGTGAGTGACTTCTGGAAACATTGCTTCTGACTGGCCTGACTAGTCGGGGGATGGGGGGGCTGTTCTAAAGGGAATTTGTAGAGGTCTACGCCAACATGTTATGTCTACCACCATGCTCTTGGCCCTGGGCCATTTTTAGAGTAATTAAGATCCAGTCAACTAAAACGGGTGCTGTAGTCTGGAGGTCTGACAGCAGCTATATTGTAGACTGCTATGCCATGGTTGTCCGCTGTAGCCACTGAGTTAGAAGGAGGACAGCAGGCAGTACAGCAGGCCAATGAAAGGGAGCCCTGAGCACTGGAGCAGACAGACAAAGGCGGTTGTGTAATCCACTAAAGCTAAGGCTAAAAATAATTGGTGATAACAGATGCAGCAAAGTTCCTCTCGGTCCAGTTATCATGCAGTGTAAATTATCTGAATGACTATGTAGAGACACTCTGTTTCATTGCTCCAGGGATGCCATCAGAGAGCGAGAGAGCTTACCTGAACCGGCTGTAAATAGTGCACTGTGGCTCTGAATTATAGCCCATGTCCTGTGGTCATATTTTGCTGCTGGGTGTGTTGTCCTCTCTGGTGACAATCAGGTGATTCTGTTGTCATCACTGGTCAACAGTCAAAAGTCTAACTGGGTGCAAGGGGTAGACCACCTTCTGTGTTGTTGATGAAAGCTATTTAACTGAAATATACCCTTATGATCTCAAATAAA
This sequence comes from Brachymystax lenok tsinlingensis, assembly GCA_030435695.1. Lineage (NCBI taxonomy): Eukaryota > Metazoa > Chordata > Actinopteri > Salmoniformes > Salmonidae > Brachymystax > Brachymystax lenok. The sequence goes on along the minus strand of CM059790.1, from coordinate 23,866,858 downwards.
TAACTTGCTTAGTTAGTATTTTTTTCGTGGTCAGTACTATCTGGTATCATTGGTACGTCACTACCCTTACCCTAACCTTAACCATAACTATAACCCTTACCTGACCCTAACCTTAGCCCTTACATAACCATTTTAATTTCATGTTTTTTTTTCCCCAATCTAGAACTCTGTCTGTAATGTTGACTTGCTTTGCTGCTGCAAATGTTTCCTAGCAACATCAGTCGCTGTAATGTACACAATTTAGCAGCATGTTCTGCAACGCACTATTGTTGGCAATTTTATGTAAACCCAGAGACATCCTCATATTAAACGTAGCATTAAACCAAACCGGAAATTGTAGCAGAGAGAGAGAGAGAGAGAGAGAGAGAGAGAGAGAGAGAAATCAGCCGCATTGTAATGGCAGATTAGGCCCCATAAATTTGCTCTCTTATCTGCAGTGCTCCTTGTCGACGTTTGCCTGTTTCCAATGCTCTATAAATAGCCTTGCTGAGCACACAGCTCAGCTCAACTCTGCTGCTGACACCACCAGGGACATACAGGCTCTTTGAGCTCTCTTTCTCTCTCTCTTTCTTTCTCTCTCCTCCTCCCCCACTCTCATTTACAATAAATCCAGAATGTCAGCCAAGGCATTCATCCCCACCCAGTAAAAAAAAGAAACTGTTATGATAGCTGCACTACATTGTACACTTTGAGATCAGGATATCAGATAGCACTCTATACCGCTGTTATCAATGTACACTACCGGTCCAAAGTTTTAGAACACCTACTCATTCAAGTTTTTTTTTCTCATTTTGTCTATTTTCTAAATTGTAGAATAATAGTGAAGACATCAAAACTATAAAATAACACATATGGAATCTTGTAGTAACCAAAAGAGTGTTCCCACATATGCTAAGCACTTGTTGGCTGCTTTTCCTTCACTCTGCGGTCCGACTTATCCCAAACCATCTTAATTTGGTTTAGGTCGGGAGATTGTGGAGGCCAGCAAAGCTGACATCAAGGCAAAGGGTGGCTGTTTGAAGAATCTCAAATATAAAATACATTTTGATTTGTTTAACACTTTTTTGGTTACTACATGATTCCATATGTGTTATTTCATAGTGTTGATGTCTTCACTATTATTCAACAATGTAGAAAATAGTAAAAATAAAGGAAAACCCTTGAATTAGTAGGTGTTCTTAAACTTTTGACCGGTAGTGTACCTCACATGAGTATAACATGAAAACAACTGTGTCAAAATAATTAAATCCGTTCATGTCCATCTTTCTTCAAGCCACTGTTAAGATACTGTCTAATGTACAGTATCCGCTTGAATCCAATGCTAAATAATTGTTTCATCATGATTATGTTCCTAATCCAAGGTAAAGACTAAAGCGGATCTTATTCTTTACTTTTTAAGTTTACACTAAACATTCAGTAGGGTTCCTGAGTTAACCGCACAAAACAACATGGCATCTTGGCCAGGTTTTGGGTAATAGAGAGAGCTGGAGTCTGAGCTTGCCAAGTAGGACTATAACTTAATATACCAAATAGATTTTTTCAGTAGGTCAACCCTATTGGATGCCAATCTTCAAGATAAAATCATATTAATCCAGTTAGTCATTATCCTACAATGTTTCTATGGTAGTGTGGTTTGGATATCCATTAGGGAAGGGGTAAAAGAGTGATGTTGAGGTATTCAATGCATTTAGGTCAGTGTGTGGAATAATTATAAGGACTCAACTGCATAGGAATATTCAGTTTTGTGGATTAGCCTCTGTCTGTCTGTCTGAGCTGTATTTTGTCCCATCCTTACAAACAGGCTAGGTTTGTAGCAGTTTCTATTTCTGGCGTGGCACCACTAGGCTCTCAGACAGCAGTCTGTTTTGTGGGTTTAATCAAAGAAACTTGCCGTAGATGGTGGGTTAGAGAGGATCACTGTTGACATGTGACAGGGTGCAGTGATCTGTCTCTTCATTCCCCCAGGGCAGGGAGCTTCTGTTCCCATAGAAACATTGGAATAAATCTGAACTAAGGAGCACCACGGGAACCAGGTGTGTCTGTCGGCTTTGTTCTCCTCAAAATGTAACGGGCAATATTCAAATGGAGATATTCAAACAAGTCAGTGTTGTACTGTGGTTTATATGGAAGTAGACTTTTATACTTCAAGATGGTATTTTATATTAGATAGTGATTCATTTCTGTCATGCCAACGGTCTGGATTCATTTAGGAGTAAATTATGTAAATCCTTGTGATTTTGTATTTCAAATCTCTGGCCATTGTTGTTCATATTGCATATCATTCTTTCACCAGGCAGCGACTATGAGGTGTTTCTGAAATATGTTTAGAATGAAACTGTGTCCTTGATGCATGATTAATGCTGTCCTCATTCCAAAAATACTCAGTTTTATGCACTGGCTGGGTCTCAGTCTATTGTGGCTGGCTGTCATGACTGTTATTAATATCTGTAAATGTCGATTAAAGCATCTCTGCTCAACAGAATACATAACCATGTGTAGTACCACATATGATTGTATGTAGTCAATTAGTATGAGAGTTATAACCAACCCCTTATATGTTTTTAGAGGGTGGATAAGTATTATGGCTTGAATCGAATAGCTTTCAATAATGGGTATTGAACTTAGTTAAACCCTTTTCAAGGCAGTTTTTTTTTCAAGGACTAGGGGAGACCAGGGAACAAAGTAATACGGGTCAGTTGTAACAGCTTAATAACTCACATTAGAAACCACTTAGAAAGCTGTTATTAAATGTGCTAATGCTTGGTTTACAGGCCTAGAGTGTTTTGTATAAATCCATCAATTGTTTGGATTTGTAACTTTCTCACTCATCATTATTCACAATTAATTCAGGATTATCCGTAGTCATAGTAGCATAGAATATTATGTAGAAGTATTCAGAAACATATTCTATTCTTATTTACAATAAAAGTGACTCCAAAATGACACAATCAATTATTTACCATTTATTTCTAATCTGAAACACAACCCAAACATACCGCAAAGGCCAACACGTTTGTACAGTCACAAGCGTAATGGAGTCATTGCGTGCTAGGAAAATGGGACCAAATACCTTTGATACAGATATACACTATATATACAAAAGTATGTGGACACCCCTTCAAATTAGTGGATTCAGCTATTTCAGCCACACCCGTTGCTGACAGGTGAATAAAATTACCTGTCTGGGTTTGGCGGATGCCAGGAGAATGCTACCTGCCCAAATTCATAGTGGCAACTGTAAAGTTTGGTAGAGGAGGGATAATGATCTGGGGCTGTTTTTCATGGTTCGGGCTAGGCCCCTTAGTTTCAGTGAAGGGAAATCTTAACGCTACGTCATACAATGACATTCTAGACAATTCTGTGCTTCTAACTTTGTGGCAACATTTTGTGGAAGGCCCTTTCCTGTTTCAGAATTACAATGACTCTGTGCACAAAGCGAGGTCCATACAGAGATTCGGGATCGGGGAGGAAGAACTTGACTGGCCTACACAGAGCCCTGACCTTAACCCCATCGAACACCTTTGGGATGAATGGGAACGGCGACTGCGAGCCAGGCCTAATTGCCCAATTGCCCAGTGCCGGACCTCACTAATGCTTTTGTGGCTGAATGGAAGCAAGTCCCTGCAGCAATGTTGCAACATCTAGTGGAAAGCCTTCCCAGAAGACTGGAGGATGTCATAGCGGAAAAGGGGGGATAAAATCTATATTAACGCCCATGATTTTGGAATGAGATGTTCGATGAGCAGGTGTCCACATACTTTTGGTCATGTAATGTAAGTGAATTTGTCCCGATACTTTTGGGTCCCCTAAAATGTACAAAAGGGCTGCAATTTCAGATATGGTTGAAAATACCCTCAAATTAAAGCTGACAGTCTGCACTTTAGCCTCATAATGATTGTACAAAGCCAAAACAACAACAAAATTCACTGTCCCAATACTTTTGGAGCGCACTGTATATCATTTTTATCAGTAAGATGGGGTCTTTTGATTGGTACAGAATACAGATGTTGGATCTTAATTTGATCACCCTGTTGCAGGACAACTTTCCAGCAATGCAGGAAATGTAAAATCTGTAGTCTATTTGAGCTTTAAATGTTTGTAATTTCCACTTTGAAATTTCAGGCTTGATTTTCCCTTACGAAAAATGTATCACAACCACAAAAATGTCCATTAATTATAATAATAGTACCGCACCACATTGTCCTCAGCTTTCAACACGGCTCGCTCGGTAAACGTGTAGGGCGTTAGCCTAATCATTCATGAACGCCAGTTCAAGCCCCACTAAGGATGACAGTATTTTTTATCCAGGACCTGGGCACCCAGAATCCCAGGTCCCAAATGGCCGCAGGCGCCCGAGTTGGGACGCCCAAATCGCCGAAGTTTAAATTGTCCTGAGTCCCTAGGCCGTGACACACGTCATACGCACCCGATGGAGGGACTCTGGAATCGTAACTTACCTCAGTGCCCTCTATGTTCATCATGGCTTGCTGGGTCAACAGGTAGAGCATTAGCCTAATCAGCCATGAAGGCCAGTTCAAGCCCTGCTAAGTACGGCCCAGTATTTTTCATCAAGGACATTGGAACCAAGAATCCCAGATCCCAAATGGCCGGATGCACCCGAGCTGAGACGCCCAGCCCAAAATGGCTCGAGAGCCTGACCAACCTAGAGGTTGCCTAAGGGATGGCTGTCTTTATGGGGTGAGAACCGTGTGTGTGAAGGACCCAGCACCCTCAAAATAGTATGTTTCCTAATATCTGCATAACCTGATCCCCCTCAAGAGTCTAGGCCATGGATCTTTAGTTGTCGAAAAGCAGGTTTCTGAAATCGCGTCGGTACCTGTCTGGTCGAACTGGAGTGGGGCTACTACGAGCCCTCAAACTCGCCATAAGCCCTGGCACACACTGAGCCTAGGTGTTGCCCCGTCATCAGGGGTCAAATCCCCCAACCCCCAAGTATGTCCCCGGAAGAAATTTGGCTTGGCACCTAAAACCCTCACAAACTTTTAAAGATGTACAATTTAGAGCATCCTGTCGGGCTGTATCACCACCTGGTACGGCAACTGCACCACACGCAACCGCAGGGCTCTCCAGAGGGTGGTGCGGTCTGCCTAACGCATCACCGGGGGCAAACTACCTGCCAACAACGACACCTTCAGCACCCGATGGCCAAAAAGATAATCAAGGACAACAACCACCCAAGCCACTTCTTGTTCACTCCGCTGTCATCCAGAAGATTGAACAACAGCTTCTATCTCAAGGCCATCAGACTGCTAAATAGCCATCACTAGCACATTAGAGGCCGCTGCCTATATACATAGACTTGAAATCACTGGTCACTTTAATTATGGAACACTAGTCACTTTAATAATGTTTACATATTTTGCATTGCTCATCTATATTCTGTATTCTATTCTATTCTACTGCATCTTAGTCTATGCCACTCTTGTCCATATATTTATTGCTCGTCCATATATTTATATATTCTTAATTCCATTCCTTTACTTAGATTTGTGTGTATTGTGTGTATTGTTGTGAAATTGTTGGATATTACTTGTTAGATATTACTGCACTGTTGGAGCTAGAAACACAAGCATTTTGTTACACCTGCAAAAACATCTGCTAAACACATGTATGTGACCAATGAAATGTGATTTGATTTGATTGTAACTGTTAATAACTTGAAAACTAAAAGTGTATGGTCTGGACATTTCCTGTTAGTGCAGGATTATTTTCCTTCTGTAGCAAACTGGCAATAATTATTGTTGTATTTTCACACAAGATTCAGATTATTATAGGCTCCTATGTGGGGGTTACCCAAAACCTTATATGGTATTTAGACACATTCACATTTAACTTCTTTACGTAAAGTTTAGTGGTAAAACTAAGATAATGCTTTAGATCAACTAATACTTTTGAATGCTAATATAAAATAGGCTATATAATAAAAAATGGAAATGTATTGTATTTTCATCCAAATATCAGTTTAATATCATAACATTTTTTAATTACGCTTAATTTTTATAATTGAAGACAGTGTTACATATAACCCCGCCTACTCGGTCATTTGTAACATTTAACTTCCGCCACTTGGGTTGAAATGTGAACGACTGGTATGTCCTAAAAACATAGTTTCAGTGTGTAATGGTAGCTGAAATATGTATCTTGTTTGTATAAAAATATTATTATTCTAACTCAAATAATCTTTTCATAATAAGAAAAAGCCTAAAAGTGTTACTTTGTTCCCCTGTCTCCCCTACTATGAATACAGAGGGGTATTTTGTGTTTACAGTCGTGGCCAGAAGTTTTGAGAATGACACAAATATTAATTTTCACAAAGTCTGCTGCCTCTGTTTGTATGATGGCAATTTGCATGTACTCCAGAACGTCATGAAGAGTGATCAGATGAATTGCAATTAATTGCAAAGTCCCTCTTTGCCATGCAAATGAACTGAATCCCCAAAAAACATTTCCACTGCATTTCAGCCCTGCCACAAAAGGACCAGCTGACATCATGATTATGCAAGAATGGGCTGCCATCAGCCAGGATGTGGCCCAGAAGTTAATTGACAGCATGCCAGGGCAGATTGCAGAGGTCTTGAAGGGTCAACACTGCAAATATTGACTCTTTGCATCAACTTCATGTAGTTGTCAATAAAAGCCGTTGACTCTTATGAAATGCTTGTAATTATACTTCAGTATTCCATAGTAACATCTGACAAAAATATCTAAAGACACTGAAGCAGCAAACTTCGTAGAAATTTAAATTTGTGTCATTCTCAAACCTTTTGGCCACGACTACAGTTAGCCGTAAGCTGTATCCTAGATGTTACGCCAACAATAGAGAGGAAAATCCATTCACAAATTCCCTTTGATTAGAAAGGGCAAGGGGAGAGAGAGAGCGCATTGGATGATTTGATATTTACAAAATGTTAGCACAAATGGTAGGGGGGACAGAGATTATCCTGATGTTGCTTATCAGGAGTACAGAAATCAATGGATACAAAATCACCATGTTCAAAGCCTTACGCCCGTAAGTGAGAACATACCACATTCATCTACAGTAGTGTATTATTCTATTGTTCATTGACTCCAGACTAAGCCAGCAAAGCAATTTGATGTAAAAAATACAGTTCATAAGGTCTAACCAATGGATAAAAGGAAAGCTGAATCCAATGTTGTAATGGGAAAAGAGAATACCTAGTCAGTTGTACAACTGAATGCCTTCAACTGAAATATGTCTTCCACATTTAACCAACCCCTTGACTCAGAGGGGGGCTGCCTTAATCAACATTCAACAGTGGGGGAGGAATTACATATTTTTACCTTGTCAGCTCAGGGATTCAATCCAGCAACCTTTCAGTTACTGGACCAATGCTCTAATCAGTAGGCTACCTGCCGTCCCCTGGGTTTGTTGTGTTTTCAGCTCGCACTATTTTCTTTAGAATCTACAAAAGCTATGTGATAATTGGCTTTTCGAATTTCTGTTAGTCACAGCTTCAACTGTGCCTTCATGTCACGCAACATTTCATATTTTCCTAAGCAGCTTGATACTTTGATGGTATGATTTCAAATCACACTTAACCGACCACTGAATCTTCAAAAATTATCTTAATTATGCCAAAAATGAATTGCTATTTTAATCTGCCATAATATCCATAATAGATGCTCAGAAAGGAAATGACATACAGTAGGAAAGCTGTATAAATCCACCTACTGCTACAGTATATATTCTTCCTTCCCTTGACTTCTACCCGTGTTGTCCTGGCATTCTGTTACACTTATTGATCTCTGGTGCATTTGGTATTGATTTCCTGCTTTGCTTTGCAGAAGCTGACAGAGGATGCATTGACCTCAACACCAAGGTCACCTCACACTCCTCCTCCTTGTGCTGCTCCTGAGGAGAGGAGTGCTGCCATTTTGACATGCTGATGCACAGGAGGGCTTAAAGTGACACATCCCCACAGTGTTTACAGGTTGAAACTATCACAAGATTCTAAATATAAATTAAGTACAATGTAGAAGTTAGGGTTAGGGTAATGGCTTGGGATTGGGTTAGGGTTGAGCCGCGGTGCAGACATGAAGCAAGAGCACAACATCAATTGGAGTGCCATACCATGTGAGCAGGATTATGTCAATAAGACGTTGACATTGACGTCAGTTGAAACAAACAATCTTTGCATGTCTGTATACAGGGTTGGGTAGGTTAATTTCTGAATGTAATCTGTTACAGTTACAAGTTACCTGTCCAAAATTATAATCAGCAGCGTAATTTTTTGGATTACCCAAACTCAGTAACGTAATCTGATTACACTACCGGTCAAAGGTTTTGGAACACCTACTCATTCAAGGGTTTTTCTTAATTTTTACTATTTTATACATTGTAGAATAATAGTGAAGACATAAAAACTATGAAATAACACATATGGAATCATGTAGTAACCAAAAAAGTGTTAAACAAATCAAAATATATGTTATATTTGAGATTCTTCAAACAGCCACCCTTTGCCTTGATGACAGCTTTGCACACTCTTGGCATTCTTTCAACCAGCTTCACCTGGAATGCTTTTCCAACAGTCTTGAAGGAGTTCCCACATATGCTGAGCACTTGTTAGATGCTTTTCCTTAACTCTGCAGTCCGACTCATCCCAAACCATCTCAATTTGGTTGAGGTTGGGGGGATTGTGGAGGCCAGGTCATCTGATGCAGCACTCCATCACTCTCCTTCTTGGTAAAATAGCCCTCACACAGCCTGGAGATGTGTTGGGTCATTGTCCAGTTGAAAAACAAATGATAGTCCCACAAAGCCAAAACCAGATGGGATAGCGTATCGCTGCATAATGCTGTGGTAGCCATGCTGGTTAAGTGTGCTTTCAATTCTAAATAAGTCACAGACAGTGTCACCAGCAAAGCACCCCCACACCATAACACCTTCTCTTCCATGCTTTACAGTGGGAAATGCACATGCAGAGATCATCCGTTCACCCACACTGCGTCTCACAAAGACACAGCGGTTGGAACCAAAAATCTCAGATTTGGACTCCCGACCAAAATTCCACCGGTCTAATGTCCATCGCTTGTGTTTCTTAGCCCAAACAAGTTTATTTTTCTTACTGGTGCCCTTTAGTAGTGGTTTCTTTGCAGCAATTCGACCATGAAGGACAGTCTCCTCTGAATAGTTGATGTTGAGATGTGTCTGTTACTTGAACTCTGAAGTCGGAAGTGTACCTGTGGATGTATTTCAAGGCCTACCTTCAAACTCAGTGCCTCTTTGCTTGACATTATGGGAAAATCTAAAGAAATCAGCAATGACCTCAGGCTCAAATGATGCCTATCAGAAGCTTCTAAAGCCGATCCACTTTGTTTGTTTTTGTCTTGTTTTACACACCTGAGATTAACGTATTAATCCCTCGTTCCATGTGTCTTTCCTCAGGCCGGTGGTGGCTGGTCCACTCCAGGAGTCTGAGGTGCGCCCCCTCTGGACATTGAGGGGGCCCCAGCTTATTCTGTTCAAGCCATCCTGGACTCGAGGCGTCGGAGGAGGGGCCTTCAGTACATCGTGGAGGGGTACGGTCCGGAGGAGAGATGCTGGGTTCCGGTGGAGGACGTTCTGGACCCTTCGTTGCTGCGGGAGCTCCACCATCTCCTTTCACGAAAGGGGTGTCGCTAACATGGAGAAGAAGGGTTCCAGCAGTGGCAAATGCTCCGCCAAGGTCCTGACTGTGGAAAGCTCTGAGCACCCTGTCCCTCCCTCTCGCTCTTTCCGCTTTCATCCCTCCTTCCCACCCTGCCTCCTTTCACCCAGCTTTGAGCTTTTCATCCCTTGTTCCCTCCCTCCTCACAGCTCTAATCATCAACCTCTCCTTCCTTCTATTCCTCCCTTAAGCTCTCCCTTCCCCCATAATCGGAAACATTCCCTTTAATTGAGATTCGTTTTTTTACCATTCCTCTCCCTTACCGAATGGTTTGTCCTGTCTGAACTAGTTTCATTTGACTTGGAATGGCAACTGCTCGGCCTCCGACCGCAAGGCACTACAGAGGGTAGTGTGTACTGCCCAGTACATCACTGGGGCCAAGCTTCCTGCCATCCAGGACCTCTATACCAGGCGGTGTCAAGTCTAGGTCCAAGAGGCTTCTAAACAGCTTCTACCCCCAATCCATAAGACTCCTGAACATCTAGTCAAACGGCTACCCAGACTATTTGCATTGCCCCCTCTCCACACCGCTGGTACTCTCTGTTATTATCATCTATGCATAGTCACTTTAATAACTCTACATACATGTACATATTACCTAAACTAACCGGTGCCCCGGCACACTGACTCTGTACCGGTACCCCCCTGTATATTGTCTCGCTATTGTTATTTTACTGCTGTTCTTTAATTACTTTTATTTCTTATTTTATTAATATTTCTTTTTTTTAACTGCATTGTTGGTTAGGGGCTCGTAAGTAAGCATTTCACTGTAAGGTCTACACCTGTTGTATTTGGAGCATGTGACTAATACAATTTGATTTGATTTGAGAGTCCGGATTTGGAGTAAGCAGCATGAGTCCATGGCCCCATCCTACCTGGTGTCAACAGTACAGGCTGGTGGAGAATGTGGAGGGCAGAGGAGGTAATTGTCACACCCTGATCTGTTTCACCTATATTGTGCTTGTCTCCACCCCCCTCCAGGTGTTGCTCATTTATCCTCATTATCCCCTGTGCGTTTATACCTGTGTTTTCTGTTTGTCTGTTGGCAGTTTGTCTTGTCTCGTCAAGCCTACCAGCGTGTTTTTCCCGTACTCCTGTTCCTCTCTAGACACTGTTTTTCTAGTTTTTCCAGTTTTGACCGCTCTGCCTCCCCTGACCCTGAGCCTGCCTGCCGTTCTGTACCTGTCTGACACTACCCTGGATTACTGACCTCTGCCTGCCCTGACCCTGCCTGCCATTCTGTACCTTTCTGACTGCCCTGGATTACCGACCTCTGCCTGCCCTTGACCTGTCGTCTGCCTGCCTCCTGTTTTGTTAATAAACATCTCTGATTCGAACTGTCTGCATCTGGGTCTTATCCTAAGGTCTGATAGTACAAACTGGCCATAACTGACCCAGCAGACTCGGACCAGCTCCGCAACGTCGTCTCCTCCCAAGGAGCCACCATTGGAAGACACGAGGAGTTACTTCATAGGCTTATAAAAATATTCCAGACCTTGGTGGAATGCCATGACTGTGCATTCCATACATTGCTGGAGCACTTTAGTAACCCCCCAGACTGTCAGTTACCCCACTACCAGCAGCGCTTCTCCCCAATCCACACCTGCTTCCCGAGAACCCCGCTTACTTCCTCCGGAGCGCAACGCTGGAGATCCAGGATCCTGCCGGGCATTTCTCTCCCAGCTTTCTCTCAACTTTGAGCTGCAGCCCTCGATAGCTTGAGGATAGCGTACTTGATAACGGAAGGGCTCTCGCCTGGGCTACGGCGCTGTGGGAGCAACAATCCACCAATCCACCAAGTGTTTGATTCTCCGTTGTCCAGGAGAGAGGCGGCTCATAAGCTGCTCCAACTACCTCAGGACTACTGTAGTGTGGCAGACTATGCAGTGGATTTTCGCACGTTGGCGGCTGATAGTGCCTAGGACCTGGAGCCCTGTTTGACGCGTTCCTTCATGGATTATCGGAGGAGGTTAAAGACGAGGTTAAAGACGAGCCCGGGAGCTGCCTACGGATCTCGACTCGCTCATCGCCTTGACTATCCGGATCGATGGGCGGCTACGGGAACGTAGGAAGAAGAGGAGGTCTGATTCCGGTCCTACTCTACTCACTCCGAGGAATCCCGGAAATCCCCGGCGTCTACGTTCCCAAGAGAATCCGAGGTTACCCAAGTTCCCCCCGAGAGTCTCCAAAGAGTGCCAACTCACCTCTTCCGGAGCCGATGCAACTCGGCAGATCTAGGCTGCCTCCAGCCGAACGTTTAAGCAGACTTAACACCAAGAGTTGTCTGTATTCTGGGACTACCGGTCATTACGTGTCCTCCTGTCCATTAAAACACCAGGCTCGTCAGTTGGTATGAGTACTCTGGTGGGCCATACAGAGAATTTTCCTTCTCCCCTTACTCGCACCCCTCTCCATGCCATCCTGCTGTGGGGCAACCAGTCTAAATCTCTCCGGGTTCTCATTGAAACTGGGGCCGATGAGAGTTTCATGGACGCTACACTGGTGTCAGAGCTGGGCAGCCCCACTCATCCCTGTGGCTGCATCCCTGTGCCTTCTTCTCCCATCGTCTTTATGCCACTAAGAGGAATAATGATGTGGGGAATCGAGAACTAATCACGGTGAAGATGGCATTGAAGGAGTGGAGGCGCTGGTTAGAGGGGGCGGAACATCCATTCATTGTGTGGACGGATCACAATAACCTGGAATATCTCCGCACCGCCAAGCGTCTCAACTCGAGGCAAGCTCGATGGGCCCTGCTGTACACCCGGTTCAATAATGTTAAGCTGGATGCATTTTCACCCCGATGCTACACCCTTGAACCCCGAGACCATCCTTCTTACCTTGTGTCTCGCGGCTATACTCATCTGTGGAATAGAGAACCAGGTCTGTGAGGCGCAGCGGGGGGCCTGGCTAACCTGATGCTTGTCCCAGACACGGCTCGCTCCCTGGTCCCGGAATGGGCTTATTCCTCCAGGCTTGCCTGCCACCCTGACTCCCGTCAGACCCTGGCCTTTGTGCAACAACGCTTTTGGTGGCCCACCATGGTCCCTGACGTCTCCATGTTTGTCCCCGCATGCACTGTCTGTGCTCAGAATACAACTCCTCGGCATGCTCCAGATGGCCTCCTTCAACCTCTTCCTGTCCCTCACCGTTCCTGGTCGCATATATCCCTAGACTTCATCACTGGTCTCCCTCCGTCTGATGGCAACACCATGATCCTCACAGTGGTGGACAGGTTTTCCAAAGCCACACATTTCATTCCCTTCCCCAAGATATCATCTGCCAAGGAGATGGCCCAGCTCATGGTGCAGCACGTCTTCCGGATCCATGGACTTCCGGTGGACATGGTCTCTGACCGTTGTCCTCAGTTCTCGTCCTGGTTCTGGAAGGCGTTCTGCCCACACAATTGGTCGTCGGCCAACCTGTCCTCCGGCTTTCACCCCCAGTCTAAAAGCCAGTCGGAGCAAGCTGATCAGGACCTGGAGACAACTCTTCATTTCCTTGTCTCCGCCAACCCCACCACCTGGAGCCAGCAACTCGTGTGAGCTGGATATAAATGAGCTGGATTTATACAGTGGGGAAAAAAAGTATTTAGTCAGCCACCAATTGTGCAAGTTCTCTCACTTAAAAAGATGAGAGAGGCCTGTAATTTTCATCATAGGTACACTTCAACTATGACAGACAAAATGAGGAAAGAAAATCCAGAAAATCACATTGTAGGATTTTTTATGAATTTATTTGCAAAATTTGGTGGAAAATAAGTATTTGGTCAATAACAAAAGTTTATCTCAATACTTTGTTATATACCCTTTGTTGGCAATGACAGAGGTCAAATGTTTTCTGTAAGTCTTCACAAGGTTTTCACACACTGTTGCTGGTATTTTGGCCCATTCCTCCATGCAGATCTCCTCTAGAGCAGTGATGTTTTGGGGCTGTCGCTGGGCAACACGGACTTTCAACTCCCTCCAAAGATTTTCTATGGGGTTGAGATCTGGAGACTGGCTAGGCCACTCCAGGACCTTGAAATGCTTCTTACGAAGCCACTCCTTAGTTGCCCGAGGCGGTGTGTTTGAGATCATTGTCATGCTGAAAGACCCAGCCACATTTCATCTTCAATGCCCTTGCTGATGGAAGGAGGTTTTCACTCAAAATCTCACGATACATGGCCCCATTCATTCTTTCCTTTACACGGATCAGTCGTCCTGGTCCCTTTGCAGAAAAAACAGCCCCAAAGCATGATGTTTCCACCCCATGCTTCACAGTAGGTATGGTGTTCTTTGGATGCAACTCAGCATTCTTTGTCCTCCAAACACGACGAGTTGAGTTTTTACCAAAAAGTTCTATTTTGGTTTCATCTGACATTCTCCCAATCCTCATCTGGATCATCCAAATGCTCTCTAGCAAACTTTAGACGGGCCTGAACATGTACTGGCTTAAGCAGGGGGACACGTCTGGCACTGCAGGATTTGAGTCCCTGGCGGCGTAGTGTGTTACTGATGGTAGGCTTTGTTACTTTGGTCCCAGCTCTCTGCAGGTCATTCACTAGGTCCCCCCGTGTGGTTCTGGGATTTTTGCTCACCGTTCTTGTGATCATTTTGACCCCACGGGTGAGATCTTGCGTGGAGCCCCAGATCGAGGAAGATTATCAGTGGTCTTGTCGTCTTCCATTTCCTAATAATTGCTCCCACAGTTGATTTCTTCAAACCAAGCTGCTTACCTATTGCAGATTCAGTCTTCCCAACCTGGTGCAGGTCTACAATTTGGTTTCTGGTGTCCTTTGACAGCTCTTTGGTCTTGGCCATAGTGGAGTTTGGAGTGTGACTGTTTGAGGTTGTGGACAGGTGTCTTTTATACTGATAACAAGTTCAAACAGGTGCCATTAATACAGGTAATGAGTGGAGGACAGAGGAGCCTCTTAAAGAAGAAGTTACAGGTCTGTGAGAGCCAGAAATCTTGCTTGTTTGTATGTGACCAAATACTTATTTTCCACCATAATTTGCAAATAAATTCATAAAAATCCTACAATGTGATTTTCTGGATTTTTTTTCCTCATTTTGTCTGTCATAGTTGAAGTGTACCTATGATGAAAATTACAGGCCTCTCTCATCTTTTTAAGTGAGAGAACTTGCACAATTGGTGGCTGACTAAATACTTTTTTTCCCCACTGTATCTATAAGTGTCTCATTCTTTTTCCCTGATGTTCTCATAATGTTTTTATGTTGCTTAGTAGATTCTCAGAGAAATGTATTTTATAGGTGTACAATGGAAATCTTAACTTTTACATAATATAAAGTAGGCATGGAGAATTTACTTTGAATTTAGTTTCGTTTTTGAAAATTGAAAACAAAGAACATGAACCATCGACCGTGTTCTATGACATTATGTACATTTAACTTTGTACATGTTACATTTAATGCTGCTCTCAAAATGTTTTCTGAAATTACGTTTACTTTTCGTGAATGGTTAGGTTTTCAAGGTAATAGTTATAGAGTATTTATAGCTAGATTTCTCCTAAACTTGATCCTATCCATAACACCTAAAATGCTATCTGTACATTTAAAAAAATAAAAGTATGGCAAATTGTAATTGCATTAGAAGAAAAATCATGTAATTGCATGTAAAAAGGTTTGTGTGAAAATGCCATGCTTTTCTAAATGTGCATTCTAAAAAAGCTTGAGAAAACATAGCAACACAGACACAAGGCAAATGCATTCCTATTGTCAGACTAAAGCTTTTCAATTCAATTGTGGGGTATTCTTGGTTCTCTCTATATGAATTAATACTTGACCACTCTAAAGTGATGCTGCTTGTCACACTTGCCTCATTCATACTTAGAAATGGAATGGGAGTATACTGCACCATTTTACTTATTTATCTAAGGAGGAATTACTGGCTGGGTTTACAGAGCCCAATACGAGTCCTGTGAGACGAAGTGGCCTATGATAACCCTGTCACCACCAACCCCCTCTTCACTCAGCAATTCATTGTTAAACTCAACCAAGCACAAAAGCCTCATTTCATTTTTCACTCTGCTCCCTTCCCCCCGTGATTGTTGATTGTCTATCTTCCTCTCCGCCTGCCAGCCCAGTGCAGGGAGAACGCATCTATAACCACATGGATCAACAAAACAATCTGTCTGGAACACACACACACAAACACACACACACTGCAGAATTCTTAGCTTGTTATATTGCTATAGCTGTCTTGTTGGGCAGTTGTTGCAAATGCTTGTTACCTCATGAGCATTAACCATAGCCCAAAGCATTGTGGTGTTTTTTAGTTCTGTGTTATGTAATGTGTTATTTAAGGTTCAGCATTGTTTCCAATGAGTTTTCTCACAGAAACAACAAATTACAGGAAATCATGACTCGCAATTAAACACTGGACAATATGTAACTGATTACAGATTAATATTAAGCTGTGTTTAACAATGGTGTCTGTCTGTTGTCTGTCTCCAAGCATAAAGTGGATCTCATATAAAATGTTATTCCAACCTAGACACCTCAAACTAAATGAGCTACAGTAGCACATCAAATATAGAAGTGAGAGTGGAAGGGTGAAATCCTCCAGCAGGTGCATTGTGTAAGTAATTCCAGGAAAATAACAGTTGTGTGATGTGGAAATGTAGCAGCCTTTGTGGCTGTATGGGGAGACAGATACAGTAGGGGCCTTAGGATGTTCTCGCTGTGAGGGGTGAACACCTGCCTCGGGTTAAATTTGTTTACTTTTTCAGTCAGTAGTTTCATATTTTAATGTCACGTGCACAAATACAGTGAATTGCCTTTCTTGCAAGCTCTGTGTGTGTGTGTGTGTGTGTGTGTGTGTGTGTGTGTGTGTGTGTGTGTGTGTGTGTGTGTGTGTGTGTGTGTGTGTGTGTGTGTGTGTGTGTGTGTGTGTGTGTGTGTGTGTGTGTGCGTGTGTGCGTGTGTGTGTGTTGGAATGTCAGTGTGCTGAATGTGTAGAGTCATGTGAGTGTGCCTAAAATAAAATACAGGGGTCAACTCAGATAGTCCGTGTAACCCTTTAGTTAGTTATTTAGCAGTCTTATGTCTTGGCGATAGAAGCTGTTCAGGAGCCTGTTGGTGCACCAATACCACTTGCTGTGCAGAAGTAGAGCGAACAGTCTATGACTTGGGTGGCTGGAGTGTTTAACGTTTTTCCCGGGCCTTCCTTTCACACCGCCTGATATAGAGGTTCTGGATGGCAGGGAACTCGGACCCAGTGATGTACTGGGCTGTCTGTACCACCCTCTGTAGATCCACGTGATCAAGGGCAGTGCTGTTTCCATACCAAGCAGTGATGCAGCCGGTCAAGATGCTCTCAATGGTGCAGCTGTAGAACCTTTTGAGGATTTGGGGCCCATGCCAAACTCCTGAGGGGGAAGAGGTGCTGTCGGGCCTTCTTCATGACTGCGCGTGTGGGTGGACCATTTTAAGATCTTAGTGATTTGGACACCGAGGAACTTTAATCTCTCGACCTACTCCACTGCAGCACAGTTGCTGTAGTCCACAATCAGCTACTTGGACTTACTAACATTGTGGGAGAGGTTATTGTCCCGGCACCACACTGTCAGGTCACTGACCTCTTCCCTGTAGGCTGTCTCATCGTCGCCGGTGATCAGGCCAACCACCGTTGTGACATCAGCAAACTTGATGATGGTGTTGGGGTCGTGCGTGGCCACACAGTCGTGGGTGAACAGGGTGCATAGAAGGGGACTAAGCACACACCGTGTTGAGGGTCACCGTAGCGCAGGTGACGTTGCCTACCCTCACCACCTGGGGTCAGCTCATCAGGAAGACCAGGATCCAGTTGCAGAGGGAGTGTTCAGTCCCAGGGTCCTAAGCTTGGTGACGAACTTGGAGGGGACAATGGTATTGAACGCTAAGCTGTAGTGAATAAACAGCATTCTCACATAGGTATTCCTCTTATCTAGACGGGTCAGGGCAGTGTGGAGTGGAAATTGGTTTGCGTTGTCTATTGATCTGTATGGGCCTTATGCAAATTGGAGTGGGTCCAGGGAGTCTGGGATGATGGATTTGATGTGTGCCGTAACCAGCCATTCAAAGCGCTTCATGATTACAGATGTGAGTGCCATAGGACGGTAGTCATGGTGGCATGAATTTTTAGAGAACTTAGGAACAGGAATGATGTTGTTTAGCATTAGACGTGGGGATTGCAGACTGAGACGGTGAGGTTGAAAATGACCGTGAATATACCTGCCAGCTGTTCTAAACATGCTATGAGAATGCGCTCTGGAATCAGAAGGTGATGAACAAAAGCCTAATGATACATTTTTGTGCATTTGTTTCAGTGCTTATGTTTCAAATCAAGTCTCTTCAGAGGAAATGAGTCAAACGTGGTTTCCATATGTTTGACGTGTTTGATACCGTTCCATTCATTCCATTCTAACCATTACAATGAGCCTGTCCTCCTATTGCTCCTCCCACCAGCCTCCTCTGGTGCGGAGTCAAACTGAGTTATTTACTGTTGTGAGAAGGAGCTGACGCTGTCATTCTCCCCTACCCATGATGCACTAATGACCCGCTCCACTGACTGCAAAGTGCAGACACCTCATTGGCCATCTATAGGCTACAAATCCACCCACAGCCTGGCCATGCATGCTGGAGCTACATGAAGTAGCCCAATAATGCTTAGAAGATTTAAGAGCATTTGCAAGCTTTTGCAAGGCTCTTAACATTTTGGTGAAAGCACATAAACATGAGAGTTACATTAACCTGTTGATGTGGTACTAATATAATATTGCTGCTGTTTGCACACTCCTGCCAGCACTTGAATTGGGTCATTTATGTTTTTGCATTGTCACTATGGTAACCAGTTATTTTGTGCAACCATCCACCTGCTATAGGGTTCAGCTTGAATAATTAAAATGGCTGAACAACTTAGTCCAAGACAATGATGTATATAAACTCTGAATATCTGAAGCGATGTATTGGCCAATGAGAGGCTTTGAAGCCACCTGTCGGCTATATTGGCACTCCTCAGAAAAGCAGTTCTGCATAGGAATGAAAATTCTATAGTATTTAATTGAAACGTTTCAAGGACAAAATTACATGTATTTATGTATTTATTTATTTATGTAGTGGGGACAGTATTTTTTAATGTATTTTTTATTTAACCTTTATTTAACTAGACAAGTCAGTTAAGAACAAATTCTTATTTACATTGATGGCTTACCAAGAGGCAAAAGGCCTCCTGCGGGCATGGGGGCTGGGATTAAAAATTCAAATAAATTAAATAAAAATATAGGACAAAACACACATAATGACAAGAGAGACAACACAACACAACATAGCATGGCAGCAACACATGACAACACAGCATGGTAGCAACACAACATGACAACAACATGGTAGAAACATAACATGGCAGCAGCACAACATAACATGGTAGCAGCACAAAACAGCACAAAAGACAAGAAGGTAGAGACAGCAATACATCACACAAAGCAGCCACAACTGTCAGTAAGAGTGTCCATGATTGAGTTTTTGAATGAAGAGATTGAGATAAAACTGTCCAGTTTGAGTGTTTGTTGCAGCTCGTTGAAAGAGGAACGACTACGATAGAGGAAACCAAGTCTAGATTTAACTTTAGCCTGCAGCTTTGATATATGCTAAGATAAGGACAGTGTACCATCTAGCCATACTCCCAAGTACTTGAATGAGGTGACTACCTCAAGCTCTAAACCCTCAGAGGTAGTAATCACACCTGTGGGGAGAGGGACATTCTTCTTACCAAACCACATGACCTTTGTTTCGGAAGTGTTCTGAACAAGGTTAAGGGCAGAGAAAGCTTGTTGTACAATAAAAAAGCTTTGTTGTAGAGTATTTAACACAAAATCGGGGCAGGGGCCAGCTGAGTATAAGACTGTATCGTCTGCATATAATTGGATGGGAGAGCTTCCTACTGCCTGAGCTATGTTGTTGATGTAAATTGAGAAGAGCGTTGGGCCTAGGATCGAGCCTTGGTGACAGGCAGTGGCAGAGATATCAGATGTTCTGACTTTATACACTGCACTCTTTAAGAGAGGTACTGTAGTTAGCAAACCAGGCCAAAGACTCTCAGAGACACCAATACTCCTTAGCCGGCCCACAAGAACGTAATGGTCTACCGTATCAAAAGCTTTGGCCAAGTCAATAAAAATAGCAGCACAACATTGCTTAGAATCAAGGGCAATGGTGACATCACTGAGGACCTTTAAGGTTGCAGTGACACATCCATAACCTGAGAGGAAACCAGATTGCATACCAGAGAGAATACTATAGACATCAAGAAAGCCAGTCAGTTGATTATTGACAAGTTTTTCCAACACTTTTGATAAACAGAGCAAAATAGAAAATGGCCTATAACAGTTAGGATCAGCTTTATCTCCCCCTTTAAATAAAGGACGAACCGTGGCTGCCTTCCAAACAATGGGAACCTCCTCAGAGAAGAGAGACAGGTTAAAAAGGTCAGAGATAGGCTTGGTGATGATAGGGGCAGCAACCTTAAAGAAGAAGGGGTCTAAACCATCTGACCCAGATGCTTTTTTGGGGTCAAGTTTAAGGAGCTCCTTTAGCACCTCGGACTCAGTGACTGCCTGCAGGGAGAAACTTTGTAGTGGGGCAGGGGAAAAAGAGGGAGGAGCATCGGAGCTAGTTGCACTAGAAGGGGTGGGAGATGAGGAAATGTTGGACGGGCAAGGAGGCATGGCTGAATCAAATAGGAATCCTGACTTAATTAAGTGGTGATTAAAAAGCTCAGCCATGTGCTTCTGGTCAGTAACAACCACATCATCAACTTTAAGGGACATGAACAGCTGTGAGGAGGAGGGTTTATTCTCCAGGTCTTTAACTGTTTTCCAGAACTTCTTGGGGTTAGACCCACAGAGAGAGAACTGACATAACTTTGGCCTTCCGGATAGCCTGAGCGCACTTATTTCTCATTTGCCTGAACGAGAGCCAATCAGCCTGAGTATTCGTGTGCCGAGCCTTTCGCCAAATGCAATTCTTGAGGTGGAGTAACTATATAAGATCACAGTCAAACCAGGGGCTGAACCTGTTTTTAATTCTCTTTTTCTTTATGGGGTGTGTTTGTTAAAATATCACTGAAAATGTAAAAAAGAAGGTCCAAGCGTCTTCGACAGAGGGGATCAAGCTGATTCTATACCAATGTACAGAGGCCAGGTCATGAAGGAAGGCTTGCTCATTAAAGTTTTTTAGCAAGCGCCTATGACAAATCAGGACAGGTCGTTTCACTGAGCAGCCATTACAAACACAGGCTGTTAAACAGTGATCACTAAGGTCATTACAGAAAACACCAGGATTATTTGTGAGGATAACATCGAGGAGAGTAGCCTTTTCTGTGTGTTTGAAGTCAGTAACGTTAGTACTTAAAAAATGTTTCACTTTAAGGATTTTTTATATACAGTACCAGTCAAAAGTTAGGACACACCTACTCCTTCAAGGGTTTTTCTTTATTTTTACTATTTTCTACATTGTAGAATAATAATGAAGACATCAAAACTACGAAATAACAATCATGTAGTAACTAAACATTTTCTATTTTTGTTTCTTCAAAGTAGCCACCCTTTGCCTTGATGACAGCTTTGCACACTCGTGGCAATCTCTCAACCAGCTTCATGAGGAAGGCTTTTCCAACAGTCTTGAAGGAGTTCCCACATATGCTGAGCACTTGTTGACTGTTTTTCCTTCATTCTGTGGTCCAACTCATCCCAAACCATCTCAATTGGGTTGTGGTCGGGTGATTGTGGAGGCCAGGTCATCTGATGCAGCCCCCGAGCTGACAAGGTAAAAATCTGTCGTTCTGCTCCTGAGCAAGGCAGTTAACCCACTGTTCCCTGGGCACTGAGGACGTGGACGTCAATTAAGGCAGCCCCGCACCTCTCTGATTCAGAGGGGTTGGGTTAAATGCGGAAGACGCATTTCAGTTGAAGGCATTCAGTTGTACAACTGACTAGGTATCCCCCTTTCCCTTTCCATCACTCTCCTACTTGGTCAAATAGCCCTTACACAGCCTGGAGGTGTGTTCTGGGTCATTGTCCTGTTGAAAAACAAATGATAGTCCCACTAAGCGCAAACCAGATGGGATGGCATATCGCTGCAGATGGCGTATCGCTTGCTTGTTAAGTGTGCCTTGAATTCTAAATAAATCACAGACAGTGTCACCAGCAAACACCCCCACACCATCACACCTCCTCCTCAGTGCTTCAAGGTGGGAACTACACATGCAGAGATCATCTGTTCACTTACTCTGCATCTTGTTTCTGCCTTCTTGGCTAGGTCTCCCTTGAAAAAGAGACTCTGGGTCTCAATGGGATTTTCCTGGTTAAATAAAGGTTAAATACATTTTTTTAAATCTCACAAAGACACGGCGGTTGGACCAAAAATCTCACATTTAGACCAAAGGACAGATTTCCACTGGTCTAATGTCCATTGCTCGTGTTTCTTGTCCCAAGCAAGTCTCTTTTTCTTATTGGCGTCCTTTAGTAGTGGTTTCTTTGCAGCAATTAGATGATGAAGGCCTGACTCACGCAGTCTCCTATGAACAGGTGATGTTGAGATACAGTGAGGGAAAAAAGTATTTGATCCCCTGCTGATTTTGTACGTTTGCCCACTGACAAAGAAATGATCAGTCTATAATTTTAATGGTAGGTTTATTTGAACAGTGAGAGACAGAATAACAACAAAATAATCCAGAAAAACGCATGTGAAAAATGTTATAAATTGATTTGCATTTTAATGAGGGAAATAAGTATTTGAACCCCTATCAATCAGAAAGATTTCTGGCTCCCAGGTGTCTTTTATACAGGTAACGAGCTGAGATTAGGAGCACACTTAGGGAGCGCTCCTAATCTCAGTTTGTTACCTGCATAAAAGACACCTGTCCACAGAAGCAATCAATCAATCAGATTCCAAACTCTCCACCATGGCCAAGACCAAAGAGCTCTCCAAGGATGTCAGGGACAAGATTGTAGACCTACACAAGGCTGGAATGGGTTACAAGACCATCGCCAAGCAGCTTGGTGAGAAGATGACAACAGTTGGTGCGATTATTCGCAAATGGAAGAAACATAAAAGAACTGTCAATCTCCCTCGGCCTGGGGCTCCATGCAAGATCTCACCTTGTGTAGTTGCAATGATCATGAGAACGGTGAGGAATCAGCCCAGAACTACATGGGAGGATCTTGTCAATGATCTCAAGGCAGCTGGGACCATAGTCACCAAGAAAACAATTGGTAACACACTACGCCGTGAAGGACTGAAATCCTGCAGCACCCGCAAGGCCCCCCTGCTCAAGAAAGCACATATACATGCCACACATCTGAATGATTCAGAGGACATCTGGGTGAAAGTGTTGTGGTCAGATGAGACCAAAATTGAGCTCTTTGGCATCAACTCAACTCGCTGTGTTTGGATGAGGAGGAATGCTGCCTATGACCCCAAGAACGCCATCCCCACCGTCAAACATGGAGGTGGAAACATTATGCTTTGGGGGTGTTTTTCTGCTAAGGGGACAGGACAACTTCACCGCATCAAAGGGACGATGGACGGGGCCATGTACCGTCAAATCTTGGGTGAGAACCTCCTTCCCTCAGCCAGGGCATTGAAAATGGGTCGTGGATAGGTATTCCAGCATGACAATGACCCAAAACACACGGCCAAGGCAACAAAGGAGTGGCTCAAGAAGAAGCACATTAAGGTCCTGGAGTGGCTTAGCCAGTCTTCAGACCTTAATCCCATAGAAAATCTGTGGAGGGAGCTGAAGGTTCGAGTTGCCTCGAAACCAAAATGACTTGGAGAAGATCTGCAAAATCCTTCCTGAGATGTGTGCAAACCTGGTGGCCAACTACAAGAAATGTCTGACCTCTGTGATTGCCAACAAGGGTTTTGCCACCAGGTACTAAGTCATGTTATGCAGAGGTGTCAAATACTTATTTCCCTCATTAAAATGCAAATTAATTTATAACATTTTTCACATGCGTTTTTCTTGATTTTTTTGTTGTTATTCTGTCTCTCACTGTTCAAATAAACCCACCATTAAAATTATAGACTGATCATTTCTTTGTCAGTGGGCAAACGTACAAAATCAGCAGGGGATCAAATACTTTTTTCCCTCACTGTATGTCTGTTACTTGAACTTGGGCTGAAATCTGAGGTGCAGGTAACTCTAATGAACTTATCCCCTGGAGCAGAGGTAACTCTGGGTCTTCCTTTCCTGTGGCGGTCCTCATAAGAAACAGTTTCATCATAGTGCTTGATGTTTTTTGTGACTACACCTGAAAAAACTTTTAAAGTTCTTGAAATGTTCCACATTGACTGACCTTCATGTATTAAAGTCATGATGGACTGTCGTTTCTCTTTGCTTATTTGAGCTGTTCTTGCCATAATATGGACTTGGTCTTTTACCAACTAGGGCTATATTCTGCATACCACCCCTACCTTGTCACAACACTGATGGGCTCAAACTTTGAACGGTAGCGTAATTAAAAAGTATACATTAAGGTGTCTGTAATAGAATAAATGTGGCAAAAACAAATGTGTACATTTATCAATGTATTTCTATAGCTCCAAGATGGTGGTGGGTTGCTTCAAAACAGCACCCCTTGTCAGTCATATAAATCATTGGTCACACCATTACAACTGAGAACAAGCATATGCAGAGTGAATACCACTCACTTTGTAAATACCACTCACTTTGCTCAATAAATTCATGCTTTGCAATTTATTTATTTTTTTACATTCACCTACATTCATGTTGCTTACTGTTTCTTTATGCAGTAGATTTAACAAAAGTAACAGCCTACACAGGACTCTTAACTGTGAGTAAAAATACTTTTTGGTATTATTATTTGTGAATAAGACTCCTTCTCCTCCACTATTTAAAAAGGATGTCATGCATGTCTCTTTATCTGCATGCCTGCTGTATGAGTGTCCTTAGTAAAAGATTGCTGAACAGCTCTTACTGTAGAGAGCACTCATGTTTTGTGGTGCAGCTCTGTATTCAAGCCTAGACATGCCCAGCCCCTTTTGAAATGTAGGTGAAAGGGCTTCTTTCTCAGAACAGGGCTGGGTTCCTGTAACGGCTCACCCCTGGGGAGCGATGGGGGATGGAATGCAGGCATGCAGGCACTGTTGCGCAATGAGGGAGAGACTGGAACCATATCCGTTTTCACAAGAATGCACCTTGGTGTGGGTGTGTGTTCTCTAAATGTGGTGTGATACATGGGCCCTTCCTCAATTCACAGGCATTCACTTGGGGAATCCCAATGAGAATTAGACAGCTACAGTGCCTTCAGAAAGAATTTAGACCCCTTGACTTTTTCTACATTTTGTTGTGTTACAGCCTGAATTTTAAATAGATTAAATTGAGATTTCTTGTCACTGGCCTACACACAATACCCAATAATGTCAAAGTGGAATTATGTTTGTAGAAATGTTTACAAATTCGTTAAAAGTGAAAAGCTGAAACACCAATAAGTATTCAACCACTTGTTTTATTTTTATTTATTTTTATTTAACCTTAATTTAACTAGGCATGTCAGTTAAGAACAGATTCTTATTTACAATGACGGCCTACCCCGTCAAAGCTCTTTGTTATGGTATGTCTAAATAAGTTCAGGAGTTAAAATGGGCTTAACCATTGTCATAATAAGTTGCATGGACTCACTTTGTGTGCAATAAAAGTCTTTAACATGATTTTTGAATGACTACTTCATCTCTGTACCCCACACATGCAATTATCTGTAAGGTCCCTCAGTCGAGCAGTGGATTTTGACCACAAATTCAATCACAAAGACAAGGGAGGTTTTCCAATGCCACGCGAAGAAGGTGAGTAAAAATAGAACCAGCAGAGATTGAATATCCCTTTAAGCATGGTGAAGTTATTAATTAGACTTTGGATTTTGTATCAATACACCCAGTCACTACAAAGATACAGGCGTCCTTCCTAACTCAGTTGCCACAGAGGAAGGACACCACTCAGTGATTTCACCACGAGGTCAATGGTGACTTTAAAACAGTTACAGAGTTTAATGGCTATGATAGGAGAAAACTGAGGATGGATCAACAACATTGTAGTTACTCCACAAAACTAACCTAATTGACAAGGTGAAAAGAAGGAAGCCTGTACACAATAAAAAATATTCCAAAACATGCATCTTGTTTGCAACAAGGCACTAAAGTAATACTGAAAAAAAATGTGACAAAGCAATTCACTCTTTGTCCTGAATACAAAGTGTTACGTTTGGGGCAAATCCAATACAACACATTGCTGAATACCACTCTACGTATTTTCAAGCATAGTGGTGGCTGCATCATGTTATGGGTATGCTTGTAATCGTTAAGGCCTGGGGAGTTTTTCAGGATAAAAAATAGCCGGAATGGAGCTAAGCACAGGCAAAATCCTAGAGGTAAATCTGGTTCAGTCTGCTTTCCACCAGACACTGGGAGATGAATTCACCTTTCAGCAGGACAATAACCAAAAATACAAGGCCAAATCTACACTGGAGTTGCTTACCAAGAACACAGTGAATGGCCAAGTTACAATTTTGACTTAAATCTACTTGAAAATCTATGGCAAGACCTGAAAATGGTTGTCTAGTGATGATAAACAACCAATTTGACAGAGCTTTTTTTTTTTTTTAAAGAATAATGGGTAAATGTTGCACAATCCAAGTGTGGAAAGTTCTTCAAGATTTATCCAGAAAGACTCACAGCTGTAATCGCTGCCAAAGGTGCTTCCACAAAGTATTGACTTAGTGGTGTGAATACTTATGTAAATTAGATATTTCTGTATTTCATTTTCAATACACTTGAAAGAAATTCTAAAAACATGTTTTCATTTTGTAATTATGGGGTATATATGTAATCCATTTTCAATTCAGTCTATAACGCAACAAAATGTGGAATAAGTCAAGGGGTATGAATACTTTCTGAAGGCACTGTAAGCAGAATCATTTTTACACATGCATACAATATATAGAGTGAGGTCCGAAATTGACACCCTTGATAAAGATCAGCAAAAATGAATGTATAAAATATATAATTAAAATACTGAGCTATATAATATGCAAAAAAATTGGAAATTATATTTCATACTAATACAATTGCTTGGGGGAAAGAAAGTAACACATTTTCTTCAAAAAAATGTAGAGGTCAAAATTGTCAAACCGACCAGTGGTGTGCGTGGCCATAGAGCTCTATTTTCATGTAATCCAACAAAAGAAAATTACTGGTTTGCTAGACAACAATGGCACTTGGATTGGAACAGGTGCTTTGGTCAGAAGACATGAAAATAGAGCTCTTTGGCCATGCACACCTGTGGTGGGTTTGGCGTCTAAAAATAACCCTATACCTACTGTAAAATATGGTGGTGGATCTATTTTTCTTCCACTGGTCCTGGGACCCCTGCACAGGTCAATGGCATCTTGAACTTTAACCGGCACCAGGATATTTTTGCCAATGGAGGAATAACTCTATCCTCCTGATTCCGGGCATACAAGCAAAACCTCCATACGGAAGTGGTCCGATGAAGCAGATGCTAAGCTACAGGACTGTTTCGCTAGCACAGACTGGAATATGTTCCCGGGATTCATCTGATGGCATTGAGGATTGTCACCGGCTTCATTAATAAGTACCCATGAAATGCTTTGAAAGGCTGGTCATGGCTCACATCAACACCATCATCCCAGACACCCTGGAACCACTCCAATTTGCATACCGCCTCGACAGATCCACAGATGATGCAATCTCTATTGCACTCCACACTGCCCTTTCCCATCTAGACAATAGGAACACCGATGTGAGAATGATGTTCATTGACTACAGCTCAGCATTCAACACCATTGTGCCCTCAAAGCTCATCACTAAGCTAAGGACCCTGGGATTAAACACCTCCCTCTGCAACTGGATCCTGGATTTCCTGACGGGCCGCCCCCAGGTGGTTAGGGTAGGCAACAGCACATCCGCCACACTGACCCTCAACCCAGGGGCCCCTTAGGGGTGCGTACTTTATCCCCTGCACTCCCTGTTCCCCAACGATTGTGTGGCCGCTCACAAATCCAACACCATCATTAAGTTTGCAGAGAACACAGTGGTCGGCCTGATCTTCTACGATGATGAGACAGTCTACAGGGAGGAGGTCAGAGACCTGGCATTGTGGTTCCAGGACAACAACCTTTCCCTCATCGTCAGCAAGACAAAGGAGATAATCGTAGACTACAGGAAACTGAGGGCCGAGAACGCCTCCATCCATATCAACGGGGCTGTTGTGGAACAGGTCTTCAACTTTCTCGGTGTCTAAGTTACTAAGGAGCTATCATGGTTCACACATATCAACACAGTTGTTAAGAGGGCACAACAACTCCTCTTTCCCCTCAGGAGGCTGAAAATATTTGGCATGAGCCCTTAGATCCTCAAAAGTTATACAGCTGTACCATTGAGAGCAACTTGACTGGCTGAATCACCGCTTGGTATGGCAACTTTGGCATCACTGGTGCCCAGCTTCCTGACATCCAGGACCTCTAAACCAGACGGTGTCAGAGGAAGGCCCTAAAAATTGTCAAGTCATAGCCACCCAAGCCATTGACTGTTCTCTTTGATACCATAAGGCAAGTGGTACCGATACACCAAATCTGGAACCAACAGAATCCTGAACAGCTTCTAAGCTAGCTATAAGACTACTAAATTGTTAGTTAAATAGTTAAACAATAGCTACCCGGAATATCTGCATTGACCCTTTTTGCACTAATCTCTTTTGACTCATCACATACGCTAATGTTTATTATCTATCCCATTGCCTAGTCACTTTATCCCTACCTATACTGTATGTACATATCTACCCCGATTATCTTGTACCCCTGCACAGGTATTAAAACACATCCCCAATACTTGAGAGAAAAAAAATATTACTAATTGTATTAGTATAAAATAATATAATTTCCAATTTATTTTAGCATACAATACAGCTCAGCATTTGAAAAGTCCCTCATCAAAAGCATATGCTCATATTTCCACCATGACATTACCCCATAACCATAACTAACCCCATAACTAATACATATAGGAATGGATCTGATCAAGTAAACAAGTAAACAAGTTAAAATTATGCAAATTGGCATAACACTACATAATACTGAGCAATGCAGAATATCCTCAAACCTAGTGTTGTTTTTGTGTTTCTCTAAGGATGAATGGGCTCATATGAATGCAGGTGTTCATTAGTAACTGCTGGGCATGCAGGAACACATGGGATCCCGTAGGTTGGCACAGGCGTGCTTTGTCCTCCACCCCATCTCATTCCTCTCCATCCATGGAGTGGATCTGTCATTGTCATGTCACACCTTGATCTGTCTCACCTGTCTTGTGCTTGACTCCACCCCCCCCAGGTGTCTCCTATTTTCCCCCATTATCCCCTGTGTATTTATACCTGTGTTTTCTGTTTGTCTGTTGCTAGTTCGTCTTGTCTCGTCAAGTCGTCGCAGCGTGTTTTCCGTGTGTTAACGTTTCTGGTTTTGTTTTCTAGTCTTCCCGTTTCCGACCTTTCTGCCTGTCCTGAGCCTGCCTGCCGTTCTGTCCCTTGTTGACTCTGCCTTGGATTACGAACCTCTGCTTGCCCTTGACCTGCCCTTTTGCCTGACCCTTTGTGATAATAAATATTCTGAGAACCAAACCATCTGCCTCCTGTGTCTGCATCTGGGTCATATCCTGAGTTGTGATATGCCATGTCTTTGTAGAATGACCCTGAGTTATATCAAACTTGCTCAACCACACCCCACAGTCTTTGGGTTTCCGCTAGGTATTTGATATAAGATTTGTGTTTGTGCCAATGCTTTTTAAGGTAGAAAGAAAATACAGGATGTGTTTAAGTCTTAAATAAGTAAATAAATGCCTAGAAAGTAAGGATCTTCAATGATTTTCCCTTTATGATTTTCAGAGCATACACTGCTTCATTTAGAGCTAGTACTTACATACTGTTGCTAAGGAAACGACGATGGCTTTTATTGGCTAAGCTGTATCCAGGCAGTTAGGCAATACCTGCACACCCCTCAACCATTCCCCAGAAAGCCCCAGCCAGGCTCATCCTGAGAACAGTCTGCACACACACACACACACACACACACACACACACACACACACACACACACACACACACACACACACACACACACACACACACACACACACACACACACACACACACACACACACACACACACACACACACACACACACACACACACACACACACACACACACACACACACACACCTTTTAGATTTCTGGGTATTGTCTAATAAGAATCAGTTATATGCATGCACCTTTTCACCTCAGTTTTCTCCCCATCACAGGATGTATTGGAAGATATATTAAGCTGTGTCTCTCAGCTCAGACACTGCACACAGAAATGTTCACTCTAGTGTTTCAATGTTCAGACATAAAACAACAGATTTTTGTTAATTTACATTATTGGCACATTGCTTGCACACGCCTTTGCATAACATACTGCATCATGGTGGATAGTAAACCATGAATAAAGTGTTTGTACACTTAAATGTACCAATATATTCAACGTATTTCCCCTATGGACTCTGTACCGTAGACGTATTATACAGTAGATAATAAATCAGAATAAATGGAGAGGAGGGTGTCATGTTGCAGTTGTATCTTGACACCTTAATACTCTCTGGCCGGAAGATAAGGGATCCTGCAGCAGTGTACAGACTAGGTTGTGTAGCAAAGTCCACATTCCCGTTTGATTTTGCATTGAAAATCCACCCACTCTTCTCGTGGGCTGTGGGTGCGCGCATATTTGTGCCATTAATGCCTGGGTAGTAGAATGAGTCAGGAAGAAAACAAGCCCAGCAAAGCAGAGAGCTCTCCCTCTCTCTCTCACACACACACACACACACACACACACGAGCACATGTGCGTGCGCACACACACATATATATATATATATATATATATATACACACACACACACACACACACAATGGATTAATGATATTAATTGGCTATGAATGTAATAGTAATCTGCACTCCATGGATCATGCTTTGATTGCAAAGCCTGACAAATGACTCTAGGTTGATATTATGAACAATAACTGTAAGATTGCCATTAGCAACAGTAACTCTTGAGGCCAGTTGTTCTTTATGAGATTCATAATTAATCAGTAGGTTTCCATCTCACCATTTACCCACTGATTGTCAACACTTTTCTGCAGGTTACATAAGCATTCAATTAACAGCCTCCTCTCAACAGTATAATACCAGTTGAAGCACACCAGTAGAAGCACCACACATTTCAATGTTTTTTGTAGGGCAGGTTAACACTGTACATGAGGCAGTAGGATTAGCACTCACTCCACACACCTTCAATGTCATGACTCCAACGCACTGCCTCCCAGGCACTCATCTACAGCTTATTAGCAGCCCTCTCACAGTGGCTAGATATTAGAGCCTGTTCAGTGTGCTTTAGTGGCCAAAGAGTCATGTGTATTTTAGGTAGTTTCCCTTGAGGCTTCCAGCTTTTGCACCAAGTACAAAGTCAAAGATGCTGATTAGTGAGTTTTGTTTTTAGACAAGCCCCCCATTCAGGGTTTCCAAAAAAGATCCATATCATGTGTTGCCAAGTGGCTGGGGGGAGGAGAGGTCATCTTTGTGAGATATTCTAAGAATGTTGGAAACAGGAGGGTTGACTTATTTTCTAGGTTAGCTAGTTATCTGTTTGAAAACTCATTTAGTTTTATAGTCCTCTGTAGAGAGAGACGGCAACCATGGGTGTTCTCCATTTTCTAGTGTGTATAGGGAAACCAGACAAGCTAGTCTGGGGTAGAACAAAATACATTTCCTTCTTCCCCTCCCCTAGTCTCTCCCTCTTTTTTCCCTCTCTCACTTCTCAGCCATTCTCCCACAGGCACAGCCTGCTTGCCTGCTTCTTCTATTTCAATCAGTGCTTTTATGGAGAATACAAGAAGCTTTCCTGGCTACCTGCCACCATCCGCTCTAAGGTCACCTCATGGAGTTTCCAGTTTCCTGCTGCAAGAGCGATGGGGAAGTCCCTCAAGAGCATGAGGATGGAAATTAATTAATCATTCTTACTGTATGTAGTGTAACACCTTTATCCACTGTGAGATTATACAAGCGTACTATTACAAAATATAGTATCTTGAAAAAAGAGCAATACATGCTCTTTTTAATGTCTGTTAGAGCTGCCTACATCCTTTTCAATGGGGGTCATAAGTGCCATATGTTGCCCATGCCTAGAGATGTGGAGTATAATATATACAGTGCCTTCAGAAAGTATTCACACCCATTGACTTTTTCCACATTTAGTTTAGTTACAGCCTGAATTTAAAATTGATTACATTTAGATTTTGTGTCACTGGCCTACACACAATACCCCATAATGTCATGGGGGAAATATGTTTTTAGAAATTCTTACAAATTAATTGAAAATGAAAAGCTGAAATGTCTTGAGTCAGTAAGTATTCAACCCCTTTCTTATGGCAAGCCTAAATAAGTTCAGGAGTACAAATTTGCTTAACAAGTCACATACTAGTTGCATGGACCTACTCTGTGTGCAATAATAGTGTTTAACATTTTTGAATGACTACCTCATCTCTGTACCCCACACATACAATTACAGTATCTTTAAGTTCCCTCAGTCAAGCAGTGAATTTCAAACACAGATTCAACCACAAAGACCAAGAGGTTTTCCAATGCCTCGCAAAGAAGGACACCTATTGGTAGATGGATAAAAAAATAGCCCTTTGAGCATGATGAAGTTATTAATTACACTTTAGATGGTGTATCAATACACCCAGTCACTACAAAGATACAGGCATTCTTCCTAACTCAGTTACCGGAGAGGAAGGAAACCACTCAGGGATTTCACCATGAGGCAAATGGTGACTTTAAAACAGTTACAGAGTTGAATGGCTGTGATAGCAGAAAACTGAGGATGGATCAACAGCATTGTAGTTACTCCACAACACTAACTTAAATGACAGTGAAAAGAAGAAAGCCAAAACATGCATCCTGTTTGCAATAAGGCACTAAAGTAAAACTGCAAAGAATGTGGCAAAGAAATTAACTTTATGTTCTGCATACAAAGTGTTATATTTGGGGCAAATCCAACACAATACATCACTGAGTATCACTCTTTATATTTTCAAGCATGGTGGTGGCTGCATCCTTTTATGGGTATGTTTGTCCTCGGGGACTAGGGCGTTCATTTGGATAAACATAAATGGAATAGAGCTAAGCACAGGCAAAAGCATAGAGGAAAATCTGGTTCAGTCTGCTTTCCAACAGACATTGGAAGTTAAATTCATCTTCAGCAGGACAATAAACTAAAACACAAGGCCAAATATACTGGAGTTGCTTACCAAGACGACATTGAATGTTCCTGAGTGGCCTAGCTACAGTTTTGACTTGGTTCGGATTGAAAATCTATGGCAAGACTTGAAAATGGCTGTCTAGCAATGATCAGCAACCAACTTGACAGAGCTTGAACAATTGTTGTACAATCCAGGTGTGCAAAGCTCATAAAGACTCACCCAGAAAGACTCACAGCTGGAATTGCTGCCAAAGGTGATTCTAACATTTATTGACTCAGGGGTGTGAATATTTATGTAAATTAGATATTTCATTTTCAATAAACTTGCAAACATTTCTAAAAACATGTTTTCACTTTGTCATTATGGGGTATTGTGTGTAAAGAAAATATATTTAATCTATTTTGAATTGAAGCTGTAACACAACAAAATGTGGAAAAAGTCAAGGGAAATAAATACTTTCTGAAGACACTACATACAGAGTCAATTCCAGATTTCAAATCAAACACTATGAAAGTAGTCTGCACAGATTGCTTTTGGCATCCATATGGAGGGGAGAAACATAATCATCCTTCCCATGAGAAGCATACTAAACAGGTGGATACTTTTCTTGGATCTCAACAGATACTTGGAAAAGCGGCACCACCCATTGAGATATGTGTCAGTAACAATCAAGTTAGAAATCATCTGACAACACTGTACTGTATGTGTTAAAATCTTCTGAAAGATCTGAATCCTAGTTGGACCAGTAACACTTGTGCCTCCCTTGTGAGCTGTAGTTTAGTGAGCCCTTCTCATTACAGTAACGAGGCCATGCAGTAGAGTAGACAGTCCCCAGGGAGGAAGATCCCTGCCTTGTCTGCTCTGCTCAGACCTGGGCCGCCCTGCCTGCCTCTCAATGACTCCACCAGAAAGAAGGAGGATGTTGGGGTGTGGGGTAAGCTAGGACATTCCATGTAGATCAACCCTGACCTCCAGCACCAGGGCATGTACTGTAACCTCCCTCTGCTCTCACAGTGAATGCTTGTGTTCTTTGTCCCTCAACATGTCCCTCACTATTTTCACCAGGGCCATATTTGGGAGTTAATTACCTGGAGTTCGTCCAACTCAGGAACATGCCTGGGAAACTAATCTCTGTTAGGAAAAGGGCACAATAATATTTGAATTCAGCTTCAGTTAGACATAGCTGTGTGTATGAGCCAACGTTTAGAAGGCCAAAAGGTGGATTTGGCAGAGGATATGGAACCATTGAAAGCCAAGCCTCCATGCCATGGTCCTCAAAAAAATGTTGATGAAATATGGGGACAGTAGGAGAGAGCTGTCTGGGATGGGGTTTGATTGGAATAAACACAAAGATGGTGCAAAGAATTAAGAATATAAAAGCTGTAATGCTAAAAGCATTTGTGTCATAGAGGTTAACTGGGTAAACCGACAGCCCAGCCTGCAGTGTTTGTATTGCAGAAGGAAAAGCACTTAGAGTGCCAACTGGGAGATGAAATAGCCCAAGCATATACTGTAACTTATCATTCATCCATCCTTAGATTTTAGAACAAAAGCCAAAATTCTAGTGTGGGCAAAAGGGCAGATACGGTAAAGGCAAAGGCTATTCCTACGTGGACCAACACCATGCGGAGGCAAAACGCTCTAATGTGTTCTCGAAAATGTTTTGATCCACAGCAGACAGAATAGGCCTATAGCCAGCCAAGTCTCTTTTCTCTTAACTATGAAAATAATTTGGGTCACAGAGGAGACCGCTATATCTTTAAGATTCAGATTCTTCCTCCTCCTCCCCTCTCTCCACTCAACAAGCAGGTTTAAAATATAGATGATGTATTACTGCTGTTCGCTCCCTCCAGCTGCCAGCCAGTGAGATAGAGAGAGGGGGGAAGTGCCAGTGAGTGAGGATGAGTTAGAGGTAGAGTGGGGAAGGGGAAGTGAACAATCCTCTCCCCTCTCACTCTCTAGACCTCTCTGAACTCACTCACTCAGAAACCACACTACAGTTGTATGGATCTTCAAAGAGAGAGTACAGCATGGAGAAAGTGTGACAATGTGATAGTGTCACAGAGAAGAACAGAGAGGGAAGACAGGTATCCCTATACTGCTGCTGTTGGCTGGGGCTCATGCCAACTGCAGACTCTAAACCGTAGACTCCCTACATTTACATTTCAGATTTTTGTCAGACACTTATCCAGAGCGACTTACAATAGTGAGTGCAGACATCAGTCTTACTCTTTTCATCCCTAGGCATTGTTGGGCGAAATAATATTGTATGATTAATGCAGTTTGATTGAATTCTTTATCTAAACACTTAAGAATTTGTCACTGTCAGGTGTAGATTAGAGTTAGACAGCTTTATCTTGAGGCTAAAACAATTTGTTGCAGTTAATGTCAGGTAACAATAATTTTATCCTCAGGTATCTGACTGGAGGCTTGATATCAATCCTAGGTAAAATGTGTCTCTTCAGTCTTTATTACCCTTTCAATAAGTGAAAGGGAAATAAGGACTGAAGCCATCTGTTGTGACATATTGCTGCAGCCCTGTGTGCTCTCTTCATCTATGGTTCTTTATCATATACACAACACAAGCCAGTGTTTTCAGAACCAATAGGAACTAGTGTGGCTTTCTTTGGTATTGTAGGTCTGAAAGCACAAGCTTTATTTTTCCCATTTGGTTTGCTTTTGGTTTAGAGGTGGCTAATGCCTTCATGCATCTCGCTTGACTTGACTGAAAGGTATGATTAATTCACCATCATAACCCCCTCTGCATGTGCATCCTGGTTGGTTCAGTGTGGGTGTGTGCAGATGTGTGTGTGATGGTGGCACAGATTTTGTTTTTTGTTTTCCTCCCCTTGTGTTGCCCCGAGCATTTACATTTAAGGTTGCATAAAATTCAATATTTTGTGACACTTCTCCTAGCAATTTAAAAAAATAAATGAGCTGGGTGTGAAAGAGGGTTGACAGCAGCTTTGAAAAAATTGCAGTATGTCAGAGAGCAGGCTCATAGTGGGATTTTTGTATTTGATTAGGGGTAGATCACCTTTAATATTGGAGATAGACTGGGGCTTCTATCAATGTAATTGTCTGCGTCATTTCCAATCCCCCATATATACAGTGGGGCAAAAAAGTATTTAGTCAGCCACCAATTGTGCAAGTTCTCCAACTTAAAAAGATGAGAGAGGCCTGTAATTTTCATCATAGGTACACTTCAACTATGACAGACGAAATGAGAAAAAGAAATCCAGAAAATCACATTGTAGGATTTTTAATTTATTTATTTGCAAATTATGGTGGAAAATAAGTATTTGGTCAATAACAAAAGTTTCTCTCAATACTTTGTTATATACCCTTTGTTGGCAATGACAGAGGTCAAACGTTTTCTGTAAGTCTTCACAAGGTTTTCACACACTGTTGCTGGTATTTTGGCCCATTCCTCCATGCAGATCTCCTCTAGAGCAGTGATGTTTTGGGGCTGTCGCTGGGCAACACGGACTTTCAACTCCCTCCAAAGATTTTCTATGGAGTTGAGATCTGGAGACTGGCTAGGCCACTCCAGGACCTTGAAATGCTTCTTACAAGCCACTCCTTCGTTGCCGGGCGGTGTGTTTGGGATCATTGTCATGCTGAAAGACCCAGCCACGTTTCATCTTCAATGCCCTTGCTGATGGAAGGAGGTTTTCACTCAAAATCTCACGATACATGGCCCCATTCATTCTTTCCTTTACACGGATCAGTCGTCCTGGTCCCTTTGCAGAAAAACAGCCCCAAAGCATGATGTTTCCACCCCCATGCTTCACAGTAGGTATGGTGTTCTTTGGATGCAACTCAGCATTCTTTGTCCTCCAAACACGACGAGTTGAGTTTTTACCAAAAAGTTCTATTTTGGTTTCATCTGACCATATGACATTCTCGCAATCCTCATCTGGATCATCCAAATGCTCTCTAGCAAACTTCAGACGGGCCTGAACATGTACTGGCTTAAGCAGGGGGACACGTCTGGCACTGCATGATTTGAGTCCCTGGCGGCGTAGTGTGTTACTGATGGTAGGCTTTGTTACTTTGGTCCCAGCTCTCTGCAGGTCATTCACTAGGTCCCCCCGTGTGGTTCTGGGATTTTTGCTCACCGTTCTAGTGATCATTTTGACCCCACGGGGTGAGATCTTGCATGGAGCCCCAGGAAGATTATCAGTGGTCTTGTATGTCTTCCATTTCCTAATAATTGCTCCCACAGTTGATTTCTTCAAACCAAGCTGCTTACCTATTGCAGATTCAGTCTTCCCAACCTGGTGCAGGTCTACAATTTGGTTTCTGGTGTCCTTTGACAGCTCTTTGGTCTTGGCCATAGTGGAGTTTGGAGTGTGACTGTTTGAGGTTGTGGACAGGTGTCTTTTATACTGATAACAAGTTCAAACAGGTGCCATTAATACAGGTAACGAGTGGAGGACAGAGGAGCCTCTTAAAGAAGAAGTTACAGGTCTGTGAGAGCCAGAAATCTTGCTTGTTTGGTGGGGTTACGGTATGGGCAGGCATAAGCTACAGACAACGAACACAATTGCATTTTAATCAATGGCAATTTGAATGCACAGAGATACCGTGATGAGATCCTGAGGCCCATTGTCGTGCCATTAATCTGCCATAACCTCAAGTTTCAGCATGATAATGCACGACCATGTCGCAAGGATCTGTACATGATTCCTGGAAGCTGAAAATGTCCCTGTGACGTGAGGTTGGACCCAGGTGCAGAGAAGAGACCAGGAATCAGTGGTTAAGGATGAACATAATACTTTACTGAGAAACAGTAGCCACAGGATCACAGTATACTTGAAAAACAAACACTAAGTCTCGAAATCACACTAAACAATTCAAGCTTCTGCAAAGGACAACAGAAAAAAACACCTCTTTTAACAGGGAAATCACAACAAGTAAATAGGACACACCTGAGTGTCGTTAATGTCTCTAGGGTAATATGGAGCTGCAGAATGGTGGCTGCTGTTCCCAGACCGCCGTTGCCCACGCCAGGGCCCGATTGGTGTGAACGAGGAGGACTGTAGCTCGAACACCAGAGAGTACTAAGTGAGGAACCCCGTCATACTGCACGGGGGCTGGGATCATGGGTTCCTGGTGCAGGTTCCCTGGAGGAACTACGGCGACATCTGTAACACTGGGCAATGAGACTTGGGCATTGGCTCCTCCTGGGTTGGGCCGTGGTTGGAGGGAATCAGTAAGTGCCCGGAGGGTCTCTGATATTTGGAAGAGTTGTTCTTGGTGTCGCCCAAGGAGTGATCCTTGGTGGGTTATAGCATTCTGGATCTGGGTGATCTCTGCTGGGTCCATGTTGAGGCAGAAGCTTATTGTGACGTGGTGAGGTTGGAACCAGGTGCAGAGAAGAGACCAGACGAGGAATCAGTGTATATGATAAATAATACTTTACTGACAAACAATAGCCACAGGATCAAAGCATACTTGAAAAACATTACGTTTCAAAAACTCACTCAGGAAACAACCGCACACGGTAAACAATTCAAGCTTCTGCGAAGGGCAACAGACTCTTTTAACAGGGAAATCATA
Organism: Brachymystax lenok tsinlingensis; assembly: GCA_030435695.1. Taxonomy (NCBI): domain Eukaryota; kingdom Metazoa; phylum Chordata; class Actinopteri; order Salmoniformes; family Salmonidae; genus Brachymystax; species Brachymystax lenok. Next base: position 23,828,239 of record CM059790.1, on the reverse strand, counting down.
ACGAGTAAATAGGACACACCTGAGTGTTGTTAATGTCTCTATGACGATCTCTACCGCCCTCTGGTGACAGGTGTAACCATGACAGTCCCAGTTATTCCATGGCCTGCATACTCACCAGACATGTCGCCCATTGAACATGTTGGGGATGCTCTGAATCGACGTGTACGGCAGCGTGTTCCAGTTCCCGCCAATATCCAACAGCTTCGCACAGCCATTGAAGAGGAGTGGGACAACATTCCACAGGCCACAATCAACAGTACGATCACTTTATATGAAGGAGATGTGTCACGCTGCATGAGGCAAATGGTGGTCACACCAGACACAGACTGGTATTCTGATTTTAAGGTACAGTATCTGTGACCAACAGATACATATCTGTATTCATGTGAAATCCATAGACTGATTTCCTTATATGAATTGTAACTCAGTAAAATCGTAAAAATTCTTACAGGTTGCATTTATATTTTTGTTCAGTATGTACAGTGCATTCGGAAAGTATTCAGACTCCTTCACTTTTTCCACATTTTGTTATGCTACAGCATTATTCTAAAATGTATTAAATCATTTTTTTCCTCATCAATCTATACACACTACCCCATAATTTTGCAAATGTATAAAAAAAAACTTAAATACCACATTTACATAAGTATTCAGACCCTTTACCCAATAGTTTGTTGAAGCACCTTTGCCAGCAATTACAGCCTAGGGGCTTCTTGGGTATGACGCTACAAACTTGGCACACCTGTATTTGGGGAGTTTCTCCCATTCTTCTCTGCAGATTCTCTCAAGCTCTGTGAGGATGGATGGGGAGTGTCGCTGCACAGCTATTTTCAGGTCTCTCCAGAAATGTTCGATCTCCTGCGTTGTCTTGGCTGTGTGCTTACAGTTGCTGTCCTGTTGGAAGGTGAAGCATGGTGCCACCACCATGCTTCACCGTAGGGATGGTATTGGCCTGGTGATGAATGGTGTCTGGTTTCCTCCAGACGTGACGCTTGGCATTCAGGCCAAAGAGTTTAATCTTGGTTTCATCAGACCAGATAATCTTGTTTCTCATGGTCTGAGAGTCCTTTAGGTGCCTTTTGGCAAACTCCAAGCAGGCTGTCATGTGCCTTTTGCTGAGGAGTGGCTTCCGTCTGGTGGAGTGCTGCAGAGATGGTTATCCTTCTGGAAGGTTCTCCCATCTCATCAGAGGAACTCTGGAGCTCTGTCAGAGTGGACATCGGGTTCTTGGTCACCTCCCACCTCCACCTCCCTTTTTGGTACCCTTGTGCCTCAACACAATCCTGTCTCGGAGCTGTACGGACAATTCCTTCAACCTCATGTCTTGGTTTTTGCTCTGACATGCACTGTCAACTGTGGGACCTTATATAAACCCGGACGACACTGGGCCAATTGTGCACCGCCCTATGGGACTCTCAATCACGGCCGGATGTGATGCAGCCTGAAATCATGTCCAATCAATTTAATTTACCACATGGACTCCAAGTTGAAGAAACATCTCAAGGATGATCAATGGAAACAGGATGCACCTGAACTCAATTCTCAAGTCTCATAGCAAAGGGTCTGAATACTTATGTAAATAAGGTATTTCTGATATTTATTTTTAATACATTTGCGAATATTCTAAAAACCTGTTTTCACTTTGTCATTATAGGTTAACGTGTGTAGATTTATGATGAAATTAAATGTAATCAATTTTAGAATAACGTAACAAAATTTGGAAAAAGTGAATACTTTCCGAATGCACTGCAGAAGGTGCTTCAACAAAGTACTGAGAAAAGGGTCTGAATACTTATGTAAATGTAATATTTAAAAGAAAATGTTAATTTAATTTGCAAGAAGTTTTGCTTTGTCATTATGTGGTATTGTGTGTAGATTAATGAGCAAACTTTGCAGAGCTGGGATGTTGTATCCCCATACACATAACATTCTATCGGTAGTAAGAATTTTGTATAGTAATTTAAATTGAAAAACTCTACGTTTTGAATCCAGCGTAGTTTTGTGTATCAGTTCATAAACCATGTGCCATGGAATGGGTATATCAAAAATCTCCTCCCAACTATTTTGCAACCTGTATGGTGCAGCTGTCAATCTTTTGGTCCTTAAAGGAAACTGGTATACTTTTTAATTGATCACAATTTTATTTAACAATTTTGGTCTTTAATGCAGGGCCGACAGACAAGTTCCTTACTTTCACCCACTTCCACTTGCCTCCTTAATTTTTACGGTAATGCTGCAATCAGTTGGTTGTAATTTTGGATAGAGCAGACATTTCCATATATTTTGTTAACTGCATGTGTGACATAGTAACTCCACCAGTCCTATTTATGATATAATTTACAAAGATTATAACGTGGGGTGTCAATTAGTATATTTGAGTTTAACCATAATGTTTGTTGTAATTCTTGTTCTGTCTTTTCTCGTGGTTTAAACTGAAATTGAAACCAAAATAGAGACATGTTGGAGACGATTTCATTTTCAAATAACTGAAAGTGAGAGGTAGTAATCTTAATGAAGGGAAAAAGGCCATTCTTGAACACTGGGTGAGCTATTCTTACTAATCTGCTAGAACCAGGTCGGATTTATGTATAGTTTTTGTATGACTAAAGCCTTTATTAAAATGTATTGTAGTAAGATTATTTATTTATTTGGGATATGAATACCGAATATGTTCACTTCACCGTTAGGCAATTGTTTTTGTAAACTACACAGTAATGTAAAAGTTATATGTTTTTGCGATCCAATATGTAATATAGTGCACTTATCATAATTCGGTTGTAATCCAGAGAGGTTGGAACAATTTTCTAGATCCTCTGAGGCTGTGCAGGGATCCAAATTGCAGATTTAAAAGAAAACATGAACCGCCAGCGTACAATGACACTTTTGTTTTTAAGCTATGGATTTCTAGCCCCTTGATATTATTGTTGGATCTGATTTAAATAGCTAACATTTCAATGGCCATAATAAAATAATATGCCAATAGTGGACAACCTTGTTTTACTCTTCTTACATGTACTCTTACTCCTCTTTAATACTTTCTGAGAAGTAGCCATTATTTCCTATGTGTGCCTTCTAAATAAATCACTGACAGTGTCACCAGCAAAGCACCATCACACCTCCGCCTCCATGTTTCACAGTGGGAACCACAAATGCGGAGATCATCCGTTCACCTACTCTACGTCTCACAAAGACACAGCGATTGGAACCAAAAATCTCAAATTTGGACTCATCAGACCAAAGGACAGATTTCCATCTGTCTAATGTCCATTGCTCGTGTTTCTTGGCCCACGCAAGTCTCTTCTTATTATTGGTGTCCTTTAGTAGTGGTTTCTTTGCAGCAATTCGACCATGAAGGCCTGATTCTCCTCTGACCAGTTGATGTTGAGATGTGTCTGTTACTTAAACTCTGTGAAGCATTTCTTTTGGTTGCAAATAACGATGTCTTCACTATTATTCTACGATGTAGAAAATAGTAAAAATTAAGAAAAACCCTGGAATGAGTAGGTGTGACTAAACTTTTGACTGGTACTGTATATAATGTTTCCGAACTGTTTTAGTTGGGAAGCATGCGGGCGCCTTAAGCATGCACTGTTTTCTTCTCCATAACTTGATGGATCCATAAAGAATTACTGTGGGAATAAATATCACTGAATGACGAAAAAAATGGAATAAAGTAGGCTAATGCAATTGAAGGCAACAAATTGTTACTTACTGAAACTCCCAAAGTCTTCCAGTCATTGTAATAAATTTGAAGCAATATAGCCTACCTGCGTGTGGTCAACTAGTTCCCAAATTGTGGGGCGCGCGGTCAGAATTATTATGATAGAAAAATGGGGGGGCGACGACTCAGTCCTGCTTTCAACTTACTCTTCAAAGTTGTAATAGTAGAATGCACAAGGCGTCATTTCTAAATTAGCTAATGCATCATCAGTTGTCCTCTTGTCGTGTCAGTCATAGCATATCTTAGAGAGTTACAGTATTTATAACTTGTCAGAAATGTCCAGATCATCTGAATAAGCCCATGTCAGTTAAGATTTTTTTGCTATGTTTTTTTAGCCCATAGATTTAGTTGTAGTGTTTGAGTCACTCAAATATCATATGAATAAACATTAAACATGCCAACAAGAGGGGTGTGAACAGTTTGTGTCATGGACAGTACTTGTGCCCATAGAATAGACAAATAAAATAAAATGTTATTGGTCACATACACATGGTTAGCAGATGTCATTGCGAGTGTAGCAAAATGCTTGTGCTTCTAGTTCCGATAGATAACTTGTTAGATATTGCTGCACTAACAAGTAATCTAACAATTCCACAAAAACTACCTAACATACACAAATCTAAGTAACGAGACGAAATAAGAATATGTAGATATAAATATATGGATGGGCCTTGACCGACCGGCATAGACAAGATGCAATAGAGTAGTGCAAGATATGTAAACATCATTATTAAAATGGCATTAATAAAGTGACTCGCACGCAGGGGGATGTTCCCCAATGCTGGAAGGGAAGCCTGAGTGAAATAGTTTGGGAACCCCTGCACTAAATGATCATTTCAGCACCGTTTTGCGCCATTGTGCTGCTTTGAGATAAGCGTGAGGACTTATCTTGATAAATCAATCAATGTCATATTTTGTTTTCACTGAATCTCCGTTTGGATATTGGTTAGGCTACAATTAGGCTGGGGAAATGTTAGCTATGTTGAGGTGTGTTGCCCATGATCATCTTGTCTAGTTGGCTCATTTATTAGAACAATTTACCAGCATGTTATTTAGTTTAACAAGTGGATTATTTTGTCTTCACTAGCAGTTGCTTAGTAGCCTAGGCCTACTCCCAAAAGAATGTGACTTTCCTGACTTGTCTCAATCAATGTGATTTTATTTCTCAATCAATGTGATTTATATTATCTCTGTCTGTAAAGATTATTTGGTTAATTGGTTGCTGGCTGGGCAAGTAAGTGAAAGTGGTACAGCTCATCTATTCGTTTGCTCATCTATCACTAATCAGAAACATTTAGCATTCAATAATGTAGCCCAAAACACGTGTAGGCCTATTATTTTGCTTCACTGCATATAGGCAACTCCAAAAGTCCACGGAGGTTGTGAAATATGAACACTAGACACCAGTGGATGGGAGGAACATCCTCCTCAGTGAAATTTCATACAAATAAAAATAGTGAAACATAAAAAATGTTATCCTTTTTAGATAAAACTGCACAAAATAAATACACTGTTTTGCAATGAAGGTCTACAGTAGCTTCAACAGCACTGTCTGTGCAAGCACCATGGTGTAGCCGGAGGACAGCTAGTCTCCATCCTCCTCTGGCTACATTGACTTCAATACAAAACCTAGGAGGCTGGTAGGCCTCACCCCCTTCCATAGACATTCATAGTAATTATGACCACTTTCGGAAGACGTCCTTCAACCAATCAAAGATTTTGCAGTATGAACTGACATGTTGTCCATCCAATAATAGATGTCGGATCAGATAATGAACCTAGTGTGTTGTAGTGGGATTGTGCCTCAGAGCATTAAGGGGGTTCTATGTGTTGAGAAGCTTGGTGACATTGTTGGATAGAGATTAAGAATGAAGAGTGATAGTTGAGCATTTTTGGGACATTATTCAATTCAAATTAGTTTTTTCAAATTACAGGAGATGGAGGATGAAATATTATACATTGTTTTCTTGGATTTAGAACTTTATTTTTTGTCCAGTTAGTGCAATTTATTTAAATGTGCCTTGCTAACTTCAGTAGCTAGCTAACTACCAGCGCGACAGTTTTCTCTGCCAGAATGATAGAATGGCCAATGCTACCAAAAATGTTGTGGACTTTTTGTTGAAGAACCCCTTTCATTCTCTGGGGTACACGAAAAAGGTACTAATTAAAAGCGAGGGTCGACCTCTGCCTGAGATCAGTTTCATGAAGCATGAAAAGGTGAGGGCGTTTAATACCAGCTAGCATCAATTGTATAGCTGGTTAACTGGGAGCCTATCTTCAAGCCGCCTGTAATTGCACGTTAAGATTCTTCACATCTTTTCTGGGATGTCGAAAACAATTCTGAATGATTTGATAGCTTCCATCGCATCATCCATTAAAAGTTAGATTAAAGAGAGAGGTTGACCCAGCAGATTCTTTTTGCGTGCACTCAAGTAGGCTTTGCACTTTCCTCCGGTATTTATTTACCAACGATGATAACCCATAATCACTCTGGACAGACACAAGCAACATAAATGTTGTGGCAGCCTAGGCTACACCTAACCATTAGAAATCTGACATGCTGTATGGGATGAAAACTGGACTATTTTTTGGTCTGACCAACTGTAGGCTACTACTATAAAAAGAGCAGCTGTATACAGCCTATGCGCCCTGTCCATCTGGTCAAGTTAACTAATTGGTAACGTTATGTTATTATCGTCCATTTGTGTGTCAGGAGAAAATGTGAATGTGATCAAGTTTAGTTTATATTCCAAATTGGGCTGGCTAGGCTGCCTATACGTTTTTAATCCAAAATTATTACCTGGATTTAATATATCAACATAATAGTAATGGCAGATGTGAGTCCTTTTTTTTATAAGGCATATCCTGCATGATGCAAACATGCATAAAATAAACTCAGCCCTGTGAGTTCCATTGTCTATCAGTTGGTGTCTACAGGTCTAGATAGAGGAAATCCACCGCCTAATCTAGTCTAAATATAATTTATATGAACAAATATAAGGTAGCTACAGTTTGAAAGGATTAATCCCCCCAGTGCCGTTGTTTTTTTCAGGAGTTTTTTAAAACCATGTGACTTGATTAGGAAAAACTGGTCCCATCATAGCCCATATAAAACCTTTTTACAACTGATTAATTACTGTCATACCTTATAGGGTCCAGAGTTTTCCTAGTTAGGTTAACATATAAGGAAAAACTCCTGGCCCCAGGAGGTAAAAATTGCCCCACCGCTCTTGGACCTACGGTGCCACCAGTCTGCTTGCAGTTGTCAGTTATCGTCAGGTATGTGGATGATCGGGCTTTATTCAGGAACATTTCTTGAGCTACTTTGATGTGTCAAATGGGCGAGATGCGCAGTCTGTGTTTGACTTTATAGAGAAACTCATTGTTCAAACCTACGATGGCGCAGCTGTAATGGAATGTATCTGCTATTTCTATTTACAGCTAAGTCACCTCATGTTCCCTGATTAAGAGGTGATGACTACTCCACTCCACTACCATTGTCAACTTTCTCCTGACATGCACTGAAGTCATGACATCTCATGTGCCCGCTCATCCACTGGCACATTGGATGTTTCCCTTCCAAGCACTGTGAATACCCCTATCAATTTTCTCTCATTACTGTATGTAGAGTCACATACACAATCACATTATTACACATCAAAGATTTTACTCCTTGCTTGGACTAACTAATTCTTAGCTCTTTTGTCTGTGTAGTGTCTTGTGTTATTGTTTTTTGTCTTCCCAGTAAAATCCTGTCCTGCACTGGTCAAGCCTCTGAACACCTCAACTCATGCCTCCTACCCACATTCAATCATTGCTGTGATCCCTTTTCAACACTGTAAGTAGCCCTCTCATTCCCATTCCCCATAATATTGTACTATAAATGTCTTTATTAAATGCTTTACGTTAAAATAATTAGTCTTTGATGATTTTTGAAACACACTTTGTGGTCTCTGTGTATTCCGCGCCTATACTGTGGGTCTCCGATCCTCCTCAATTTCTCAAGTCACCAGCCTCCACTACTAGACACATGGTTTTGAAAATAGGATTGCTATTATTTATCAGTATCATGATGAAAATACTCTCAATGTAAGACTATGCCTGCAACTTAATAAAGTGGAGTGTAGGAAAGATATTAAACGTGGATGAAAAAAGCATGGGCATGGGGTCTGTTTCAAACGTTCACTTTTTTATATGACAGTGGTACCACACGTTCCCATGACACAAGTTGTGTGGGGAAAATATAATTTGTGTTTTATTCTGTTATATTCTTACTACAAAATATATGTGTGTTGACTATGATCAGGGTAGATGTGTTTCTGTTTAATGAGCAAAATAATTAACTATTGATTTAATTCATTTTGATTTAACATAGTTCAACTCAAAATATGCCATTCTACTGTTAAAAAAAATGATGTTTCTTAAGACCTGCCTAAACAAATTAATAATGGATTTATATTTGATGGTGTATATTTAATGGCTTTATTAAAATAGACGCCCACCCACATCTGCACACCACTACTACCACTGGTCCCCAGCATGCCGGCATGCACACAAGTGGTATAAAAGGCGTATGCAGGCAAGAATGTGGTAAACAGGCAGAATACCCAAAATCTTATGGGAAAGCAGTAATATAGTGAGCAACATGTTTGGAACATCAAATCGCAATGAAATCGCAGTATCGAAACACAATACATATCATATCGGCACCTAAGTATTGTGATAATATCATATCATGAAGTCCCTGGCAATTCCCAGCCTGATTCAGCACTGTATTTACTGTGGCAGTGCAGTCATTTCACCAGAGGATCTGTGGGGACCGGGGTCTGCTGAAGGAAGACTCCCATCCCATTGATGATATGGAGATAGCTAGAGCTGCATTTTAATTAGCTCTGCCGTATGAAATTAAACACCACAAATAGTTTTCATTAAGGCAGATCTGTAGTCATTATCACCAAAACATAAAACACACAAATTATTACCAAAACATAAAATGCAAAAACGCGAATGTTTTGGCATGATTGGTACGATGATACAAAATAGTTTCAGTTGAGTAAGTTGTTGTTTGTATGGAACATGGGTGTTTGGGGCACCATGATTTATAATGCCGCGTTCGATAAATAGCTAACGTTGTTAGAAAATAAAGTTAGCTAGCTTGCTTAACATTGACAATATGGTCAAACCAGCTACATAATCGATATTGCTAAGGAATTATTGGAAACAGAATTGTTGTCATCTTTTGGTTGAAAAGGTTTCCCACTTGTAATTCTGACTTGGAGGGTCGTTCAAGTGAAACTTCCCTGTCAGAACTTTTCTAATACATTTAGAAAATGTCAGTGTCCTGGGGAGCAAAAACTTTTTCTGAGAATACGATTCTTCCTCTGTAACCTCCCATTAGGTAAAGCATCTTATGGAACAACAACACACCATCGTGTTCAAAGGAATTGAGCCACTCTGTGAGTTGCATATATGATATAGCATCAGAGCTGTCTATTACCTTCTACCCCTATAATACTATGTTCACCCGCAGTGAGTTGAAGGGAAAAAGGACATCCTGCTCATCTGAGATCTAAATGGCTAGTCAAATGGATTTGTTCATTAGGCTTCAGAGAAACCCCCAGATGAAGGCACAGAAATTTAAGAGGGAAGATCAAATGTTTCATGGCAGCTTGAGAAGCTCAAAGCCCCTCACTGGATTTATCTCCGAGATCAGATGGCATGGCGTGAAAGCACATTGCAACGTGTGAATCTGGGCTATAAATGGCAGTACCAAGGATAGTTACCAGGGGGTGAATCTCTTGTTTGAAGCTTTGGAGAGTAAATAAAAGTCATTGGTGTACTTTATATAATTTATGTCAATGTGGATTTTATTTTAGACCTGGCCATAACTATTTTGTACATTAGAATATCCAAAGTGTTTATATGAAGTGTACAGTGTGTCTGCATTGTACAGGAGTGCTGTAGAAGTGGGCAAAGATAAATTACACTTTGGGTACAAAGCCATGTCTACAATTCAATTAAAACCACTAAACTAACTATAGTGCCTAGTAAAATTATACACACCCTTTGTCTTCAAATTTTGCTGCCTTATAATTAAATCGGATTAAATGAATTCGATTTTTTTTACACACCCTACTCCACATTTCCAAAGTGAATGAAAAATTATAGAACATTTTTCAAATGAATAAGAAAAAAAATTAAGACGTCTTGATTGCGTATGTCTTCACACTCTAGAGTTAATACTTGGTGGAAGCACCTTTGGCAGCCATTACAGATGTGAAACATTTTGAATGAGATTCTACAAACGTTTTACAACTCTTAGGGCAACATATATCCATATACAGTGCCTTCGGAAAGTATTAAGACTCCTTGACTTTTTCCACATTTTGTTACGTTACAGCCTTATTCTAAAATTGATAAAATAAATACAAATCCTCAGCAATCTACACACAATACCTCATAATACAAAGCAAAAACAGGTTTTTAGAAATGTTTGCAAATGTATTAAATATAAAAAACTGAAATACATTATTTATATAAGTATTCAGACCCTTTGCTATGAGACTCGAAATTAAGCTTAGGTGCATCCTGTTTCCATTGATCATCCTTGAGATGTTTCTACAACTTGATTGGAGTCCACCTGTGGTAAATTCAAATGATTGGAGATGATTTGGAAAGGCACACACCTGTCTATATAAGGTCCCACAGTTGACAGTGCATGTCAGGGCAAAAACCAAGCCATGAGGTCGAAGGAACTGTCCGTAGAGCTCAGAGACATGATTGTGTCGAGGCAAAGGGGAAGGGTACCAAAACATTTCTGCAGAATTCAAGGTCCCCAAGAACACAGCCTCCATCATTCTTAAATGGAAGAAGTTTGGAACCACCAAGACTCTTCTTAGAGCTGGCCGCCCAGCCTAACAGAGCAATCGCAGGGAGAAGGGTCTTGGTCAGGGAGGTGACCAAGAACCCGATGGTCACTCTGTGGAGATGGGAGAACCTTCCAGAAGGACAACCATCTCTGCAGCACTCTACCAATCAGGCCTTTATGGTAGAGTGGCCAGAAGGAAGACACTCCTCAGTAAAAGGCACATGACAGCCCGCTTGGAGTTTGCCAAAAGTCACCTAAAGACTCTCAGACCATGAGAACCAAGATTCTCTGGTCTGATGAAACCAAGATTGAGCTCTTTGGCCTCAATTCCAAGAAAACCTGGCACCATCCCTAAGGTGAAGCATGGTGGTGGCAGCATCATGCTGTGGGGATGTTTTTCAATGGCAGAGACTGGGAGACTAGTCAGGATTGAAGCAAAGATGAACAGAGAAAAGTACAGAGAGATCCTTGATGAAAACCTGCTCCAGTCGCTCAGGACTTCAGACTGGGGCGAAGGTTTACCTTCCAACAGGACCACGACCCTAAGCACACAGCCAAGACAACGCAGGAGTGGCTTCCGGACAAGTCTTTGAATGTTCTTGAGTGGCCCAGCCAGAGTCCGGACATAAACCCGATCGAACATCTTTAGAGAGACCTGAAAATAGCTGTGCAGGAACTCTCCCCGTCCAACCTGACAGAGCTTGAGAGGATCTGCAGAGAAGAATGGGAGAAACTATAAACATTTTCATAAAAAACAGTTTTTGCTTTGTCATTATGGGGTATTGTGTGTAGATTGATGAGGGGAAAAAACTATTTAATCAATTTTAGAATAAGGCTGTAACCTACCTAACAAAATGTGAAAAAAGTCAAGAGGTCTGAATACTTTCCGAAGGCACTCTATATCCATTGTTCTTGTAGAAAATTGCTAAAGATCATTACATTTGGTTGGGAGTCATTGATGGACAGAAATATTAAAACCTTGTCTCTGATTTTCAAGCAGATTTCAGTCAGGACTGAGACTGGACTATTCAGGAACCCTCAACACCTTTAGGAAAGCCATTCTGGGCCCGTATCCACAAATCATTTCAGCAAAGGTCCTGTGAATTCTGTTAAAACCTACTCTGAGCTCAGAGGAGGTTTTAAAATTATGTTAAGACACTGCGCAGACAAACTCTGAGCAGAACAAAGTGTCTGAGACGCTTTGTGGAAACGGGCCCTGGTGTGTCTTTGGCATTAAAAAGAAGCAGAAGAAGAAAAGGGAGGCATATTTCCCGCCACAAAGTTCTTTATCTCTGGCAGAAGCACACAGCTATTCAGCTATTCCCATTGCTCCCCATTACTTTAGCAGTTTGTGATGTCAAACATGTCAAACAGTGTTAAGGGGGAGCTGGCCTCAGGAATTATAAAGGTCTATGGCCCATTCCATAAGTAATAAACCATCATCATCACCATGAGCTCAAGTTCTCCCAGAAGTAGGCAGACAGAAAAAACGAAAACAGTTTAGTTTGATGCATGGATTCTCTATTTTCTGATGTGACAATAGAAACGGATCCAGAAATGACCCAACAGGATCCTTTAGAAGGAAGCAAGGCAGGTGGCTGTTATGTGAGGGGCAGAATCAGATATATGGAAATCATTATAAGCCTTTTTGCAGCCAATGTGAACTTGCATGCATTCCTACAGAGCCTCAGTATAACAGGGTGCAAACTGGTTTGAGCAGGTGTGAGTCACAGGAGGTAGGGTCAGCTAAGGTGGTTGAACTGCGTGGGCTTGCCTGTAGCAGCTACTGTATTAGAGCTTGTATCAGGGTGCTCATTTGAAGAGGGTCTTACAAAAGTGTGTTGACCACACATGATATAAAACCCATAATAATATAATGTAGGACTAGCTATTTACAGAAATGTTATCGACACAACAATGCAGAGCTATCGTGCCATTCACCTATAGCTAGCAGGAAGACTGTACAACTGATTTGACTAAAATAACCAATGGGGCGTCTACAAAAAATGTAACCGAAAGTGAGTTGGTGAAATAATGTGTAAGACAATATATTTTCACAGATAGAGCAAGAAGACACAACACATTCCTCCACATCTTTTGGTTGTGGTGAATATTGCTTCTCTTTGGTACCAAAAAGCTGACGTTCATCAGGATGACATTTCAAAAGTCTAAAGAGGAGCAGATGTTGTGCATTCATCTCTCTCTCTCTCTCTCTCTCTCTCTCTCTCTCTCTCTCTCTCTCTCTCTCTCTCTCTCTCTCTCTCTCTCTCTCTCTCTCCCCATCTCTCTCCATCTCTCTCCCCCATACTGCAGTAATTGAAAACAGTTTTGTAACCCACTTTCTGCAGCTCTCACTCTTCTGTACTGTGACTGTGAGAGAGCATTGAAATCGGATGAGGGAGGGAGGCAATAGGGATCAATTGTGTGAGGAAAATATACTCAATGCATTATCAAACCTTTGTCAAAACAGACTTGCTGACCTAGATGACTGAACTACAATAAACTCACAGATTATCTATTCTATGTATTTACCTAGATCTATGATTTGTAGGGGGATACTCTAAATTATTCAACTACATGGACAGTATTACTTCAAATCAAATTGTATTTGTCACATGCAGCAAATACAACAGGTGTAGACCTTACTGTGCAATGCTTACTTACAAGCCCCTAAGAAAATATTTGCTAAATAAACTAAAGTAAAAAAAGTAACACAATAATAAAACAATAATGAAGCTATATACAGGGGGTTCCCGGTACCGTCAATGTGCGGGGGTTCGGGTTAGTCGAGAGTAGGTAGACTTACAAGCACAGTCTACTTATAAGAAGCTCAAAGTATATTGATTTGAGAACATGGTGCTGCTCTGCTGTAATACTGCTTAGTATTAGTAGCAGCACCCTACGGTTCATATCCTGTGGTAAACTCAATGGAAGATTGTTGTGATTGTCCTTGTTTCCACACAGAATCCCATCCAAGTCATCTTGTGAAGAGTCATGTACTGTATATCAACATTCAAGACCGAATAGGAAGACAGTAACAGTGGAAGTTAACCTGCAGTTAACCTGCACTACAAATGGAGGCCCTGTATGTTATGGTTCAAACTGTTAAGGATAATAATAGGTAAGGGTATTAGTAGCAGGGTGTCTTGTATATAACTAGCCTTAGAATCAACCTAATCCCAAACAAACATCAATATTATACAAATGGTGAGGTAGTTTTCTGTCAAATGTGTATGGATTATCAGCTACACGTTAAACAAGCTACAATTTATCAAGGCTTAAACTCTTAGCTCTAGTGCTCTCTGGGAAAACATGTTTTTCTTGTTAAATCTTGCATCAGGCCACAGGAAGCTTGGCACATCTCAATCAGTTACATCCATTCCACATACTGAACAAAAATATTGAGCTGTGAACATTCCAGGACTTCCTCACAGAAGATATCTCATTTTGTGCTGTGCAATGACCAACATAAACCTTTGTATTGTGTGAATGCTAAAAGACGCAGGCACGTAGCAAATCCTCAATGATTTGTTTTAGACATTTCTGCAGACAAAGTTAAAGATTGATTTGATTATGTAATATTGAAGCTTGAATACAATTTAAAATTGCCCAGCTTCAGTCAAATTTGAGGTGTAACCATAACAGATGGTTACAATGCCATCAGGAAAAACTGAAAGCCTAGGGCACGATTCAGAGCTGCGCTACAGAGTGATAGAAATGTAAAGGCATTGTTCTGCATTCACGGTAAAAGCCAAGTCGGTGTACTCAGTTAAGAATAACACAACTTCAGGTGTTTCTCTTGCACATTTCACTGTGTGGTTTCATATCAAAAAGCCCTGTACACTTCAAGAGGAATAGTGCAGATTGTTCCCTCTGTGCCTTTCTTGGTGTTGGGAAAAAGTGGACAGTGTAATAATGTGCACAGCTTCATGTGGCACTGGGGTTTAATTATGTAGAAATGCATAGATGCAAAGGATAAAGCAATACACAGGCTCCATATTTAAACACCTGCTGAATTCTCTCTGTATAACTATGCCAGAAATATGGATTTAATTACAATCCATTAACCCAGCCTGACGTCCACACTAATTGCACCCAGACACAAAATTAAAACTTGCTGCAGGCAATCACGTCTCCCTAGAGTCAGAAAAAGACAGAAGATATTTTGTACTGTCTGAGCTGAGGAAACAAACAAAACAATCGCTGAAGCTTAATACCACTACAGCCGTTTGCTGCTATGCTGTTTGTCTCCCTCTCCCTAGCTCTTGAAACCGTTATGTCTCTCCCTAGCTCTTCAAATCCAATGTTGAGTGTTGCAGCTGGGGAGAGCTGGTTTGAGGCACTTGTCAGCTTAGTTGTATGACAAATGGATAAGCAGACCTTCCTATGAGTATTTCCCTAAGCTTTGGTCCTCTCATGAAACACGACACAGAAGTCAATTTTAATCTCATTGTGTCTGTCTTACCTGTTATGCAGACATACCAACACCAGATCCATTATGAATTCAATGGCGAAAGACAATGTAGTAACTGGCACATTCCTAGTAGTCATATTTTACATTTGTTTAAAATATGCACACATACTGTACAGTGGAGTTGGATTCCCATGCCCAATAATACCATACAATTTATTGTGACCCCAATCAGCCTTATAAATATTTTATTTCATGTTTGCTGCCTGAATTGTTTGTCTGTGTCTACTCCTCTGTTGCCTTGTGCCTGTGTTGCAGCCTGGAAGAGGCTGCTGACATGTGAGAGACTGTCGCTTCGTGTTTGATGCTCCAGCCTTACAACTCTGCAGGGGGATGTTTCTATTGTAACACTTTCATCTCCACCGCACCATGAAGATAAGCAACGCCCAGTTTCCTTTCAGACCAGCATATATCAACACTAGGCAATCCTCTGAGGTAGCTCACTGTGGCAGGCACTTTGCTTAGATCAGGAGGAAGGGGGAAGGACTGGGGGGGGGTTCTATGCTGACATGTTGGTGGTATATTTATTCACCTTGAATACAGAGCGAAAAGCATAACTGTCCCGTTCCTGTCAACAAAGGATCCAAGATGACGATCATTGCCATGGGTGATGTGGAACACGTGCAGTGGAAGAGACATGTAAATACCTCAGCCCGCATTATGGTGTTTGCTTCCTCAACACAGACCATCCTGCCAGTTCTATCTCTGATTGATATGAAGTAGAAAGTCCATGCTTCTTTGTTTCAACAGATTCAGTAATGCTAACTAACAAAAACATGCTCTATGCCAAATGTTCCAAGTGATTTAGAGCTACAGTTCTTCCTTAGCCTGTAGCTAGCAGGTTTATCTTCGGGAATCGTTTTCAGCCATCCCTCATGCTCTGAGGCAGCGTTATTGACCAGAACACCAGTCCTAAGACCACAGAAAATGCTCTCTGACTTTTTGTTAACTATGCTCAAAATGCATGTTAAAGATCCACAAATAATTTGTGAGTAATAAAGGTTTCTCTTCCGACCCCTCTCTCTAGCCCTCCTCTCGTTGCCGTGTGTCTTCATCACAGGCACATAACAGTCAGCTATTTATGCTAGGAATAAAAACATCCACATCACAATATTTAATTGGGAAGCCACATGGGAGCTTAAATGCTTTTCAGCTCATGCTAAACTAGGTCAATGCAAAAATACCATCTGGGTAGACTTAGTTTGATAGACTGAGCCATCGCTGATCGCACTCAAGGACTGAGGTCTAGAACGATTGTCATGTAACTGAGTTATTAAAAGTCTCAGTATGTGCTGGAACATGTGTTGATGCTAAAGTGTGTTGGTCAGCATCCTTTTACTTTGTGTTTTTCTTAGTCGCCAATGTTTTGCTCTACAGTGTGAATATAATTTATTCTCTCTCTGCTTCATTTTTCTAAACGCCTCTCAAACACACAGCAGCCTCTATTTATCAAAGGGTGTTTCTCCCGCCACCGCACTAAAGAATGCAAATAGCAACTGGATCAGCCCAACCATGAAATGACCTTAATTTTGCTCACTCAGCAAGCTCAACATCATATGAATGGCTGTAAAATAAAGAACTGAATTCACAGGAAGGAGGCAAGGTCATCTGTAGTTTTCAGAATTGTGTATTTGTGTTACCTGCATGTTTCTATGAGTTTGCAACAGTTATTTTTCTCCCATAGGATTTCTTACCCTGCCACTGTGAGTTAGCTAAGCGTCTATTGTTTACTTGTGTATGTTGTGGTGTTTGTGTGCTCGCTTGTAAGTTCTTTAAATTTTGCTCCAGTCCAGAGGCTACTTGTCCTCATTACTGACCTGTCTGGCAGCCAGCCAACCACGATCTCCCTCTCAATTCTCATTCTCTATCCTCAGCCAACCACACACTCTTTCAGTCCACACTATCCAATCCTAATCCAGATGGTAATGACTACATGGGATACAGCTTTTGTCAGATTTGAGTTTTCGTAGTAGGTTTAGGATAATTTACACAGCAGGTTTGGCTAATTAACGTAGCAGGTTAGGAGAATTTGGTTAAGGATAGGAAAAGGGTTAGGGCTGGAAGGCCACTGACCCCCTGACCTTCATGGGAATGATGTCATGCATGGAAAAACACAAGTGAAAGCTTCTCTGACCTGTACTATCCTAGTTAATACTCACATACATGCATACATACAAACATACATACATATACACTCATTCTTACTGCACTGAATGTCCTTGATGCTTGTTTTGTTGTTTATCTTTCTCCGTCTTATCACAAGACATCCCATTAAATTACTTGGCACCACACTGACACTTCCTGTTTGTACATTATAGTAATGGCAGTTTCAGAAGCAGCCTGAGCTGGTCACAATGCATTATCTGGGGTAAAATCTTTATATAAGGTTCTGTGTAATAGTGGCACCAATTAGGCTACTGTCACAAAACTCAATTATTTGTCCTCACATCAACAAACGGTACACGGAATGCCTATTATTTGATTAATGGTCTAAATGGCATGATTTACTGTACCTAGCCAAAGACTACATCCTACATCTTTGTCAAGGAGACTTGCAATTGTTACAGAAGCTGATGGTACTAAAGCATAAATGGTAAAGTGCTGAGGGAAGTCAAATTTTTATACGCACTCTGTTATAAGATGTGGCCGGAGAAGAAGGCAGACGTTTTACGTGACCCCAGCCGATTGTGTTTTTATGTTCGTTTATTTGCATTGTTTGTAACTTCTTTTTTACTTATTTTGTACATAATGTTGCCAGTACTGTCTCTTATGACCCAAAATAACTTATAGACATTAGGACTGCGATTACTCACCACGGACTAGCAGAATCCTTTTTTTCCTGTCATGACTCTAACGAGCCCGACGCAAAGGATATACTGCTTCCTCTGGAACAGGCCCCGATCCCCGTGATCTGCGTGAAGAGGAGGCGGAGAAATAGTGGCCGAAGGTCGGGCTGCCTTCTGAGAATTCGTAGGCGATCGAATAAACCCCCACTTCCCTCCATTCTGCTAGCAAATGTGCAGTGTTTGGAGAATAAAATCGATGAGTTACGCGAAATATTGAACTACCAACGGGACATAAAATAATGTGATGCTTCACAGAGTCGTGGCTGAAAGACGACAATATCAACATACGGCTGGCTGGTTATACGATGTAACGGCAGGACAGAACAGCGGCGTCTGGTGAGATAAGAGGCGACGGTCTATGTATTTTTGTAAACAACAGCTTGTGCACAATGTCTAAGGAAGTCTCGAGCTATTGCTCGCCTGAGGTAGAGTATCTCATGATAAGCTGTAGACCAAACTACCCACCGAGTGAGTTTTCATCTGTATTCTTTGTAGCTGTTTGCATACCACCACAGTCAGATGCTGGCACTAAGACAGCATTGAATGAGCTGGATTCCACCATAAGCAAACAAGAAAACCTTTACACAGAGGCGGCCATCCTAGTAGCCGGGGACTTTAATGCAGGGAAACTTAAATCCGTTTTACCAAATTTCTATCAGCATGTTAAATATGCAACCAGAGGAAAATAACTCTGGACCATCTATACTCCACACACAGAGATGCGTACAGAGCTCTCCCTCGCCCTCCAATTGGCAAATCTGACCATAATTCTGTCCTGCTTACAAGCTAAAATTAAAGCAGGAAGCACCAGTAACTAGATCAATGAAAAAGTGGTCAGAGGAAGCAGATGCTAAGATACAGGACTGTTTTGCTAGCACAGACTGGAATATGTTCCGGGATTCATCCGATGGCATTGAGGAGTACACCACATCCGTCATTGGCTTCATCAATGCGTGCATCGATGACGTCATTCCCACAGTGACCGCACGTACATACCCCACCAGAAGCCATGGATTACAGGCAGCATCCGCACTGAGCTAAAGGCTAGAGCTGCCGCTTTCAAGGAGCGGGACTCTAACCCTGAAGCTTATAAGAAATCCTGCTATGGCCTCCGACGAACCATCAAACAGTCAAAGTGTCAAAACAGGACTAAGATTGAGTCGAACTACACTGGCTCTGATGCTCGTCGGATGTGGCAGGGCTTGCAAACCATTACAGACTACAAAGGGAAGCACAGCCGAGAGCTGCCCAGTGACATGAGCCTACCAGATGAGCAGAACTACTTCTATGCTCGCTTCGAGGCAAATAACACTGAAACATGCATGAGAGCACCAGCTGTTCCGGAAGACTGTGTGATCATGCTCTCCGCAGCCGATGTGAGTAAGACCTTTAAACAGGTCAACATTCACAGGGCTGCAGGGCCAGACGGATAACCAGGACGTGTACTGCTAGTATGCGCTGACCAACTGGCAAGTGTCTTCACTGACATTTTCAACCTCTCCCTGTCTGAGTCTGTCATACCAACATGTTTTAAGCAGACCACCATAGTCCCTGGGCCCAAGAACACTAAGGTAACCTATTTAAATGACTACCGACCCGTAGCACTCACATCTGTAGCCATGAAGTGCTTTGAAAGGCTGGTCATGGCTCACATCAACACCATCATCCCAGAAACCCTAGACCCACTCCAATTTGCATACCGCCCCAACAGATCCACAGATGATGCAATCTCTTGCACTCCACACTGCCCTTTCCCTCCTGGAGAAAAGGAACACCTATGTGAGAATGCTATTCATTGACTACAGCTCAGTGTTCAACACCGTAGTGCCCTCAAAGCTCATCAATAAGCTAAGGACCCTGGGATTAAACCCCTCCCTCTGCAACTGGATCCTGAACTTCCTGATGGGCCTCTCCCAGGTGGTAAGGGTAGGTAACAACACATCCACCACGCTAATCCTCAACCCAGGGGCCCCTCAGGGGTGCGTGCTCAGTCCCCTCCTGTACTCCCTGTTCACTCATAACTGCACGGCCAGGCACGACTCCAACACCATCATTCAATTTGCCGATGACACAACAGTGGTAGGCCTGATCACTGACAACAACGAGACAGCCTATAGGGAGGAGGTCAGAGACCTGGCGATGTGGTGCCAGGACAACAACCTCTCTCTCAATGTGATCAAGACAAAGGAGATGATTGTGGACTACAGGAAAAAGAGCACAGAGCACGACCCCATTCTCATCGACGGGGCTGCAGTGGAGCAGGTTGAGGGCTTCAAGTTCCTTGGTGTCCACATCATCAACAAACTAACATGGTCCAAGCACACCAAGACAGTCGTGAAGAGGGCATGACAAAACCTATTACCCCTCAGGAGTCTGAAAATATTTGTCATGGGTCCTTAGATCCTTTAAAGGTTCTACAGCTGCACCATCGAGAGCATCCTAACTGGTTGCATCACTGGCAGTGTCAGAGGAAGGCCCTAAAAATTGTCAAAGACTCCAGCCACCCTAGTCATAGACTGTTTCTCTGCTGCCGCACGGCAAGCGGTACCGGAGTGCCAAGTCTTGGTCCAAGAGGCTTCTAAACAGCTTCTACCCCTAAGCCATAAGAATCCTGAACATCTAGTCAAATGGCTACCCAGACTATTTTAATTGCCCCCCACCCCACCCTCTTTACACCATTGATGCTTTATGTTGTCATCTATGCATAGTCACTTTAATAACTCTAACTACATGTACATACTACCTAAACTAACATTGATCCTGTACTGGTACCCCCTTGTATATAGTCTCACTATTGTTATTTTACTGCTGCTCTTTAATTACTTGTTACTTGTATCTCTTATTCTTATCCATATTTGTTTAAAACTGCATTGTTGGTTAGGGGCTCGTAAGTAAGCATTTCCCTGTAAGGTCTACACCTGTTGTATTCAGCGTATGTGACTAATAACATTTGATTTGATTTGATTTGACTGTCCTCGCAGGTGTATTGTTTTCCCTGCATCAGCTTTCAATAAGCACAATCTTACCGTATGAATCCAGATGTATTCAGTAGGAGCATTTTCCACCATACAGTTCCTCTCATTAGATGGGAAAATGCCCTTATGTTTGGCTGAGAAAATTGGAATCGATTGTAGAGAACAAAAAAAGAACCAGCTAAAATGAATCAGTTTTGCAGATTAAATGATAATGCTCGATGTAGGGAGTTTGGACAATGCTGTGAAAAAAACGTGAATAAAAAAAGTCTAAAATAATGCTCTACACACAGTTTCAGATTATATCCAGAGAAGGTTACATGATAATGCTCAGGTGGAGGCAGTTAATTGATGCTGTCCAAATTGCCAGGAGCACTGTTCTAAGCAGCCTACCTAATTACATTTATCCGGGACAAAATCCTGGAATGGATCTCCCCCTTCGCAGTCATGGCCATTACCAACCTCTCACCTTTATCACATATATCTTTATGCATAATACTTGCCAAAGAGTATTTAAAAAGAGAGATCACAGAGATGTGGAAGACCACAGTATCTCCAATTGAATGATGCCAATTTGAGAAAATAATAATCCCTCTACTGCCTCCAATAGACAGGGATTAAGCATACCCCTAAAAAGGTGTTCTGGAGAGTCTTTGCTGGGGCACCTTGATATAGCTTTTCCAGCTCCTCTAGAGCTAGAGGGCAGTTGGACAATGGGGAGGGATAAAATGCAGAGCCCCACTTTGGCTAATTGATTGGAATTCTGTTGACCATGTGTTTCTTCCTTGCACTGCACTGGGGGGTGTTTAATGTGGACCACATTCTAGGAGAGTGGACGGCTCTCAACCCAGTTTGGCGACAGTGGATTAAAATACTTAAAATTTAGAGGTGGTTTCTGTGTGGCATTGTTCTGTGAACTGTTCAGCCCAGTGGACTGGAGAGATTCACTATGTCCAATATGTTCGGAACATGTTCATAACTCTTTGTGTAACTTTTTCTAGAAATCAGTTTAATGTGTGAAACACTCTAGCCCCAGAAAGAGTATCCATCCTAGAAACACCCTCTATGTGATACTGGTAACCCCGCTGGTACCCTGTGTATGTAGCCAAGTTATCGTTACTCATTGTGTATTTATTTACGTGTTATTATTTTTCTGTTATTTCAATTTTTTTCTCTCTGTATTGTTGGGAAGGGCCTGTAAGTAAGCATTTCAATGTTAGTCTACACCTGTTGTTTACGAAGCATGTGACAAATAAAAGTTGATTTGATTTGATATTTCCAGTCACAGAAGGCTGGGGCCCAGTGAAAGTATTACCCTAACCCCAACAGTGCCTTATCTAGTTCCACCATTTCCCATATAACATCTCCTTATTAGGTTTATATCTCCAACCAAAATGCTCCTATCTTAAGATATTGTGGGTAGAATGAAAGTAGCAGTGTAATGTACAAACCAATGATGTCAGCTTGTTATTGACTCTCCAAGTTGAATGACTGAGCAAAGGATAGGGGGTGGGGTGGAATCTATCTATTGCAGTCGGTGACCAGCCAGGCAAAAGTGGGTTTACAAGCGAATGTGGGGGATGGGTGGGATCCTGCAGTCTCGTTTCCGCAGACATAATCTCTCCCAGTAGCTGCGCAGCTTTTAAATAGTTTACAATAATCTCTTCCCTGTATTCTGATGAGAACTCAATTAGAAAAGCTAGGAGCAGAGACCTGCCATTATGGACAAAGTGGAACATCACGACAGAGATAATTGACGGTAATGTTGAAATGGATAACATATTACAACCTCATTTTTATTTTATTTTATTTCACCTTTATTTAACCAGGTAGGCAAGTTGAGAACAAGTTCTCATTTACAACTGCGACCTGGCCAAGATAAAGCAAAGCAGTTCGACACATACAACAACACAGAGTTACACATGGAGTAAAACAAACATACAGTCAATAATACAGTAGAAAAAAATAAATCTATATGCAAAGAGTGCAAATGAGGTAAGATAAGGAAGGTAAGGCAATAAATAGGCCATGGTGGCAAAGTCATTACAATATAGCATTTAAACACTGGAATGGTAGATGTGCAGTAGATGAATGTGCAATGTAGCAAACAGAGGGTAGAATTCACAAAATGTTTTGCTAAACGAAGGAGGTGCAGATTTATTAAAAGGGGAAAAATACAAAATTACACATTACGTAACATGTTTTACAGGAAATGCCTCTCCACTGCTGCCAAAACCACAGTCCTGACTCAGATTGCATAGGGGAGTAAGAGCAAAGGAGGAGTTGGACGATCACACACACTTTTCTCTCCCACCCCTCAGCACACAGGAAAAAATATTCTGTGTACATTTTTGTGGTGGCGTATAAATTCCTTATCAGATTTGGGTTTGTATTCATATAGTCAGAATGAGATGTACATACATACACAACATCTACATTGATATTGAGCTATTTCTAACTCTATTTTACATTGATGGTGAGTTCACGTAAAACGGTATTAATAACTTA
This sequence comes from Brachymystax lenok tsinlingensis, assembly GCA_030435695.1. Taxonomy (NCBI): domain Eukaryota; kingdom Metazoa; phylum Chordata; class Actinopteri; order Salmoniformes; family Salmonidae; genus Brachymystax; species Brachymystax lenok. Next base: position 23,804,853 of record CM059790.1, on the reverse strand, counting down.
TTATTTGATAAATGACACATTAAAAACTCACAAATTACTAAAACAACATGGAAGCATACTTGAAAACAAAAAAACTGGTTTATCTATAAAATCACAAACCATTTGTTTATATATTATGTAAAAGAAATCCTTATAAATAAAGATATTAATACAGATCTCACAGGATGGTTTACATAGAAATTGCATAAACGATTACCAACTTGTATTATTTTGGTTTCAAATAAGAGCAGCTTCTCTCTTCTATGCTATGTGGTTTCCTCTGTCTTCTCTCTGGAGGACAGTTAACTGTCTGAGTTAGATTTACCATTTGTAAATGTTAATGTACAGAGGTTTGGATCGATTCAGAAATAGAACAGCCCAGGCTCCACGTGTATCGACTGAAAGAAAAGTATGCAATCTCAAGCACCACTTGGTTGTGCTCCTGAATAATTTATTCACTTATCTACAGTAGAAGTTTCAATCTTAATGATTTAGGTTACACTCAAATGATACCATATCACAGTATCTGCATTAATGAGTCTTTATAAAGCTATATTACACAAAATCCTTCTTTGCTAGAAACCGAAAATTCTCCCCCCCAAAATCTTTGCCCTTTAAAGATAATTTCCTTCCGCTATGTATAGGCAGATCTAGATGCTGCGGACATTTCAAATACTAATTCTGTACCAGAGAGAAGAAATGTCTCCCTATCTCTGGGGAAGGATGGTTGAGATGTAATGAATGGCTTGCATTGTCAGGGTTTAACGGCAAATGGCATCTACTGGCTCTGCTGTTTAGATGGCCAGGGTCACGTAAAGTTGTGGAGACCTCCTAGGGGCTATAGATCTATTGAGCGGGGCACTGAAACCTCATTAGAAGAAAGAGAAAAGGTAACTCTGTTGGGCAAAATACAGCATGTACAGTCGTGGCCAAATGTTTTGAGAATGACACAAATATAAAATTTCCACAAAGTTTTCTGCTTCAGTGTCTTTAGATATTTTTGTCAGATGTTACTATTGAATACTGAAGTATAATTACAAGCATTTCATAAGTGTCAAAAGCTTGTATTGACAATTACATGAAGTTGATGCAAAGAGTCAATATTTGCAGTGTTAGCCCTTCTTTTTCAAGACCTCTGCAATCCGCCCTGGCATGCTGTCAATTAACTTCTGGGCCACATCCTGACTGATGGCTGCCCATTCTTACATAATCAATGCTTGGAGTTTGTCAGAATTTGTGGGGATTAGTTTGTCCACCCGCCTCTTGAGGATTGACCACAAGTTCTCAATGGGATTAAGGTCTGGGGAGTTTCCTGGCCATGCACACAAAATATCGATGTTTTGTTCCCAGAGCCACTTAGTTATCACTTTTGCCTTATGGCAAGGTGCTCCATCATGCTGGAAAAGGCATTGTTAGTCACCAAACTGTTCCTGGATGGTTGGGAGAAGTTGCTCTCGGAGGATGTGTTGGTACCATTCTTTATTCATGGCTGTGTTCTTAGGCAAATTTGTGAGTGAGCCCACTCCCTTGGCTGAGAAGCAACCCCACACATGAATGGTCTCAGGATGCTTTACTGTTGGCATGACACAGGACTGATGGTAGCGCTCACCTTGTCTTCTCCGGACAAGCTTTTTTCCGGATGCCCCAAACAATCGGAAAGGGGATTCAACAGAGAAAATGACTTTACCCCAGGCCTCAGCAGTCCAATCCCTGTACCGTGTGCAGAATATCAGTCTGTCCCTGATGTTGTTCCTGGAGAGAAGTGGCTTCTTTGCTGCCCTTCTTGACACCAGACCATCCTCCAAAAGTCTTCGCCTCACTGTGCAGATGCACTCACACCTGCCTGCTGCCATTCCTGAGCAAGCTCTGTACTGGTGGTGCCCCGATCCCGCAGCTGAATCAGCTTTAGGAGACGGTCCTGGCGCTTGCTGGACTTTCTTGGGCGCCCTGAAGCCTTCTTCACAACAATTGAACCGTTCTCCTTGAAGTTCTTGATGATGATCCGATAAATGGTTGATTTAGGTGCAATCTTACTGGCAGCAATATCCTTGCCTGTGAAGCCCTTTTTGTGCAAAGCAATGATGACGGCACGTGTTTCCTTGCAGGTAACCATGTTTGACAGAGGAAGAACAATGATTCCAAGCACCACCCTCCTTTTGAAGCTTCCAGTCTGTTATTCGAACTCAATCAGCATGACAGAGTGATCTCCAGCTGTGTCTTCGTCAACACTCACACCTGTGTTAATGAGAGAATCACTGACATGATGTCAGCTGGTCCTTTTGTGGCAGGGCTGAAATGCAGTGGAAATGTTTTTGGTGGATTCAGTTCATTTGCATGGCAAAGAGGGACTCTGCAATTAATTGCAATTTATCTGATCACTCTTCATGACATTCTGGAGTATATACAAATTGCCATCATACAAACTGGGGCAGCAGACTTTGAAAATGTATATGTGTCATTCTCAACTTTTGGCCACGACTGTACAATCAAAGCAGAAAGATTTGTGACCCGTTGCCATGAAAACAGGGCAACCAGTGGAGCACAAACAACATTGTAAATACAACCAATATTTATCTGTTTACTCATCTTCCCCTACTATTCATACTAAAACTATTTGCACATTGTTAAAAATACTGTACATAGCTGATAATATAACATTTGATACATTTTTATCCTTTTGAAACCTTTGAGTGCAATGTTTACTGTGCATTTTTTAAATGTTTTTTGTTTTTTGTTGATGTTGATTTTTGTTTTCTTCTCACTTTTGTTTCTACTTTGTTTCACTTGATTTGGCAATGTAAACATATGTTTCCCATGCCAATAAAGCCTGATTGAATTGAAAAGGGGGAATCTTTCTCTCTCTCCATCTCACTGTCACACACACACCTTCATGCAATACAACAGGCACCATCATACAGTATTTTACACATCATGATATGACCATGGATTCCTGAAGACTATTGCTAGAGCCTTCTCTTGAGATCCCAGCGAGGGGTGAGATATCTGAAAATAACTGCCTTACTTCTTCCCCTCTTTTCCCTACAACTGTTAACTTGTCTCTCCCTGGTGTGTACAGTAATGGCCATTACACTGGCAGTTCTCTGCCCAGAGGAGCTTCAGACTCTACTCTGCCTCTCATCACTCCCCTGCTTTGTTTCCAGAGACTCCCTCCTCGGTGCTTTTTAGTTGTCTCAAACAGCTCATTCTTATCTTGTCTCTACTCTCTACCCTCACCTCACTGGCCAATTCACCCAAGACTAAAATGTAGATTTATGATTCCAACCTACAAAGCTAAATATAAATCTGAATATGCTCCTGATCTAAATCTTGTAGGGTTTAGGAGTGTGTTGGTGACATGAAACCTTAAGCATAATTGGGCTATCATTTAAAGATGTTGCATGTTACATTTCAGTAAACTATATTAGACATTCTCTTACTTTACAGTATCATGATACAAACAAAAACATCTGTTGCAGGGACGTGAACTATTTTAACATTATTTATGTTTTCAATCAATGAGAATGAGAGCCAATTGTGAAACAGGAAGACGCTGCAGTTTGTACACGTGTAACAGAGTATCCTTTCCCTATCCCGACCTGGGGTGCGTTCAGTTCAATTCAACGTTTGCTAAGTTGCGTGACGGTTTGTACAGAATTACATTTTTTCCTAAAACGTTTTTCAATGTTCTTGAACATACTTTGAGGTGGAGGCTGCTGAGGGGGAGGACGGCTCATAATAATGCCCGGAATGAAGTAAATGAATGGTATCAAAAACATGAAACCCCCCAAAAAATATTTTGACACCATTCCCTTGACTCCATTCCGGACATTATTATGAGCCGTCCTCCCCCTCAACAGCCTGCATTTGTGATGTATTTAAAGGGCAGCGGTGCATTTCGAACCCAAAAGCTAGTTAGCTGTGTGTGCACTTGTAGCGGACTATATTATTATACAATAATTTCTAATCGTATAATGCCACATTCCAACAAATATCCTGCTTACATCAATATAGGCATTTAGAAATAACCAATGGTTAGGCCTAGATTAGATTGTTTGTTAGTTAGATTGTTATTTATACATGATCATAACCAGAGTAATTAGATCAGGACAGGCTTCATTATTCTTAACATTGGATAATGTGTTGCTGTTGTGTATTTGTATTATCATAGCTAGTTTTTCTCTAGACTGGAACATCTGTTTATTAGCACCATCTTGTTTTTAAAGGTCCAATGCAACTGTTTTTACCTCAATATCAAATCATTTCTGGGTAACAATGAAGTACCGTAGTAAGATTTGTTTTAAATTAAAAAAAAAAAAAAAAAAAATAGCTCTTAGCCATTTCTCAAGCTAAAATTTAGCTAAGACTGTCTGGGAGTGGTCTGAGTGGGGAGGGGAAAACTGCAAATGTGTTGTTATTGGCAGAGATGTTAGGAAGGAGAGGGACCGACTATCCCACCAAAACAGTCTTATTCAAACAGCTCTTATACTAAAAGGGTGTTATCATAATTTTCAAACTTTCACAGTATTATTCCAACCTCAGTGTGGAAATATATCAACTCAGCAAAAAAAAGAAAGATCCCTTTTTCAGGACCCTGTCTTTCAAAGATAATTCGTAAAAATCGAAATAACTTCACAGATCTTCATTGTAAAGGGTTTAAACACTGTTTCCCATGCTTGTTAAATTAACCATAAATAATTAATGAACATGCACCTGTGGAACGGTCATTAAGACACTAACAGTGTCAGAATGCTTGGTGTAGTAGTGCAATAAGAGTCAGGTGCAGGACAGCAGAGATGAGCAACACAACGTAGTTTACTCAAAATCTTACAAAGTAGAAACAAAATACCAAGCCCACCAACTGGACTGACATCAATAGGAACAATAATGCACACAAACATGGGGAAAACAGAGGGTTAAATAACGAACATGTAATTTGGGAATTGAAACCAGACAAAACAAATGGAAAATGAAAAGTGGATCGGCGAAGGCTAGAAGACCGGTGACGCTGAACGCCGCCCGAACAAGGAGAGGGACCGACTTCGGCGGAAGTAGTGACAAACAGCTTACAGACGGTAGGCAATAAGGTCACAGTTATGAAAACTAAGAATACTAAAGAGGCCTTTCTCTGAAAAACAGCCAAAAGAAAGATGCCCAGGGTCCCTGCTCATCTGCGTGAACGTGCCTTAGGCATGCTGCAAGGAGGCATGAGGACTGCAGATGTGGCCAGGGCAATAAATTGCTATGTCCGTACTGTGAGACACCTAAGACAGCGCTACAGGGAGACAGGACGGACAGCTGATCATCCTTGCAGTGGCAGACCACGTGTAACAACACCTGCACAGGATCGGTACAACTGAACATCACACCTGCGGGACAGGTACAGGATGGCAACAACAACTTCCCGAGTTACACCAGGAACGCACAATCCCTCCATCAGTGCTCAGACTGTCCGCAATAGGCTGAGAGAGGCTGAACTGAGGGCTTGTAGGACTGTTGTGAGGCAGGTCCTCACCAGACATCACCGGCAACAACGTCCCCTATGGGCACACACCCACTGTCGCTGGACCAGACTGGACTGGCAAAAAGTGCTCTTCACTGATGAGTCGCGGTTTTGTCTCACCAGGGGTGATGGTCGGATTTGCGTTTATCGTCGAAGGAATGAGCGTTACACCGAGGCCTGTACTCTGGAGCGGGATCGATTTGGAGGTGGAGGGTCCGTCATTGTCTGGGGCGGTGTGTCACAGCATCATCGGACTGAGCTTGTTGTCATTGCAGGCAATCTCAACGCTGTGCGTTACAGGGAAGACATCCTCCTCCCTCATGTGGTACCCTTCCTGCAGGCTCATCCTGACATGACCCTCCAGCATGACAATGCCACCAGCCACACTGCTCATTCTGTGCATGATTTCCTGCAAGACAGGAATGTCAGTGTTCTGCCATGGCCAGCGAAGAGCTCGGATCTCAATCCCATTGAGCACGTCTAGGACCTGTTGGATCGAAGGGTGAAGGCTAGTGCCATTCCCCCAAGAAATGTCTGGGAATTTGCAGGTGCCTTGGTTGAAGAGAGGGTTAACATCTCACAGCAAGAACTGGCAAATCTGGTGCAGTCCATGAGGAGGAGATGCACTGCAGTACTTAATGCAGCTGGTGGCCACACCATATACTGACTGTTGCTTTTGATTTTGACCCCCCCTTTGTTCAGGGACACATTAATCAATTTATGTTAGTCACATGTCTGTGGATCTTGTTCAGCTTATGTTTCAGTTTTTAAATCTTGTTATGTTTGTAAAAATATTTACACATTTTAAGTATGACTACACTGGGCCTGTAACTGTCAACCAATTTTTACATCTACCATATTCCCATCTATTTAGCTTCCTAGAATAGATGGTTAACTTGATAGCTCGCTAGCTAGCTAATTTAACAATTTAGCAGTGTGCTACATCATCCTGGAACTGCCACCCCGTTTTACTACAGTTTAGACCCTTCTTTAGGAAGTCGTTCAACTTTAATTTCCAAAAATAGTTTTTTTTGTATATTTAGTAGCTAGCTGTTAAGCCAAGACACAACAGCTGTTGTTTACACATGCACCAGATGTTTTTTTGTTATGTTTTTACACAAATTACCTATTTCAGGCCAGTGTGTGATAAATTATGTTGTAGATATTAGCATTCTTTTATAGAGATTTCTGCATCTGCGACAAAAATGTGTTTAGTGCTCTAATGTGTATTTTCTATAAAGACTATTCCAACAACAACATTAGGTATATAGGTACATAAAACACTGCTTTATACTGCGACACTTATTTTAATGTTTTTGTGTCCTCCAGTTTCTACCTAACTGCAGAGAATTGCCTGCCTCATTTTTGCCTGGAGAGTCACCTCCTCAGTGTTTCAGTGTCTGAAGCCGTTGGCTGGTTGTGAACCGTTTGGCTCTTTCTCCACTAGCAAGCAACCTTACAATGTACCCCAATTGCTCTTCAATGTAATTTTTTTACAGGATTTATCAAATGCTACACTTATGTAATCAAAACACATGGCTCATTTGGGATTTTAACTACCAAGCTGCCATCTCGGAGTAGACTTATAACGCTTTATTGTGACTATATTTTAGAAAATAGCGGTGGAGGAGGAGATTCCATATAAGGAGCACAGCAGAGAAGGCACCCCTTGTGTAATCTGGGCATTTAAGTAAGTGTTTTCTTGGCTTTTCTCGTGATTGTATGTCATATACAATATACTACGGGACGCATTCAGTGTACACTATTGTTTGTAGGTGGTTATGATCAATTGTTTCAGTGTCACGGACATTTATTTTGGTGATTTCACAAAGGTGGGGGATGGGCAGCGTCAGCGTGTGTCCGCGCGCGCATGTGTATGAATGTGTGTGTATGTATATATGTGCGCGTGTGGTGACTAGAAGCTTGCTTCCTACGCCTGTCTACAAGTGCACAGTGTTTGTAAGGTTGTTTGTTAGCCACCTTTTAAATGTATGATGATTATCATCACTGCCAAGCATTCTAGCTAAATCATTAGAAAAGTTTTATCTGAGGGGTTGAAAACAGATTTGTAGCCACAAATCTAGCTGTAATGCAAGTTTTATTGTGACACATGGACACAAATAAGCATGTTACCATTAACTGTTGCTAGCTATTTAAAATGGATTTGGATACGTGGAAACATTTATTTAGCCATATGTTAACTTAAAGAAACAAAATCAGAGCTTATTGACAATTCAGCAATGTAACACATGAGTGTGGGGGAAGGGAACTCCGAGTCAGAGAGTGCTACTCTAGTGGCGCATTTACCCCGGTGTGTTACCCAAAAGACTGTTTCGGCACCTTCTCGCACTAGGCCATGGCTCTGGCGGAACTGCTCTCACTTGGGGCCAAAGCCAGACCACTGGTACTTTTCAGCTTTCAATTACATAACAATGGCTCACTGAACTTGAACACCTTTTCGCAAAGCACATGTTTTGATTATGCAGAGGTTGTTGAGCTGGCTTTTTAGAAGTCCTCAGTGTTAGCCCTAGCTATGGCAACACAATTTCACTAGTATAACATAAGGGTGTATAACCTACTAGTGTAACTGGTGTTATAGTCGAAAAGCAGCATAACTCAACTAAATGACACAGCAGTAGCCTAGTTGATGTCCAGGGATGCTGGCACATGTGCTTCCCACAGTTGTATCAAGAATGGTCCACCACCCAAAGGACATCCAGCCTTTTGACACAACTGTGGGGAGCATTGGAGTCGACATGGGCCAGTATACCTGTGGAAACCCAGCAGCATTGCCGTTCTTGACACAAACCGGTGCGCCTGGCACATACCACCATACCCTGTTGAAAGGCTCTTAAATATTTTGTCTTGCCCATTCACCCTCATACACAATCCGTCTGTCTCAAGGCTTAAAATTCCATCTTTAACCTGACTCCTCCCCTTCATCTACACTGACAGAGGTGGATTTAATAAGTGACATCAAAAAGAGATCATAGCTTTAACCAGGATTCACCTGGTCAGTCTGTCATGGAAAGAGCAGATTTTCCTAGTATTTTGTTCACTCAGTGTATATTCCAGTTGTATTGCTTGGCCTAATAATTTATATTGAATTGAAATGTTGCAGGTAAACCTAGCTCCTGTTTAAGATTGTATTGACCCAGTATTGTCTGACCACTATGCTTTATTGTATTATGGGGATATTCAATCAGTGAAATTATCTATTAAAACAATAGAACAAAGGCCTAACAACACTAGCCTAGTTATTGATCTGCTTTACACACAAGATGCCTATATTCATGTTTCATATAGACATTACGTTGATCATATTTACATAGCTTAAAGTCTCACCCTCTTATGCAGCTAGTGGTGGACTAGCTCAGTTATGTAACAGGTGCTTGACAGTAGACTGAAGGAACATGTGGGGAAGGGGTGGGATGAGTAGATTTCTGTTCTTCAGCAGCAGTTCTTTGTTTCATAGATTGCCAGGACCATGACCGAACAAGACACAAAATCATCTATCAATAGTTCTCATACCAACCCATATTTAATTTAAATGGCACACATAGGCAGATAATTTTACAATCAGAAATACAGTCAGAATTATGATCTTAGTTCAGGCTAGTTCTTATTGTGAGTTCACATGCTTTATAAATGGAAACTTGGGACTACTGATGAAACTCCTGGATAAGCCAAACTCCATGTGAGCTTCCAATTTGGGAGTACTAGTGGGAAACATGGATAGCATCGTTGTTTCCCAGTTAGGCTAGACAGTTCAGAATTTTCTTCTTGCAAGGAGCATGTGAACACAACCTTACACCAATAGGCTATATGACAGTTGGTTTGTTTTAAACCTTCACAATGAGCCTTATTTAGCCTAAATAATGTATTGAGCCAAAGGGAAATCAAGTGACATGACTGACGGAGCAAGACTTAGCCTAGGCCCAATAGTAATAATGCTGACCTCTACGCTAATCTGAAGAGGGTTCAGCTTGGAAGGAATGATGAAGCTCTGTTGAGGGTTAGGATAAATAAAAAATATATAATGCGTACTTAGAGAGATGTGATGTTAACTATTCTTCATAAGCTAATATAAATCAGTGCCAGGCTGTGTGTTGGGGACCTTTCTGTTGCTCTGTAAATTGTTTTTCCTCTGGGGAAGCCCAGGGAGACAAACAGCAGCAGCAGCCCTTCTCCTCTTCTCTCCCTGTTGACACTTATCACATGGTGTGTGTTGTGACCCCAGAGGTCAAGTTTAACATGCTGAATGCCCCTGAGCCCAGAGCACCCTCCCACTTTAGAGTAGTGCTTCTAAGTCCCAAGGCATACCTTCCCTGTGCTTGAAGCGATCTTTGCTGACTGTGTGATAGGGGATGGCCTCTGTGATTTCTGTGTCCATGGGATGTTTTTCGTAGGCTGTGACACGTGAACACCGGCAATCATTTCCTGTGTAACGTAGGTGGGTGGTTGTGGCTAAGGGGCTTTGCTGCTGTCGGTCACTTTATTTTTACCATGCTATCGTCATAAATTAGGGGATGGTTCTTCTTCAAATGATTGAATATATTTGTCGTGTTGCCTCTTGTTGTCGCCACAATGCTGAAGCACTATGTAACAACACTTGCATTTGGTTGACATTGGTTTGCCTGTAGCTGAAATACTGCCATACCACCAAATCAACATTCTCGTTAGCACTAGCAGGACTCATGTTTGACACACACAGAGGTAAAGCCACATTGTTTCTAAACCTCATACTGTACTGTATTTGGTAAAGCCCTTTCTCTCCTCACCAGCATCTAACTGTACACTCCAAGCGGGATGCTTGTGATTGGCCAGCATGTGCAGGCCATGCAGAGTGAGAACCCACTTATGATTGGTTAGCATCCTCTGTGCATGTAGAGAGTGAATGAACGGGGAGTCTAGCGCATCTCATTGGAAGAGGTACCGTAGTAGTTTTTGTCATATAAAAAAATCGCAGCCTCTTGCAATATGGATATTGCACATGTCAATATCACAATTTTGATCAGAATTTGATTAACCATGCAGCCCTAATAGTGAAACACGCTGGGAAGAATGATTGTATTGGTCAAGCAGAGCGATCAATGGAGGAGGAGGTGGCAGCTTTTCTTTTGAGCACATTAAATGTAGGCCATCTAGGCTCTATTCAATATGCATCACAGAAATTCAGCGTTACAACGGGATTAAAATTTAAAGGCAATGTTCCTGCATTAGCGGAGACTGCATTCATGGTAAACGCTGCAGATGCCGGCTCAATTGGAAATTACTTTAACATTTCTATCGCCCAATTTGTAACGCTTCAGCGAAACAGATTGAATAGATCCCTTACTCTTTGCTAGTATCAGTAAGCTGAGAATGAGCTGCTTGGTGACAAAGGCTGTGTTTACATGGGCTGGTCTTTTAGATGGTGTGCACAACTTCCTGAGAAGTCTGATCTAATATTAGAAATCACGTGAACCAGATTTGTGTGAATCATATGAACCAGTCAAGGACTATATGCCATACCAATCAAATGGTAGTCTCTTATTTCACTGACTGAGTTTAGGACTAATAAATGAGGAGTAGACCTACAGTATATTCACATGAGTGGCGCAGCGGTCTAAGGCACTGCATCTCAGACCCTGGTTCGATCCTGGGCTGTATCACAACCGGCCATGATTGGGAATCCCATAAGGCGGGGCACAATTGGTCCAGTGTCGTCTGGGTTAGGGTTTGGCCGGGGTAGGTCATTGTAAATAAGAATTTGTTCTTAACTGACTTGCCTAGTTAAATAAGTTTAAAAAAAGAAAAGTGCTAGTTGATTGGCTATGTTCCTTATATCCTTTATTTTCAACCAAGAGGAGAGGTGCTCTATTTATGCCTAAACTTGAGCACAATGACTTGATTCTGTGCTATGCTATCTATTAAATTATCAATGATTTAGCATATACCATTTTACGGGTCATAGATGGCCTAATTAAACTGTTCACTGCAGCTTTCAATGGGTCTGGGTCTGTGGTAACAGACCTGTCTCACCCTTGGTCACGAGGAAGACTGAAAATGAGTAGGGACTTGGAAGCGAAGTAGAGGGTGGTAATTGACCATTGAAGGTGACTTTAGATTGTCTTCCCATGGGTATCAAAAAATGTGTTGCACAAGTTAAACAGTGAAACCTTCATGTCCATTATTAGGATTATCTAATAAAAATTTCTGACTCGCATGAAATAGCCTGGTGGTTGTATACTGTACAATGAACTACGAACTGTGTGAATGATGAGCCAATGTCTAGATTCCAGAATCAGGGAAGTAGGCTAAAAGTCAAACACAATAACTAAACTAACACCGCAGAATGCTTGCTGCAATGAAAATATAGCAAGCTACCAAACACGTTAAACTGCTATTTAATGACATGCTGGGTCTGTAGGATCTCACTCTTCCTGTGCTGAGCCAAGTAGTCTGACTAGCTTGCTAAGCATTTCCAGGATCTGTATACGTCCAGTGAAATGCTAGCCTACCTTTGCCCATCTTAGAAACTCTGCTATGGAATGTGATCTGTGCTGCAATGACAGTGGGGGAAGGAAAGGGAGAGGAGGAGTTCCCTTACTCATAGGTCATGTAGGCCATCGCTTACAACATCTCTTAAAGCTTTAATTAAATACTAATCCCTGGGGTATACTGTATTGACTCTCATCAAATAGCAAGAGGATCCCCTCTCTTAGCACATTTCCATCTGAAAACTGTGTTACTTAGGCTAGGCTATTTACTGATTTTTGGCATGAAGGACCATCCTGCTTCGGCTTATTAGTTAGACAAATCTAAAGGCTCTAATTTACTAAAACGTATTCTGTTGCTTGCTGAAGTAGTATGGCGAAGCAGACTTGAAGATTATAATTGGTTTACTTCTGACTGTTTGTGGGTTAGGCTTACACTAAAGGTTGAGTGAGATGGCAATGTAGTTTAATGCTTATTAATTTATTTTAATCAGAATATATTTGTATTTTGTCCTCAGACTGAGGAGGGATACTGTCATATCTGAATGACATTCGGGCACATGGTAAGAACATTAACCTCCCTCTATAACCAAGCTGATATCTGAGCTAAATCTTTAAGGTTGATTCTTTGCGTAAACAAACATTTTTCATAAATGCCTGTTGTATTGTGAGTAAGGAATTAAGAAGGCTATAGACTATTGGTGACAAACTATCCTTACCTTGCGTGGTTACAAGCAAAAGGTAGACTTGTTGCACCCACACAATGATCTAGTGTTGTCACAATATCAGAATTTGGACTTAAATACCAAGTTTAGTATCACGATACTCGATACCGAAAAGATACTCAATACCAAGACGATACTCTAAACCGAAACGATACCAGGGCAAAAAAAGAAAGCGTATTAGCTCAAGTCACAGAATAACCACTAAGCTTTATTTTTTAAACATTGAATGATATGTTGATAATTGATAGAACTAAAATAACAAATTGAATATCTTCTATTATATGCAATTTCATAAAAAAATAACACCATATTAAATAACAGAAGAACTGAGACTCAAAGCATACTATATAATTTTACTAATTACATCTAAACTGTTTTAAAATGTAATTTGATACATATCAGGGTTAATTCAATCTATGGCCATAATATTGGGTCAAATGACATTCCTTACAGGTAAATAATTGAATCTATTCAATTAATAATTTAGTTCCAAAATGAGAAACAATTTGAAGCTAATTACTGAAGCTTCTACAGTGCATTCAGGAAGTATTCAGACCCCTTGACTTTTTGCAAAAAACATTTACGTTAAAGCCTTACTCTAAAATGGATTACATTTTCCCCCTCATCAATCTACACACAATACCCTATAATGACAAAGCAAAATGGGTTTTTAGACATTTTTGCCAATGTACAATATCAGTCTGGTGCAGTGGTTGAAGTGCTTTCTTTAACATTGCCTTTGAACGGCAGAAGGCTTTATGTGGCAGTCAACAGAAAGCTTTACATGCTGACCAGACCACTCACGCGTATGTTGATTTTGTCCACCCACACCAGATGCGATCAGGACACACGGAGGTTGAAATATCAAAACAAACTGAACCAACTATATTAATTTGGGGACAGGTTGAAAAGCATTAAACATTTATGGCAATTTAGCTAGCTAGCTAGCTAGCTTTCTGTTGCTAGCTAATTTGTCCTGGGAAATAAACATTGGGTTGTTATTTTACCTGAAATGCACAAGGTATTCTACTCCGACATTTAATCCACAGATAAAAGGGTAAACCGAGTTCGTTTCTAGTAATCTCTCCTCCTTCAGGCTTCTTTTTCTTCTTTGGACTTTATATGGCGGTTGGCAACCAACTTTAAGGTGCATTACCACCACCAACTGGACTGGAGTGTGGACCTCAGTTCATCTTTCAATCACCCACGTGTGTATATGCTCCTAAAACCAATGAGGAGATGGGTGAGGTGGGACAAATATAACCAAGTTCTATTTTAGCGCCTGGCTACGCAGTGTGGGTGCAATGATTGAATAACATGTGAATTTTATGTCAGCCTGAAGTCAGATGTACTTTGATATAAGTTGCCTTTTTTTTACATGAATGTTGCAGCTAGGCCTATATTCAGAAATGCCAGTGAAATGCATGCAATGTGGAGCCCTGACCATCCGCCAATGTGGCTGGTGACATACTTACGCCCATAATTTTATGCCCTGTTCCTGCTGCCATTGTCTCTTATGCAAGACAGCGATATGTATTTTTTGAGTGCACTCAGTGAGAGGTGGATTTAATCTGAGCTAAGTTAGGAAGAATTATCTTTTTACCTTGGGCTCTAAAATGTTTTTGGGATAATCTTCATAAAGCTTTGATTAAAGGGGAACTCCCCTCCAAAAACATTGACAACTGTAACCAGGTTTCCATCCAACCTTTTTATGCGAGTAAAGTATGTTGGATAAAACATGTCACGACAGGCCTGATGGAAACAGCTAATTTGTCTGTAAACTTTCCATATGTCGACAAAACAAAATACGTTAGACAAGGTGGGATCTTTTTGTTTCTGTAAAATGTATTATGCGAGAAATGGCAGTGGAAACGCTTTTATGAGCAAATATTGATATAATAACCATCATATCGAAGTAAACTTGGAGTCACGTAAATATGTTGTGTGGTCCTCCCACTACGACTCGGGTAAGCATGCAGTTTATTATGCTACAGATAAAGTTATGATGAATGTCACAGGGTGGTAAAAGTGCACGGTAATGAGCTTGATGCTCCTTTCCAATAAATACAAATGTTCTGTTGACATTGTAAGTAAACAAAATTGTGCCTTGAATGAATGCATCAAGCATGCTGCTGGCTAAACCAACAAGCTCTCACAGTCTAACTGCAGAGTTAGATGTTTATCCACGCTTCTCCTTAGTCAAATTCAAAGTTGCTCCAAACGTCAAATTTGGAAAGTTAAGGTTTTGGATATTAACTTTAGGCACTCATTCCAAATTGTTCAGGTAAGGGATAAGGTTTGGGATAGGGTTAAAACAAAAAAACTAGTGTCCACCGCTGGGATCGAACCTTCTGATCCAGAGTCATGGGATTACTTGATGGTAATAAGGCTCACTGTTGCCCCTAGTGGCCTGTTTTAAAGGCATTTCCTGACGTCTAATTTCAAAGTCACTATTTAGTGATCTGCCTGGGCTAAACAGGCCTAAATATACTCTAAAGCAGGGATCATCAACTAGATTCAGCCACAGGCCAATTTTTTTCTTGAGTGGATGGTCAGGGGGCCGGAACATAATTACAAATAATTTGTAGACGGCAAATTTGACTGCAAGAAGCCCAAACAGATATACTTGACTAAAACATAATAATTTCAAAGCTTGCTTTCATTTGTATGTGATTACACACTCAGTGGCCAGTTTATTAGGTACACCCATATTGTACCTGGTTGGACTTCGGGGCATGGATTCTACAAGGTGTGGTGTTCAAACATTGATCAATTGGAATCAATGGACCTAATGTGTACCAGGAAAACATTCCCCATACCATTACACCACCGCCACCAGGCTGTACCGTTCACACCAGGCAGGATGGGCCATGGACTCATCCTGCTTACGCCAAATCCTGACTCTGCCATAAGCATGAACCGGGATTTGTCGGACCAGGGGCCGCTTCTTCTTGTTGTTAGCTGATGGGAGTGGAACCCGGTGTGGTTGTCTGCTGCATTAGCCCAACCAACGAGTTGTGTGTTCCGAGATGCCGTTCTGCACACCACTGTTGTACTGCTCTATTATTTTTATGTTTGTGGCCTGCCTGTTAGCTTGCATGATTCTTGCCATTCTTCTTTGACCTGTCTCATCAACATGCTTTTTTTGCCCACAGGACTGCCGCTGACTGGATGTTTTTTGTTTGTCTCACTATTCTCTGTAAACTCTAGACACTGTCGTGCGTGAAAAGCCCACTAGGCTGGCTGTTTCTGAGATACTGGAAATGGTGTGCCCAGCGCCTATCACCAAATATCATACCACGCTCACTTAGGTCACTCGTTTTGCCCATTCTAACATTCAATCGAACAGTAACTAGATGCCTGTCTGCCTTTATACAGCAAGCCACGGCTACGTGACTGTCTGTAGGAGCTAACCATTTTTCGTGAACAAGTTGGTACCTGATACATTGGCAACTGAGTGTGTATATCTCTAGTATGCATGGGAATACTTTGGAACAGATTTCCAAAATTAAAATCACTTGGAGTGGATTTGCTGGTGTTTTTAGTCCAGAAAAAAAAATCTGAACTTGGGGGGGCAAATAAAATCAGTTCTGCCAGTTGGGGAACCCTGCTCTAAAGATATGGAAGATAGCTTGGCAAGTGTATGCCAGACAGACCACTCAGCATGTTTTCCATTCCCAAATAGCCTAGATATCCAACATTATCTCATAACCATTTAACATACAAAAGAGGCTTTGACATTTTGTAGTGCTGCAGTATGTTTGGCAATTGCTTATTTTTGACCCTCTGTTTGTCTTGCAGGTTGGGAAACTGGTAGACTGTGCCCTTTCAAAACATATTTGTTGTGAAAAACAGACTTACTACTGTGGTAAGTAGCCTGTAGGAAGCTACAGATAAAACATTTTATTGGTCTGCGTTTTTGGATAAATGCTGTGCAATCAGCCTTAATTTCTGGGTAGGATTTTCTCTTTTTATTGGATGGTTTTGTCTTTGTTCCTCAGCTCTGTGAGCATAGATGTGCCAATTGTCATTGTAGTGTAGCCTAGTTACTGGGGAAAGGAAAAGGTCTATGGGCCATGGCTATGAGCGCTGTAGTGAATGGATAGTAGGCAGGATTGGGAGAGTGATGTAAGGTCACTCTTGCATACCTCATTCAGGCATGATCAGGTTTCATACCTCAGACCTCTATGCATTGAAGAGGCAGGGATCCTCTGCAGAACACTGTCTTGTGATCAGCTTAATAGCGTGATAACGTTGAATGGAGAATATTTTATAAAAAAACTTCTCACAGGTCTACACTTGCGATTTGTATGCTGATGTAGGAGCGATGTCTCTTACTAAATGGATCATAATTGTGCTCCTGACACTAGGATTTATATGCTAGTACGCTAAGTATGTGGACACCGCTTCAAATGAGTGGTTTCTGCTATTTCAGCCACCCCCATTGCTGACAGGTGTATAAAATTGAGCACACAGCCATGCAATCTCCATAGACAAACACTGGCAGGATAATGGCCCATACTGAAGACCTCAGTGAATTTCAACGTGGCACCGTCATAGGATGCCACCTTTCCAACAAGTCAGTTCGTCAATTTTCTGCCCTGCTAGCTGCCCCGGTCAACTGTAAGTGCTGTTATTGTGAAGTGGAAATGTCTAGGAGCAACAACAGCTCAGCTGCGAAGTGGTAGGCCACACAAGCTAACAGATCCGCAGAGTGCTGAAGTGCGTAGCGAGTAGAAATCGCCTGAGTGTTGCAACACTCACTACCGATTTCCAAACTGCCTCTGGAAGCAACGTCAGAAGAAGAACGTCAGCATGTTACCTGCCCCAATGCATAGTGCCAACTGTAAAGTTTGGTGGAGGAGGAATAATGGTCTGGGGCTGTTTTTCATGGTTCTGGCTAGACCCCTTAGTTCCAGTGAAGGGATAGCATATAATGACATTCTAGATGATTCTGTGCTTCCAACTTTGTGCACAAAGCGAGGTCCATACAGAAATGGTTTGTCGAGATCGGTGTGGAAGAACTTGACTGGCCTGCACAGAGCCCTGACCTTGACCCCATCGAACACCTTTGGGATGAATTGGACTGCCGACAACGAGCCAGGCCTAGTTGCCCAACATCATTGCCCGACCTCACTAATGCTCTTGTGGCTGAATGGAAGCAATGTTCCAACATCTAGCCTTCCCAGAAGAGTGGAGGCTGTTATAGCAGCAAAGGGGGACCAACTCCATATTAATGCCCATGATTTTAGATGAGCAGGTGTCCACATACTTTTTTAGTGTTGTTGAAGGTCTCCAATTGTTGACTTTAAAATTGGATGCAAAAGGAATCCTGTTGTTGATGAGTAGGCTAAGGAAGGATGTATGAGGAAGAATAGGCTACGCACGTGTGACAATTTGTAATAACCGTGGATAATAATAACCGTTGTTTCCTGATGTAACAGGAAATGTGTAATCATTTAACCGTGCCGAGTGCTAAGATAAACTGATTAGCGATGAGATGAAAATAACATTTGCATGGCACAATGGAACTAATAATGTGATTTGCATTTTTGTCCTTTGCAACATTTTACATTGAGAATCTTACATTTTTGGGACCTTTTGTCTTCATCAGCTAAAAATACAGTATGTAAGAATAGACTAAACTTTGTTTTGACTTTTCTCAATGTGGCGTTTTCAAGGCTACTATGAAATTAACTTCCAATTCCGACAGCATTATGCACATGTTGGCTATGTTAAGGCCCGTACTTCATCATTCCAATGGTGCACATTCACCATTTCAATGTATGGATTGAGTCAGTGTAGGGAAGTTGATTAGACTGTAATGTGAAAGGAGCCAGCACTCCAGTGGACTACACACGTTCACCACAAAGTTACGTGATGGCAAGTCGATGTACTTACATGGCAATTAGTCGTCCACTAGGGACAATGTGAGTGCCTGTTAACACCTAGTAGGCTCACAACGAGCTAGGGCTTTGTGGATAGGGTTGAGGAAGACTTAAATCGTGAGCTACGGCCCCGAACATTGTGGGTTCAATCCCAGTGCAAGGCACACGTTTTTTAATTTAGTGTGTATATATAGATATATATATATATATATATATATATATATATATATATATATATATATTTTTTTTTTTTTTTTTTTTTTGCCTTAACCACTTGGAATGAATGCCTAAACTTAGCCCTCAAGGTTAGTTTCAGTTTGATTAGTTGACTGGCAGCTGACAGGACGTGTTGACATGTCGTATTTGGTTCAACATGTGGATTCATATTCGGCTGTTAACTTGTTATGGAGTGGCAGCTGAGGGGTCGGTTTTGGAGAGCCTGGCGTGCCCAAAGTAAAATGCCTCCCATTCAGGCCCAGAAAATAGGATATGCAGATATTTGGTACCATTGGATAGGAAACACTCTGAATTTTCTGTGAGTAAAACAGAACGCATATAGCAGGCGAAACCCCGAGGAATTTCTGTCCTGGAAAAAGTGATTTTGACACATTGCTCATTTGGGCACCCCTCCCTCATGAAAATGACCATATAAGGGCATATGAATGCAGTACCCATCGCTTCCTTTAGATGTCAACAGTCTCGAGACAGTGTATTTTTTTCATTTTGGATGAATAAGACCAGAGAAGAAGAGCAAACAAGGAAGTCACTCTGTCATGTAAACAGTACCCAGCGCGCGCTCCCGACAAAGCTCGCAGTGTCTTTTTTACCGTCGTTATCGATCAGTTTATATTCTGGTTGATTTATAATAGTAAATATACGTAAAAGTGTTCCTAAGGATACATTTAAAACTATGTTTGATTGTTCTTGGACAAGTTTATAGGTATAAGATGAACGAGTTCGCGTCACGTTTTAATGGAGTAGTGGAAGCTGTCGTTTCTGATTATAACGCGCGAACAAAAGAACCATGGATTGTCTTCGTTGGACACTTAGGATGACCTCAGCAGAAGTTCTTCAACAGGTAATTGATTTGTTTTTGCTGTTAAATGTGTTATGTGTGTGCCATGATGGCTAATCGATACATGGCTATGGGAAAAATATGTGAGGTGCTACTCTCAAACAATCAAATGTGCTGCTTTCGCCGTAAAGCCTTTTTGAAATCTGACAACGCTGTGATATTGCCAAGAAACAGAGCTTTTGATGAGTATGGAGCACTTGTATATTGGTGGATGTTTAATAATTCAACTTTTGGATTTTGAATTTGGCGCCTTACATTTTACCTGGTAGTGTCGGGAGCAGCCCGCTAGCGCCCCAGTGATCCCTGAGAAGTTAACTACTTAGGGAGAAAGTGTTGCATAGCCATCAAAAGCTCTGATTCTTGGCAATATCACAGCGTTGTCAGATTTCAAAAAGGCTTTCAGCCGAAAGCACAACATTTGTTTGTTTGAGGATAGCCCCTCTCATATTTTATGCATTAGCATAAATCCATAACCAAAGCGGGTCTCATAAAACGCATAACATCGCTAATATAAAATCCCTTACCTTTCGAAGAACTTCTGCTGAGGGCTTCCCAAGTGTCCAACGAAGACATCCAATGGTTCTTTTGTTAGAAAAAGTCATTTATTATATCCATAAATCTCAGTTTGGTTGGCGCATTATGTTCATAAAATACAGCGTCCACTCGCCCATTGAACCGTGAAGAGAACACGTTCAACCTATACCTATGCACTTGTCCAAGAACAATCAAACATCATTGATAATGTATCCTTAGGAACACTTTTATGTATATTTACTATAATATTTCAACCGGATTATAAACTGGACGATAGGAAAGGAAAAAAACCACAGCGCGCGCGAGCCCGTGAACGCGCATCCTCTTCTGTTTACATCCTGTGACTAGTTCGAAATTCTTCTTCTATTACCATCCAGAGCAACCTAACATCACCAAACACTGTCTAGAGACTGTTGACATCCAGTGGAAGCAATAGGTACTACAATCTTAATCCCATATATGACTGTTTTCAATAGGGAGGGGTTCAAAATGAGGCAATGTGTCAAAAACACTTTTTCCAAGACAGAAATTCCTCGGGTTTTCGCCTGCTATATCAGTTTTGTTATACTCACAGACAATATTTTAACACTCTTAGAAACTTCAGAGTGTTTCCTATCCAATAGAACAAATTATGTGCATATCCTAGTTTCTGGGCCTGAGTGGCAGGCCTTTTTACTTTGGGCACACCAGACTTTCCAAAACCGACACCTCAGCTGCCTAAGAAGTTAAGAAGTTCGTAATGGGGGATCGCTATTTGATCATAATTCTGGAGGTTGCGTTTTGTGAAAACCAAGCTACCCTTTGTCTGGTGACTCCAGCAGTATCAGATGCAGAATGACCTGTAGCCTGATGAATGTTGGCATGACCACTGATCCAGGAGAATAGTCTGCTGGAGAGATGTGAGCTGTAAGATGGAAATACAGCATCATACTGACCAGTCTGTTAATAAGTCTATACAGGTCCAGAATCCACTTGCATAGTTTTTAAGCTCATTCAGTGAGGTTCAGTGCCCTGACAATATGATAATCTTGCAGTTTTAAGGGTCGATGCATTGGAAGGTGAGGCACGACAGTATCTCCGCTTCTCTAATCATTTAACAAATCACCTTCATTTCCTAAAATGCTTCATTTCTTAGGGAGGATGTATTTTTTTGTAAACACCGGTGCCCCCATTTCTATCCAGTGAAACTACAGAATGTGGACTGGATGCAGATAGAATCACACCTTCTTATGTAGGTTAGGCTATTGCTGTAGAATGCAAATTATTGCAGTGTGAGCTTGCATATAATGCCTGAGGTAGGCTAAACTATACTGAATGTGTCTCAGAAAACTATGTCAAACTCTGAAATGTCACACCTATACATAGGAGCATGTTAGGACTGCATTTCCTTTGATCTCGATGCTATCTTTGTGCCAGAGATAAAATACGTTTGCGTCTGAGTATGTCAGTGTTCACACCACACTAGTAGGACTCACTGCCAAATGACCTTGACGTACCATAGCGCTTCCATTTCCCACTCTTTCAGTTGAGATGTCAACTAGGTTTTACATAGGAACCCATTGCTTTTTGCAAAGCCTATATCACACAGTCTTTTATTATCTCAGCATGGCAACAGTTCTGCCTGTGTTATGATTTAGGCCTATGTTTTTACTGATGTCAGCTACATGATTGGTTTTGTCTGTTTAGCCGTGAATTTGTACAGACTAGGCATATATGGTAAATCGGTGCATCAGTGATGAATCAGTGAGTGTGTGGCAAATATTGACAAAAACACTCAAGCAGTGTTCATGTGAAAAATGTGTGCAGACAGAGGTTGACTAGCTACCAAAAGAGTGGGATTGTTGCAGCTTATATTGCTTTTGCTCATTTACCCATGTCCCAAGTTAACCACAAATGCAGCAGACAGGCATGCCACTACCATCTGTCACTTTAGAGCAGCAAACAGCCTTCCAAATGGTAGGGGGATGGGATCTGCAACCTACGTTAAAACCACAAGTTGATATTACCACAATACTTTTTTTGCAGGCCCTAACCTGCTATAGTAGGCTGCATTAATCTCTGGTCAATATTGCATTAGCAAGTTCATTTTCAATACAGATTCAAGCTGTGTGTTAATACATTTCCCTTGATTCTTTGAAAATGTCCAGCCAGGACTTCATTGGTTCATATTTTAGATCAGGCTGCAGTCCGTGAAGGTTGTTTATAGCATGTCTTCACATTGGAGGAGGCTTGGCTGAGTGACACATTCCTTAGGGAAAAAGTGCAGTGGATTTTTTGGGTGTTTTTATTATGTAAGATACATATTCAATAGGCCTAAATAATTAGATTTGCACTTTTCTACACCCTGAAAGATAAGTTGCCTTTGACTTTGGTTGTGACTTTTTAAGTCTAGAGGGAAATGGAAATGATGCAGGCCCTACTGTGCAAGCAGATGTGCGCTCTGCCAATATACTGTATATATCATTTCCAATACCCCATATATTTTTGGGGTAGATTTATATATATATTATAGGCCTAGGTCAAGCTAGATGACCAGTCAGTTTCTGCAGCCTGTTTCCCCTGCACACTGGAGTGTGTTGTTGTAGCATCACAAGGCACTTTACCCGCCACATCCATCTTTAATCTGCTGTGACACTGCCAGCGTGTGGCATGTAGGCCAAATGTGTGTGCCCATATGTGTGTGCACATGCGTGCATTTGTGTTTTCATCTGTGTTTGTGTATCTGTTACTAAATGTGTAGCCTACTTTTTAGCTCTGTTTTTAAAGCATTCTGAGATAAGCCGCTCTGTCTCTGTGTGAAACAATAGTTGTGTCTACAAAGTGAGTCAGCTCGGCTCCATAGGCAATGTGCATGTTATGTTCTATTAGAGCTGGGCGATATGGCCAAAAATACATATTGCGATAAATTGCCTGAATTGATGCAATAACGATAATAAAACGCTAAGTTTATAACATGAATGTGCACCGCATCTCTCCAGCTCACATCTCTCCAAATACTTATTTCCCTCAATAAAATGCAAATCAATTTATAACATTTTTCACATGTGTTTTTCTGGATTTTTTTGTTATTCTGTCTCTCACTGTTCAAATAAACCTACCATTAAAATTATAGACTGATCATTTCTTTGTCAGTGGGCAAACGTACAAAATCAGCAGGGGATCAAATACTTTTTTCCCTCACTGTAGTTTTGCATTCAGGTCAAAAGGTTAGATTTTGGTCTCATCTGACCACAGCACCTTTTTCCACTTCAGAATGGAATCGCCTCAGAATCTACAATGTGCTTTTTCGCAAAGCACAAATGACACTTGATGTGGCTTTTTTAGGGGTGTTTTTTTCTTGCCACCCTCCCATAGGGGCCAGATTTATGCAGCGCTTGTGATATTGTGGTCACATGCACAAATTGACCAGTCTTTGCCATAAAGGCCTGAATCTCCTTCAAAGTCGCCATTGGATTCTTGGTAGCCTCTCTGATCTGTCTCCTCCTTGCCTGGTTTGGAGGGACGGCCTGATCTATGCAGGGTCTGGGTGTTGCCATACGCCTTCCACTTCTTAATAATGGTCTTAACTGTGCTCAGAGGGATAGACAAAGCCTTTGAACTATTTTTATATCCATTCCCTGATTTGTGCCTTTCCACAACTTTATCTTGTAGATCTTTTGAAAGTACCTTTCCGCCCATAGTGGATTCTTTGCTTTGAATTGCACTACTAAGCAGTGGAGTCCTCTATGAACAACTGTTTTTATTCTGAGTTAATCAAAGTCACTACAATTGATCACAGTTGGAAGCCAATTAGCTTGATTTGTGATCTGGAAGGTGGTTGGTTATACCTCAGCAAATTTGGAATTGCAATTCTAAGGGTGGTATTCACTTATCCAAATAGGGTATTTTACGGTTTTACTTTGAAAATATTTTTTTGGGTGGTTTAATTTCAGGCTGTAAGGCAACAAAAGGTGAACATGTTGAAAGGGGGTGGTGACTTCGTATACCCACTGCACATGTATGTTCTATTCTAAACCAAAGGCTGTAAAAGTGGCATGATCGGACATCATGCAGGACAGGAACGTCTGAACCAGCGTTGAGCCATATTCTTTTTTTAAAGTATAGAAGACCACGGATATACACCTTAGAAGATCATATGAAATACCTACCACAATCACTTCGGTATGTGTGCGAGTTGTAAACAATGTAATTTCTGAGACTGGAGATGGGGCAGAGGCGTACATTTATTTTACAGGAAGGGAAAGTGAAGTGCTCCATCTCTACAGCCGTGCTCTCTCACACTCTCAAAATAGACCAACACCTCATCACTTTGATATGGTGATGAAAAGGGAATGAACTACGTCTCTAGGGGTGTGTTCAAGTATAAAAGCAGATGACAAAATTCCGTTGGGTTTGCAAACAAACCACATCCTATGACAGTTTTTGTCAAGAATAGGCCTACACATCTCGTAAGAGAATTGATGATGGTCGACAAGGCATCGTCCGGGTTAGGGTTTGGCCGTGGTAGGCCATAATTCTAAATAAGAATTTGTTCTTAATTGACTTGCTTAGTTAAATAAATACATTTAAATGTCCTCAATAATATCATCTTCAGTAGCTAGGACTACTAAGATTGGGCCTCCTCTGTAGAGTTCTGTTATGGTTATGCTATGTTTTGACATGGAAATTAGAATGTACTCCAGTATTTTACCGGAAATATGGCTCTTCAGATTTGAGGTATCTTTGGGTGAATGTACAGTTCTGCATTGATTCATTATTTCAGATCTCACTTGTGAAACACCAGTAGCACAGGTCCTGAAGTGGTTTCTCCAGAGAGAAGGATATTTGTGCTCCTGTTCTATATCTCTCTGAATGGATGAACCCAGTTAAAACACTGTCCATTATGTGGTCATGCCCATGCTTGCTTGTTTGTCACTACCATGATTCTGCAAGGTCCCAGGCTAGCCCTGTGCTGCTCCGAGTCAGACCTGGCTAAGATAAACACCACTGCTCTCATTGATGGACTACAGCCCAGAGTACAGCTCATCTATGGAAAGAGAATCCCCTTCCTTCCTTCCCATCCTCTCTCTCTCTCTCTCACACACTCTGTCAACAGAGATCCTGAGATTCTGTTTTTAATTCAACAGCAACACTGCGGTGCAATGGTGGAAATGGGTACTACGCCTTGTTATTTGCCATGCTAGAGAGACGCACTGTAGCAGTGCTGCTGCTCCTGTCCACAGTTAGCACCCAACAGCAGGTCCCCGCTGCCCTGCCCTGGTGTGAACTGTGTGTACAGCAGATTGTGGAAGGATTCTTGCACACAGAAAATGTGTTAGTGGTAGTGGCATCTTCTGGGAGGAAATCTCCACTCTCCAGCCCTAGCTTAGTTCTTACTTAGCAGCACTATGTAGTGTGATTGGTGTAGTGTGAAAATATGTTGCTCTGAGTTTGGATAAACAACTGTCTCACCACCACCTCCTCCCCTCCCTTCAGGCCTGTGTCCTGTTTGCTGACCTCATGGTGTAACCAGGTATAAAGATGAGCATAAGCAGTGATGAGGTCAACTTCCTGGTGTACAGATACCTACAGGAGTCAGGTAGGCTCTGTCTGACGCTTCAACCACACATCTGGAAACAAACTCAATTTAAGCCAGACAGCTGTCGAAATAATCTTACCGTATATTCTCTTTATGTAATATTCTATAGCTATAAAAGGGTGCCCTGAAAATATGCACTCTGAGAACAACCACAGAGCTCTTTGAAGTATGCCATTTCCAGAGGCACCAGAGGGAGGGATCTGCTCTGTGTAATGTGCTGCCTACTGACATGCTACTCATGCCTCCCCCGACAGGGTTTTCCCACTCAGCCTTCACGTTTGGGATAGAGAGCCACATCAGTCAGTCCAACATCAATGGAGCCCTGGTGCCCCCTGCTGCCCTCATCTCCATCATACAGAAGGGCCTGCAGTACGTGGAGGCTGAAGTCAGCATTAATGAGGTGAGCTCATCTCCTCATTCACACAAGTGATGCTGTGATAATAATGACATCTTATCAGGGAATCAGTGGACTTTATTACTGCAAGCCAAGTCAACTGTGATGAAATGCAGAACATGGCATCGGTTTGATCAGAAAGCATATGAATGCAGTGCTAGGTTTCTGTTCTTCAGTTATGCAGTTATCAACCAATGTAGCTTTATAATACATTGCATTAAGTTTTAATAGATGGTTCTCTTGTGATTTGTTTTAGTGTTTTATACTTTAATTTAAGTCACAGGAGGTTGGTGGCACCTTAATTGGGGAGGACGGGCTCGTGGTAATGGCTGGAGCGGAATTAGTCAAATGGTATCGAATACATCAAACACATGGTTTCCATGTGCCATGAGCCGTCCTCCCCTCAGCAGCCTCAACTAGATTTAACCTACTATTGCTTACAGCTACAGTAGTTATTTAGCAGTTTGAAGCCTTTGGTTTTGAGTCTAACCGGCTTTTCTGCTGTCCCCAGGACGGTACACTGTTTGACGGGCGGCCGATTGAGTCCCTGTCGCTCATCGACGCGGTAATGCCGGACGTGGTGCAGACGCGGCAGCAGGCCTACCGAGACAAGCTGGCCCAGCAGCAGGCGGCCCAGGCCCCCCCGGCCAACGCCACCAACATGACAGCCAACGCCAAGAACGGAGAGAACACGGCCAACGGCGAGGAGAACGGAGCGCACGCCTTAGCTAGTGAGTCTCAGTCCACGGCCCTGGGCTTAGTGTTTATTAACCATAACACACAGAGCGAGGAAGAGGATAATGTCCCTAAAAAATGCTGCTATGAGTTCGCTCTTTATGGCTAGTTTGTGCATGTTCTGTTATTTGAACATCATTGTTGTGGTTGAGAATGTAATGTAAACTACCAAAATAGTCAATGCAAATACTGGATGTTTTGTTATTCAGATCATGCTGATGAGGTGCTCTCTGTGTGCCATACAGACAACCATGCAGACTTGATGGAGGTGGACGGGGACATGGAGATTCCCCAGAACAAAGCCATGGTGCTCCGAGGCCACGAGTCAGAGGTGTTCATCTGCGCTTGGAACCCTGTCTCCGACCTGCTCGCCTCAGGGTCAGTGTCTCTCTCTTTCTGAGGTTATTGCATTAAGCTCAAATAATTAAAGTCCTATTTTGATCTGTATCCTGGTTAGTTGCAAAATTATGGTAACTTTCCCCAAAACCCCAGGTTTACCAGAAATCCTGGTTGTAGGATCTGGATTTCCTGATTCTGTGAATCTTCCAACAGGGATGTCTGGAAAACCTGGGAGTTATGGGAAAGTTTTGCAACCCTAATTGAATGAATGAGTGACCCAGGACCTTTCTGTGTTGTATTGTAATTGCTCTGAGCTGTGCTGACTGTCCCTCCCCTCCCTGGTGCAGGTCTGGGGACTCAACGGCGCGGATCTGGAACCTGAGTGAGAACAGCACCAGCAGCTCCACGCAGCTTGTACTGAGGCACTGCATACGGGAGGGAGGCCAGGATGTCCCCAGCAACAAAGACGTCACATCATTAGACTGGAATGTGAGTCAGAGGTCTACACACACACACACACACACACACACACACACACACACACACACACACACACACACACACACACACACACGCCTGCTCCATGTTCCCCCCTCACAAATCCCATAACTTTATTTCCACATTTGTGTCCACTGCTCCTGTTCTGAATGCTGTTACTAGGAGCCACTTCAAACTGCTTTTATGTTTCAAAGCTTTGATCTTTTTTAATTGCCCCAATTATTTTGAGGTGTAATATTTTGTTGTACTGTAGGCTTGTTATCCTGGCAAGGGAAAGTTTCATTGAGCAGAATGATGCGCCTATGCTGATGTGCTGAACAATATGTATTCTCTTTCCATTTAACTTAATTGATATGTATTATACCTCTTCCCCCTGACAGAGTGAGGGTAGTTTACTAGCAACCGGCTCATATGATGGATTCGCCAGGATCTGGACAAAGGATGGTAGGTTGCCTCTTTTACCTCCTTTTTCAACTTAACATGTTGTCAGTTTCCGAAACGGTTGCCTCTCTAATATATATGATTTGAACCCTAGGTAATCTTGCCAGTACCCTGGGTCAACACAAAGGTCCCATTTTTGCATTGAAATGGAACAAGAAAGGAAACTTCATTCTTAGTGCCGGAGTAGATAAGGTAAGAACCCAACAGCCTTTTTCTTTTTTGTTATGAGCTCAAGACATGAAATGCTATGATGACTCATTCACCTCTTCTGGTATTCAAGACTAAAAGAACATTCTGTTATTCTCAGGCGTGTTCTAATTGAGATGTTTTTCTTTGTGTGTTTCTCCCTCCAGACTACAATCATATGGGATGCTCACACAGGAGAAGCCAAGCAGCAGTTCCCGTTCCATTCAGGTGCACTGAATTATCCAATGGCTTCTTTCCTGACTCTTCATTAACCCTTACTAGACATGTATCGGTACATACTTACATGAATATATACAGTAAGGGTATTTTTGTGCCGACTCATTCCTAGTTTCTGTCAAGCACAGAAAGAAAGAAGTAGAGTTCTATGTTGTTGTTTATTCATTGTTTTCTTCCGCTCCTCTTGTTGTGACTCAATAGCGCCTGCTCTGGACGTGGACTGGCAGAGCAACAACACGTTTGCCTCCTGCAGCACAGACATGTGCATCCATGTGTGTAAGCTTGGCCAGGACAGGCCCATCAAAACATTCCAAGGACACACAGTAAGTCAGCCCAATTACCCCACAGCATTACACTGCTCCTGCAGCCATCATTAAAGTACCATGC
Organism: Brachymystax lenok tsinlingensis; assembly: GCA_030435695.1. Classification (NCBI taxonomy): domain Eukaryota; kingdom Metazoa; phylum Chordata; class Actinopteri; order Salmoniformes; family Salmonidae; genus Brachymystax; species Brachymystax lenok. Next base: position 23,775,878 of record CM059790.1, on the reverse strand, counting down.
CATAGCCATTTTGTCCAGTTTTCTATGGGTCATAGGCATTGCCTCCTCTGTCTGTGCTGATAACTCTGCTCCCCTCCGCTCCAGAATGAAGTAAATGCAATCAAATGGGATCCAACCGGTAACCTGCTGGCCTCTTGCTCAGACGACATGACGCTGAAGGTAAGTTATGAATGAAAACTGTCTAGCTACGTCCAGCACTCTTACACTTAAGTATTGTCTGCGTTGTTGATTACTGTCCCTGTTAAATAAATTGCAGAAATACATGTGCACTGTGTAATGTTTTGCTCTGGATTATATACCAGAAATTCAAATAATTCACGTTTTGTATATATCACTCTATAAATGTCTTCATTGTGATGAATTCCACTCGACAAATTGTCGACCTGAAAGTTACCAAGTATAAAACCAACCAAACTTTCTTATCCATCTGAACATTCAGCGTTTTGGATATTCACCATCACGTTAACAATCATGTCATTTTACCATGCTAGATCTGGAGTATGAAACAGGACACATGTGTTCATGACCTGCAAGCTCACAGCAAAGAGATCTACACTATCAAATGGAGCCCCACCGGTCCTGGAACCAACAACCCCAATGCCAATCTCATGCTTGCCAGGTACTGAAACAGAAGCACTGCTGCACCCTCTATGTGGGCATTCATTAGTTTGGATGTGAAAGCAGCATTACTGTCTGTGATAACAGCGGTGTGGCCCTGTTGGAGGGTAATAGACTGATGACTACACTGTTTCTGGGCCAGCCACACTGTCTTTGTGCCCTGAACCGCCCCAGTTTTCATCCTTCTGAATTGGGGCTTTGTGTTTGAAGTCAGCTATGACTATGAACTAAGTATTGCTTCTGGGGAGGAGGCAGATTGATGAGTGTTTTTCCTGTGTTCCCTGCAGTGCATCCTTTGATTCGACGGTGCGTCTCTGGGATGTGGACCGAGGCATCTGCATTCACACGCTAACCAAACACCAGGAGCCTGTCTACAGTGTGGCATTCAGCCCGGACGGCAGGCATCTGGCCAGTGGCTCTTTCGACAAGTGTGTTCACATCTGGAACACGCAGGTACAGTCCCGACACTGTCCTGCTATCTACCTTGCACGGAGTGGAGAACTGTTAGTGATATTAGCTTCCTGTATTGTTATGCAGTTAGTTACTTAGGTCAGTGGTAGTGCTTATTTTGGAGACTTTAATTAGGCTTTCGAATGGATTTAAATCTAAGAAAGCTATGGTTTAGCCTTTGGCTTGTGGTTGTTGATCTGAAACGATAACACTGTCTTCGCTTCCCTTTCCACAGACTGGTGCTTTAGTCCATAGTTACAGGGGGACAGGGGGAATCTTTGAAGTTTGCTGGAATGCAGCAGGTGACAAAGTGGGAGCAAGTGCATCAGATGGATCTGTGAGTACACATTTTTGAGCATTTTCATATAATTCATTAAAAAAATGTCACCAAAAAAGTTTAAAGGGTTTATCACTCTGAGACATACAGGTCATAATAATATAAATATTAAAAAGCCTATCTTGTTTTTCAGGTTTGTGTATTAGATCTGCGGAAGTAACACTCCTTGTTGGAAGCCATGGACCGACAATGAATGTGTACATAGCCAAAATAACTGTCCCTGCCCCATGTACTGCTAGTCCCTCTGAACCATGGCCGGCCACTACAGACCAGAAAGAAGCACCCCCAACCTCTACACAACAGATTCAGGAGCAAGGACACAATCTGTGCAGCAAATCCTTCCAGAGACATTAAAGGGACACAGACAAAAAAAAAAAAAAAAAAAAACAGATCCGTATATGTACCAAAATTTGGAAGCTATTTTGCTTTTTGATCTTTAAACCATCCTCATCAAGACAAAAAAAAGATTTTAAACTTTGTTGGTAGTTCTGTCTCTGTGTACAGACATATCGGCTTTCCCATCCTGCGGCAGGCAGTTAGGTTTTAAAAAATTATTTCAATGTTTAAGTTCATATTTTTTGGGGTCACAGCTGCATGAAGTGGAGGACTCTTTTTTTTTTTTTTATACACACTCACAAAACAGTTCTTTAAAAAAATCGTCTTTGTTAGTGTGCGCTTTGTGGTTCAAAACAATATGGGGACTTTTTTTCAATTGTAGTTTTTACTGTTGACATCGGTCGTACTGTTGACATCTAAATGCAGTAGTTTTTTTTCTTTCCTCTACAGGAGACATTGATTCTCCTGACTTAATATTATTACAAATTAACATGGGTGCACATGAAAGAAGAGGCATTGTACAGCTGGATGCTTTAAAACCGTTTTTATGGTTGGTTTGTGCACCATCGACGGAGCTAGAAAAACGTTCAATGATTACCCCTGGACAAAGTTGTACTGCTGTAGCTATCATGTGGAAACATCCAGTATTGGATCGCTTAAAGAAGAGAAGCAGACGAGTCAGTACCCAATGACTGTTCCCCCCTCCTGTGTGAATGATTGGAACTGTGATGTCCACACTAGACCTTTCACCAGAGTGCTTCCACAGGGCAAACTGAGGCCCCTTTTACAACATATAGCAAAAAGGGAAGACTTGCTTTAAGTTTTGTATTCTCTTAATGAAAACTTTGCTGATAATGTGATTCTCTCACAGATGTTTTTCCAGATACATTTCATATTGCTGATGTATCATCCATCTGTCGCAACAAAACTTCCATTAAGCTTTTTCTCAAAATGGTTTACATTTTGATTAGGCAAAGTTTTCACTCAAGTCCCATAGACAATTACCCAAACTAGATATTGACTGAGGTTATTTGGATCACAAACAAGCAATGCTGTTTTCAGAGGAAAAATATAATCTTAAAGCAAGTCTGGGTGTTGGGCTAGGAATCAGAAATCATATGGAGTAACATGCACCATATAAATTATTTTTGTGCTGCTCAATATTTAAAAAGTTAACTGAATTTGAAGCATAACCATTTAAAGACATGCGACACTGTGTGGTACCACACATTCATGTAAATGTATCTTTTCAAATAATTGTGAGAAGAGAATTCCCCTACTGGACAGTAATCAATTGATAGTTAAATAATTATTGATTGTTGAAAGTCAATCTTAATTTGAAATGGGACACATCTGAATATTCACCGGTTACAGTCTAGATATCCTGTTAAATGTAGTGTTTTCTTTTTTAAACAAAGCAAGCCAGTCTGATTTTACAGATGGAAGAATTAGGTTTTGGCTTGATGGAAATGTGAGGATCCATGGCCAGGATCCCTTGTTCCCCTCTATGTTAGCGGTTTATTTTTTGGGATATCACTAAACGTATAGGGGCAGATGCATGGGCCCATATGAAACCTACTCCTGGTCTCAAAAAGCACTTTCAATTGAAACATTGAGGATGTTTATTATTAGAGTAGGTTTAATCACGGTCTGTGCAAGCAGCCCATAAATGTGCATTTTATACAGAGTGTAGTCCTTTTAAATCTGTAAAAACTGTCTACTCTAAGTAGATTGTACCATCTGGACACTATTTATTATACAGTCTATGACAGTGGAAGGTTATTTTGGGTTTTCTTTTATGATAAATCTGCTGTCCTAGTATCTGCTTTGCCCTTCATTTTCACTACCTGAAATCTAATCATATTCTTATGATGTGTATGTCCTCTGGACATTTTGTACTCTTTTAAAACTTTTGTAATTCATATTTCTTTGTAGCCTAAAGGAGTAAAATGTAAGATTATTGGAGATAATCAAGTACAGTATGTTCCAGTTTAATGATTTTTTTGGTTCCGCATCATGAGTGCCCACACCCCACCCTTGGTTTCTCGAGTCAAAATGTGTTTTTGCAGATTGCATTGATCTGTTGTAATTTGAACCAGATCTGAAAAAAAAGTCCAGAATAAAATTTATTTTGATATTAATATTTTTTTTTATTGTATTTTCCCCTTGTTTATCTGTTTATTCTAAACATGTTCTTAAACCCCAAAGTCAAATGTGTAAGCTAGTTAGATACATACTAATGAAAGCATTTGTGGGGAAAAAAGCTGTAAGCAACTTTTCAATAGTGAGATCCCAGACATCATGCTGTGGCATCATACTAGTTATTGGCTGTTTTGATGACGCACCAGTCTGTGCATTTGATGTCTAAACTTAAATAATTGTATATTCTCTGGTTATGCTGTTAAACAATGCATATATTGAGCTGTAAAGACTCGCTAACAGCATGACTGCTGGTAATTCAATACAGCCCTCTGAAAACAATTACATGAAAACGAAACATAGACCTAGATTCAATTCAGATCAAGTGTTTACCTGCGAATACAGACACCCACATAGCGGATGTTTTGGCAATGTCGAAGGTGGAACTGCGTTCGAGCCATCAAATCGGTGAGCAGCGGGTGTCACAAAGCAAGACCCGCCCATATTTCTTTAGAAGTTCAGAATAAGAAAGTGTAAGCTATATAGAAATAATTTAGCTCAAATTGAAAATCATGAGACTACATCCCACATCAAACTTGTAAACAAGGCTGCATGGAATTTCTGTTATAGCGACTTCGTGCCGCCAATGGCAATGTCCGCTTTCAGTGTAATGCCTGGAGTAACTTTTGGATTTGACAGCTAACGCAGTTCCATATCTTCCACCGCCAAAACAACCGCTATGCAGATGTTGACTAAAGCGGATCTGATTGAATCGAGCCCTTACAGTACATTAAATAGTTGACCGTAGGAGACATCCCTGATGCTGTTAATGTTCAAGAGGAAGCTGCATGACGTCCATGAATGACCAAATGAACACAGCATTGTAATCACCACCACATGGCTCCCAGGCTTGCGGCTACCGTCCATCGTTCACAGTAGTGCTCAGCTCAGAGAATAGTTGGTGAGAGTTTGGGAGGAGTGCTGTAAATTGTGCTCTGCTATCTCTACGATGCTCTGGATAACATCGTAGGCCACAGCAAACAGGAAGTAAATAGGCAGGGTCCAGTGGAGTTGGAAGACCCGCTGGCCCACGGGCAGAGGCACAGTCAGGTGTCTGGGATGAGAGGAAGAGATGAGAACCTGTAGGAACTAGTTCTCTGTATCACTGATAAAACAGTAGGCTACTCACTGAAATCGCTCTGATCTGGAGGCTCGCAGCATCACAAAGATGAACAACCCAACTTCAGTGTTCAAAGAGAAAGACACCACTTTGTCCAACATCACCACAAATCCCTAGTTAAAGGGTACACATAAATATAGCTTGCTGTATTATCCTTATGTTACTACATACCATAATAACTGGTTTGGACACTTGATTATCATAGCTCATTGGAATAGTTTGAAACGGCAATCAAGCACAAATTCCTACTCTAGCCTAGATTCAGTTAGAAATGAAGTGATAGGAACAGGTGACTCCTTTTATTTTGCTGTAGCAGGAGGAAGAATGAGGCACTTACCCTTGGATCACACGACGAGACAATGAAAATGATTCCAAATGCTAGCAGAGATATGAGCCCATTGGCAAGGCTGTCACGGAGAAAAGACAACATGGATTGTTTGGTTAATATCATGAAATCAACTTAATTAGTCAAAGTAAGCATCCTGAATGCTTCATAACCTTTTCTATTACAGGGACAGATAAAAATATTATATTTATGGGAGTGGTAATGGTCAGCGAATGAGAAAGCAAATGGCCTGTGAAATCATCTTGTGACGCGAGGAATTCAAAACCAGATGGAGAAGTAGAATTGTATACCCTCTTGAACTGCATCTGTGGAAGCTCTGTGGTAATGTCCTCTCCCAGACGTTAGACATCCATTCCAACTTGGTGTTCCAGTGTGAGTTCACAAGGCCATCAACTGAAACAAAACCAAACACAGTCAATGTATTTACAAGGCACCAAATCTACAGCTTCTTAAAGCTGTGGATTTATACAATTGTTCATGTAAATACATACAATTGGTATTTTTCATGATTCATATCATTCTTCCTAACTGGAAGAAAGGAGAGATAATGATGCCACATCAATGAAAGGCATAATTGTGTTCCCATGAAACGTGATTTATTGCAGATATTTTGAAAATATAGATGTTATGCTGAATCATTTAAATGAGTTTCTCAGCCTGAGCCAACTTAACATTTAGGAAAATTATATAAATTATAAATTATATCTCTCTGAAGATTAATTTATCATCCTAATTTTCAGGCCTAAAAACAGTCCTATTTGGCTAAAAATAACTATATATTAACATAGTTAAACAACCGACTAGCAGAGAGTTTGGTCACACAAGTACATCATATATGAGGTTAGACCTTACTAGGCATTGGTGCAGGTGAGGGGTTTGCATGTCTCTAACTCATGCTATAAAAAATGCATTCCCCCCTCTTCAGAAAACGTTGCCATGCACAGAGAACAGCAAGGATAGAGATGTATTGAGAGGGAACATACTTGTGTGCTTCATGGCAGATCCCATCACCAGAAAGGACACTGTTATACTGATGGCAATAAAAATCTGGATCAGCTCTGCCACCCACGAGTAGTGACGGTACTTCAGACTGATTATCTGTAGAGTGACAACATGACATGTGGTTAGTGTTCTGTAACCTATAGGCATCTATCTAAATCATCCATTAAAAAATGGATTGCTGATGAATATTGACAAAGAGAATAAAAAGGAAATGAAATGATGATCTGTCATTATTTTGTATTGGCTCTCACAATCCAAAGACATATTCAAGTCCACACTAAAGACACACCTCTTCACACAGGATTACCTGGATTCTCTGTTGTCTTAGCTTTTATCCTCTGTCTAGTTCACTTAGTTAAGTCTGTCATCATGTTTAGTGTTCTCCCTGGTCAGTCTATCATCATGTTTAGTGTAGTGTTCTCCCTGGTTAGTCTGTCATCATGTTTAGTGTTCTCCCTGGTCAGTCTATCATCATGTTTAGTGTAGTGTTCTCCCTGGTTAGTCTGTCATCATGTTTAGTGTTCTCCCTGGTTAGTCTGTCATCATGTTTAGTGTTCTCTCTGGTTAGTCTGTCATCATGTTTAGTGTTCTCCCTGGTTAGTCTGTCATCATGTTTAGTGTTCTCTCTGGTTAGTCTGTCATCATGTTTAGTGTAGTGTTCTCTCTGGTTAGTCTGTCATCATGTATAGTGTTCTCCCTGGTCAGTCTATCATCATGTTTAGTGTAGTGTTCTCCCTGATTAGTTTGTCATCATGTTTAGTGTTCTCCCTGGTTAGTCTGTCATCATGTTTAGTGTTCTCCCTGGTTAGTCTGTCATCATGTTTAGTGTTCTCCCTGGTTAGTCTGTCATCATGTTTAGTGTTCTCCCTGATTAGTTTGTCATCATGTTTAGTGTTCTCCCTGGTTAGTCTGTCATCATGTTTAGTGTTCTTCCTGGTTAGTCTGTCATCATGTGTAGTGTTTCTCCCTGGTCAGTCTATCATCATGTTTAGTGTAGTGTTCTCCCCGATTAGTTTGTCATCATGTTTAGTGTTCTCCCTGGTTAGTCTGTCATCACGTTTAGTGTTCTCCCTGGTTAGTCTGTCATCATGTTTAGTGTTCTCCCTGATTAGTTTGTCATCATGTTTAGTGTTCTCCCTGATTAGTTTGTCATCATGTTTAGTGTTCTCCCTGGTTAGTCTGTCATCATGTTTAGTGTTCTCCCTGGTTAGTTTGTCATCATGTTTAGTGTTCTCCCTGGTTAGTCTGTCATCATGTTTAGTGTTCTCCCTGGTTAGTCTGTCATCATGTTTAGTGTTCTCCCTGGTTAGTCTGTCATGTTTAGTGTTGTCCCTGGTTAGTCTGTCATCATGTTTAGTGTTCTCCCTGGTTAGTCTGTCATCATGTTTAGTGTTCTCCCTGATTAGTTTGTCATCATGTTTAGTGTTCTCCCTGATTAGTTTGTCATCATGTTTAGTGTTCTCCCTGGTTAGTCTGTCATCATGTTTAGTGTTCTCTCTGGTTAGTCTGTCATCATGTTTAGTGTTCTCCCTGATTAGTTTGTCATCATGTTTAGTGTTCTCCCTGGTTAGTCTGTCATCATGTTTAGTGTTCTCCCTGGTTAGTCTGTCATCATGTTTAGTGTTCTCCCTGGTTAGTCTGTCATCATGTTTAGTGTTCTCCCTGATTAGTTTGTCATCATGTTTAGTGTTCTCCCTGGTTAGTTTGTCATCATGTTTAGTGTTCTCCCTGATTAGTTTGTCATCATGTTTAGTGTTCTCCCTGGTTAGTCTGTCATCATGTTTAGTGTTCTCCCTGATTAGTTTGTCATCATGTTTAGTGTTCTCCCTGGTTAGTCTGTCATAATGTTTAGTGTTCTCCCTGATTAGTTTGTCATCATGTTTAGTGTTCTCCCTGGTTAGTCTGTCATCATGTTTAGTGTAGTGTTCTCCCTGGTTAGTCTGTCATCATGTGTAGTGTTTCTCCCTGGTCAGTCTATCATCATGTTTAGTGTAGTGTTCTCCCTGATTAGTTTGTCATCATGTTTAGTGTTCTCCCTGGTTAGTCTGTCATCATGTTTAGTGTTCTCCCTGGTTAGTCTGTCATCATGTTTAGTGTTCTCCCTGGTTAGTCTGTCATCATGTTTAGTGTAGTGTTCTCCCTGGTTAGTCTGTCATCATGTTTAGTGTAGTGTTCTCCCTGGTTAGTCTGTCATCATGTTTAGTGTTTCTCCCTGGTCAGTCTATCATCATGTTTAGTGTAGTGTTCTCCCTGATTAGTTTGTCATCATGTTTAGTGTTCTCCCTGGTTAGTCTGTCATCATGTTTAGTGTTCTCCCTGATTAGTTTGTCATCATGTTTAGTGTTCTCGCTGGTTAGTCTGTCATCATGTTTAGTGTTCTCCCTGGTTAGTCTGTCATCATGTTTAGTGTTCTCCCTGATTAGTTTGTCATCATGTTTAGTGTTCTCCCTGGTTAGTCTGTCATCATGTTTAGTGTTCTCCCTGGTTAGTCTGTCATCATGTTTAGTGTTCTCCCTGGTTAGTCTGTCATCATGTTTAGTGAACTTTTATATAGCTACTCATTTTAATGTGTGATTGTATTGCTTTTTATCCTGCTGATTATCTTATGTATGTAAAGTAACTTTGGGTGTCTTGAATGTATCAACATCATAGGAGTTTGTCTTCTGGAATGGTATCTAATTCAGAGTTTGAATATGTAATTGGCAGACTAGAAACATAACAAAAAAATCCCTTTTTAGACCTAACAAGTGATGTACACATTTGTTGTTCACCAAGCACTATTCAATGATCAACAGAATGTCGGTAACACCAAGAGGACTTTGGAGTATAAATCTACTTGAAATCTAACCCCAGCAAATCCAAAACACCCAGTCAAGCTACACATTATGCACAGTTAATAGGGGAGATGAGGTGAGGATTCTGTTTACTCAGGGTTGTGTTTGAAACATATATATATTACCAGTTTAATTTGTTATTGTACATATATGCATGTGCATACAGAAGACATTCTAAAGAAACAACATGAAATTTGAACCAAGCACCACTAGATGACACTAAAGATGTTCATGAAGAAATCTACAGGTAACTGCCAAAATAAAGGAAACACAAGTAAATGAGGGATACAAAGTATATTGAAAGCAGGTGCTTTCACACAGGTGTGGTTCCTGAGTTAATCAAGCAATTAACATGTGTGTGTGTGTGTGTGTGTGAACAGTGTATGTTTCTGTGTGTGAACAGTGTATGTTTCTGTGTGTGTGAACAGTGTATGTTTCTGTGTGAGTGAACAGTGTATGTTTCTGTGTGAGTGCATGCGTGGGTTACTTTGCCAGCATACTCAACCTGCCACCGTATCCATTGGGATTAAGTGGCAACGCACAATAGTGGAGAGCTGTATGAGTGACAGCTGTAACTCAGCCTCTCTGGGAAGAGATCGGGATCCAGCTCCCCAGACCACTGGTCCTCCCGTCACACAGCCTCCTTCCCTCAGCAGCACACAGGGCTTAGTGTTGCCTCACATTATTCACTGCTACAGTAATCCTCATGCACTTCTCCTGAGGTGGATACCAGGCTTTATTGAAATGATGGATTGTTTCAATGTGTTGCTACTGCGCATAGCTGTGTGAATATATCTACTGTACTATATGTTTTATGGATGTCTGAGGAGGCTACATGCTTTTATGCTGCCACCTCTCGCTGACTCTGATCACTTGTGTGTGTGTCTGTGACCAGATCTCAACCCAATTGAACACTTATGGGAGATTCCGGAGCAGAGCCTGAGACAGCATTTTCTACCACTGGCAACAGAACACCAAATGATGGAATTTCTCATGGAAGAATGGTGTTGCATCGCTCCAATAGAGTTTGACACTTGTAGAATCTATGCCAAGGTGTATTGAAGCTGTTCTGGCTTGTGGTGGCCCAATGACCTACCTAGACACTATGTTGGTATTTACTTATTTTGGCAGTTAGCTGTATAATACTGTACATATAAAATGACATATGAAAATAATAAATTGTATGTTCAATAATGTCAAAATCACAGGTTGATTCCACAGACAATACTCCCCTAATCCAAATACCTGAGAAGTGGTGCTATGATAAGAACCTTACAGTGCAGGACTCAACCCCTACCCATCCTATATGATCTGGCTTGATACGTTCCACTTCAGCTAGCAAGCATTTATTGTCATGAATCTTGCCCTGGAGGCAGCTCTGCAAAGTAGTCACTTGCTGGCACATCTACAAAGTCATAAAATCAGATTTTAACCACACTGCTAAACCTAATGCCTAACCTAATCTTAATAAAGACCAAAAAGCTCATTTTTATTTTCATGAATTTTTACAATTATAGACAATTTTGACTTTGCAAATTATAAAATGGTATTTGTCACATGCTTCGTTAACAATAGGTGTAGACTAACAGTGAAATGCTTACTTAAGGGCCCTTCCCCACAATACAGAGAGAAAAATAGAGAAGGGGTATGAGGTAATTGAGGTAGATATGTACATATAGGTGTGGATAAAGTGACTAGGCAACAGAATATATAATAAACAGTAACAGCAAAATGTTAGCGCAAGGTCAATGCAGATAGTCCCGTTTGCTATAGAGCTCCACATTAGAGGTGTCACAGGTGAATATATTGATAAATGTCACCTTGTCCTAGAGAGATTTACACGGTTATCAACATGTCATGCCAGGGTAAGCCTACACGAAACACAGCACTTATTTTAGGTGTTTCTTAAATCCCCTGTGGAAAAAATTAATGGTGGAAAAACGATTGAAACCATTTCCTTGTTTGACCACTACATTTTATGGGTATTATGACTCATACTGTGGTACTCTATACAGTAGGTTAACTATTTAACTAACTATTTAGCAGCTGGTCCATCTAGCGGAAATCGCTCAGTTCTGCCTCCAGGGCAAGATTCATGACAATAAACGTCAACCTGTCATCAGCTAGCGCTTACTGCTATCTTTAAAATGGCAGTAGTACCTGGACTAGAATAAGAATAAGGTTAATATTCAAAGCCAGTCTGCTCTTCCTTCACCTTGCCCTGGATAAAACAGAGCAGAGAGCTGCGGGCCACAATGAGCCACTCTTCACATCTACTCCAAGGTGACGTTTGAAAGGCCACGCTTCACTTCAGGGACACATTGTGTTATAGCATTACAGGCTAAAACAGAAAGTGTGTTTGGGTGATAAGGAACAGCTCTGATCTTTAGAAGCAGCCCTCCAGGCACTGAGCAGACTGAGTTGAAAGACAGGGTTCTGGGTTTATTGAGAATATCTATAACAATAATAGTAATGCAGGTTTTCTTCCTCCCTCTCTCCCACCATGATGCATACTGTACATTTGTATACAGGATGTATGCTTTGAGGCATACAGTAACAGTTTCAGTAGGTTTGATCAGCTGATCTGCAAATATTATGATTTCAATCATTTAGAGCATCAGTGCCCATACATTTACATACCAAAACATGGTATGAAGTCTTGTCCATATTTTATGTAATTTCCTGGCATTGTGGAGGGTGGAAGAGAGTATTCCGCAAGGTAGAATGTTTTTGTCCCATCATAAAACCATGCAAGGACATCTGACCAATACAGTACAATAAAATACAGTACATTTGATCATCTAAAGCAGCCCAAAGGAGACCATGAACAACATGGCCTGTTCTTAGCCTTTTCTTCAATGTTGTGAGTTCACAGAATCTCAGTCTCACAAACAAACACAAATGGATTTAAACCATCAGGGACAGGGAAGCATAAACTGTTGCATGGCATCTCCTGCTGGGTTTGACCCTGATGGCATGGACAGAATACATTTTGAACAGCAGTGAAAGCAGCTTTCTCCAAAACAAAGGCAAACTGAATGGTGTGGAGTGCCAACAGTCCGCAGAGAGAAGATTGAACGCCTCGCTGGCCCTAAATTAGATCACACATTTTCTTGTTCATGGCAGTGTCTCACTGCATGCCCCAAGGCACACTGCTGGCCAGATTATTGTTCAATGGCCGGCTTTCTTTTGCCCAGACAGGAAACCCTTACACCCAGGAATTCTAAAAACATACAGTATTAGACAGAGAAAATAGCTGATTCTCAGAAACAATTAACATCCCAAATCCAGTGTCTGTAAAACAAAGTCTGTTTGTTAAATAAGCAACTGACCCTAACCAGGGATAAACTGACCCTAACCTGGGATAACCTGACCCTAACCAGGGATAAACTGACCATAATAAGGGATAAACTGACCTTAACCAGGGATAAACTGACTCTAATCAGGGATGTAAGATTCTTATAGAGCTCAATTAAGACAAGACGACATTGCAGCAGGCTTAAAAACATGCCTCTTCTCACATGGTCCCAAAAAATCTCAATGATGTTGAGTATTGTTAAAACTATGACATTAGCAACTACCCAGAAGTTTGAGGAAAACCAAGGACTGTAAATGTTGTGTTGGAGACATTAAACTGGGAAGTGTGACCTGTAACTTTTAGTGTAGAGGCCACACTGGCAATGAACAGGATCACCTATTACACCAGATTTACTGTGGATGCATAATTTATGTCAGTTTATGGAGAGTTCTGAAATACATAAAATTACTTTATAACTTCACAAAAGTGAGTGCTTAGGATGTTTCCAAAAATATTATGCAGGAGCTTTATAACTGCTGATCTCTCGAGAGGAGTGAAATTATATTCATATCTGAGAAGCATCACATTCGGAAAGGTCATTTTAATATGCACTGTCTCAGACTAGGGTGTAAAGCATCCACTAAAGCTGGGTTTCCAACCCCCCGACCCATCCCCTCCTGCCCTGGGGCCCCCCTGGGTGCACGTTTTGGTTTTTGCCCTAGCACTACACAGCTGATTCAAATAATCAAAGCTTGATGGTGAGTTGGTTATTTGAATCAGCTGTGTAGTGCTAGGGCAAAAACCCTACACTAAAGTATAGATAGAAACCAGAGCATTAAAAACACCTTAAATGAGTAGGGAAATAGAACACTTGAATCTTCATAAGGTTTCTCAACATTTCTTGTGATAATGTGACATTTACAAAATGCAACTGTAGACAAAGACTGAACATAAAAGTATGTCTTCACTTGATTAGAAGTAAGTAAACCTTGCCCTTTAGTTTCTCGCAATACTATGAATTTGGGGTAGGCTACTCTGAGCAAAGCTTACATTTGTTCATGGACTGCACATCAAACAACCTCAGACAGCTTTTGCGATCTACATTACTATCACTCCTCTGTGATATAAGTAAAATGGTTGAGCACCACGGCTCAGAGGGTGATAAGGAATATTTCTGCTATTTGTAGACTATGGTTCTAGAGTAAAATGGACCCAAAATAATATAGATCTGTGGGAAGCGAAAAGTTGAATAGTCCTCCCAAGTTTCATCTGGGGATTAATCTGAGTGAATTTTGCTTGAGCAGAAGTTCCAAAAATGGAAAGCCCATGAGGTGTTGCCAGAATATGGAAGATGCGGATCTCTGACAAATGGCAATGTAGGTGAAATTAAGGATCTTGAAACCATAAATACCACATAACCCACTGCAGTGCCTCCAGTAACAGAGATGAAGACAAAGTTATACCTTGACCCTGGCCTCTTCATAACTCTGCGTAAATGCCGGCAGTTGTCTTGAAAAGACAGTGGATCTGCTTCTCCCTGCCTCAGACAAGCCCCAAAGGCTGTGTAGCTCAGATATATTTCCATAACCAAGACTGAGATGACCTTTTGAGAAAGAACACACTGTGCGTCTTGCTGATGAGGATCCTCTTTCGATTTAGCTGTCGATGTCAAAAGCCATTAGTTTCATATCACCTAAAATAAAGGAAACACCAACATAGTGTCTTAATAGGGCATTGGCCAACTGAGCTACTAGAACAGCTTCAATGCAACAGCATTCTTCCACGAGAAATTCCATAATTTGGTGTTTTGTTGATGGTAGTGGAAAATGCTGTCTCAAGCACCACTCCATAATCTCCCATTCCCAATCTCCCATATATATGAACCTAAGCATGGGATGTTAATTGCTTAATTAACTAAGCAAACCACACCTGTGTGAAGCACCTGTTTTCAATATACTTTGTATCCCTCATTTACTCAAGTGCTTCCTTTATTTTGGCACGTACCTGTACTTTGCTACATTACTCAGGCAATCTAGAGTGAAATAATAGCTATACTGTTCTAACCTTAATCAAAATACACAATACACATTCATGACAAGTCAATCTTTACTGGCCTTGAAACGTTCCTTAGGTGATGAGGAAGACCACTGGCTAGTCATAAACTGTCCACCTGATCAATCTAAAGACTTGTATTTTCTCACAAAAAGAAATCAAGCACATTGTGCTACGCTATTAAGTATGGCATGGTTTCCATGGGAACCAAAACAATCTCAGCATGAAAGAAGGCTTTAAAGGACGGCAACTAGCTGGGATCTCTCAAGCTGTTTTCAATCAGCAGCACACTGTATCACTTTTAAGGTGAGATAAAGAAGGTAGAAGCTACGGGCAAACTATAACGCATCAGCACATATAAAACAGATAGGCCAGAGCCACAGACCACAGTGCTGTAAGTAATAGATGCATAGGGAATGTTAAGACCTCAAAAAATCTTTCCTTGGATTTACTCTGGCTGTTTTGTCAATCTACAAATCGAGTTTCAGCTGTCAACACTTATTTGTAAATCACATACTGCATTGATGAATTCAAATACTTACCTGAATTATTAATCTTGGCTACTTTTAGGCCCTATGAACACATCATGAAAGAACATTTTTGGGGAAGAGCCTACTGACAGCTGTCAATTTGTGTAGCTAAAATCCTACAGTTGTATAGTTGAAATTCTAAAACCTTAACCACATGTCACTGGTGTTGCGAGCCCAAACATGGTCTTTCTATTCTCTTGAGTTATTGACTTGACTTCTACTTTGATGATGGTGGAAACATCCTGCTTGAACCTAAACAGCAACATTTCCTATGGCTATGTCATAACAGATGATGACAGGTCCCATCATACCTCCTGCTGTCACCGTCAGCTTTGGAAAATCTCATTAGGTTTCTCTTACGCAATAATTTGCATAATCCCTTCCCATATTTTGCGGCTTCAGACACTCAATCATCCGTAATTACATATACATCAAGGTTGGCACCACAGCGACTCGAATCAATGGGTTGTATTGTTGCTAAATACCACTGTGTGCATTCAGTAAATCAAAAGCTTTGTTGAACTCTGCTGTGATTTATTTGGCAGGTGGGAATGCTTGTTTTCCCCCTAACAGAGAGGGTCCTGGTGCAGCTTGATCTGGAAGCAGATGACCTCGGTGCTGGTGTCACTCCAGCCTGATCTAGTGGTTTACAGCAGAGGCGCTGCAGGGGGTTGGTGGTGGGTTGATGTACGGCTGATCTATGTGAGTGAGGGAGAACCAAAGTTCAGGCAACTCAGGCCCATGAGTGCACTTCAAAGTTCTCCCCAGCTCCCTTTCAAGTTTGAAAGTGAAGAGAACACGCTTTGATTATCAATGTGGATGTTCTGCTTTAGAATTAGTTCTAAAGTGGGAAGGAAAACATTGAAATGGTGGATAATGGACTCGATAATGTGAAGACTTCATTGGAAATGTTTAAAGATGAGCTGCTTGGGGAAAAGGCCTTCATGAAGACAGACAACCCACTGGGCACAGACGTCAATTTAACGTCTATTCCACGTTGGTTCAACATCATTTCATTGAAATGACGTGGAAACAACATTGATTCAACCAGTGTGTGCCCAGCGGGAGTGGCTTCATTTCACTACTAAACTGCTCAGGTTCTTAAGAAATGCTTCCTACAGCACAGTTGACTGACATGATTTAACTCCCAAGTTGATACAAATTTGGTTGAGTTTTGATACAAAGTATGAATCAAATTACTTTGACAAAACTGGAACATGCTCTACAATGATCAAGGATGAGGACACACAACTTGGGGGAAAGAAAAGCAATAGTAGTGTGCTACAATCCTCCACAAAGAATAACCTAAGCAGGAAGCCAGATACTTGTTCATCGCCAGAATCCCACTCTGTGAAAGCTTTTACAAGAAACCTCTCTAAAGTTGCCTTATGGGGGCAGCCTTCTGACAGCTGTTAGCTCGAGCCATTGGCGTTTTACATTTTCTTTGGCACCATATACATTTCTTCACACCAATCAATATTCATAAGGTGTAGGAGAGGATTTAAACTACTACTGAACATTGTCTTCATCATCAACTAGCTACCATCCTCAATAATCAGACAAGAGTGACAGGTACATATGGGTTGACAAATCACAAGAACAGAACTGTCAAAGTGGAGGGTGTTAAATGGCTCTGTTTATGTAAGCCAGGTCAGTGCTATTGTGCTATACACTTAGTACCCACCAAATGTACCAATTAGCACATTAGCCAAACCCTAGGTAAAGTAATTGCTGCATGTTTTCATTAGAGCCCCAGGAAGTCATTACTGGTTTATCTGAGCAGTTCCACTGTAAATGATTCAAAACAATTCCTGATCACATCAAACCAGCACATCACCATCATAACCTATTATCTCGCCCTGTTCCGACTCACTGCACTTACAGAGATATTGGAGGGGGAAAGAGAATCAGTGGAAACAACAGGCACAGGGACCGCACTAGGCTAGAGACAATCTCAATGCAGTCCCATTATCATACAGGCTGCGGAGGTTAAATTGGCTTAATTGTTTTGCAGACGAAACAAGCCCAGCATGTTTGTTAAAATGGATAATAGCGTGTCATATTCTACATATTTGCCCTACCCCGCTCTGTGAGCCTGACCAGGCCAAGTGATATCACAGAGTCAGCGAGAGGTGGCAGCATAAAAACATGTAGCCTCCTCAGACATCCATAAAACATATAGTACAGTAGATATATTCACACAGCTATGCGCAGTAGCAACACATTGAAACAATCCATCATTTCAATAAAGCCTGGTATCCACCTCAGGAGAAGTGCATGAGGATTACTGTAGCAGTGAATAATGTGAGGCAACACTAAGCCCTGTGTGCTGCTGAGGGAAGGAGGCTGTGTGACGGGAGGACCAGTGGTCTGGGGAGCTGGATCCCGATCTCTCCCCAGAGAGGCTGAGTTACAGCTGTCACTCATACAGCTCTCCACTATTGTGCGTTGCCACTTAATCCCAATGGATACGGTGGCAGGTTGAGTATGCTGGCAAAGTAAGTCACGCATGCACTCACACAGAAACACACACACACACACACACACACACACACACACACACACACACACACACACACACACACACACACACACACACACACACACACACACACACACACACACACACACACACACACACACACATACAAATGTATCTGCTGTATTGTCCAGAGGAGTACAGGGAGAATCTAAGTGAGGTTGGGCTGATAAAGGACCACTGGGGAAGGATTAGGAGCAGGCTAATTATGAAGTCAGCATACAGTACTGCCCCACCATCACGTTCAGGGTTCAGATCAGCCTCCTGACATTAGTGTCAATCCACCCTGAACCATACACTACACAGCGCTAACCCCTCCACAACCCCACCTCATAGCAGGCCACAGCGCTGTGAGGTTAGCTCAGGTCAGACTCTGCTAGAGAGGTTCAACCCCTGCAGATAAACATAACAAAAAAATGGCTTATGCAGTCACTGGTAACCTGAGTAGAATCTATTCCATCAGAGTCTCCAGTCAGATGGTATTTAAATGCCTGTCCAGTTGAAGGTTATGTAATTAGGCTGTAGAGTGCTTGACTGCTTCATCCATGAGAGTGAAAGGAGACCTCTCATCTCTGGGGGACAGGGTAATACATCATAATTTAGCTGCAGGCTGCAGTCTGGCCATGAGAGGTGGAGTTAGATGACAGAGCAACACAACTAGTGGAAAGGGTCCTCACCCTGATGAACCCAACGCGACTGTATCAAAACCTCTGTTTACCAACGGCTACAGCAGTGAGCACGCTGCAAGCACAGGGAAGTTTCTCTCAACAGACAGGAAAGGAATGTTAAGTATTATGCGACAGAAAAAAACGATGATGAATAATTCATTCTTTATCCCAAAGCCCAGATCTGGGAGACAAGCTGTCTCTCTGACTTTCCTTCTGGTGTTGTTGTTGTTTGCAGACGCGGGGAGATAATAATGTGGATGATGGGTTTACGTTTCATATTATCACAAAGCACTAAATGACACACAGAGACAATTGATCATGGCATGTTTGCATGCGCAATGTAAGCTTTTCAATAGTAACCTTCAAAGTCAAAGTCACTGGCTTTACTACTCATATCTCCTGAGCCACAAGCTGAATAAATTATATAATACATGCTACATCCCATAGGGCCTATAGGAAATATATGCTACATCCCATAGGGCCTATAGGAAATACATGCTACATCCCATAGGGCCTATAGGAAATACATGCTACATCCCATAGGGCCTATAGGAAATACATGCTACATCCCATAGGGCCTATTGGAAATACATGCTACATCCCATAGGGCCTATTGGAAATACATGCTACATCTCACAGGGCCTATAGGAAATACATGCTACATCCCATAGGGCCTATTGGAAATACATGCTACATCCCATAGGGCCTATAGGAAATACATGCTACATCTCATAGGGCCTATAGGAAATACATGCTAGAGCCCATAGGGCCTATGGGAAATACATGCTACATCTCATAGGGCCTATTGGAAATACATGCTACATCCCATAGGGCCTATTGGAAATACATGCTACATCTCACAGGGCCTATAGGAAATACATGCTACATCCCATAGGGCCTATTGGAAATACATGCTACATCCCATAGACCTATAGGAAATACATGCTACATCTCATAGGGCCTATAGGAAATACATGCTAGAGCCCATAGGGCCTATGGGAAATACATGCTACATCCCATAGGGCCTATTGGAAATACATGCTACATCCCATAGGGCCTATTGGAAATACATGCTACATCTCACAGGGCCTATAGGAAATACATGCTACATCCCATAGGGCCTATAGGAAATACATGCTACACCCCATAGGGCCTATTGGAAATACATGCTACATCCCATAGGGCCTATAGGAAATACATGCTACATCTCATAGGGCCTATAGGAAATACATGCTACATCTCACAGGGCCTATAGGAAATACATGCTACATCCCATAGGGCCTATAGGAAATACATGCTACACCCCATAGGGCCTATTGGAAATACATGCTACATCCCATAGGGCCTATAGGAAATACATGCTACATCTCATAGGGCCTATAGGAAATACATGCTAGAGCCCATAGGGCCTATGGGAAATACATGCTACATCCCATAGGGCCTATTGGAAATACATGCTACATCCCATAGGGCCTATTGGAAATACATGCTACATCTCACAGGGCCTATAGGAAATACATGCTACATCCCATAGGGCCTATTGGAAATACATGCTACATCCCATAGGGCCTATAGGAAATACATGCTACATCTCATAGGGCCTATAGGAAATACATGCTAGAGCCCATAGGGCCTATGGGAAATACATGCTACATCCCATAGGGCCTATTGGAAATACATGCTACATCCCATAGGGCCTATAGGAAATACATGCTACATCTCATAGGGCCTATAGGAAATACATGCTAGAGCCCATAGGGCCTATGGGAAATACATGCTACATCCCATAGGGCCTATTGGAAATACATGCTACATCCCATAGGGCCTATTGGAAATACATGCTACATCTCACAGGGCCTATAGGAAATACATGCTACATCCCATAGGGCCTAATGGAAATACATGCTACATCCCATAGGGCCTATAGGAAATACATGCTACATCTCATAGGGCCTATAGGAAATACATGCTACATCCCATAGGGCCTATAGGAAATACATGCTACATCCCATAGGGCCTATAGGAAATACATGCTAGAGCCCATAGGGCCTATAGGAAATACATGCTACATCCCATAGGGCCTATAGGAAATACATGCTAGAGCCCATAGGGCTTTTCACTGGCTGTATAGGAGATAGTGGGAGAAGGTCCATTTCAGTGGAACTTAAAGCTCAAGCAAATTAAAGGGTTCTAGTGTGCTTGACAATATTTGGAATGATGCATACATTATTCATGTGTGATTCACATCTCTTATCCCTCTGTGATGATGTTTAGAAAACAGGCCACTGGGATGATACAGAAAAATACATGTTTTTGTACGCTTGAACTGCCACAGAAAACACCTCTCTCTCATGTGTATGTGTTCTCTGTGCACTCATCTCATTCCAAGCGTTACCAGACAAGCATTCTGTTTCTCTTCCCCACCCCATCTCCCCCTTTTAACAATATATTGCCCTTGGAATGTTGCAGGTGCACTGTGATATTACAACTATAAAGCCATTTAAATATTACAATTGGTGCTACAATACTATTATGTATTTCTCTAAAAAGCCATTTTGCTTGGTTGACATTCTATTTGCACACTGATACATATTTGTGAGAGGAACACCACCAAGCCATTGGTGTTCTTATAGTACCACACATGTACAGTTGAAGTCAGAAGTTTACATACACTTAGGTTGGAAAAACTTGCTTTTCAACCACTCCACAAATTTCTTGTTAACAAACTATAGTTTTGGCTTGTCGGTTAGGACATCTACTTTGTGCATGACACAAGTAATTTTTCCAACAATTGTTAACAGACAGATTATTTCCCTTATAATTCACTGTATCACAATTCCAGTGGGTCAGAAGTTTACATACACTAAGTTGACTGTGCCTTTAAACAGCTTGGAAAATTCCAGAAAATTATGTAATGGCTTTAGAAGCTTCTGATAGGCTAATTGACATAATTTGAGTCAATTGGAGGTGTACCTGTGGATGTATTTCAAGGCCTACCTTCAAACTCAGTGCCTCTTTGGTTGACATCATGGGAAAATCCAAAAGAAATCAGCCAAGACCTAGAAAAAAAAATGTGTAGACCTCCACAAGTCTGGTTCCTCCTTGGGAGAAATTTCCAAACGCCTGAAGGTACCACGTTCATCTGTACAAGCAATAGTACGCAGGTATAAACTCAATGGGACCACTCAGCCGTCATACCGCTCAGGAAGGAGACGCGTTCTGTCTCCTAGAGATTAACGTACTTTGGTGCGAAAAGTGCAAATCAATCCCAGAACAACAGCAAAGGACCTTGTGAAGATGCTGGAGGAAACAGGTACAAAAGTATCTATATCCACAGTAAAACGAGTCCTATAATCAACATAACCTGAAAGGCCGCTCAGCAAGGAAGAAGCCACTGCTCCAAAACCGCCATAAAAAAGCCAGACTACGGTTTGCAACTGCACATGGGGACAAAGATCATACTTTTTGGAGAAATGTCCTCTGGCCTGATGAAACTGTTTGGCCATAATGACCATCGTTATGTTTGGAAGGAAAAGGGGGAGGCTTGCAAGCTGAAGAACACCATCCCAGCAGTGAAGCACAGGGGTGGCAGCATCATGTTGTGGGGGTGCTTTGCTGCAGGAAGGACTGGTGCACTTCACAAAAGAGATGGCATCATGAGGAAGGAGTTAAAGCTTGGTCGCAAATGGGTCTTCCAAATGGACAATGACCTCAAGCATACTTCCAAAGTTGTGGAAAAATGGCTTAAGGACAACAACGTCAACGTATTGGAGTGGCCATCCACAAAGCCCTGACCTCAATCCTATAGAAAATTTGTGGGCAGAACTAAAAAAGCGTGCAAGAAGGCCTACAAACCTGACTCAGTTACACCAGATCTGTCAGGAGGAATGGGCCAAAATTCACCCAACTTATTGTGGGAAGCTTGTGGAAGGCTACCCGTAAAGTTAAACAATTTAAAGGCAATGCTACCAAATACTAATTGAGTGTATGTAAACTTCTGACCCACTGGGAATGTGAAGAAATAAAAGCTGAAATAAATCATTCTCTCTACAATTATTCTGACATTTCACATTCTTAAAATAAAGTGGTGATCCTAACTGACCTAAAACAGGGAATTTCTACTGGGATTAAATGTCAGGAATTGTGAAAAACTGAGTTTAAATGTATTTGGCTAAGGTGTATGTAAACTTCCGACTTCAACTGTATTAACAGTTTACTACAGTTTCTGCTGCTCGTTGTCTACAGTACATTTCAAACAAACAGATTGCATTTCTTCCAGGTACAAAACCAGAGGAAATGTGTTTTTGTTTGTTGTCAAGACACCAAGTGTAAGGGGGATAAATGCAGGAGTCTGGCTGAGTGGTCTGCTTTGCTTGCCTCTTGTCATAATTATACTTTTCTTATTCACTTTCTATAGACCCCTAAAGAGATTGATGATTATACCTTTAATTCAACTTCTTTACCCCCCACACTGTTTACAATGTGATTTGGCACATTTAAACCACCGGAGAATCCTTTTATCGATAATGATGTATTTTGGAGTAAAACGGAGTGGCTACCTGAGGTGCTATGAAAAATATTTATTTTCTTTGCTTTGAGGTAATGGCAGCCATAAAAAAACAACTAGAGGGTGGTCCACTTCAAGCTATTCACATAAAGTATCTTAACAACTGTACATAAAGTAACTGCCAAAATAATTGAAACACTTGAGGGATACAAATTATATTGAAAGCAGGTGCTTCCACACAGTTGTGGTTCCTTAGTTAATTAAGCAATTAAAACATTGCATCATGCTTAGGGTATATCTATAAAAATTCTGGGCAGCCCATTATTTTGGATACCATGGCTATGCCCCCATATGATGTCAATGCCCCCATCCACAGGGCACGAGTGGTCACTGAATGGTTTGATGAGCATAAAACGATGTAAACCATATGCTATGGCCGTCTCAGTCACCAGATGTCAACCCAATTGAACACTTATGGATATTCTGGAGCCGCGCCTGAGACAGCATTTTCCACCACCATCAACAAAACACCACATTATGGAATTTCTTGTGGAAGAATGGTATCGCATCTCCCCAGTTCCAGACACTTGTAGAATCTATGCCAATGTGCATTGAAGATGTTCTGACTCGTGGTGGCTCATTGCCCTATTAAGACACTTTATGTTGGTGTTTCCTTTATTTTGGCAGTTACCTTTATTAATATCCAACCAATGACCAGTTTTAGTTTTTGACCAGAAACATGTGATTGAGACTATAGTCTTTAAAATGTGCCTCTATGGAGACCAGATAATGATGTATAACAGGCTGAGTATGTCAGTCCATGACCTTCCATTCAGTCTTTAAATGACAGGGAATATTGAGTAAATCTGACGGGAGTAAACTCTCCTACCTTTGTCAGTGGGATTGTTGCAATCTCTCCTGCTTTCTCTGACCTGTAAGAAGAAAAAACAGAATTGAGATCTGTCATGAATAATATCTCCTCTCAAATGATCAGCCATATAAACTCCTGAGAAAGTTTCCAGACACTTGTCATTGGTTCAGTAGTGCACTAATCCCTGTTTCCTTGTGTATTGACAGCTGTGCTATGAAATAGAACTCTTAAAAATCCCAAATAAATAGAATTGCAGGAAAGAATGGCGTTGGTGTTGACGTGTTGCAACCTTCATATTGCTTGCACAGGAGAATAAGGCATTGAAGAGTGTGGTGTAAAACAGCAGTAACCAGTGCTGCTCTACTCCCTTTTCCTCTGCAAACAATTATTTTGTGCATTGTCCCCACATAATTGCGCTCCCAGGATGAGGAGGCTGATTCCTCTTTACAGTTGGCTGCACACATCTGCATCCCTTGAAACAAACTCCCAGACAGTTGCAGTGGCAGAGCTACTGATTAGTGGTTCACCTTTGGGAGAAATGGGCACAAAGCATCCGTCTGTCTAATGAATCGGCTGATGAAATAGATCAAAAGATCATCTGAAGGTTATGTCCTAGATATACTTTTGTCTATTGCTTTGGTGATTTCTGTGGATTTCAATTAGTTACAAACTAAAACAGATACTTCAGGGTGGGCTACATGTATTAAGATAATACGTGGGAGCTCCAACATACTTAGGCTTTGTATGGCTTCTAAGGACTCGCTTCTAGCAGGCTGGATTTTCACTACAATTCAACATCAATTGAATCAGGCTAATGTTATGGAGTAGTAGGTACAACTGGTCAACATCTCACTTGTAGTTTTGCACACAGTCACAGGAAGTGTCAAGCTGCCCATAGCGATTGTGTGGGGTGATTCTCCATTCACTTTTCACATGTTAAGTTTCATAAAGTCTTCGCTTCTGGCTATCCCCTTTGTGTCTTTGAAATGCAAATAGATTTTCTTGGTAGCCAGAAGGCCATATTCTCAAGGATGTATCTTTATTTGGAGCAGTTACAGTATGCACAAAATATTTCTAACAGTAGGTAGCAGGCAATTTGAATCATTGGTGAGATTATGCTGAGAAGAAACTAGAAACATTGGTCTAAATATAACAAATTCAATACAATATGTGGTAAAACTATGAATTACTGTGCTTTTATTGTAATTGCAGTCCATTTTTCTTAGCAGCTATGTCAAAGGAAAGAAGTGCTGTATGGCCACTGTCAATTGTTGAGGACTGTACATTTCTACTGAATAGGTCTTAGTCACACACACAATCCCTCCACCCATTTATTAGCAGTGTCAGCTAAAGTATGTGTCTCTTTTAGATTCAATTGAAGTTTCTCTTAGTGAGATGCTTAAAACATTTAACTAGGGCTTTTGTGAGCGAGACAGGTAATACACTACATGACCAAAAGTATGTAGACACCTGCTCGTCGAACATCTCATTCAAAAATCATGGCCATTAATATGGAGTTGGTCCCCCCTTTCCTGCTATAACAGCCTCCACTCTTCTGGGAAGGCTTTCCACTAGATGTTGGAACATTCTGGCAGAGGCTTGCTTCCATTCAGCCACAAGAGCATTAGTGAGGTAGGGCACTGATGTTGGGCTATTAGGCCTGAATTGCAGTTGGCGTTCCAATTCATCCCAAATGTTTTCAATGGAGTTGAGGTCAGGGCTCTGTGCAGGCCAGTCATGTTCTTCCACACCGATCTCGACAAACCATTTCTATATGGACCTCGCTTTGTGCATGGGGGCATTGTCATGCTGAAACAGGAAAGGGCCTTCCCCAAACTGTTACCACAAAGTTGGAAGCACAGAATAGTCTAGAATGTCATTGGAGGCTGTAGCGTTAAGATTTCCCTTCACTGGAACTATGGAAAACACATTTCATGACGCTCCAGACGAACAGTTCTTGTGCTGAGGTTGCAACCGACACACAATTTTTACGCGCTATGCGCTTCAGCACTCGCCGGTCCCATTCTGTGGGCTTGTGTGGCCTACCACTTCGCGGCTGAGCTGTTGCTGGTCCTAGACGTTTCCACTTCACAATAACAGCACTTACAGTTGACAGGGGAAGCTCAAGCAGGGCAGAAATTTGACGAACTGACTTGTTGGAAAGGTGGCATCCTATGATGGTGCCACGTTGAAAGTCACTGAGCTCTTCAGTAAGGCCATTCTACTGCCAATATTTGTCTATGGAGATTGCATGACTGTGTGCTCCATTTTATACCTGTCAGCAATGGGTGTGGCTGAAA
Organism: Brachymystax lenok tsinlingensis; assembly: GCA_030435695.1. NCBI lineage: Eukaryota > Metazoa > Chordata > Actinopteri > Salmoniformes > Salmonidae > Brachymystax > Brachymystax lenok. The sequence goes on along the minus strand of CM059790.1, from coordinate 23,749,871 downwards.
TAGCAGAATCCACTAATTTGAAGGGGTGTCCACATACTTTTGTATATATAGTGTACTTAGGATTTGATGACATCCTCCATGACTTCCTGTGACTCCGGTGCAAATGAATTTCTCCGGCTTTAATTATTTCTTTCTCAGGACGCCTCTGGAGCCGCTGTTTCTCTCACCCCGGATTGTGTGAAACGTTCCGTGTCTGACCTCCAATTTTCAAATCGTTCCACAGCTTTTCTAAGAAATTGGATGCCCCACATTTTCAATCGAGCCCAGATACCCTTGTGGTTTTGTCCCCCAAGTCTTTGTCAAATTTTCTGTGGAATAAGCAAAACCAAATGTGGGCGCACTTCTGCAGACAGAAACAATCAGTGTTTGGGCCTTAATAAGCAGGCTGAATATGTCAACAACAGTGGATATTTAGTTCTGCCTACACTATCATAAAGCCATGTCTGTCTGCCGAGTCCCAGCCTCATGAGCTACAGCAGTTCTGCACTTCAGGAGCTGAGTACAACAATCACTCCATGACCTTGGAGTAGAAAAACAATTTGGGTGTAGATGTGGGGATGTAATCCTTTCAAATCCTTCTGCAAAGGTAAGTAAATCCTGCTAAACATTCTCTCCCATGGTAGCAGAGAGGGATGGCAGATTTAGGGCTAAGGGTTGATTCCAGTTGTTTTATTACGTGTTCTCCATGTGCTGGCAGACTGTTTGCATGGTGTAAGAATAGCTGATCCTCATTACGGTGATTGGCAGACACTGGCCTTCAGGGGGCACTGTTGCTCTCTGTAAGCACCAATACCAACATGCTACAGAGCATATGACACCTGTCAATAGCATTCGGAGCCATTTTGAGCAAAATACAAACAAAACTTTTCAAATGGATGACTGATGAACAATACATTTGAGTGAGAAATACATTTAAAAAATGTGAAGTTATTATATTGAAAATAACAGTTTGCAAGTCAACATGATCCAAATGTCAGACTACCATTCAGGTGGGGTTCCTGTTAAACCCCCCCTTTACAACTGAATTGATACATCTGATTTTATACTACTGACATGTTTGTGAGTGTTTATGTACAAGTGGCCCTGTCTTTTATCTATGCATAAATAGATAGTAGCGATATCATGACATGTTTGACGTCAAACAATACCCTTGAGCCACTTTGCTTTACATTAACTTCACAAAACAAGCAGTGCTCTATACATGTAAATCCTTTCTCCACCAATTTACTACTAGTTTTAAGTGAGTACAAGCTGCTTGCATGTTATAGCATTGGTGTGTGGATTGGTTGTGAGAATTCCCCTACTTTGAATGTAATGTTGTTGGGAACTTTCCACCAGAGCATTGACAGTCAGTGGAAATGAAGCAGGACTGGAGGGGAATACATTTCCTCATTGTCTTTTATCTCTGAGGCAAACCCTGACACTTGGTCCCCAACCAACCCCAGGGGTCTGCTATTCCCCAACATTACACAAACACCACTGAATAATTAATCTTAATCTTGCCTGATATATCCAACCATCCGCCCACATGCTCTCATATATAGATGAAACCAGGATTTAAGAATATAAATACATACAACCCTGTATGGATTGTAAAATGGCTTGAGTGTCAGAGAGATGGCTGAATCATCGAGCCTGAGGAACTAGAAGAAGTAAACTGGGCACATCACATCTTATGCCTTCAACCATGAAGAGAGGACAGAAACAAAAACATTCTGTGTACACTCTCTTTCTGCTTAACTTGTTTTCATTGCCTAATTTATGTCTTGGTGCAAACTGCCACAAACCCTGTTCTGGTGTTTCATCTGTGCCTTCTATTGGAAGTGGAGGCAGGTCCACAGCAGGCCTGGCCACACAAGTTACCAGGGAAGAAAGTGCACCAAGACTATGCAGTATTAAACTATCATCACAGTTTCCATGGAAATCAAATTCAAATGAAAAAAAAAGGATATAAAAAGCAAGGAAGACCAAGGCACTTTTCATACAATTAAAATGCCTTTATTTGTATGGCAATTTCAATGGAACAAAGATTTTAAAACTCAATTCGGCAGCATGGCCTTCATCTGAAATACAGAGTTTTAAAATCTTTGTTCCATTGAACATGCCCATACAAATAAAGGCATTTTAATTATATGAAGGGTGTCTTGACCAATTTAACCCTTTTACCAAAGAGCTCCTTCTATCTACAAAGATATACTGTGTACCCTAGAAGTGTTCCCTTCAAAATAATATACAAGTAATACACTTGGAAGAATAGTTTAGTAATTTCATAATATTTCAGAAATCAAGAACCATTGACAATCATTTTATAGTGAAAGAAGCAAAGGGATGCTCGTCAAAGGCTCTAATAGCACGTTAGAGCATGTAATAAAGTAGTGTGTACACGGTGAAACAGATGCTGCTATTTGACTAACCTACTTTCCTTTGAGAGGCTGGCAAGTGGTACTTTACACTACACCACACAGGGACACACTATTATATTCTGAACAAAAATATAAAGCAACATGTAAAGTGTTGGTCCCTTGTTTCATTAGCAGGAACCAATTTTATGCTAATTTATCTGCCATAAGCCGCCTATAACGTCGTTTTAGAGAATTTGGCAGGGCCAGCCGGCCTCGCAACCGCAGACCACGTGTAACCATGTCAGCCCAGGACCTCCACATCCGGAATTTCTGCACAAATTGTCAGAAACGTGTCAGCGAAGCTCATCTGCGTGCTTGTCGTCCTCACGACTTCAGTGGGAAAATGCTCAACTTAGATGACCACTGGCATGCTGGAGAAGTGTGTTGAATCCCGCTTTCAACTGTACCAAGCAGATGGCAGAATGAGTGTAAGGAGTGGTGTGGGCGAGCGGTTTGCTGAGGTCAACGTTGTGAACAGAGAGCCCCATGGTGGCGGTGGGATTATGGTATGGGCAGGCATAAGCTACGGACAACAAACACAATTGCATTTTATCGATGCACCTAATTAATTTATTACAATTGACTGATTTCCTTATATGAACTGTAACTCTTTGAAGTTATTGGGTCTGTGAGAGAATCTGCAGAAAATAGTGTATGAAATAGAGTACTGTACGCACTCCTCCAGGGAGATGTTGGAGTAGACCATGGTGTAGGCTGTTGGAGAGGACTCAGAGACGACACCACTGGTAGTGTTCACCGCGCCTTCCTCCATAACCCTCTGAACTGACATCTGGGGGACGATCTCCAAAACAGCCCAGCACCTAAAAGAGAGAGAGGGAGAGAGAGGAGATAATGAAATAATGAGAGTAATATAGATATAGAGAGACAGACATTGAGAGAGTATTAATTGGGTAATTTCCACCTCTTTCATGTTGGTTGACAAGTGTACTGTGTGACATCTCAACATACAGTATTATTTCTGTCCTTAAATGAAAACAAACAAGTCGACAATATGTAACACAGAAAATAGAGGACAAAGCCAAATTGCTTTCTATTACATATAAATGGTTCTTACACCCGAGACATATTGAAAGAATTCTAATATAAAACATATACAGTGCACTTGGAAAGTATTCAGACACCTTGACTTTTCAATTTTTTTTAAGTTACAGCCTTATTCTAAAATTGATGATATTGTTTTTCCCCCTCATCAGTCTACACACAATACCCAATAATGAAAAAAAAAAACTGTTTTTTTAATTTTTTGCAAATGTATTAAAAATAAAAAACTGAAATATGACATAAGTATTAAGACCCTTTACTCAGTACTCTGTTGAAGCACCTTTGGCAGCGATTACAACCTTGCGCCTTCTTGGGTATGATGCTTGGCACACCTGTATTTGGGGAGTTTCTCCCATTCTTCTCTGCAGATCCTCTCAAGCTGTTATCAATGGAAACAGGATGCACCTGAGCTCAATTTCGAGTCTCATAGCAAAGGGTCTGATGTAAATAATGTAAATAAGGTATCTGTTTTTTATTTATAATACATTTGCAACATTTTCTAAAAACCTGTTTTTGCTTTGTCATTATGGGGTATTTTGTGTAGATTGATGAGGGAATAAAACATTATTTTTTTTTAGAATACGGCTGTAATGTAACAAAATGTGGAAAAAGGGAAGGGGTCTGAATACTTTCTGAATGCACTGTATTACGTAATTCTATATCCTTGCACCGACACAGCACCATGACAACCCTGTTGTCTAAATACTGGGGATGCATTGCTTGTTTGCTTGTTTCTACATCTCACTGTTTAACAGAATCATGTACAGTCTGCCACTGACTACACAGAACATTGCATCCACTAGTGACAAAAAGCAACTGAACAGGTAATTGACATTTCCTATAAACACAGAATCTATACCTTGAGTGTGTGTCTCCGCTGTATACTGTCTTGGACAGAACATCTGACAAAACTACTAGACTCAGAGTCAGCCATCTGTCACAAGCTTTCTCCTTTTTCTCAACTGGTTAGACACTATGGATATACAGTAGGTATGATGCGCCTCAGCAAAGGCATATACTGTATGTAGCAGCTGACAAGTATACTGTGTACAGTAGTTACATTTGATGGGTACATGTTAGTTTTTCATGTGGTTAAGGAAGTTTCACTACTTCAATCTATGTGCATTAATTGAATTCCTCCAACATGTGTGCATGTGTCTGTGTCATCATGCATTCTATCTTGTTCTATAGACATATTTCACCCTTCAGTAGACTTCAACCCAGGCGGCGCAAGCCTGTCAGTCTACTAACATGGTGAACAAATCAAAGATAACTCAATTTCTCTAGATAAATGGACCATATACTGTATTACCTGTGTGGTACGGAGGCCATTTTCGGCACAGAAGATTATCTAGCTACAGATCTAGATTTTACCTGGAAATTTGAGATAGTAACGGGTCAATGCCCTGTGTCATTCATTCTGCAGCCTGGCTGTGATAGAATAGACCACCACCAAACAGGGTCTACCGCTCTCTCTCGCCATCAGTGATAAATGTTGTAGCATTCTCAGTCCAAATTGAGGGAAAATCAAGCCCTGTTGACTATCTGTTGGGTAGGCCAACATGCTTTTGTGGAGCCATAATCCCAACACGTTTATTGAACTTGAGTGAGGAGGTTTCAAGAAAAGGATCAGCACAGGAATCGATACAGTCACACAGAAGTATATTCCCAGATTTTGGGGAAGAATACTCTGAAGATTATGTGTGGCAGAAATTATGGCACTTAAGTTGGAATCCGATGGAGATTGCAGTTGCCATCATTACTGAAAAGAAATTCAGAAATGTCACTGAATTCAATGTCAATGAGGGAAAATGAAATAACCTTTGCCACTAAATACAAAAAAAGCGCAATAACAGGGGTTTTGACAGCTCAGCTTACCACAGAACCCCCCCTCTACCCACTTCGTAGGGCTAAGGATGAATAGTAATTGAATATTGTGGGAAACAAATAGGATGTTTTTCAATGACTATTCATGCTTAGCCCTACCAATCAGGTGTGCTCCAGCTGTCCTTGTCATGCGCGCTCCTCATGTATTGATAGAACAAACGTTTTTATTCTCCTCACAAATGGCAAACTCATCAGGCGTATCACATTTCCATGGCTTGACACAAGGTAATTAACCCCCAGAATCATAAAGATAAACATTTGTAACCACTAATCTGTCAATAAAATAATGTGAGAATCTGACACAAAGTCAATTGATTAAAGGTGCAATACACAGAAATCCCCAAAATTCTAATAGTTAGTGTCACGATCTGGAACAAGGACGGACCAAGGTGCAGCGTGCATATAGTTCCACATGATTTAGTTAAAAAATGGAACGTACAAAAAGAATAACCAGACCGTAACGTTCGTATAGCGCAACACATGCACTAACCAGAAACAATAACCCACAAAGGCAGGTGGGGAAGGGAACAAACTAAATAGGATTCCCAATTAGAGGCAACGACTAACAGCTGCCTCTAATTGGGAACCAACACAAAACCCAACATAAAGTCCCCTAGAAAACTCTAGTCACGCCCTGACTCAACACACCATAGAGAAACCCAGAGGGTTCTCTATGGCCAGGGCGTGACAGTTAGCCTAATTTCAAAACAAACAATGTTTAGTGCAGAGAATCATTGTACTATCTAAACTGCTGCGAAATATGTTTTCAATAACCAAAAATATTGTATTTTCAGGTGTTTGAAAATGGTGTACAAAACCGTAAGTAAAAGACGCAAAAACTAAAGTTAGTCTAAGATCTACCACTTCTTAGACTTGCATTCAATGAGGATGACAGATCTATAACAGACACTTCTATTTGAATTTGGTTGGGTCGCCCAAGAAATTAAATTTTGCAGCTTTAAGGCATAATTCTAATGATGTTAAACATCATTTTCAAACAGTCAGCCACTTGTTGATATTCTGCTAACATTATAAAAGCAATATGAACTAGAGGAGACAATGGCCTGTGCTTAAACTATTATTTTATTTTTTTCAGGTCATCGTCCCACCCGTCTCTCCTGTAACTTATCCCAGGCTAACACCCAAGACTAGCTAGCATGATACTTGAAGCCTGTGCTGTCATTTAGTCACTAGATGGGTTAAGAAAATGACATACTGTATGTTTGGAACCTTAAACAACTAAACACAACTCTACAACTAAAAAACACTTCAGGGTCCGTTTATTTTACTTACATCACTCAAAACTACCTTTTGTTGATAACTTGGTGAAACATAGTCAGACTAGGGTGTTTTTTGCAGGGAACTCGTCCTCCTCATTAGGAACATGCTGACTTCACTACGTCATTCTAGCTTCTGTCTTGTCTGAGAAAATGGTCCTTACTCTCGCCCTGTGTTACTTTCATCCCAGCTCTCCCCTAAATGTTTGAGTCTTTAAACCCTGTGTCAGCCGAGCTCCCTGACACGACCTGCAGATCAATGCCATCTAAAATGTGAGGGGAAATATCGCAGTGATAACCTTTCCATGGTCAGAAATGATTACAAGTCCAATTCATTCTAATGACTCCAGTCCTGCCTCCTAATGGGCCCTTTAACTGTGGAGGGCTTTGTAGTGGTACATTGTGAAATGCCCTCTTACATCTATCAGTGTGTCACTTCTCAAACATCCCCAGATTTATAGACATGTTTAATGGAAATGGGTGGTTCTTTGATGGCTTAGGGACTGTTTATCAGAGGTTCACTGCTTGGCTGTTGGAGCCGTGCTCTCTAGATGTACTCTAGGTGACAAAGGGGGTCACATTTCAAATCACGCGAGTGGACTGCAATAGCTCATCAGTGGCAGTCTTCGCAGTAGGCGTTCTCCCGTTGATCAATGATTAGTCCACACAAGCCTCTGTGTTCATTAATGAAGTGCCACCGGCGTCGGCTCACACTGCGGCTGGCACGCTGATGACTCAATTATTTGCCACGTACTGTAGGACACCGTCTACCTTAAAGGCCCGGTGTAATCAAAAACGTGATTTATATATTTTCCACACTATGAGGTTGGAATAATACTGTGAAATTGTAAAAAAGATGATAATGACCTTTTAGTGTAAAAGCTGTTTGAAAAGACCACCTGAAATTTCAGCCTGTTGTGGTGGCTCGACATCAGACAAATAAGAAAGAGAGTTCCAAACTTCTCTGCCAATAACTCAGACCACTCCCAGACAGTCCAAGCAAAATTGTTGCTTGAAAAATTGCTATTTTCTAAGTTGATACTTTGGTAAATTTTGTAAAATTTTAATTGAAAACAATCATAGTAAGGTACTTAATTGTTACCCAGAATTTGATTTCATATTGAGAAAAAAATGCTGCATTGGACCTTTAAGCAAACTTAACCAAAACCAGGGAGCATAAGCCGCATAATTTGTTTGAAATAGTTTTTTGTTGCCTATGAGATGACAAATGAGCTGAATGCTAGGCAATGAAAGTGCGTTCTACAAGGTGGCTCAAGGCACAGGTCTTATGCTCATTGGTCTAGGTAAATCAAAGATGGGTAAGCTGGAAGGTACAGATTGGTAAAGAAGATTGATATTACATAAACTGTCTGGAGCCTTGGTGCTAAGTTTAAATCCTGTGATGGCAATTAAAACAATTGATTGCTGTGGTGCAGCTGATCATTCCCTTCAAAACAAATTGCTCTATTACCATCAAATTCATCAGCTTTCCTCATGGCTAATTCACTTTGCTATTTTCCCAGTTACATATGGACTAATGGGGCTTGGATAGTAGGATGGAGTATCTAAAATAGATAACGAAACTCACAAAGTAGATGCATTACAGAGCTGACTCATGGGAAGTGGTGGCGGTGTGGCTGATGTTTCCCCCATGCAGGGCCTGAGGTAGCAGTGGCTGTGAGGAACACAACACAGTGTAGAGACAGGGTTGGCAGAGGGCCCAGGCTGTGGTAGCTTGGCCTGTGTTGGGAAGCCATGGGTATGAGTTCCCACTGCAGACAGACATACAGGGCAGGGATGATGACATGAATAAACAACCAACACAACACACGGCCTGCAGCCTGGAATGCATGGCATATCCCGGGCCCAGCTACAACAGCTGGTGAAAGTGTCCACAGACTCATGCCACAGCCATCGCCCTCTGCCAAAAACCCACACAAATGAACCACTGGTGACACAAACAACTCACCCTAGTCTAATTATTCAAAAAAATAACTTTACCCCAAATCATGCATATTTAATAAAAACAGATTAGACAATCAGAGGACAGTTTCCTATTGCTAACCGTGGACATGAAAAAGGAACATTGCTGAGATATAAACAAAAACAATGGATCTTCTCTCAAAGCAGGGAAAAAATGTCACTAACATTTGGAGGAACTGAAATTAAAAACAGAAACTGAAATATGCTTAATAATCATTGGTTGGACACAAGGGGCAGAACACAGGGTATTGTGGCAAAGAAGGGGGTCGAGTGATAAATGGCAGATATGTGAGAGCAGAACTAATAAACGGGCTCTGCCCTATCACTAAAATGGCAACCCTGATCAGAACTACAGATCACAAAATGGCCGACCGCCAAAACTACAATTCCCAGAAGCAAGGGGAACCCTCAGAAGGTGGGGCCAACCCACATATAAGAGGTCAAGACAAACCAGGAAGGGAGAGAGAGTGCTGGAAGGATCTATGAAGCTTAGAGGTAGAAACAAGATATTGGCTGGATATACCGTGTATGAACTGGACTGTTTTGGACTTACCTGTCGGCGTTTGGACCTGGACCGACTGAGAACCTGATTTGTGTACCGAACCCTGATATCCTTGACCTTGCCAGTGGCCTGGGTGCACCAGAACGGAGAAACAAGCACACAGGTACTGTCCTGTTCTACATAACTCTCAGTTGGTGTGATTTTGGTGACTGTTTCCCACTTAAATTGTTACAAACGCTCCTAACCTTGAAGAGGTTTGTCACAGTATACAAAGAAAGGAATGGACAAGACCTCCAACTGTTGATTTCTGCACTCCAGGAGCAGGGCTGTGGAGATTTATCTGTTCATTTGTTGTGACTATGCTTGAGCAAGCCCAACATAAGACCATTTCTATTTTATTCCACTGTTCTCTTTCTCTGAAAGGCTGCACTATAGAATTATGTTCAGGGTGATAATTATACATCAAAATGATGGTCTGACAAATGGGTGGTGAGGAAATTGCTTACCAAGATGTCAAGTTAGGCCAAGAGCCTCCAGGAAGGAGTTGAATGAAAAAGCTGCAAATAACGTTAACTCCAGCTTGGAGGAACTACAACGAATTGAAGGATGTGTGTGTGTGTGTGTGTGTGTGTGTGTGTGTGTGTGTGCAGTCCAACTCAAAATCCTTAACCACTTATTGATGCATTACCAAACAGAACATCAGGACATTTGTCTCAAACTACAGGTAATTAAATTCTATGTGAGTCTCTGTGGAAGTGGTCTTTAAAGATAGTCCTGCCATATGACACATCCCAATACCATAGTCACAGAGTGGAAAGACAATTTCCCTCCACATAATGAGTGACTAGTGGATCTGTACAGTTTGAGATCAATATTATGCATCCTATTGGCACTGATTAGGTGTGTTGTTGTTGTTGGTGTTGTTGTTGTTTGTGATGTTGTTGGTGTTGTTGTTGGTATTGCTGTTGTTGGTGATGTTGTTAGTGTTGTTGTTGGTGGTATTGTTGTTGTTGGTGATGTTGTTGGTGTTGTTGGTGGTGGTGTTGTTGTTTGTGTTGGTGTTGTTGCTGGTGATGTTGTTGGTGTTGTTATTGGTGATGTTGTTGTTGTTAGTGGTATTGTTGGTGGTGTTGTTGTTGGTGTTGGTGGTGGTGTTGTTGGTTTTGGTGTTGTTTGTGGTGCTGTTGTTGTGTGGAGGAGGAGGAGATGCAAGGAGAGTGGCATGAGCTGTTCTGATTAACTTCTCTTTGTCACCAAAAGACCAGATGCAGCCAATTTGCGGGATGCAAATGAAGCAGACAGAGAATATGTTACCGTGTTGAAAGAAATGATGGGTGCCGACAAGAGAGATAAACTTCACAGCGGCAACAGCGCTAAAATGATTGCTAAGAGTGCCGCGTGAGACTGACGCCTCCGGAGAATGAATGGGCCAAGCAGAGCGCAGTTAAATAAAGCGGTAATCACCAGCACCAAATAAACAAATACGGATGGAACAAATGTAGCAAATCAAATAAAGTTCTGCGTAAGCAAAAACTACTGCATGCCGAGCATAAGATTGCTGAACCAAACAGTAATATACAAAGTTAAATATACAGCCTGTGCAGGCATAAAACAAAAAGAGGGACAGCACAAAATACTTGGTTCATTAGAATACAAAATGTAATCAACCACCTTTTTCTGTGTACTATAAAATATATACAAAATACAATTACAGTGTTGTGTAATGAATTATTGGCAATACAATAAGTTTTCATAATAATAGTTATTAGAACATAGCAAGTAATGTATAGCGCCATTTAGTGTTTTTGTGCAATTTTACTAAAAGGTTTGGCTGCCACTCTTGTTATGTTGTCTATCCGTTCTGTCTCTATCCTTCTCTTTCCCTCTGCTCTGTATATTGAAATATGTTTTTTACATCTATACTAAGATGTCAGAAAATCTAGTATGGTTGTTGAATGTTAAATGTGGTGGGATGGAGGATAATAAACGACGGGTTAAGAGGGAAAAGTCTACTGCTGGCGAATCAGCAGCCCAGCTCCAGCTCCAGTGGCTGATGGGAGTTTATCTCCTGGATCAAACTCCTTTCATTTCATCTGCTTCAACATAATTGCTTTCACTCTCTCTCGAGTAACAAAGCACTGATTGCAAACTCAATAGGTTCTTTACACATGATTAGATGCAACGGAGGCCCTTTTGAAAAACTTTGGCAGTATTTTAGTGAGAGAGAAAACAACATCAAAGAAAACAACACTCCAGTGCCCGTCTGAAGCCCCACTCCTTCCCGCTTTGTCTGTTCCAATGTTGCTGCTGCAAACATTTACATTGTGGAAAAAACAGGAGATTGACTGTCATTTTACTGGGCCTCTCTGTGGTCTGAGGTGGTGCCAGTCTTACTGGAGCATATCATATTGGGACTCACTGGGTTGTACTAGCACCATCTGTCATGGAGAGCAGACATCAACCCAGCAGGGACAGAGGGGGGGCTGGTACTAGGCCTGTATGATTTACACAGTACCACAACCATTTCCTGGGACAACTCACATGTTGTGAGAGTCTACACGTCATCTTGGCAACCAAAGACATGAGGTACAGTATATGTGATCATCTACCTGAATACATTGTCCTACATTGGCACTGTGAATGTGTAGAACCATGTGCCTCATACACACCTGTATTGGAGGTAATTGACCAGAATACTGATCAAGCTATTAGGCTGAGTTTACACAGGCAGCCCAATTCTGATCTTTATTTTTCTCACTAATTGGTCAGATCAGCACTTCTGACAATAATTGGGTAACAGATCAGTATTGGGCTACCTGTGTAAATGCAGCCATAGACAATATGGGGAAAAACACTTACCATAATATATTCAGAACGGTGCACGTGGCTAGTCCTCCCAGTATGACTCTTCTGAACCACATGATCTATAAATAGAGATTATTGAAAGAGCCAGTCAACATCAACAGCACATGACAGTCAATGCAATCAACAAATTTCCTCTAAGTGTGAATGGAGTGCTGTCTGCTCCACTATAAGAGGATAGTATAGAACAGCCACACTCAATAGGCAGACCACGGGCCAGATCCGGATGTAAAGTGTGGAGAATTACAGGAAATTATCTTTAAAACTGCTCATTTTTCTCTCTGCCATCAAGAGGGGTGTGAAAAGTTTGAACAGGTCGCGAGGTGGGGGTTTGTTACTATGCCGAAAAATGACAATATCCATCCAGACCTTTGCTACCTAGGACATGTGTGTGACAGGACCCCTTGTATAGCAGCTATTATCCTGTGGGTCTCTGTGCTGGGCTACATGCTGTGCAGGGGAAACCGCTCTAATGGAGACTGCTGGCTCCCTATCAGAACACAATGAGCTCAATGGAGGAGGGCCATTTCAGCCCTACACAGCAGTGGCATCCTGGTCCCTGTTCTAATGGTGGATGGCTGGACAATTGGTGTGCGGTTTATGCTGATAGGCACAATTATCTCAATGTTTAAACTCTCTAGAGTTATGTCAGGTAGAATTTCACCTAGAAAGTACTGTGAATCAAACGCGTGTGCAAACACAATAAAAGAATGCAAATCCATAATACCTGTGTCTTGTTGTGAGATATTTCTGAGAACAGGAGAGGCATCACGTTGACAATACCTCCTGCAAAGACATCAAATGACAGTAAGCGACACCATACTTCCTTTCAACACATTTGATTTAAAATGAGACGATTTCTGATAATCAGTGTAACCGCTTATCACAGTTATACAGTTTAGAATTTGAATTGTGCTGGCACAGTAGACTTGGGTCTGTTTTCACTTTACAAAGTACAAAACTATAAAAATATGAAATAGAGGCAGGGGATTAAAGCGCTATATTGCAGCAGATGGCAGAATGAGAAAGGTAAGAGGCCTGTAATTTGCACTGTTTTCCCCTCGGGCTTATCATTACTTTTAGACAAATAAACAAAGCACCAGAACCCTATGGGGACTGCTCAACCACCGCTATCATAGAAATATAGAACTATCCACACAACCACTACATAGCTTTTGTTTTATCAATAAACACATACATATTGTATAGTATACCATTACTATCTTTACTGTGTATGTACTGTGTTCTCTGTCCCGCTTGCTTGAACAGTATCACATCAAACCCAGTCAACACATAGACAGGTCTGTGGATGTAGCTGTGAGTAGCAGTACTCTACGCTCACTGTAAGCAAAAGGCTGCCCTCTGACTCTTTAAAAGCAACAGCCCATTAGGAGCGCAGACACTCAACAAAGGCTTCTGGGACACTGACAAAGCAGCGGTAAGCTAACAGCTTTGCTGAGGAAGGTGTCAGAGGAGGGCTGCAGAGAGGAGAGCGGGCTGTAAATGAGACTCCCTCCAACTCCCAGAGCTTGTTTGCTCTTTAGACACCAGTCCCAGGCGGCTCAGGGCTTGCAGCCACCAGGACCTCGCCGCTCTCAATGTACTAACCAATTAACCGGATTGGAGAGAGAGCGAGGGGAGACGAAGAGACGAGAGAGAGAGAGAGAGAGAGAGAGAGAGAGAGAGAGAGAGAGAGAGAGAGAGAGAGAGAGAGGAGAGAGAGAGAGAGAGAGAGAGAGAGAGAGAGAGAGAGAGAGAGAGAGAGAGACAAAGAGACGAGAGAGAGAGAGGGGGTGCGACGAGACGAAGAGACAAATGATAGAGAGAGAGAGAGAGAGAGCGAGGGATGAGACGATGAGGAGAGAGAGACAGAGAGAGAGAGGGACGAGACGAAGAGGAGAGAGAGAGAGAGGGGGTGAAGAGACATTTGATAGAGAGAGAGATGGAAAGAGAGAGCGGGGATGAGACAAAGAGACGTGAGAGAGAAAGAGAGAGAGGGGGCGAGACAAAGAGACAAATGAGAGAGAGAGAGAGAGAGAGAGAGAGAGAGAGAGAGATGAGACGAAGAGAGGAGAGAGAGAGTGAGAGTGAGAGAGAGAGAAAGAGAGAGGGGGGCAAGACAGAGACAAATGAGACAGGGGGGAGACAAATAATAGAGAGAGAGAGAGAGAGAGAGAGAGAGAGAGAGAGAGAGAGGGTGAAGGCGGGAGAGAAAGAAGAGTGTGATTTCCACTGCTCCCACATCCACTGTCAGAGCGACAGCCAGGGTTATCCAAGCACCTCCATTAACTGTTCAGGAAACATACAGCTCTCCTCACAACTACCACTGCAAGGGAGCCTCTCCAACCTCCAGCACTTCTCCACAAACCTATGGCAACATAAAGCAATGTTTTTCTCTCTTCTTGACATTCTTCAAATGTCTAAGAGGGGACGGACATCTGTGTTCTGTTCTCCCTCACTATGTGTTTTTATTCTATGTGATGGAGGTGGAGCAGAAGGACTCACAAATAGTGTAGTGAATGTTCGTTCTTACCCAGTGCAACGGTGCCCATTAGGAAAGGTTTACCAATTTGGCTGAAGTCATTTGTGGTCTCCTGTTGAACTTCAGACCCCAAAGCAAATGTTACGGCCACCTTGGGGAGACAAATGACCAGTAGGGTTACAAGATGCACAAGTCACAAAACAACTAAATCTCAGATAGAACTCATATATAGATTCTCATTTCATGTGACATTTTCACTTTAAAGGACATTTTTGTTGGTGGATGTTACAATGGCAGAGGGGGGAAGTGATGGATACCCTAGTGGCCATGCTAGACATGCCTGTAAGCTACAACAACATTTGATTCCTTGCACAAATCGAAACACTTTCATGTCGTGATCATATCAATAAAACGATGGATCATGGAATGAAACACAAAAGCACAATTGTGAAGAATTGCTACAGTGGAGGAGCAGACAGACCTGTATCTAGAATAACGTTCATACATATTCATCAAGGACTGTTAAAATTGAAAACATTTTGCATGTTTTAAGGCGTAGTAAAAATCCCATATATCCCATAATAAACATCCAGGAAAAAGAGAGCAACACATCTTTCACTTAAATCCTAATTTCCTATCAGGTGATGAAGAGAACATTATCTTTACAGCCTTTCGTTGAGAAGGAAGTATTCCCCTTTTGCTTTGGCCGTAAATATTTTTTGTTTGAGAGAGAGCATGAATTCCCCCTGGCCCTGGCTCATGTGTATATTTGGTGCATTATGCCAGTCTGGTGAGGCCACAGAGTGGACTGGTGTGTACTGGTGTTGGGACTAAGATGCACAGATGCTGTTAATGGGATTTCTACCCTGGCCCCAGAGAGTCACAGGCTCTGAAGGCACAGCAACCAGGACATGTTAGGCTGTGTACCACATCTGAGTCCATTGAATGTATAACATAAATAACAAAACAAAGCTGATTCCATTCTATTAAAAATAATTAGATGATGTTAAATAGACCAACAAGCAGTAAACTGTTTGTAAAGCATCTTAAAGCCTTTATACCAACTGAAAATGAGACTATTTGAGGGTAAAATACTTCACAGAGGGCATTTGGCTGTGAAGAATATTGACAGAGGTGAATTACATGGGCTCACAGAAAGCTGGCACTTAAACTGGGATAACAATTGTCCACAAGTAAACATTTTGCTTTTAAGCACATGTGAAGAATGCCCTGGATTAGGGGGAAGAAGATTCCATTAGGTGCCCAAGTCTCTTTGAGCTCCAGAGAGAAATAGGTTTAAGTGCCTTTCCATCTCCACTAAAAAGCCTCAGTGGATTGTGTGATGGAGGAGATATCAGGCCAGAGCTGTGATTACCCTGCTCCCAACGTGACATTGTCAGAAATCCAGGGTGTGTGGGAAGAAATGAACTATAAAAGCACACATTACAAAACAAAGAGTGTTCCCTCAGTCCCTGCTCTTTGTTTGAGTGTATCCATCTAACACCCCTCTCTCACCGGCTCACTCCTCTCTCTCTCTCTCTCTCTCTCTCTCTCTCCACTCGCCTGTAATGCAACATCTCTCTCTCCCCACCTCTCTTTCCACCTCCTCCTCCTCTCTCGCTCTCTCAATCCCTCCACCTCTCTCTCTCCACCTCTCTCTCTCTCTCCATCTCTCCTTGTTTGCCTGTAATGCAACAAGGGGCAGTTTGGGCACAGAGAACAAAGCACGATTGTGCATACTGTAGAAGTACTCAACGGCAACAAAAAAAAGTGCACTTGCAGCTGTTCATGCAATGCATGGGAGAATAATGCAATTTCCACAGCGATTCCAACCAAACACACACACACGCTTACAAACACACAAAAAAAAAGTCCCACCAAAATGAACAGAGAGCATACTGCGGCATTATATCTCCTAATGCACACAGGGGACCTTGGGATGAACTGAGTGAATCCATTTCACAAGGGATAAGACAGAGGAGAGGGGAGAAGAGTGGAGGTTAAGGGGAGGAGGAAGGTGGCACTGCCATGGCCAGGCAGCCAGGCAGACTGATGGGAGAGCTGAGGGGGCTGATATGCCAAGGCAAAAGCATCTCTCATCAACCCATCTCTGTCCTGAAGTGAAGCATGTTAGACTACAGAGCACGCTTCTCTGACCACTTCAGCCCCCCACCCATTGCACCTCGTAGTAAGTGGAGTGAGAACATGACAAAGAGGGTTGTGCTCTTTCCTTAATCCATGCTCTAAAACAAACAAACACACACACACACACACACACACACACACACACACACACACACACACACACACACACACACACACACACACACAGAAGACTAGTGTTGTTTTTCACCCTGTGAAAGAATTTGCAATCGTGTCAAGCTATACTGTTGAAAGACAGCATTCATCTGCCCACTAAGTATCAGAAACATAGGTTTAAATGCAATCTTTATGCTCAAAGTCATGGTGGCAGTAGACTGGAGGAGAGGTTTGACATCTTTAACAATTATACAGTATAAATGTCACACTAATTATTCTATGAAACTAAAAAATTGTATTTGATTTCCCATGCATAATTTGGCCCCAATATAATTCTGTCTGCAATTTATTGCTGGAAATATGAGGGGGAGATCCATTTCAACAGAAACAGATACATTTGGAAAATAGCCTGCCTTTTTTCAAATGACTTAATTGAGCGCTTATTACAGTGTATCAATGTATTTTCTCCTGGTGTGTCATTATTCATTAACCACACAATTTTGGGCATCACAGCTGCCTTTTGTAGAAAACTGCTTTTCATGGCTATTAATTGATTTGTGGCATGTTACTGCCTGCATGAATACCAGTCTATTCAATTTGTCATTTAGATGAAATGTTAACCAAGGTCTCCTCAGTGCCTCACACACTGTGCTAGTGAGAGACTGTGTCAGAATATTTTTTAGCATTCTGATTAATCTAGTGTCAGCAAAGTTTACTCAAGGATAATTGGCACAATACATGTAAGTAAAATAGACACTTGATTACTCATTTCAACCCAGTTACCTTACATTTAACTTGCAGAGGTCACAGACAGAACTTGACAGTGTCTCTCCTCTAGGTCCATAGAGAGGAGTATTATCCAAACAATTCATTTTTGGAGTTAATATTTGATCAAGGTTGTCAATCAAGATGAAGAAGTGTCCTAAGATGAAATGCCACAATAGAAGCCTTGGTCTCCAGACATTGATCTGTTTGGAATAGATACCTGAAGCAGCTCTCAGCAGGGGAAGTATCAGGGGAGATGAGACCACTTCATGTCAACTTCAGAAAGAGTGGATATCAATAGGAAACTAATACAATACCACTGAGATATACACAGATCCATCAGTAGGAAAACACACACACACACACACACACACACATCACACACACACACACACACACACAGGCAGGCAGAGCGCACACACACACACATACTGGCCTAGGAGTGAAGTAAAAGGCAATTTTCTTAACACAAGACAGAATCTGCCTCCATAACCACACTATTCATTATACTTACATCACCTTTTGTCTCTGTAAAATCAATCAAAGTGTCCATAGAACTCCTTGGGCTACATTATTCCTCACACCACCTGTCCTAGGGCTTCCCAATAAACTTTAATTACTAAACATCATGACAACTTTTCATTTTTTATTAACATTTTATCACCAAAGTTGCCAATTCTCTATTTAGTTTAGGTTAAAAGGAGATTGATGTTAGTTCTCTGGCTTCATGACGTTTGTATCCATCCCTTCCATGCTATTCTTACACCATGCCTGTACTAGGGTTGAATATTTTCTTGGTATTTTACAAATGTTCCATCTTGAGAATAAATAACTTTTCTCCCAGGTAAACCAAGAATTTCCCGCCAAAACCAGAAGTGTCATTGAAAAGCATTATAAAGCATATAAATAGGCCTATGTTTGGAATTGATTCGAGCTTTGATTGGAAATTCAAGCCTGATAAATTAAATACATTTAATGAGCTCAAGCCCCAAAAAGACCAAATGATTGTGTTATACTCAATACATACTGTAAATACTGTATATATATATATATATATATATATATATATATACAGTATTTACAGTATGTAAACTTACTCTTGAAAGTTTTAATAGTAGAATACACAAGGTGACATTTCATGTTAGTCATTGCATACCTTTAGATAGCTATTTATATATTTTTGTTTATTTAGCCCATAGATATTGTTGTAATTTCTTTGTCACTCAAATATCACATGAATACACATTAGATGGAAAATGTAAAGAATTGCAAGAAAATGTGCTTTAAAACAGCAACATTTTCTTTACACCCCATGACAAAATGTGTAGAATTGCAGGAAATAAGCTTTAAACCTGCAAAATTCACAAGATGTTTGTCAGAAGTCTCTGTGTAGTCAGGCGCAGGACAATGGAGATGAGTAATCACGTAACTTTACTCAAAGTACAAACTACCAAAATTGGTAGTAAAATCCAAGCTCACATAACAAGAACATCTAACAATGAACAGACACGCACAAAACCATGAGGGAAACAGAGGGTTTAAATAAGGAACATATAATTATGGGATAAAACCAGGTGTGTATAATGAAGACAAAAAACATAGAAAATGAAAAGTAGATCGGCGGTAGCTAGAAAACCGGTGACATCGACCGCCGAAAGCCGCCCGAACAAGGAGAGGGACCAACTTCGGCTGAAGTCGTGACAATGTTCACCAATGGTGAAAGGGGGGCCTCTACTGAAAAAGTCTGGGAACCTCTGGTCTAGGACATCTAAACTCAGCAAAAAAAGAAACTTCCCTTTTCAGGACCCTGTCTTTCAAAGATCATTCGTAAAAATCCAAATAACTTCACAGATCTTCATTGTAAAGGGTTTAACTTCACCGGCTCCAGCAGCAAAGGTGACTGTTTTGGAGAGCCTGGCGTGCCCAAAGTAAAATGCCTCCCATTTAGGCCCGGAAAATGGGATATGCATATATTTAGTACCATTGGATAGGAAACACTCTGAATTTTCCAAAACTGTTAACCATTTGTCTGTGCGTCAATCACAACGCATTTGGCAGGCAAAACCCTGAGGAATCTCTGTCCTGAAAAAAGTCATTTTGACACATTGCTCATTTTTGAGCCCCTCCCTATCCAAAATGACCATATATAGGCATGTGAACGCAATGCACGTCGCTTCCTTATGATGTCATCAACCACGAGACGGTGTTTTACTCCATCTTGGAGGTATTTCGCCATTGATAAACAGCATGGCAATGAGGACCCCTCTTCTGAAAACTCTTCAGAGTGCACAGGCATGAGAAGGCGCTGTGCCTTATTTATCGCTTTTAGCTGCTCAGTTTATATTCCGGCTGATTTATAATAGTACATATACGTAAAAGGGTTCCTAAGGATACATTTAAAACTATGTTTGATTGTTTTTGGACAAGTTTATAGGTATAATTTTAACGAGCTGGCGCCGAAGTTTCAAAGGAGTAATGGAGGCTGTTGTTTCTGATTATAACGCATGAACCAAATGGAGGATTTATGGATAAAAGACGTTACTTTTTCTAACAAAAGAACCATGGATTGTCTTCGTTGGACACTTAGGAAGACCTCAGCAGAAGTTCTTCAACAGGTAATTACTTTGTTTTCGCTGTGAAATGTGTTATGTGTGTTCCATGATTGCTAATCGATACATGGCTATTGGAAAATATGTGAGGTGCTAGCCTCAAACAAATGAATGTGCTGCTTTCGCCGTAAAGCCTTTTTGAAATCTGACAACGCTGTGATATTGCCAAGAAACAGAGCTTTTGATGAGTATGGAACACTTGTATATAGCTGGATATTTAATAATTCAACTTTCGGATTTAAAATTTGGCGCCTCAGATTTTTGCTAGTAGAGTCGGGATGATCCCGCTAGCGACCCACTGATATTTGAGTGGTTAAACACTGTTTCCCATGCTTGTTCAATGACCCATAAACAATTAATGAACATGCACCTGTGGAACGGTCGTTAAGACACAAACAGCTTACAGACGGTAGGCAATTAAGGTCACAGTTATGAAAACACTAAAGAGGCCTTTCTACTGACTCTGAAAAAACACCTAAAGAAAGATGCCCAGGGTCCCTGCTCATCTGCGTGAACGTGCCTTAGGCATGCTGCAAGGAGGCATGAAGACTGCAGATGTGGCCAGGGCAATAAATTGCAATGTCCGTACTGTGAGACGCCTAAGACAGCACTACAGGGAGACAGGACGGACAGCTGATCGTCCTCGCAGTGGCAGACCACGTGTTACAACACCTGCACGGGATCGGTACATCCGAACATCACACCTGCAGGACAGGTACAGGATGGCAACAACAACTGCCCGAGTTACACCAGGAACACACAATCCCTCCATCAGTGCTCAGACTGTCTGCAATAGGCTGAGAGAGGCTGGACTGAGGGCTTGCAGGCCTGTTGTAAGGCAGGTCCTCACCAGACATCACCGGCAATGTCGCCTACGGGCACAAACCCACCGTCGCTGTACCAGACAGGACTGGCAAAAAGTGCTCTTCACTGAAGAGTCACGGTTTTGTCTCACTAGGGGTGATGGTCAGATTCGCGTTTATATTCAAAGGAAAACTCTGCAGCTGCAATTAAAAAAACAAAACATCTTTACAAAAAAATAAATAAGGTGACCCCTGAACGGCAGATGGAGATGGGTAAATTAGATGTGCATTCGGTCTATATATTACTGTAGGCAATGCTGCAGCAAATGTAGGTCTACCTTTCACAAGAAACAAAAAGTTACCATGATGAGATGATAGGTCTACATGCATTGTGAACTGCGCTCCATAGTGAGTTGGACTGTTTGTCCCACCCTGAGCGTTGATGATTAATCATGCAGAGGCCATAGAGAAGTCCGATTTAAACATTGCATATAATTTAACAGTTCCATTTCATGTCATGCTGTTCATATACATAATTTATAATAATTTACCGTTTTTTAGCAGTTATTTATCCCAGGAAAAGGGAGTGGTACCTGCACCCCCACACATTGACTCGGCACCGGTACCCCCTCTATATATAGCCTCATTATTGTTATTTTATTGTGTTACTTTTTTCACTTTAGTTTATTTAGTAAATCATTTATTAACTCTTATTTTTCTTAAAACTGCATTGTTGGTTAAGGGCTTATAAGTAAGCACTACACGGTAATGTCTACAACTGTTGTATTCGATACATGTGACAAATACAATTTGATTTGATTTTATGGTTATGGGCGGTAAATCCCAGTAAATCTTGGTAACTTGGTAACTGGGTACCCTAGCCTGTACTCATCCTCCCATTCCCAGCCCTGTACATCAGGCAAGGGTAGCTCTTCTCAGACAATGCATACCTTTAGAGCAGGGGTGTCAAACTCATTCCATGGAGGGCCAAGTGTCTGCCTGTTTTTTTTTTTTTTATTAAGACCTAGACAACCAGGTGAGGGGAGTTCCTTATTAATAAGTGACCTTAATTAATCAATGAAGTACAAAGGTGTACAAGGGTGTACCTCAGCCCTCCATGGAATGAGTTTGACACATGCTTTAGAGGTACAGTGGCTATGTCTCTCATCACTCATGTCTGTTTAACATAAAAACTGTAGTCAACTATAAACTTCAACTTAGTTCCACAACAGTGAAAACGGAGATATACAATGCATGTACCCAAAATGGGATGGCCTTTCAGCTGCTCATCAGTGATGCAAAGCCCAACTCAGCAGGGTTGACTGTGAGCAGCTTAAAAAGAAATACTACTGGCGACAGCAACGCAATGCCAAGTTATTTTCGGAGTTGCTTTTTAGGGACCCCCATAAAGATTCAATTTACAGCCAAATTCACAAGGAGGTCAGCGCTGAGCCTGTATCCATTATTCATTGTCAGCCGACACATTTTTCAGTAATTGTTCATAACCACTGTGTCAGCAGTGGAGAGAGAACACTTTTTGCAGTCACTTAAGAGCCATGGCATGTTTGTGAAACTCTGCTGCCTACTCGGTTATTGTGTAATCTCCACAGAGAGATAACAAAGGGGCCTGATGAGATTTATGTAATTACACTTTACTCATAGTCTCATACCATATCCAGTATCCACCACTCACTTACCAATAGTATGTGGACACCTGCTTGTCGAAAATCACATTCCAAAATCATGGGCATTCATATGGAGTTGGTCCCCCCTTTGCTGCTATAAAAGCCTCCACTCTTCTGGGAAGGCTTTCCACTAGATGTTGGAACATTGCTGCGGGGACTTGCTTCTATTCAGCCACAAGAGCATTAGTGAGGTTGGGCACTGATGATGGGCGATTAGGCCTGGCTCGCAGTCGATGGGGTTGAAGTCAGGGCTTTGTGCAGGCGAGTCAAAGTTCTTCCACACCGATCTCAACAAAAAATTCTGTATTGAGCTCGCTTTGTGCACGGGGGCATTGTCATGCTGAAATTGGAAAGGCCCTTCCCCAGACTGTTGCCACAAAGTTGGAAGCACAGAATCGTCTAGAATGTCATTGTATGCTGTAGCGTTAATATTTCCCATCACTGGAACTAAGGGGCCTAGCCTGAACGGTTGAGCTGTTGTTGCTTCTAGACGTTTACACTTCACAATAATAGCACTGTGGGAGTTCTAGCAGGGCAGAAATTTGACAAACTGTTTTGTTGGAAAGGTGGGATCCTATGACAGTGCCAGGTTGAAAGTCACTGAGCTCTTCAGTAAGGCCATTCCACTACCAATGTTTGTCTATGGAGACTGCATGGCGGTGTGCTCGAATTTTATACACGTGTCAGCAACGGGTGTGGCTGAAATAGCCAAATCCATTAAGGGGTGTCCACATACATTTGTACATATAGTGTATGTGCTGGGTGTGGGTGTAGAGGAAAGACAAGTGCACCTGACGGAATATGATTCACAATGCAACTTTTATTTTAAATGCAGTAAATGTGATGAGCAAAATAATGGAAAATATTTTGATATTTCATATAGCTTAGTTCACATATACAGTTGAAGTCGGAAGTTTACATACACTTAGGTTGGAGTCATTAAAACTTGTTTTTCAACCACTCCACAAATGTCTTGTTAACAAACTATAGTTTTGGCAAGTCGGTTAAGACATCTAATTTGTGCATGACACAAGTCATTTTTCCAACAATTGTTTACAGACAGATTATTTCACTTATAATTCACTGTATCACAATTCAGAAGTTTACATACACTAAGTTGACTGTGCCTTTAAACAGCTTGGAAAATTCCAGAAAATTATGTAATGGCTTTAGAAGCTTCTGATAGGCTAATTTGAGTCAATTGAAGGTGCGCCTGTGGATGTATTTCAAGGCCTACCTTCAAGATGAACGTACTTTGGTGTGAAAAGAGCAAATCAATCCCATAACAACAGCAAAGGACCTTGTGAAGATGCTAGAGGAAACAGGTACAAAAGTATCTATATCCACAGTAAAACGAGTCCTATATCGACATAACCTGAAAGGCCGCTCAGCAAGGAAGAAGCCCCCGCTCCAAAACCGCCATAAAAAAGCCAGACTACGGTTTGCAACTGCACATGGGGACAAAGATCGTACTTTTTGGAGAAATGTCCTCTGGTCTGATGAAACAGAAATATAATTGTTTGGCCATAATGACAATCGTTATGTTGGAGGAAAAAGGTGGAGGCTTGCAAGCCGAAGAACACCATCCCAACCATGAAGCACGGGGGTGGCAGCATCATGTTGGGGGGGTGCTTTGCTTTATGTGGATATATTGAAGCAACATCTCAAAACATCAGTCAGTAAGTTAAAGCTTGGTCGCAAATGGGTCTTCCAAATGGACAATGACCCCAAGCATACTTCCAAAGTTGTGGCAAAATGGCTTAAGGACAACAAAGTCAAGGTATTGGAGTGGCCATCACAAAGCCCTGACCTCAATCCTATAGAAAATGTGTGGGCAGAACTGAAAAAGTAAAAAAAAGCAAGGAGGCCTACAAACCTGACTCAGTTAGGAATGAGCCAAAATTCACCCAACTTATTGTGGGAAGCTTGTTGAAGGCTACCTGAAACATTTGACCCAAGTGTGTATGAGTGTATGTAAACTTCTGACCCACTGGGAATGTGATGAAAGAAATAAAAGATGAAATAAATCCTTCTCTCTACTATTATTCTGACATTTCACATTCTTAAAATAAAGTGGTGATCCTAACTGACCTAAAACAGGGAATTTTTACTTGGATTAAATGTCAGGAATTGTGAAAAACTGTGTATATATAAACATCCGACTTCAACTGTAGCTGCAGTAGAGTATATATCACACAAAATATGTGACAACATGCCAGACTGTATATTAAAATACATGTGCATTAGAGAGGTGCAAAAGTCAAATGTACTCCACTGTTAGAATGCATGGGGACATTAGTGATTTTCAGAGCATGGGTTTATCAAAGCCATTCTCTGAGTTGTCTTTTTATGACTCCCTTAAGGATATTATTCTGTCCTTGAGGAACAACAGAGAAATAGAAGAGATTGATTTTAGATTGCTTTGATAACACACAGTGATGCACACACACACACACACAGTCCCGGAGCTACAACTCTAGCGGAGGTTAAGATCTAGAAGTTCAGCATAGGAACAGAAGGTTGTGGTGTAATAGCACTATGTCACTATGAGATAGAGAGAACAAGGTCACCGCACAGAGTCACTGCACAGGCAAACTAAAACTAATCAAACCTGCCTCTTGGTAGAGAAAGCATCTACAGTGTTTTTTCTGGTTTATATCTGAAACAATAATTCCGCAGGAACACCATGGACAAAAAGGAAATGGCAGTTTGCCCACTGATGTTCACTTTCAAAGATGGGAGGCATTGTAAAGACTGGAACTCACAGTAGCGTGCTTAATTGCCATAGCTGAAGGCACTCTTCTTGGATGAGAGCGAGGTTGACATTTACATGCTTAGCAAAACGTCTTTGATTACCTGTTTATGAGATACAAGATTTGATCAGAGTTTGGCAGATATTGTGAGACACACTGGGAACAACTCTCTCTGATTAGAGGAATACTGCCATCCACACGGCCAAGAGATTTCAGGTCCCCTACGAGCAGTGACAGCCAAGCAAAATGATTTACCAGTCTGCCAGTGAATTGTTATGATGAGGTTACAACCTTACAGATTACCACTGTATGTTTGTGAGTGACTGAGTGT
Organism: Brachymystax lenok tsinlingensis; assembly: GCA_030435695.1. Lineage (NCBI taxonomy): Eukaryota > Metazoa > Chordata > Actinopteri > Salmoniformes > Salmonidae > Brachymystax > Brachymystax lenok. The sequence goes on along the minus strand of CM059790.1, from coordinate 23,724,209 downwards.
GGGTGTGAAGCTGCACACGGAATGAATAAAACATCACAAGGTAGAAATATATATTTTTGGGACCATTGTGGTACCATTAATGACATAAAAAGAGAGAGGCGGAGATGATGAACTCCAGCTCTTAGCTATTCAACAAAAGCATCTAGCAGAGCTTCCTGTAGATAGGGGAGTCGACCAGACAGTACCATCAGATATGAACAATTACCAACAATTTCCACAGCAACTACAACAAAACTTCTGTTGCATTTCTGGCTTCCAGTGGCAGAGACAATACAACTTTTACTTTCCATAATAATACATTCTGTCCAGACAAAAAAATGGTTTTATAAAAAGTTTAAGGACTTGTTTCGATGTCACGGCTGTGTGCTCAATTTTATACACCTGTCAGCAACGGGTGTGGCTGAAATAGCCGAATCCACTCATTTGAAGGGGTGTCCACATAATTTTTTGTGTAAGTTAATATCTATAACTTGAAACTAAGTGATTCTCACTACCTAGATTTAGAGTGTGTGTGTGTAGTGTAAGTTAATATGTTAATCAAAAACAGATCCAGAATGTTAGTACACACTAGGCATTCTCCTATGCATGTAGCAATAGGGCAAATACATGGACACAGGATAGAAAATAACACTAAGGACTATGTTAGCACCATTTCCTAACACCTTGAGTAACTTTTGTGTCAGATAACTCAACAATAATTATACAAAGCTAAGAGACCACAACCTTGTAGCATGTGGCATCCTGTTATTGTTCTGGTTAAGCCAACAGTAGCGACGGACTAGAACATCTCCAGCAGTGCTTTTGACACCGTTTCTGACATTGAGAATCACTGACCTGAAAAAATCGAATGGCCGCCCGTGTTACACACACAGTGGGATCCTGTGCCATCTGCATGAAGTGAAAAATATACCATGCCACTTGCATCCTAACTCCCAGCATGTAATGTGACAGAAGACCGACTACAGAGACAGAGTAAAAAGGACAGTAATGACTGCACTGTCAGCTCAACCAGCAGTCATAATAACATTACAGTCATTTATTTAACATGGAAATCTTGACTGCTGTCCTTGAATTCTGACTGGGTAATCAACCTCAACGTTCATAACCCTGCCTTCAGCAGCCTTATCTAGGTCTGCCAACCAGGGACAGAGTGGCTTTACATCCACCCTAGAGAGAGCCGCAATTCTCCCAGCCTTTAAGATTGAAATCCATTACGGATGATTATTTAAAGCGGCAGAATTGCTGAATTATGACCGCAAAGGTTTTTTAACTAGCACGCCAGACCATTGTCTTACATTTCCTATGCATTATTAATACATTTAAACAGTAGCCAAATCCAAGTAAGAAACCATATGCATTTTTAATGGATCTATATATCAGATTATTCATTTCAGTAGAAGTTAAAGGCAGCCAAGCCAACCTTAACAGTAAATCCTTGACTGGTGGCAATTAGCAGGCCAGCAGCTAACACACTTCCTGTCCCGGTCTCCTCTTAATGAGTTCCAGGCAGCCATCGAACTCATTTGCATTTTCAATTGCAGGCTTGGCAGACAGACACACATCTTCCTCAGACTGTTTAACATTACTCCTGACCCTTACAGAACTGGAAACAGAGATGAAGGACCCAATAGGAGAGGATCTAGGAGTATCTGTGGATTATGTGTTACCCAAGGAACTGGAACCAGAGAGAAACAGAGAGGGTGTATATCGGTGGATTGTGAACAAAAAACAACTATTATAACTAAAGTTATTGTGTGGTCATTGACTGTTTGATTCTATTACTGGCAGGGAAATAAAATAAAAGCCCTCCCATTACATTTGAATTATGTTGTACATTTAGGTGTGGAATACATTTCAGTAGTGCCTATTTCAACAGTGTCAGATCAGATATGTCCCCCAGTATGTAATGGGGTTTGGTCCTAGCTGATGTAGTGTGGGGCCTGGCCCTGAAAGAGTGTTGCCTGCCTGCCTCTGGATGGATCCAGCTGCTGCTTAGATGTGCTGCGATTCACAGTGTGACCAAACTGGAGACTGGGGCGGGTCCTACTGCAGCCCATAAAGCTGGCACACACCAATGATAAGCGTTCAAATTACAGATAAGCCAAGACGCCACGGACAAGGATAATACATCAATGAAGGTGAGTGATGAGGCCGATTTGTCCACTGATGAGACGTGGATGAAAACTAATGTCAAGTACCTAAGTGTCAGGTGGCAAGAGGACAACTCCCCTGTTTGACGAATGACTGAGCGTGGTTATTCATAGTACCAACACAGAACAGTGTGTCACTGATATATTCACACTCCTCTGGACTCCAGTAGATTATGTTTCTAGAATCAACTGCACAGCGACTGGCACTGGCAGAGAGTGAAACCATAAATTAACCGCTAGGGTAAATCTGAGAAGGATCAAGCACTGTGACTGTTAATTGATATAAAATATTCCAGGTATTATATTAAGTTTGCCAATATCAAACAAAGGTCCTGTGGAGGTAATACAATCATCTAATCTTCTGCAACAATATCCATCACAATCTCTCAGAGGTGGCACTTTAATATGAGTTTTTATTGCATTTCTGTATTTGCATTGAACTACTGAGGGTACGAGACTTCACTCACAGGCTTTGGTATTTTCATTAAGATAAATAATGTGTATTTCATTCCTTTCTTACCTCGGGGGTTGAAAGAAAGAGGTGTGCTCACATTGTGAGTTTCTTTGGCCTAATAAATCACATGTCAGAAACCATTATTATTTAATAATCACATCCCATTATGTCTGCTGTGTCATCGCCCTGCCTTCATCTCTGTGGATGAACTTCTATTCATCTTTATGACTCTTTATGCAATCTAATGAAGCAGTCACCTCATGAGAATAATTAAGGCATAGCCGTAAACATGGGAAAGCCAAACTAAGCAGAATCCAAAACCCCTTTTACACTATAAAACACTGTAACATATACAGCATCATTCAACATTGTCATCTTGGAAAATTGAGCTTATGATAAAAAAAAATGGCTGTAATGAAATACATCCAGTTTCTCTTTGAATGCAAACTATGATTTACATAATTAGCAACATTGTGCAGTAGATCAGAATCCCAGGATGACTTATTGAAACGGAACATGGAACACTTACTGTGATGATCAGCATGATGCCTTTCAGGAGGGTCAGTAGCGATGTGATTGGCTGAATGACCATCTGAGCCAGCAGGATTCCAAGAGAGAGTGTCCAGGTAAACCCAGGAATGACATATATATGGCTGTAGGTAGAGACAGACAGACATGCAAACCACAGCATTAATGGCACACAATCAGAATAGCTCACAAGATTAATACAGACAATTTTTTTGTGTTAGGCTAATAGCTGTACATGTGACATCTTTTTCTAAAGAGACAGCTTTATTTTTCAACAAAGACCTGTCCTTAGTTTCCCTTAATCAGCAGAAAGCATTGGTAATCACATAAAAAGAGCCTAGACATAAATTGTTGGAAGGCAAGCAATTTTGATATGCACAAAAACTAAATGGTTTTCCCTATGGACTATAGGCCTACAGTATATGTCTGTTGTCAAAGACTACTAATGCCATTAATAAATATGATTAGCATACATAGTAGCATACAATGTCCTCATTTCTCACTCAAATCATTTGGTTTGGCCAGAATGGACGGTGGATCCAACTAAGAGGGACTGAAATAACCTATTGATTAGTGCCTCCAGGGGGATCACTTGAAATTCACTGGGGTTTTTCTCTCCAATAACTGGCCTGCTCTCTGAGACTATATCCAGCAGATATCCCAAGCCAATAACGTGTTCTTAATAAACCACTCAAGCATTCACATAGGCTGCACCCAGTCCAACTCGAAACAGTTACTCTGAATAATATTCAGGTTATGTATTTACTGGGGTGGAACAAAATAAATTACTAATTCAAACTGATAAAGGTAATTACAGCCTAATTCCCATGCAGACAAAGAAAAAAACTAAGATACAGGGAGCTCACTTTGACTCCACACTTGAGCCACCTTGCCACAGCTGCTACAATACAGAACATCCAGGCAAGTGGCCGTGAAGGGGAGGAGACAGGTTAAAGAAGGATTTTTAAGCCTTGAAGACAATTGAGACATTGAGATTGTGTACATGTATGTGTGCCATTCAGAGGTGAATGTGCAAGATACCTTGTAGAATCAACACCTTGTAGAGTCCATGCCCGACGAATTTAATCTGTTCTGAGGGCAAAAGGGTGGGTAACACTCAATATTCATGTTTTGTACTCTCAGTGTAGTGTCTACTGTAACAGCGTTTGATTGCAGCTTTTGTCCATCCCCTCATCCCTGTATGATTTCAAGGTCAATGGACTGTAGCCTGTCTGATGTTACTGACTGAAGTTTTTTCAGCCAAAGACAATATGTGATGAGCTTGCTTTGAGGTTGTCCAGATGCATTAACAGAGAGTATAGTCGAATGGCTGAATTCAGTTAACATTAAATAAATGCTTGGTTATGCATGGTATAAAATATACATTTCTGATACACCTGTACTATAAATGTATGTATCACTTTTAGCAGCCAGACATGAATAGGCTATTTCATGCTTTAAATTCTGAAATCTATTGATCCTCCTTGTGATTTCCTGCTTACAGCATTATTTTCTTCCCCAAATATATTATCATAAAGAGCTCTTTCCACTGTTAACTGCTGAGATGCTGAATATTACTGCGACAGTGAAAACAGACAATCAATAAACCCCTTGTCTAAAGTCCCACACATCTCTTTGAAATAGATTTGCTTTGAAGGCCATGATTTGTCTGCATGTTTTCCCAAATGTGCGCTGTAAGCATGTGGGTACAGAGGGGAGGGTGTGCTGGGGGCAGCATACAGTACATTCAGAAATTATTCAGACACCTTGACTTTTTTCACATTTTGTTAGGTTACAGCCTTATTCTAAAATTGATTAAGTTGTTTTTTTCCTCATCAATCTACACATAATATGAAGATAGCTTCCGTCTTATCAGCTCTTAACCAACCATGTTATTTTGTTTTGTTTTTTCGCGTTGTTCGTAACTTGTTTTGTACATAATGTTGCTGCTACCGTCTCTTATGACCGAAAAAAGCTTCTGAGATTACTCACCTCAGATTAGACAAAGAGTTTTTCTTCAATGAGTCAGACGGGAGGGAGATACTACAGACACCGGGGATCTGACCAGGCCCAGATCCCCGGCATTCGCTGGAGAAGGAAACTGAGATTTCACGGCAAAAGATCAGGGTGCCTTGTGAGGATCAGGCGACAAGTGGCTAATCTGCCTTTGCCTTCCGTCGTGCTAGCTAATGTTCAATCACTGGAAAATAAATGGGACGAACTGAAAGCACATATATCCTACCAACGGGACATTAAAAACTGTAATATCTTATGTTTCACCGAGTCGTGGCTGAACGACGACATTAAGAATATACAGCTGGCTGGTTATACACTATCGGTAGGATAGAACAGCAATCTGGTAAGACACGGGACGGGGGCCTATGCATATATGTAAACAACAGATGGGGCACGATATCTACGGAAGTCTCAAGGTTTTGCTTGCCTGAGGTAGAGTATCTCGATAAGCTGTAGACCACACTATCTACCTAGAGAGTTTTCATCTGTATTTTTCGTAGCTGTCTACATACCACCACAGACGGATGCTGGCAGTAAAACCACACTCAATGAGCTGTATACCGCCATCAGCAAACAGGAAAACGCTCATCCAGAGACGGTGCTCCTAGTGGCCGGGGACTTTAATGCAGGGAAACTTAAATCCGTCTTACCAAATTTCCACCAGCGTATTAAATGTGCAACCAGAGGGAAAAGAAACTCTAGACCACCTTTACTCCACACACAGAGACGCGTACAAAGCTCTCCCTCGCCCTCCAAATCTGACCATAATTATATCCTCCTGATTCTTGCTTACAAGCAAAAATGTAAGCAGGAAGCACCAGTGACTCGGTCAATAAAAAAAGTGGTCAGATGAAGCAGATGCTAAGATAAGACTGGAATATGTTTAGGGATTCTTCTGATGGCATTGAGGAGTACACCACATCAGTCACTGGCTTCATCAATAAGTGCATTGATGACGTCCTCCCCACAGTGACTGTACGTACATACCCCAACCAGAAGCCATGGATTACAGGCAACATCCGCACTGAGCTAATTGGTAGAGCTGCCGCTTTCAAGGAGTGGGACTCTAACCCGGAAGCTTATAAGAAATCCCGCTATGCCCTCCAACAAACCATCAAACAGGCAAAGCATCAATACAGGACTAAGATAGAATCGTACTACACCGGCTCCGACGCTTGTCGGATGTGGCAGGGCTTGCAAACTATTACAGACTACAAAGGAAAGCACAGCCGAGAGCTGCCCAGTGACACAAGCCAACCAGACGAGCTAAAAAACTTATATGCGCGCTTCGAGGTAAGTAACGCTGAAATATGCATGAGCGCATCAGCTGTTCCGGACGACTGTGTGATCACGCTGTCTGCAGCCAATGTGAGTAAGACCTTTAAGCAGGTCAACATTCACAAGGCCGCAGGCCCAGACGTATTACCAAGATGTGTACTCCGAGCATACTCTGACGAACTGAAAAGTGTCTTCACTGACATTTTCAACCTCTCCCTGTCTGAGTCTGTAATACCACCATGTGCCAAGCAGACCACCATAGTCCCTGTGCCCAAGAACACTAAGGTAACCTGCTTAAATGACTACCGACCGACCCTTAGCACTCACGTCTGTAGCCATGAAATGCCCTTAAAGGCTGGTCATGGCTCACATCAACACCATTATCCCAGAAACCCTAGGCCGACTCCAATTTGCATACAGCACCAACAGATCCACAGATGATGCAATCTCTACTGCACTCCGCCCTTTCACACCAGGACAAAAGGAACACCTATGTGAGAATGCTATTCATTGACTACAGTTTAGCTTTCAACACCATAGTGCCCTCAAAGCTCATCACAAAGCTAAAGACCCTGGGATTAAACACCTCCCTCTGCAACTGGATCCTCAACTTCCTGATGGGCCACCCCCAGGTGGTAAGGGTAGGTAACAACACATCCTCCACACTAATCCTCAACACGGGAGCCCCTCAGGGGTGCGTGCTCAGTCCCCTCCTGTACTCCCTGTTCACTCATGACTGCACGGCCAGGCATGACTCCAACACCACCATTAAGTTTGCTGATGACACAACAGTGATAGGCCTGATCACCGACAACGATGAGACAGCCTATAGGGAGGAGGTCAGACACCTGACCGTGTGGTGCAAGGACAACAACCCCTCCCTCAACGTGATCAAGACAAAGGAGATGACTGTGGACTACAGGAAAAGGAGGACCGAGCACGCCCCAATTCTCATCGACGGGGCTGTAGTGGAGCAGGTTGAGAGCTTCAAGGTCTTTGGCATCCACATCACCAACAAACTAACATAGTCCAAGAACACCAAGACAGTCATAAAGAGGGCACGACAAAACCCATTTCCCCTCTGGAGAATGAAAAGAATTGGCATGGGTCCTCAGATCCTTAAAAGGTTTTACAGCTGCACCATAGAGAGCATCCTGATGGGTTGCATCACTGCCTGGTTTGGCAACTGCTTGGCCTCCGACCGCAAGGCACTACAGAGGGTAGTGCGTACGGCCCAGTACATCACAGGGGCCAAGCTTCCTGCCATCCATAACGTCTATACCAGGCGGTGTCAGAGGAAGGCCTTAAAAATTGTCAAAGATCAACCTTAGTCATAGACTGTTCTCTCTGCTACCACACGGCAAGCAGTACCGGAGCGCCAAGTCTAGGTCCAAGAGACTTCCAAACAGCTTCTACTCTCAAGCCATAAGACTCCTGAACAGCTAATCAAATGGCTACCCAGACTATTTGCATTGCCCCCCCCCTCCCCTCTTCGCTGCTGCTACTCTCTGTCATTATGCATAGTCACTTTAATAACGGTACCTACATGTACATATTACCTCAATTACCTCGATACCGGTGCCCCCGCACATTGCGTCTGTACCGATACCCCCTGTATATAGCCTTGCTATTGTTATTTACTGCTGCTTTTTAATTATTTGTTATTCTTATCTCTTACTTTTTTGGTATTTTCTTAAAACTGCATTGTTGGTTAACAGTTGTATTCGGCGTATGTGACAAATACAAATAGATTTTATAATACCCCATAATGACAAAGCAAAAACAGTTTTTTTAGCAATTTGTGCAAATTCAAAAAAATTAATAAACTGAAATATCACATTTACATAAGTATTCAGACCCTTAACTCAGTACTTTGTTAAAGCACCTTTTTGCGATTACAGCCCTGAGTCTTCCTTGGTATGACACTACAAGCTTGCACACCTGGATCTGGGGAGTTTCTCCCATTTTTCTCTGCAGATCCTCTCAAGCTCTGTCAGGTTGGATGGGGAGCGTTGCTGTACAGCTATTTTCAGGTCTCTCCGAGATGTTTGATCGAGTTCAAGTCCGGGCTCTGGCTGGGCCACTCAAGGACATTCAGAGACTTGTCCTGAAAGGACTCCTGAGTTGTCTTGGCTGTGTGCTTAGGGTCGTGGTCCTATTGGAAGGTGAAACTTTGCCCCAGTCTGAGGTCCTGAGCGCTCTGGAGCAGGTTTTCATCAAGGATTTCTCTGTACTTTGCGCCGTTCATCTTTGCCTCGATCCTGACTAGTCTCCCAGTCCCTGCCGCTGAAAAACATTCCCACAGCATGATGCTGCCACCACCATGCTTCATGTGCCTTTTACTGAGGAGTGGCTGCCGTCTGGCCACCCTACCATAAAGGCCTGATTGGTGGAGTGCTGCAGAGATGGTTGTCCTTCTGGAAGGTTCTCCCATCTCCACAGAGGACCTCTGGAGCTCTGTCAGAGTGACCATTGGGTTCTTGGTCACCTCCCTGAACAAGGCCCTTCTTACCCGATTGCTCAGTTTGGCCGGGTGGCCAGCTCTAGGAAGTCTTGATGGTTCCAAATTTCTTCCATTTAAGAATGATGGAGGCCACTGTGTTTTTGGGGACATTCAATGCTGCATAAATGAACTCTACGGACAATTCCTTCGAGCTCATGGCTTGGTTTTTGCTCTGACATGCACTGTTAACTGTGGGACCTTATATAGACAGGTGTGTGCCCTTCCAAATCATGTCCAATCAATAGAATTTTTATCAAGTTGTAGAAACATCTCAAGGATGATCAATGGAAACAGGATGCACCTGACATCCATTTCGTGTCTCATAGCAAAGGGTCTAAATACTTATGTCAATAAGGTATTTAAGTTTTTTTATTTATCTAACCTTTATTTAACAAGGCAAGTCAGTTAAGAACAAATTCTTATTTACAATGATGGCCTACCCCAGCCAAGCCCTAACCCAGACTACGCTGGGCCAATTGTGCGCCGCCCTACAGGACTCCCAATCACGGCCGGTTGTGATACAGCCTGAGATGCAGTGCCTTAGACCGCTGTCCTCTTCACAAAGCACTTTTCAAATGAAATACTCTAGCAGGCCACACCAAGAGGAGGGGAGATAGCAGTAAGCAATAACACAGCTCAAAGCGTTTAAGGATAATTTTCCCTGATAAATAAACAGATTAATTATTCATATCCGAGGAACTTTAAAGTGCTTTCATGGTTTGGTTGCTTGGTAGATAAATGGATGCTTTCAGCCTGATAACAGAGTATTATTTCATGTTGTGGAATTTGTCTCTAGTGTATGTTTTCAGAGGAAATCTAGAGGAAGTGCTTTAATTAAAAAGAAAAAGCTCTGTACTCCGAGCTCCACCTAACTCAAGGGCAAAAGGAACACCAGAGCAACTTTTAAGAGGTAAAAGGCAAGTTTAGGAGATAAAATTCTGTTCTGATTTTAGATATCAGCCTTGGTGATATACCTCACACTCTTTCACATAAGAGGTTAAGATAATTTCTAATAAAAAATATAAACATCCAAACAAACAACTCATCAATCCTGGGAATACAGTGTGTGAAAGTCTATACATAGAACTAACTATCCTGTTCCTCAAACATTATCACCATTTCCCATCAGAGGCCCAACAGAATTTCCAGACTGGCAAAAGAGATTGAGATACGCAATTATCTCAAGGACAGACCCAGCAGAAATGACAGAAACTAGCACCAGGTTGCAATTAGAGGCACTTTTTTATTGAATTAAGATACCGTATGCTGTTCTTGGAGAGGCTACCAGAGTCTGCTTATTCAATTTTCCTGTTTATGTGTGGAGCTTGTGCTGAATACTGATGGCCACTTCAACATGGAACCTGACAGATACTGACTTGAATTTTACCGGTTACTTTTTGAAAGGGCACCTTTGATTTAATTTCTAAGATGTTGGAGAAAAAGAAGCATCTATTTTTTATGTGTTGTCATATGAATAGATTAAAGGAATTCCATTTATTTTTAGTTAACATATGACAACGTGAAAACAGATTCTTTCAAGGTAAAAAGATTTTGCTCTGACCTGAGAAAGGACTACATCTTGATATGTGTAGTGAGAAAAACAAAAATAATGTATTCTCTATATCAAAAAGATTTCTCAGATATTGTATAAAGTACTATTTCTGTTTTGTTCTTCTTGTAAAACCGGTGTTTATACTGAAAAAGAGACCCTGCCTTTGGGCAAGATATAATGAGTGCATTTGTAAGTTGTGATGTTTCAAGTTGTGCGAAAATACATTTTTCTCGTACAGACAGAGGCCGTAATCCTTTCGGTTACGACAGTAGTTACTGGAGAAATCTCAAATATGAGTTAAAAGCAAAACATTTAGAGTAATGATAAAAGGGAATGAATTGTTCAAAGCAAAGCTTTCTAAAGACTGAGACTTTAAAGAGAAGCAGTCTTACAAAATTACAGAAACATGAGGAGCAATATTCACAAGGACCTACTGCCCGAATCCAATAAATATATAAATAAAATACAAAAAGCCACAACGTTTTATGTTTGTGTTTAAACATCACGGTGTAGTCTTAATTATGCTTTCCTTTCATCTCGACTAAAACTTAAGACTTACTATTAAAAAACATTGTGTTCTAATTTGCTTGAGGTGTGCAGCTACATACACACTGAGTGTACAAAACATTAGGAATGCCTGCTCTTTCCATGACAGACTGACCAGGTGAATCCAGGTGAAAGCTATGATCCATCATTGATGTCACGTCAATCAGTGTAGATGAAGGGGAGCAGACAGGTTAATGAAGGATTTTTAAGCCTTGAGACAATTGAGACACGGATTGTGTACAGTTGAAGTCGGAAGTTTACATACACATTAGCCAAATACATTTAAACTCAGTTTTTCACAATTCCTGACATTTAATCACAGTAAAAATGTCCTGTCTTGGGTCAGTTAGGATCACCACTTTATTTTAAGAATGTGAAATGTCAGAATAATAGTAGAGAGAGTGATTTATTTCAGCTTTTATTTCTTTCATCACATTCACAGTGGGTCAGAAGTTTACATACACTCAATTCGTATTTGGTAGCACTGCCTTTAAATTGTTTAACTTGGGACAAACATTTTGGGTAGCCTTCCACAAGCTTCCCACAATAAGGTGGGTGAATTTTGGCCCATGCCTCCTGACAGAGCTGGTGTAACCGAGTCAGGTTTGTAAGCCTCCTTGCTCGCACACACTTTGTCAGTTCTGCCCACACATTGTCTATAGGATTGAGGTCAGGGCTTTGTGGATGGCCACTCCAATACCTTGACTTTGTTGTCCTTAAGACATTTTGCCACAACTTTGGAAGTATGCTTGGGGTCATTGTCCATTTGGAAGACCCATTTGCGACCAAGCTTTAACTTCCTGACTGATGTCTTGAGATGTTGCTGCAGCAAAGCACCCCCACAACATGATGCTGCCAACCCCGTGCTTCACGGTTGGGATGGTGGTGTTCTTCGGCTTGGAAGCCTCCCCCTTTTCCTCCAAACATAACGATGGTCATTATGGCCAAACAGTTCTGTTTTTGTTTCATCAAACCAGAGGACATTTCTCCAAAAAGTACGATCTTTGTCCCCATGTGCAGTTGCAAACCGTAGTCTGGTTTATTTATAGCGGTTTTGGAGCTTCTTCCTTGCTGAGCGGCCTTTCAGGTTATGTCGATATAGGACTTGTTTTACTGTGGATATAGATACTTTTGTGCCTGTTTCCTCCAGCATCTTCACAAGGTCCTTTGCTGTTGTTATGGGATTGATTTGCACTTTCCCACCAAAGTACGCTCATCTCTAGGAGACAGAACGCGTCTCCATCCTGAGCGGTATGGCGGCTGTGTGGTCCCATGGTGTTTATACTTGCATACTATTGTTTGTACAGATGAACGTGGTACCTTTAGGCGTTTGGAAATTGCTCCCAAGGATGAACCAGACTTGTGGAGGTCTACAATTTTTTTTCTGTGGTCTTGGCTGATTTAAAAAAAATATCCCATGATGTCAAGCAAAGAGGCACTACGTTTGAAGGTAGGCCAAGAAATACATCCACAGGTACACCTCCAATTGACTCAAATTATGTCAATTGGCCTATCAGAAGCTTCTAAAGCCATGACATAATTTTCTGGAATTTTCCAAGCTGTTTAAAGGCACAGTCAACTTAGTGTTTGTAAACTTCTGACCCACTGGAATTGTGATACAGTGAATTATAAGTGAAATAATCTGTCTGTAAACAATTGTTGGAAAAATGACTTGTGTCATGCACAAAGTAGATGTCCTAACCGACTTGCCAAAACTATAGTTTGTTAACAAGAATTTTGTGGAGTGGTTGAAAAAACGAGTTTTATTGACTCCAACTTAAGTGTATGTAAACTTCTGACTTCAACTGTATGTATGCCATTCACAGCGTGAACAGGTTTGAGTGTGTCAAGAACTGCAAAGCTGCTGGGTTTTTCACACTCAACAGTTTCCCTGTGTATCAAGAATGGTCCACCACCCAAAGGACATCCAGCCAACTTGACACAAGTGTGGGAAGCATTAAAGTCAACACGGGCCAGCATCCCTGTGGAACGCTTTCAACACCTTGTAGAGTCCATGCCCCGACAAATTGAGGTTGTTCTGAGGGCAAAAGGGGGTGCAACTCAATATTATATCCTAATGTTTTATACACTCAGTGTATAACGCTTAATGTACTAATGGATAATGAAGCATACCAGGGACCGACCAGGACCAACCCTGCTTAGCTTCAGCAGCATGCCACCCTGCATCCTTCTGCTGGCTTGCTGCTGAAGCTAAACAGGGTTTGGTCCTGGTTGGTCCAAGGATGGGAGACCAGATGCTGCTGGATGTGGTGTTGGAGGGCCAGTAGGAGGCACTCTTTGTTTTGGTAAAAAAAAAAGATAAATCCCAATTCCCCATGACAGTGATTGGGGACATTGCCCTGTGTAGGGTGATGTTAAATTGGTGTCCTGACTTTCTGTTGTCACTAAAGATCCCATGGCACTTACTGTAAGAGAATGGGTGTCAACCCCAGTGTCAAGGCTAAATTCCCAATTAATTTACCTGGGAAATTATGTTGTGACAGCCATAATGATATTTTCAAAATAGTCTAGTGTTATGACAGCACAACTCAAGCTAAGTGTGATGTTTGAAGGCTGTCAATTGCACTGCCAATTAGATAAAGAAGCCCTTGTTAGCCAATTGGTCTAGCTTTACTGATATGGCCCTAATCCTAACATTTGAACCCTAATTTACCCCAGTCAATCACTCATCCGCCCTATTGAAGTCATAATTGGCAAAGACCATGAGAAGTACTTACACCTCAAAAGGGGTAAAGAGTAAACAGTAGAACATGGAAACTAACCACACACTGTAATGAGACAATATTGTTTTGCCTTTGTGTTTTTTGTCACTGCAGACTTACCTCACATGTAGAAGAGCGGCGTAGGCCTCACTGCCAGCTAGGACATAGCTGATCCCAATAGACACACTGAGAACAGAGAGAGGGGACTTGTTATTTATAAGCCCTCACTTCATCATACTAATTAGTGTCTGTTTCACTCAAGTGTGCAGTGACGAGTTACCGGTACTCAAACTGACATCAAGCAGGAAATCTGTTCTGTGCAGAGTGCCTTCATCAGACTGAGGTAAAGTTACCACAAGACAAGTACTTTGGACTTCAAATAAGTGACAGAAAGACAAGCTCGTATCTTATAGATATCTTACAGTTTCCTTTTTCACATCGGAAACAACGGTATCATCTTCGAGGATGTGAAATGTGAACATTGTGTTTTGAAAGGCATCAGGCCACAAAATCGAATCATGGAGCAGGAAAAAACATTAAATTAAGAAGATGACGCTTTGAGTTGTGACATACAGTAGGCAGAGTGAGGATGATAAAGATGATGAAGAAGGAGCTAGTTGATGATGAAGGAGAATGAGATACTGTATAGATAATGTAGATGCTGGGTGGGAAGAGGGAATTGACTTAACAGTGCTGTCTATCATCCCAAGGCCACCGTCAGCAGGCAGCACTGTGCAGCAGCAGTGTTGAGGTGTAGTGATGGTCGTTTTAGGAGCAGGCAGGCGGAGGGGGGAAGAGAGGGGTCACACAGCTGAGCATTGATCGACTAAGCCCCTTGAACACAATGAAGGGGGTATCGATTGAGAAGGCGTTAGTGAGAGCTGTCTAAATGCTGATAACAAGGCCCATCCCATCAACAGAGTGGGGGCCAGTCCAGAGAAATAAACCAAAAATTACACTGAAGATCACTGCTGACATTTTGGTTAGAGCTCGTGGCGTGATTCTCATTGACAAAAAAACATCTGAAAGGGAGCAGTGGTTTATGTACTGTATTTATTCTTTAACCAGGCAAAATAAAAAGGCACATATGCTTTGGTATCAAGGACTGAAAGGCCAGAATATTACGGTACAAACTCAATGACACAAGATAAATCAATAAAATGGAAAATAACGTTTTTGAAGCTTTAAGGCATACTAATTACCACATAGGACCAATGTTCTGAAGGGTTTATTGATCAGAACAAAATCATCTCATTATGCAAATCCAACGTTATAAATAATGCCACCTACAAAATGAAGTCAGCTGATTAATGCTCGCTTCCTCATTTGTGCAGAATATATTTGACTGGACAGGCCATAATTTTGAGGAGAAAAATAAGAAGTGTTCGTTAGTAAAGACATGACATTTCACCTATAAATAACAGGCGGCTCCCCGCCAGTCTAGAGGGCACGGGATGGATTAAAAATCCACTTAGTGTTCTGATCCTACAAGGTCAAGTCTTCCCCTTAGTCACAGACAGCAGAGGAAAGGGAGAGAGAGAGAGAGAGAGAGAGAGAGAGAGAGAGAGAGAGAGACCAGCGATAACGCACTCCGGTGCCTCGCCTTCATTAACCTTTTTGTCTTTATTAAAAGATCTTCATCAGCCCAGCGGGCTGGCCACTGGTGACATTTTAGGAGTTTCCATGTTAACTCCCGAGAAGCTGCAGGGTCCCAGCAGGTGTGTCCTTCCTTCCCCTGAGGCCGTCTAGGGCTGTCTCTAGGTCTTCCTTAAAACATTAGTATAGTGGCTCCTCATTTAAAAGTTGCGTCATACTGCAGTATAGCGTGCAATGTATTTCAATATAACAGAATAGCATGTTTTGAGTTTTATTTATCTGTGCTTAGTAGCTGAGGCTATTTGAGTGCACCATCAACTTGTTAATTTATCAGACATCACTTGCGTATTGTTAGGTTCTAAATATCAGAGTAAGAACTCGATAAAGCTTAAACGAAGTTTATTCATCCCAAAGGATCAAACAGCTGAACATACAAAGACATGGTTCCACCAGAGGTGGTATTTATACCCCAATTTGGGGTGGAATCTCCTCCTTCTCTCTAAACACTAGCTTCTCCCTTAACGTGGCCTGACCTCGACCCCCTTCATCGCTAATCCACGGCTCTCTCCCCTTATCAGTGCCTGCCACATGTGATCGTTTTCCCTACACTCAGTACAATCCAAGCTTAATTGCACTGATCATATACATTCCTCCCATTAACTTCGGGTGCAGACCCTCTAGACCCTAGCACTCAATATTTCAATAGGATAACTGATAATTAACACTAACATATCCGGACAGAATGTAAATGTTATACATTCCCCTCTCTTCCTCAATGAATAAGTATATTTTATATTCTCAGAACCGAACACTATATTCAGTATGACGGCCCTGAATTTGTCTGAACCGTCTCAGTGCTTCTCCTTCCAATAGGGCACTTCCCCTTTAATTCCCAATTAAATAGCCAGCATCAGCTGCGCAAAAGTGGGGTTTGTGATGGTGATGCGAATGAGGATGTGTTCAACCCTCAGTTCAGAAGCTTCTTTACTCCGTTTGTTTTGTTGTATTTAAAAGTGTGCTTTGTAGCCTTGTCTCAAGTTTAACCAGGATCGGAACCACGAATTTCTTTGGACTACACATCTCAGCTGGTCTCCCCTGGTTCTTCATGACCTTTCTCCTCTGTTGGCGAATTGGATTGTCTGACTGACTACAACTTTTTTTGCATACAGTATTTCATTTGTTTTAGTGTGATGTATACCGTGATGATTTAAGTGGTCAGTTGTAGTTGAAGACGTATTGAGATTTGATACTCTTTATGGTTGTGTGGTAAAAGAGTGATATTTTGATTGTATGATTGAGACTGGGTTAACGCTACACTTTTATGAACGGACAAACATTGCGTGACTAAGGTCACTTGAGTTCTCTGAACTCCTTTACCGGGCTGGACTCTTTTAGGCCCGAGGTACAGGACTTTTCTGGAGGAACCAGAGCTCATTGTTTGTTATTATGTGTTTGTGATCATTTATGTTGCTAATACAACCCACTCAAAAGAACACATTTGTTTTGAAGTTATTTCCAATGTTTTAAGGGTTTGTGAAAAGTGTATTTCCATACTGACTTTTACATGAGTCCTTTGTATTGGTGTAGACTTTACGGACCAGACGGGACTCATTCCCTTCCAAACCAAAAGGAAAAATCTATATTTTCTCTGGTAGGCACAACCTACCTAGCACCCCTACAAACAATAAGTCAAAACCGTTACATCAGTCAACACATATATTTAAGAATATAATTGAATATAACAGAATGTTTTTGTTTCCCTTACAATAAAAACATTACAGCGTAACAGCAGTTATATTAACTATTTAGGGAGCGGCAGCCGAGGTGTCGGTTTTGGAGAGTCTGGCGTGCCCAAAGTAAAATACCTGCCACTCAGGCCCAGAAAATAGGATATGCACATAATTAGTACTATTGGATAGGAAACACTCTGAAGTTTCTAAAACCGTTAAAGTAATGTCTGTGAGTATAACAGAACTGATATAGCAGGCAAAAACCCGAGGAATTTCTGTCCAGAATATTATTTGGACATTTACTCTTTTCCATTGACTTGCTATTGAAATCCATGTATAATAGCTCCTAGGTTGCAGTACCTATGGCTTTCACTAGATGTCAACAGTCTTTATACAGTGTTTGGAGGCTTTAGCACTGAGCAGAACTGATAGGAAGAGGACAACGTTTCCCGGGCATGAGATTGTGAGAGCACCCCACTTTATTTTCCTTTTATATCGTTTATGATATCATCCGAGTGAAGTATTATCGCTAATATTCATCAAAGGATACCTAAGGATGCATTATAAATGATGTTTGATTTGTTTGGGCAAAGTTGATAGGTATATTTGAACGCGTTCTCTTCACTGTACAACAGGTGACTCAACGGTGGATTTTCTGAACATAATGCGCCAACCAAACAGAGATTTATGGATATAATAAATTACTTTTTCTAACAAAAGAACCATTGGATGTCTTCGTTGGACATTTGGGATGCCCTCAGCAGAAGGTAAGTGATTTATTTTAGCTCTTATATGGGTTTTGTGTGACCCGCGCGCTGGATATGAATTTATGCTAATGCATAAATATTAGAGGTGCTATCCTCAAACAATCAAATGTTGTGCTTTCACCGTAAAGCCTTTTTGAAATCTGACAACGCTGTGGTATTGCCAAGAATCAGAGCTTTTGATGACTACGCAACACTTGTATATTCATGAATGTTTAATAATTCAACTTTTGGATTTTGAATTTGGCGCCTTACACTTCACCGGGTAGTGTCGGGAACGGCCCGCTAGCACGCCGTTTATCCCTAAGAGGTAATTAAGTAATAGGCTACAGTCCAGTTACAGATTCTTCTGACAAATTAGAAACAAAAAAAAAGGTGTATTTTTCCAGGTGTGCACGCAGGACAAAGAAAGAGCAATTCTTACACTATTGTTAAACATTCAATCATCCTCTTCATCATTCAGTTAATTCAAGTGCACAATTATCAGTTTCTATCACCTGTTCATCAATTCACGTCATTCATTCAGTGAGGAGAGAGACACATTAGTGCCTGGGTACCAACGCTTTACACATTCACATTTTGACAATTCACACTATGACTTCTCCATGACTCTTGTGGGGTTCTGACATTTTTATACCATAATAGTATTGCTAATTGCTAATAATCATATTGGGGGTTAGTCAGTAGGGACTTGTGTATGTGTAACCCCTGTGCGGACATCTTGAGAAAATTGCTGACTTGTGGTTAAGTGGGGGGTGTGAGGTATTTACTACAAGACCCTGGCTAGTGGAAAAGTACTGAAATGTCAAGAAGGAAGATAAATCAAACAGAGCGCCAAAAAGGGGGACCAGCCTGTGTGACACTGATTGGCCCGGCAAGTCTAAACCACGCCCAGGCACTGTTCTGATAGGCCAGCTCACGAAGCAGGAACTAACTCTGTCAGAACATATACCCATGTTATCAGCAGAAAGGCAGTTCATTGTTTCGTCCTGCGTGATGTTACAGTGAACCCGTATATACGGAAATTGTATTTGCCATTCATTAACTTTTGTATTAAACAATTGTTTTAACCAAGTTCAGGTGTATTATCGTTCCTATCTCAGTTGAACCTACGCAAAACCTAACACTCTCAACAAAATTTCCATGACCAACAATTGGCGCTTACTTTTTTATGTACATATAAAACAGTAAGTGTAATGTGGTATCGGCACTGGGAGGCTGCTCTCTGATCCCTTGTACCATCTCCTGTCGTTGTGCAAAGCACTTAACCCCCCCACAAAGTAAAATACCTGTTAGGCAATTGTATAAAACACATGTGGCCAAACCTCAGTCTGGAGAGCTACTGCTGTCTGCTGACAAGTATTTTTCTCCGCTCAAACAGGAGTCATAAAGGCTTAGTGTACTAATTTGGTGGATTTTTGTTTTCTTCTTTTGATATATCAGGGGGTGATTCAGCACCCTCCGCACCCCTACTTCCCATGGCTATGCTAGCATATTGAGTTGCAATGTCCCATAGATTGGATACCCAAATCAACTGGAAGTATCTTTACTGAAAAAAATATAAATTCAAAACATTCAACAATTTAAAGATTTTACTAAGTTACAGTTCATATAAGGAAATCAGTCAATTGAAATACATTCATAAGGCCCTAATCTATGGATTTCACATGACTGGGCAGGGGCACAGCCATGGGTGGGCCTGGGAGGGCATAGGCCCACCCACTTGGGAGCCAGGTACACCCATTGGGTAGCCAGGCCCAGCCAATCAGAATGAGTTTTTCCCCACAAAAGGGCTTCATTACAGACAAATATCCTCAGTTTCATCAGCTGTCCGGGTGGCTTGTCTCAGATGATCCCGCAAGTATAGAAGCTGGATGTGGAGGTCCTTGGCTGGCGTGGTGTCATGTGGTCTGCGGTTATGAGGCCGGTTGGACATACTGCCAAATTCTCTAAAATGACGTTGGAGGTGGCTTATGGTAGAGAAATTAACATTAAATTCTCTGGCAACAGCTCTGGTGGACATTCCTGCAGTCAGCATGCTCCCTCAAATCGTGAGACATCTGTGGCATTGTGTTGTGTGACAACTGCTCATTTTAGAGTGGCCTTGTGTAATGATCATGCTTTTTAAAAACATTTCGCGTGAGTTCAAATATCTCTAACGGTCACCCCAGCTTGAGTTTTTTTATGCAGATGATGTCAGAATGCACTCACAGGACAGTTAACCTGTACTGCCCTCAAACCAAGACACATGCTGCCTGCTAATTATCTTTAGGCTATATTTCATCTTGTCAATTATAAATTATTTTCAAACAAGTTTTATTTTCTAACAACAGTTTGAATTGAGGTGTGTTCCGCCTCCTCATTAATTCAGATAGAAGTAGCCCATTTCACTGTTGCGGACAATTTTTGTTTGAGGCTTTACTGAACCTGACAAACTTCTCTCTTCGATGAGAGCCCAAGCACCTCCCCAGTGTTTCCCCATATCAAGTATGCAGACATTTGTGAAGTCTAGCACAAACTCATTCCCCCTGGCACATTTTCTGGCTGGTGCTCACATTGCCTTCATTGTTGTTTTCCTTACAAATAATAACTTTGGACATGTGTGCGTTCCAATCAAAGTAAGTGCCTTGTTTTCTGTATACCGTGTTGTCGTTTCTACTTTGGCATACCGTATGTATGGAGCATAATGTATTTACAGTTTTATTCACGTTTTCAAGTACTAGTGACAAATCATGCATTCTGATTCTTGCATAGATTGTAATGAACACTTGATGTGTGTAAAATAATTTTTTTGAAGGTTGTACTGATTATGATGAGTTAATGCTAAGGTATTTGCCATCTATGTGTGGCGCCATGTTTGTTGACATTATACAATGCATTCTGGGTGTCACGTAAACCTCTGTCAGACCAAATATATTATAACAAATGAGGTGAGGGATGGTTCACTCATCTTTCGAATAAACTTCCGGAAGTGAATGAAGGGAAGTGAATGATGGTAGATGACACCCCCCCTTCAACATACATACTGCAAACTGACCAAACTTCTTGTCTCCTCTTATCTTTGGTTGACCTGAAAAAACAAACATGGCGGCCCGCACAAACTACCCATCGTCGGATAATTTAGATTTTTACGAAATTGTTTAGATCAATGGTGAGCTCACCCGTGATGTGATGAATTGTAAATAGTCAATTCATATCATGGTCTTGTAAACCGAAAGCTAGCTAAATATGACTGCTTGTGTTAGGTCAATATTTCCTCAGTTAGCGCTAGGACTAATGTAGCCCACATTTTCCGGTTTGGATGATTGTGTTATGCTGTCGCCACTTCTGTGAATGTCTGAACATTGCATCCAAAGATAAATGGGACACATTCAGGACATAACACTGTAAGGACTGTGTTTGTGGAAAATGTTTCTGTTAAAATAAAACAGTTCCCAGCTTAAACGCTGACTGTGGCTTCAATCAAAACTAGACGTTCTAAATAAGTGTTCTAATCACACGGGTTTCAGTGTATGTTGCAGGGACCACTGTATAAGGATCACACCCATGTGTTGGTACACATCAAAGGGTACCAACAAAGGAGAAATGTTCACTAACAGGGATGTAAAAAGTGTGTGCACAAAATTGGAGAGAAATAACATTTTTGTGCCTATGGAACATTTCTGGGATCTTTTATTTCAGCTCATGAAACATGGCCCCACCACTTTACATGTTGCGTTTATATTTTGTTTACAAAACAAGTTTTGAAGGCACATAATCCAAAAGAAAAGCTACATCAAATACTTTTTCCTAATATAACTGTTTGTGATTCACAAATGATTATGATTTGATTCACCACGATTTAACTGAATCCCAACTAATACAATAGTGAAGTTAATTGTTTGTTTCATCAAAGAATAGTTTAAATGGATCATATGAATCTATCAAAAAGCTAATCGACTTTGTATGGCCTTATTCGCGAGTGTCGGTAGAAGGTTTTTTTGGGGCATGACAAAAACATGAATACAAGCATAATATTAGCTAACCAGTTAACTAGAGGGTACAATCTATGTTTTGAATTGGCTACCTAAATACAGTTTTTTTTATCACTTTGGTACTATTTTGACAAGTATGTGGTAAAACTTCACAACTCTTTAGTACAAAACTCAAAAACAGATCATCAAACAGGCAGTTTTTTTTATTTTCACATTTTCAATTGACAGAAGTACAACATACACAATCACACAGTAACTTTTTCACCAAACCTTAGCAGTGTTTCATCTAGAAATACCTTTAAAGTAATTGCCTTTCACAATGCAATGCTCACAATCATTTTCATATGATTATCTTCTCATTTGTTTAAATACATTTGACCATCACTTAATCCACCTGCGCTTAATGGTTAATCACTTAAACATTTGGTAAGCTTATAGATTTTAAACTGGTTTGTCTACTAAATATGGATTTAGAGAAATACAGAAATAAAATGTGTGTTTGTAAAGTATAAACATCTAAATTACAAGTATGATACATGATAACTATACAAAATGACTACTTGTTATCGTTAATTGATTTCACATAGTGGTAACCACAATTGGTCACTATATAAAAGGGGGTGTTCGAACACTTGCAATTTCTTTCAAGATGGAGCAGGATAGACAGCAAGGGAGAGGAAGAAATCAAAGAGCTCGTGGACAAGGGGCCCGTCAGAGAGGTGGGCATGGGCCCCGTCAAAGAGGTGGTCATCAGAGAGAGGGAGGCAGACAACAGGAAACTGTTGAGTCTGATGAAGTCAGGGCCATCATCGTTGACCATGTGGTGAACAGAAGCCTTACCATGGCAGAGGCTGCCAGATTAGTTAACCCAAATCCGAAAAGATCAACTGTCAATTCGATCATGAGAACATTTCGCTAAGAAAACCGTCTGCAGGACATGCACTATGCTTTACCATTACATTTACAGTAAATTACATATTGTAATGCATGTAAATTCACAAAACATGTTACAGCATTCTTACAGTATGAACTATTGACAGTATACTCTGTTCTACCCTCAGAATTGACCCCGTGGTGGTGGCCGTAGTCGTGTGCTGACCCACCAGCAGGAGTGGGCAGTGATTGAAATGGTGAGGGCCAGGAATTACATGTGGCTGTCCGAAATAAAGTTGGCCATTGAGGAGAACGATGACACCTTTGCCAGTGTGGCATCCATCAGCCTACCAACAATTGCCCCCGCCTTTTGAAGAGGCACCAGGTATCTATGAAACACAGTTACCTGGTGCCTTTTGAGAAAAACAACAACTGGGTGAAACAACTGCGGGACGAGTATGTTCAGGTACAGCACTATATACTGTATTAGGGTTACTATTTGATACACATGATACTTCACAATATCATAATGGAACTATACTGTAAAATGAACTAAACAAAACATATTTTTAGAAGTATATCTATGTTGATGAAGTGGGCTTCAATCTGGCCAAAACTCGGCGCCGTGGACGGAACCTCATCGTCTAACAGCGACTGTCCAAGTGTCTGGACAACGTGGGGGAAACATCTCCATGTGAGCAGCTATCTCTGAAGATGGTGTGGTAGAACGTAAGCCATTACTTGTATCCTACAACGCTGCACACATTGTGTTTCTCAATGAAATTGAGCAGGCCTGTCAAGGTGAAGGGGTCACCTACAGCATGTCATTGTGTGGGACAATGTCAGGTTCCACCATGCAGAGGTGGTTCAGGCATGGTTTCAGGCAAATCCCCAATTCGTGACCCTAAACCTGCCCCCATACTCTCCTTTCCTCAACCCTATTGAGGATTTGTTTTCAGCATGAAGGTGGAAGGTGTACGAACGCCATCGGCATCAATGCAGACCAATGTCAAGCTTGGATTCGCCATGCCAAAAGGTTTTTCCCGCAGTGCATGAACAAGGAGGACATTCACTGTGATGTGGATGAGAATTTATGGCCAAATGCTCAAGACAGGCTTGATGCAAATGAATGCTTGCTAAACGTTATATTTTCATTCATTTAATTTCTTTCACTTGATTACAGACAGAACACCTATGTTACAATCATATCAATTTAATAAAAAATGAACATGAATGATTGTATAGGATGTCTTCATTGATCACACCGTTGATTATACATTGGATAGATATTTTGGAAATGATAGATTATCTGTCAATTTTGTGGGGTAATGTAAGTGTATTGCCTAATGTGAAAACTGTGTAATCTACTGTAATTTACAGTACTGTAGCATATTACTTTCAGTACTTCTAAGGGCGATTTGAAAAACGTATCTTGCATTATTTTCTATTGGATTAACCAGTAGTTAAAATGACTAAATTGAAAATATATCATTATGTTGTCTTTTGGTGATTAATACAATATTCTCATTACATTTCATAATAAACTTATTTTGAATGGTGAGAGATGTTTACAATCCAAATGAATGCACAATGACTGGTATTGATTGAAGGACTGGTTGCGTTACAAGTGTGACCAGTTTGCAGTTTTGTACGGAGTTGTGAAAATGTACCACATACTTGTGAAAATAGTACCAAAGCAATAAAAAAAACTCTATAAGGCCTACCTGCTGCTGCAAAGTCCAACATTCTCTCTTTCCTTGAGCAACGGCCCACTTGTCTTGCACACATGCAGGTGATACGTGCAAACAAAGACACGCTTAAGTGTCATTCTGATCCTAGCTGATAAATTGATTTGTATTAAATTGATAAAATATAAAATACTGTGCCTAAATAAATTACATTAACAGAAATTATGAAAAACATTTCCCTGACTTTTCCAAAACTTTCCGATATGATCATTTTCCAAAACTTTTCTAGGCCTGGAAAACACATTTAAAAAAACAGGTTTTTCTTGACCATTCAAACCCTGGAACCCAAAAGCATAATCAGCCTTCTAACTCCCCATGGCGGTAATGCAATGTACCGTACTATACCACAATCCCGCTGCGGTATAAACTCAAAACTTTGAATTCAGGAACCACTATATACGACAGCTACCCCACAAGGTAAAAATATGTTGTTCTGCACCTGAGCAACACAGTTAACCCACTGTTCCCCGGGCACCATGGATGTCGATTAAGGCAACCTCCCTCACCTCTCTGATTCAGAAGGGTTGGGTTAAATGCGGAAGACACATTTCAGTTGAAGGCATTCAGTTGTACAACTGACTAGGTATCCCCCTTTCCCTACCCCATCCCAATGTGATTAGATATCCCCCCTTCCCAACCCCAATGTGTAGCACCCATAGGGGATGTATAGCAGCCATTTTTCACCAGAACACTCACCACTTATCAGCCATCACCATGGACAGCAGTGGGGATGGGAAACAATGCAACTCATCCAAAGAAGGAAATGGTTCATATTCACAATATACTATTTTGTAGAGACCACACTATAATAGACACGCTATTGCTGTTAAGAAACATTACAATGATTTTCAAGAGCACAGATGGCAAAAACCTTGAAGAAATGAATGTGCTTCAATGTAATATACAGAATGTCTGTAATGTCTATCTGAGGGTCTGAACTGGTCTTATTTGTTGAGACATTGAAACGTTTCTATTGTGAATGAGGACTCATCAGGATGAACAGAACAATACACATAAGAGGTAACTAAGGTAGGCTTTATACTGTATATCCCTTCATTATTCTCAACATGAATTGAAAATGTCTCTACAGTATTGTCATGACGTTGTCCTGTTGGGTGATACCTTTCCCTGTTTTCTCTCCACTCTACAGAATGGACTCTTGGAAAGCTCTTTGTTAATATAGAGAGAGTTATGGTAACATCAAAAGGTTGGGGAATGGAACAATATTTCCCTTTCTCAACCAGTTGAAAGTGTCCATTGGTACTTAAAGAATATGATGTCAGATCAGTTGGTGTCTGGGACATTATATCTGATAGGACAACATAAATTGTATCTTGGAGTCTACACATTCTAGTTATCAGATTCACATGGAATTGTTGTGCAATTTAAATGTTTAAATATGAAACTATTTGTGAAAAGATTAAATGTAATTTTAGCTTCTAAATGAAAGAATTGTTTGCATAAGTAAACTATGCTCACTCAGTGGCCATGCCCAAGTGAACAGACATTGGTTGAGAACTATGAAACACGCCCTTCTCTCCCCCAGTACAAAAGTTCCCCGATGATGTGAGGACTGGTGTCCATACGTTTAAAAAGGGCTAATTTCAACTACAACGTAACGAAATTAACAGTTAGTTCCTGAAATGTTAGGACTGCTGCCCTAACGCTTAAAATGGTGAATTTCAACATGGATGTGACGATCACCATGCTGGAATGGTGAATTTCAACTAGACCAGCCAGAATACAGCGCGAGCTGGTTATGGCAACTTGGTATGAACTTTGAACGATTATTCACTAAAGAAGTGATACATCCTAGACGTCGAGTTATCAGCTGCAGCTGTAAACATACGTGGCCTAGGAAAGGACAGAATCTCAGAAGAACGACAGGGTACTTTAACGTATCCCTCTACAACACTACGACCGGAAAGATTCTTCAAAAGGACAATGGCGATCTCTACTGGGTAAACCAGTCTTCCATCTTTGACCCATCTATCGACGCGCAGCTCAGAGTAAATATATATATCTTGCATTTTCCTTTTCCAAATGGGTGGTTATTAGAATGCATAAGATTCTGTATTTACAGTAGCATAGCTTCTCAAGGTCAGACCCAATCCTTTTGTCCCTCAGTTTTCCCGCTCTTTCATTCAAACCCAACCCCCTTCCTTTGTGTAACCAGCCGTCATATCGGGTTAGCACACTAGGGGCTTTTCATGACATGATTAGTAATGAATGTGTGATCTATCCTGTGTATATATATGTAATTCTGTGTGATTATTTAGGTATTTAGTAAATAAATAATTAAGCCAATTTGTGTATCGCTGATTCAACTTATTAGCTAGGGTTCGTGCAGATAACCAAGTACTTACAACAATCAGAATGAGACCGATCGAGGTGACGATTAATAATTGACTGCTATTGATATGAAAGATCTTCAGATATTTAAGAGAGTGAATTCGGGAGATTACCTCTCTATATAAATGAATGCTTCCGTGGTGCCCGAGGTTATTAATGGATTAATTGTTGCATGGTTTAATTCAATCACGTAATCAATTAAACGTTAGGTAATAGATTTGATAAAATAGCATGTCATATCATTTTATCATAGTCAGACACGACAGTATGTTTTCAATAATCAAATAACAAATGTTCAAACCTGAGGCAATTAAATATAAAACATTGTGTTTTCTGTGTGGATCCAAACATTATCAAAAGAACAGTGAAGTGAAATGAGTGCCATTCGACTAAAGGCCTTACAACAGGGATCATCAACTAGATTCAGCTGCGGGACGATTTTTTTCTTGAGTGGATGGTCAGGGGACCAAAACTTACTTACAAATAATTTGTAGACTGTAAATTGACAGCAAGATGCCCAAATAGATATATTTGACTAAAATATCATTTGAAACCTTGCTTACATTTGTATAAGATCACTTGTCTCTCCATAATGCGTAGGAATACTTGGTAACAGATTTCCCAAATCAAAATCACTTGGAGCTGATTTCCTGTTGTTTTTACAGCCTTTTATGTCCAACAATAAAATGTAAAAAATGTTATACATAAATTGGGGGGCCAAATAAACCACCCGCGGGCCAAATACGGCCCGAGGGCTGCCAGTTGGGGAACTCTTCCTTACACCCATACCATACTGATCCACAGGAGGATTCCCCTTTATGGGTTAGGAAACTGTGCTAGTATTCACAGCCCTTAACTTTTTCCACATTTTGTTGTGTTACAGCCTGAATTTAAAATGTATACAATTTAGATATTTGGCCACTTGCCTACACACAATACCCCATAATGTCAAAGTGGAAATTTTTTACAAATATTTTTTTTACAAATTAATAACTAATTCAAGGCTGAAATGTTTTGATTCAATTAGGTATTCAACCCCCTTTTCCATGGCAAGCCTAAAAAGTTCAGGAGTAAAAATGTGTTTAGCAAGTCACATAGTAAGTTGCATGGACTCCCTCTGTGTGCAATAATAGTGTTCAACAGTAAATCCCTGACTGGAGGCAATTAGCAGGCCAGCAGCTAACACACTTCCTGTCCTGGTCTCCTCTTAATGAGTACCAGGCAGCCATCGAACTCATCTGCATATTCAATTGCAGGCTTGGCAGCCAGACACCTTCCTCAGACTATTTAACATTACTCCTGACCCTTGCAGAACTGTAACCAGAGATGTGGGGCCCAATGGACGAGGATCTAGGAGAATCTGTGGATTCTGTGTTACTAAAGGAACTGGAACCACAGAAAGAGAGCGGGTACATATAAGCGGATTGTGTACAAAACCAAACTAATGTCACAGATGTGTAAGTGCAACCGTGGCAGATGAAGTGGATTGAGACGCATCCAATGCAAAAAAGTAGATATCCTAGCTTAAACGTATCGATTTTGGGGGACATTTTTGAATTATGCAAATTTGATTTCTGTGGGAGCGAGGACGTCAACCTTATGGGGCTAACAGGATTTTTGAATTGACTACCTCATCTCTGTACCTCAAAAAATACAATTATCAGTGGGGCAGTGAATTTCAAACACAGATTCAACCACAAAGACCAGGGATGTTTTCCAATGCCTCGCAAAAAAGGGCACCTATTGGTAGATATATTTTTTAATTAAAGCAGACATTGAATATCTCTTTGAGCATGGTGAAGTTATTAATTACACTATGGATTGTGTATAAATACACCCAGTCACTACAAAGATACAGGCATCCTTCCTAACTCAGTTGCCGGAGAGGAAAGAAACCGCTCAGGGATTTCACCATGAGGCCAATAGTGACTTTAAAACAGTTACAGAGTTTAATGGCTGTGATAGGGGAAAACTGAGGATGGATCAACAACATTGTAGTTACCCCAAAATACTAACCTAATTGACAGAGTGAAAAGAAGGAAGCCTGTACACAATAAAACATATTCCAATATTCCAAAGCATCCTGTTTGCAACAAGGCACTAACGTAATACTGCAAAAAATGTGGCAAAGCAATTCACTTTTTGTCTTGAATACAAAGTGTTATGTTTGGGGCAAATCCAATACAACACATTACTGAGTACCACTCTCCATATTTTCAAGCATAGTGATGGCTGCATCATGTTATGGGTATGCTTGTAATCATTAAGGACTGGGGTGTTTTTCAGGATAAAAAATAAACAGAATGGAGCTAAGCACAGGCAAAATCCTAGAGGAATACCTCGTTCAGTCTGTTTTGCACTAGACACTGGGAGATCAATTCACCTATCAGCAGAACAATAACCTATAACACAAGGCCAAATCTACAATGAAGTTGCTCATCAAGAAGGCAGTGAATGTGCCTGAGTGGCCGAGTTACAGTTTCGACTTAAATCTACTTGAAAATCTATGGCAAGACCTGAAAATGGTTGTCTAGCAATGATCAACAACCAATTTGACAGAGCTTGAAGAATTTTAAAAAGAATAAATGGGCAAATGTTGCACAATCCAGATGTGGAAAGCTCTTAAAGACTAACCAAGAAAGCCTCACTGCTGTCATTTCTGCCAAAGGTGCTTCTACAAAGTATTGACTCAGGGGTGTGAATACTTATGTAAATTTGATATTTCTGTATTTCATTTTCAATAAATTTGCCCAAATTTCTAAAAACAGGTTTTCACTTTGTCATTATGGGGTATTGTATGTAGGTGAGTGAGAAACAAAAATATATTCAATCCATTTTGAATTCAGGCTGCAACAACAAAATGTGTATTAAGTCAAGGGGTATGAATACGTATGAATAAAGGCACTGTATATGTATATGTATATGTATGTGTATGTGTGTGTGTGTGTGTGTGTGTGTACATCTATCAATCTACACACAATACCCCATAATGACAAAGCAGAAACAGTAAAAAAATAGAAATGTTATTTCTGTTTGTTATTTTATAAAAAAGTGGCAAACATTTCTAAAAACCTGCTTTTTCTTCATCATTATGGGCTATTGTGTGTACATTGATGAAGTAAAAAAATATTTGAGACATTTTAGAATAAGGCTGTAACATAACAACATTTGGAAAAAAGGGAAGGGGTCTGAGTACTTTCCGAATGCATTGTATGCAGAGTTACAACTTTACCACTCTGTGACAAAGTCAGCCTGCCTGCCAGGGTGTGATTCATTAGCTGGTCCCCACAGGGTCTTACCATTAAATAATTCAGTAAGGCATGAGATTAAATGACATCATTGAAAAGCATGGCCCAAATTAGATGCAGCACGTATGCCCACAAGGCATAGGCGTAGCTTGGATTCATAGATATGAAAAAGGTCAATTCACTACCCATGATAAATAATTTTCCAAGGGAAAAAATGATGGAGGTACAGTAGCAGACACATTCTGTATCAATATTTGAACAAAATGCTAAGGATTCACACACACACTATGCTGAGGCCAATTTGTACATGAGAAGCCTTCTAATGCAGAATTGCAGAAAGGTTTTTTATAGAATAAAAATACCAAGTAGACTCCTATTAATGGTTAAATGCTTCCAAGTATCAGACTAATTGACAATATGAATGGGCACTAGTTTGTACTACATAAACCCTGTTAAGGCCAGGTACACTGAATCCAGCCATGAGTCTGTATTTCTGAGAAATACCCTCTCTCACAAAAACAGTTGCTGGCCTTTTCTGCAGAGCCAACACATTTCTCAAGGTGTAAAACATGGGGCATACTGGATGGGAGGCTGCTGACACTAAGAGAGCTGGTGACAAATGTTGATAATTGAAACGATGGGTAGTAACATGCCAGGGGACATGGTTGATGTGGTACAGGGGAATACCTGAAGCCCCTGACACCGCTGTATCTGGGTTTTGGTATCATACATGTTGTTTGTTTAATTAGGAAGCCTCTATACAATTGGAGCATGTTATAATCTCCTCATGAATATTTGAAATGTGTTGAGTGATCCATTAGAATCTAATCTTAATCTAACTTTGTAGAACACTTTTAAGTTTCATTTCCCTCCAATGATTAGGCCTTATTTATTTCCCTATGGTCCAAGTTGTGGTTTTATTCTGTCATTAGACTTCTTTAATATGGCAGCTAGCTGTAGTCGTCTGTATTAGTGTAACTTACAACTGGAAGAGTAGGATGAAGTTGAAGGCATGGCTCATAGGCTTGCTGAGGAAGAGGAGCCCCAACACATGGAGATTAGGCTGTAGCTTCTCCTCCAGAGTCTGTCTGGCCACATCCTGCTGCAGCAGGCCTGTGTCTGAAACAGAGACAACAGATTTCAGAAATCAAACCTCCCTGGGAGACAATGCTGTATTTCTGGGAGAAACAGCGATTCTTGGTGACAGGTCCATTTTGGAGAATAAGCGTGAGGGATAAATGCAGTTGGGAACAGTGCGGCTCAGTCAGTCGCTGAGCGCGTAATGGATGAGTGGTGCCATCCTTCAGCGCCGCCGAGGTCCACAACACATTCCTCTCCATTGCCTCGCCATAGAAGATACACACTTTGATTCTGGGAGTACCTTCTCCCTCCACTTTTATGTGGTAAATAATGAATCAGCAGAGAGACGAATGGGAGAGATAGAGAGAATGCAGGGAGAATGCATTGAGATGAATACGGACAGATCAAAAAAGGAGGTGTTGAGGAGGAGGAGGTATATCAGATCACTGACAATAAGTCATAGCCTAATAATCCTTCTAGCAGCCTAACGGAATAGCAGATATGACAAAGAACATTGAAGAGTTATAACCCTGAACATGAACATAATGCCCGCTCATTCAAAATGTTTCGAAAGGCAAGGACTCCACCGTGCTCCAACGGATAATGCTTTGGGCCTTAACAGTAACACTACAATGGCAGAGAGAAGAAGTGTGAGAAAGAGATAAAATAATATAGTGCAATATAATAAACTCATTTCACAGACACTCCAAGTGGCTCTTTAGAAATAAGTGTGTTTCTCTCAACACAACACTTGAACAGATTCAGGCATCTGTTTCTGCATGCAGATAAAACAAGCACACGCATCACAAAGCACAAAGTCTCTACATATGGTTTTACTCCATCTGGGTGGATGAGACATGAATGGCCACAGAATACAACATACTGTCATTCCTAATGGCACACTAGTTTGGACTATTAAAATTACAAATAGCTCTCAAAATCAGTTGTGTCAGTCAGCCAGGGATCTCTGTAATATGTCTTTGGCAGCAGAATCAGATTCAATGTTGCACTGCGATAAAACTACTGTACCTCTAATGTAAGAATGAGAGGGGAATAGACTGCAGCAGCTAGAAGGCAATATCAGTCATTTCGCAGAAGAACCCATCTGCTATCCAACAGGACAGCCAAGTCATTAATATGAAGAGATGCAAGATCTCCCACACCTGTCACCCAACTCTCCCCAGCTTTGAGGGAAGAGTGAAAGGAACACAAACATAATATTTAACTGTACACAGCATTTAATGAGTGCTGAATGCAGTATGGTGCTAATGAGTTTGCATAAGCCGAGATAACAGCCATTGTGGTCAGAGCTTCTTCCTCCTATTGGACAACAATTCAATGGCTAATCTTCAAGTAATATTACAGTATACTCCAAAGGCAAACCACAGCAGGATACATAATTAGCTATTGA
This sequence comes from Brachymystax lenok tsinlingensis, assembly GCA_030435695.1. Classification (NCBI taxonomy): domain Eukaryota; kingdom Metazoa; phylum Chordata; class Actinopteri; order Salmoniformes; family Salmonidae; genus Brachymystax; species Brachymystax lenok. Next base: position 23,691,683 of record CM059790.1, on the reverse strand, counting down.
TTTATTTTACACAGTGTCGTATAACTGTGTTTTTAATGACAGTTATAATATTAGGGGCCGATTATACGAAGAATTTGGGAATATCAGGGGAAAGTTTCTGGTCTCCCAGTGCTGTGATTCTTTGAAAGGATAAAGAGCATAATCTAATCCACCAGAAAAGACTGAACAAATATTACAACAAATATTATGGTTAAACTCAAGTATACTAATTGATTAAAAAAAAACTATATTTTTGGACTTTAAAAAAAGGTATAATGCAAATTAGATCATAACTAGGACTGGTGGAGTTGTGTCAAACATGCAGCTAACAAAAATATATGGAAATGTCAGCTCTACTCAATATTACAATTACCGCAGGTGGAAGGGGGAGACAGTAAGGAACTTGTCTGTCAACCCTGCATTATTGACCAAAATTAGCTAAATAAAATTGTGATAAATGAAAAAGTATACCAGCTTCATTTAAGGACCAAAAAACGTACAGCTGTGCCATATAGATTGCAAAATAGTTGGGAAGAAATTTTCTGGATTCAAAACTTTTTCAATTTAAATGACTATACAAAATTCTTGCAACCACTAGAATGTTATATACAGTAACAGTCAAAAGTTTGGACACACCTATTCATTAAAGGGTTTTTCTTTATTTTTTACTATTTTCTACATTGTATAATAATTGTGAAGACATCAAAACTATGAAATAACACATATGGAATCATGTAGTAACCAAAAAAGTGTTAAAACAATTCAAGATATATTTTATATTTGAGATTCTTCAATGTAGCCACCCTTTGCCTTGATGAGGTACTCATTTTTGCAGCAATTCGACCATGAAGGCCTGATTTACGCAGTCTCCTCTGAACAGTTGATGTTGAGATGTGTCTGTTACTTGAACTCTGTGAAGCATTTATTTGGGCTCCAATCTAAGATGCAAATAATTGCAGATTTATGAGGCTGGTAACTCTAATGAACCTATCCTCTGCAGCAGAGGTAACTCTGGGTCTTCCTTTCCTGTGGCGGTCCTCATGAGAGCCAGTTTCTGTCACGCCCTGATCTGTTTCACCTGTCTTTGTGATTGTCTCCTGTACCTTTCCCCCACTACTCTGGATTACGGACCTCTGCCTTCCCTGACCATGAACCTGTCTGTCATCCTGTACCTTTCCCCCACTACTCTGGATTACCGACCTCTGCCTTCCCTGACCATGAACCTGTCTGTCGTCCTGTACCTTTCCCCCCACTACTCTGGATTACCGACCTCTGCCTTCCCTGACCATGAACCTGTCTGTCGTCCTGTACCTTTCCCCCACTACTCTGGATTACTGACCTCTGCCTGCCCTGACCCTGAATGTAGTCCTGTACCTTTCCCCCACTACTCTGGATTACCGACCTCTGCCTGACCTGACCATGAGCCTGCCTGCTGTTCCGGTACCTTACACCCTCTCTGGATTATTGACCTGTCGTTGGCCTTGACCTGTCGTTTGCCTGCCCTTAAAGAAGAAATGTTTGTTTCTTCAACACCTGTGTCATACCTTAAAACGTAAAAGTTTCATCATAGCGCTTGATGGTTTTTGCGACTGCACTTGAAGAAACTTTCAAAGTTCTTGAAACTTTCCGCATTGACTGACCTGTGCTGCATCTAATTTGGGCCATGCTTTTCAATGATGTCATTTAATCTCATGCCTTACTGCATTATTTAATGGTAAGACCCTGTGGGGACCAGCTAATGAATCACACCCTGGCAGGCAGGCTGACTTTGTCACAGAGTGGTAAAGTTGTAACTCTGCATACAATGCATTCGGAAGGTATCCAGACCCCTTCTCTTTTTTCCAAATGTTGTTATGTTACAGCCTTATTCTAAAATGTCGAAAATATTTTTTTACCTCATCAATGTACACACAATAGCCCATAATGATGAAGCAAAAGCAGGTTTTTAGAAATGTTCGCAAATTTATTAACAATAACAAACAGAAATACATTAAAGTAATGATGGACTGTCATTTCTCTTTGCTTATTTGAGCTGTTCTTGCCATAATATGGACTTGGTCTTTTACCAAATAGGGATATCTTCTGTATACCACCCTTACCTTGTCACATCACAACTGACTGGCTTAAATGCATTAAGAAGGAAAGAAATTCCACAATTTAACTTTTAACAATGCATTCCACGTGACTACCTCATGAAGCTGGTTAAGAGAATGCAAAGAGTGTGCAAAGCTGTCATCAAGGCAAAGGGTGGCTACTTTGAATAATCTCAAATATAAAAATATATTTTGATTTGTTTAACACTTTTTTGATGTCTTCACTATTATTCCACAATGTAGAAAAACCTGGAATGAGTAGGTGTGTCCAAACTTTTGATTGGTACTGTTTTTACAATTTATGGGGAATTGGAAATTATGCAGACAATTACATTGATGGAAGCCACAATCTATCATCAATATTAACACTGATCTACCCCTTAAAAAAAATAGCATAATCGAACCAACAATAAAGACTTTGTAAATAATTCAACAGGCCAAACGTCAAAACTGAGTAAGTACACTGATGAAATGAACAACAACAAACTTGTAATGATTTTGAAGCTCAATAACATAACTGATCCCCCTTTCTCTATCTATGAAATCCAGAGATCTGTTATAACTTCTCTATAACATAGCCCGTATGAGATAATTGCTAGCATTTGAACCTTTTCAGTTTTGCATTTGTTTTGATGTTCAACATGCAATGTCCCCGTGATGAATGGGATATCTGTGTTGTGCTTATTGGAATCCACTCTAAACCAGACAATATGTAACAGATAGCAGCTGCACATTTTTTGCCCAGAGAAATCCATCTTTTTAATAGCTCTCTTATTAAATCCCAACAAGCGAACCTGTATACCAGGACCATGAGCACATAATTGAATCATGGAATATCAGGCCATTGCAAAAGCTATCAGATGACACTGTCAACCTGGCATATAAATTAAAGCAGCATCTAGCCAAAGGAAATACTGCTCTGGTCACATACGTGACAGTAATAAAGCAATTATTTAGCATTAGTTTTATTAAAAACTGTATTAACAGGGATGTGTGATCAATTTCAAGCGTTTATGGCCATAATGGCAGGGCTAGCATGAAAGGCACCTTGATCATGTGATATGATAGAAGGATTGCTCCACTTACCAGCACAATGAATAAGCTCAAATAACAAAAGGTAGAGAAAAGGAAAGCTAAAATGCAATGATTATCATTGTTGAGTGTAAAATATAATTGATTTTGACCCAGACAATTGACATTACCAAGATTATAAAATAGTTTGATTGACAAACACATTTAGAGATTCATCATAAAATCCCTTGAGAGGAGTGATCTACAATATTAGTACTTGACCCCTTTGAGTTTAGATCATTACAGATACAGGGGCCATTACTAAGAAAAATAGGTGCATCAGTGGATATGTTCCCCTGGTGTAGTCAGGGACAGATAGGGCCACCTCCCTCACCCTGGAAAGCAGCAGAGATTCTGAATGGCTTTCATAAACAAGCCTCAAGTTCCGCACACTTTCTTCTGACAGGGCAGCCACTTTCCATCCCTCCATTCATCTTCATTAGCTGACTATTCCCTCCATCTCTTGTCCAAAATACTTAATGTTTGCCTCCATGGAGCCTCGGCCTACCGTGATTAGTTAGCGCTGATGCTGTTGGATTCCTGCCTGCGTCTTAATCCCCTCTGCTAATGTTCCTTGCTGCATTTCACACCAAAAACAATACAGCCACCATCTGTTTCAGGGACCCAGGCATTTCATGTGGTACACACTTTCTCCTCACTAACTAATGACAAAAAAAGCACACAAACAAATATATTCTCTATTAATTAGGAAATCAGTTACATTTAACACATTGACTCTGCCAATCAAAGCTATTAGACTGATTGTTAAAGGGAGAATCTCAGCTAACATCTGGGATCAGAGCAAACTGTGCTATCCTATTAGGTAGGTTAATGATGACGCAGGTCAGGATATTCCTCCACTTGCAGAATACTTTTTATGAAAATGTCATTTTCACTAATGTTATTTTGGCCTCACAGCAGAAATGCAATCTCAAAGGAGAGTATCAAACAATCTGGATCCGCACCAATTTCCAACAGCTGGGCACAATTAACAAGCATTATGTGATGGAGAGGTCCGGAAACCCCTGGAGATAAGCCCATGACTGACAAAGCAGAATGCAATGTGGCACTACATGTGAGCAAATCAACTCCTTTATCTAACTGTGGATGGTTCCTGGATGTTCAGACTGAGCACAACAAAATGGTCAAACATGTTACAACAGTGCCTTCATAAAGTATTCATACCCCTTTACTTTTTCAACATTTTGTGATGTTACAAAGTGTGCAAGGTTCAGGAGTAACAGTTTACAAAAAAACGGTAACTGTAATCCATTACATTACCAGGAAAAATATTGTAATCGGATTTCAGAAACCTTTGAAAAACTCGATGATTACTTCGAGGATTACTTTTAAATTCAGAAACTATCTTTGACATGTCTCTGTTTTCTCAATGACATTAAAATCAGCATTGAAAAAAGGTGCAAGTTTAAGTTTGTTCCAACTGAGCGAGTCTGAACACCAGTCAGAGAACACTATGATGACCAAGTGGGTTTAATGGATCGCGGGAAAAGAGCAGGAATAGGCTTTTGTAGGCTACAGTCCAAGCTATGTCTTCCAATGGTACAACTGCTGTCGGCATCTAAAGATTATCCAACTTGAATAAACCTTGGTGGTAAGGATGACTGCAGTGGTGTAGTCTACAACATTACGGAAATCAGTTATTATGGATATCTACATAGCGCATTGATGTGAATAACACTGCTGCTCTCTCATATAGCTATTTGCGCCTTACGGATTGTGGTTGTTGTGGATGGCTGTTCACAAATCTAAAATGAGTATTTGAACCTAATAATGGTTGAATTTAAGAAGTTTAAGCTGCCTCTCAATCATTGTTTTTGAAACCAGTGGCCAGCCAGTGAAAAATGCACTCATGCAACAGCTGCACAGTGAGGATCCCAGCCTATAGAACAAAAGTAGGGCTTTCATTACTCAATCTAATTCATGCTGATAATTTGTTTTATCCATAGGGCTAATGGACACATGTTCAAACTCGCACACTTTTGATAGACTTAAAGGGCCAATCTGTCGATGCTACATCCATTTTTGGACTTAAATTATAAATTATATATACACATACATTACCAGTCAAAGGTTTGGATACACCTACTCATTCAAGGGTTTTTCTTTATTTTTACAATTTCCTACATTGTAGAAATCAAAACTATGAAATAACACATATGGAATAATGTAGTAACCAAAAAAGTGTTAAACAAATCAAATTATATTTTACATTTGAGATTCTTCGAAGTAGCCACCCATTGCCTTGATGACAGCTTTGCACACTCTTGGCATTCTCTCAACCAGCTTCAGCTCTCAACCACAGTCAGTTGGAATGCATTTCAATTAACAGGTGTGCCTTGTTAAGTTAATTTGTGGAATGTCTTTCCTTCTTAATGTGTTTGAGTCAATCAGTTGTTTCGTGACAAGGTCGGTGTGGTACACAGAAGATAGTCCTATTTGGTAAAAGGCCAAGTCCATATTATGGCAAGAACAGCTCAAATAAGCAAAGAGAAACGACAGTCCATCATTACGTAAGACATGAAGGTCAGTCATGTGCAGTCGCAAAAACCATCAAGCGCTCTGATGAAACTGGCTCTCATGAGGACCGCTACAGGAAAGAAAGACCCAGAGTTACCTCTGCTGCAGAGCATAAGTTCAAATAATTGCTTCACAGAGTTCAAGTAACAGACACATCTCAACATCAACTGTTCAGAGAAGACTGCATGAATCAGGCCTTCATGGTCGAATTGCTACAAAGAAACAACTACTAAAGGACACCAATAATAAGAAGAGACTTGCTTGGCCCAAGAACACGAGCAATGGACATTAGACCGGTGGAAATCTCTCCTTTCGGTCTGATGAGTCCAAATTTGCGATTTTTGGTTCCAACTGCCGTGTCTTTGTGAGACGCAGAGTAGGTCAACGGATGACCTCCGCATGTGTGGTTCCCACGGTGAAGCATGGAGGAGGAGATGTGATGGTGCTTTGCTGGTGACACGGTCTGTGATTTACTTAGAATTCAAGGCACACTTAACGAGCATGGCTACCACAGCACTCTGCAGCGATACGCCATCCCATCTGGTTTGCGCTTAGTGGGACTATCATTAGTTTTTAAACATGACAATGACACAACACACCTCCAGGCTGTGTAAGGGCTATTTGACCAAGAAGGAGAGGGATGGAGTGCTGCATCAGATGACCTGGCCTCCACAATCACCTGACCTCAACCCAATTGAGATGGTTTGGGATGAGTTGGACTGAAGAGTAAAGGAAAAGCAGCCAACAAGTGCTCAGCATATGTGGGAACTCCTTCTAGACTGTTGGAAAAGCATTCCAGGTGAAGCTGGTTGCGAATATGCCAAGAATGTGCAAAGCTGTCATCAAGGCAAAGGGTGACTACTTTGATGAATCTCAAACATAAAATATATTTAGATTTGTTCAACACTTTTTTTGGTTACTACATGATTCCTCATGTGTTGTTTCATAGTTTTGATGTCTACACTATTATTCTACAATGTAGAAAATTGTAAAAATAAAGAAAAGCCCTGGAATGAGTGGTGTCCAAACTTTTGAATGGTACTGTATATGAAGATAAAAACACAAATATATCTTGATTACATAAGTATTCAACCCCATGAATCAATAAATGTTAGAATCACCTTTGGCAGTGATTACAGCTGCATGTCTTTATGGGTAAGTCTCTAAGAGCTTCACATACAGTGGGGAAAAAAAGTATTTAGTCAGCCACCAATTGTGCAAGTTCTCTCACTTAAAAAGATGAGAGAGGCCTGTAATTTTCATCATAGGTACACTTCAACTATGACAGACAAAATGAGGAAAAAAAAAATCCAGAAAATCACATTGTAGGATTTTTTATGAATTTATTTGCAAATTATGGTGGAAAATAAGTATTTGGTCAATAACAAAAGTTTATCTCAATACTTTGTTATATACCCTTTGTTGGCAATGACAGAGGTCAAACGTTTTCTGTAAGTCTTCACAAGGTTTTCACACACTGTTGCTGGTATTTTGGACCATTCCTCCATGCAGATCTCCTCTAGAGCAGTGATGTTTTGGGGCTGTCGCTGGGCAACACGGACTTTCAAAGATTTTCTATGGGGTTGAAATCTGGAGACTGGCTAGGCCACTCCAGGACCTTGAAATGCTTCTTACGAAGCCACTCCTTCGTTGCCCGGGCGGTGTGTTTGGGATCATTGTCATGCTGAAAGACCCAGCCACGTTTCATCTTCAATGCCCTTGCTGATGGAAGGAGGTTTTCACTCAAAATCTCACGATACATGGCCCCATTCATTCTTTCCTTTACACGGATCAGTCGTCCTGGTCCCTTTGCAGAAAAACAGCCCCAAAGCATGATGTTTCCACCCCCATGCTTCACAGTAGGTATGGTGTTCTTTGGATGCAACTCAGCATTCTTTGTACTCCAAACACGACGAGTTGAGTTTTTACCAAAAAGTTCTATTTTGGTTTCATCTGACCATATGACATTCTCCCAATCCTCATCTGGATCATCCAAATGCTCTCTAGAAAACTTCAGACGGGCCTGAACATGCACTGGCTTAAGCAGGGGGACACGTCTGGCACTGCAGGATTTGAGTCCCTGGCGGCGTAGTGTGTTACTGATGGTAGGCTTTGTTACTTTGGTCCCAGCTCTCTGCAGGTCATTCACTAGGTCCCCGTGTGGTTCTGGGATTTTTGCTCACCGTTCTTGTGATCATTTTGACCCCACGGGTGAGATCTTGCGTGGAGCCCCAGATCGAGGAAGATTATCAGTGGTCTTGTATGTCTTCCATTTCCTAATAATTGCTCCCACAGTTGATTTCTTCAAACCAAGCTGCTTACCTATTGCAGATTCAGTCTTCCCAACCTGGTGCTGGTCTACAATTTTGTTTCTGGTGTCCTTTGACAGCTCTTTGGTCTTGGCCATAGTGGAGTTTGGAGTGTGACTGTTTGAGGTTGTGGACAGGTGTCTTTTATACTGATAACAAGTTCAAACAGGTGCCATTAATACAGGTAATGAGTGGAGGACAGAGGAGCCTCTTAAAGAAGAAGTTACAGGTCTGTGAGGGCCAGAAATCTTGCTTGTTTGTATGTGACCAAATACTTATTTTCCACCATAATTTGCAAATAAATTCATAAAAAATCCTACAATGTGATTTTCTGGATTTTTTTTCCTCATTTTGTCTGTCATAGTTGAAGTGTACCTATGATGAAAATTACAGGCCTCTCTCATCTTTTTAAGTGAGAGAACTTGCACAATTGGTGGCTGACTAAATACTTTTTTTCCCCACTGTACCTGGACTGTACAATATTTGCAAATTTACATTTTTTACAATTCTTCAAGCTGTCAAGTTGGTTGTTGATCATTGCTAGACAAATATTTTCAGGTCTGGCCATACATTTTATTTTTACTCATTAACTTATTTAGGCCTGCCATAACAAATGGGTTGAATATTTAATGACTAAAGACACAACATCTCAATTTAATCCATTTTAAACACAACAAAATATGGAAAAAGTCAAGGGGTGTGAATACTTTCTAAAGGCACTGTATCTGTACTGTTTGGGTGACAATTTGCAATGGTTTACCTGCTTCTTCCCCATCCTCCACCTCCTCTTCTTCCTCCTCTGTATTAGTGAGAGCAGGCTCCTCCAATCCAACGTCTTGCATTAGAATTCGCTCTGTCTCTGTAGTCTGAAAAAACAAGGGTTTAATATCCTTTAGTTAAAATACCATGACAATAAAACAGTGTTTGATATAGACTTTACCTTCAATGACTCAATCTGGACAACTTGGCATCGCTGGAGCAGGTCAACAAAGAGGTATATGAGGAGAGCCTGACAAGAAAAATGAAGGGAACTACTTGTGAATTCTAGGAAAGTGCATCCTCCTCACAACAAATAAACCATTATCCACTCTCCCAATGCCTTTAAACCCCACAATAACATCCACTGCTAGGCCCACAAATGGTCTCGGCTGATAGCGTTCTATCTGACCTGAGAATAGGTTCTATACCTACTTGAGTGATGTACAAAATAAATATCATGACACAACATCAGCACAACAATATATCACAACATATGAACACATCCTGAAATTGAGCATACAATTGAATGAAAGTTTGTAATCAAAATAAAATAAAAACAACTGTCATACAGAACCATGACCTACAATATTTTTTTTTAACTAGGCAAGTCAGTTAAGAACAAATTCTTATTTACAATGGCGGCCTATCCCAGCCAAACCCAGACGACACTGGGCCACTTGTACACCGCACTATGGGACTCCCAACCACGGCTGGATGTGATACAGCTTCGATTTGAACCAGGAACTGTAGTGACGCGTCTTGCACTGAGATGCAGTGCCTTAGATCGCTGCACCACTCGGGAGCACTCATATAGTACAATGGCGCTAAGCTTGCACAGTACTTACATGGCCATTATGTTCCAGTAAAACAACATCAAACTCACCTGCACAAAGAAACCAATTATAAAGGAGACCAGGAAAGGCATGAGTCCTGCATGTGCTATTGTGACAGGAAGTCCTGCAATATAATGTACATAATTTCAGTTATAAAAGTACACAGTTACAAAAGTATTTAAACAGTCTATAGAATTAATCATGAACAGTCTATAATTTATCACTGAAATCATCATTTAGTTATATACCAAATTCAGTGGAGGATGGTTCATAATAATGGCTGGAAGGAGTTAACGGAATGACATAAAACACATGGAAAGGAAACCATGTGTTGGATGTATTTGATACCATTCCACTGATACCTCCCCAATTAAGGTGCCGCCAACCTCCTGTGATCAAATTTGATTTGAATATGATTTTTATATATTTGATACCCTACAGGTCATAAACCGCTGTATGAATAATTTCACAAAAGACAATACATTCTGTTCATTAATAGAATATGACTCTGGTACAACCAATGACTGTATATATGAATGGACAAAGCCATCGATCATCATTCAATCATCATCATCATTGAAACTCAACAGCGCATTAAAGCCAAATCAAGTCAGTTAAGATGGCGTCTCATGGAGACATAACATGCGTAGTTTGAGCTACTCCTGGAAGTGACGTTGCAGGCTAGCTCAGTGGTGCCCTCTCTCAATAAGTAACTCAAATTGAAGGCCAACCGGGGTACTGCTCCTTTTATCTTCTTCTGTGTGTGATTTTCAAATAATTAGTTCAAGTACATACATGTGGTGTATTAAAAGCAATTATTGGTACCATTATAAAAAAAAAAATATTTAAACGAAAATTTACCACAAAGTTTGACATTTTTCCATTCACTATAATTGGGATCCTGCTTTCTGCTAACAATACCTGCAGTACCGCAGTCGGCCTTGAACATCCGTGGCTTCAATGACAAAGGGAAGACCCTCTCCCCTGAGTACAACTCACCTAAGATTCCAGTTCCCAGTATGGTTGCAATTGACATAAAATCTAGAAAAATGTGAGACAGAGAAGTTACACACCGAATCCTAACTTGAGATAGCCTATTTGTTCATAACTCAAATCTTCATGCAAACCTGCCATTGACATCAATTAATGATTTACATGAACGTTTAGAGTATTTGTCCAAACTCCTTTCGTATGTACTTTAAGAACAGGTGGGATTAACCCTACATGACAAACTATCATGTCCAATAAGGCAAGGGGCAAAACTACAAATTGTCTACCCTAGTGTCTTGTAAATAAACAAGCAGTTATAGACAATCTATTGACATGGTGCACAAGGTTGTTCATAAATATTTCAGATCCCGGTAGATAAAGGTATATTCATTACATCTAGCAGCACCTGCTGGTGCATCCTGCCCTGGGCTATTCAATCCCCAGATGGGCTTGTGCAAACCTCAGGTTAGAAACTCATAACAGACCAGTTACAGAAATGCTTGCAGAACTTATTGTTGCAATAAAAAAAATTAAGACTTACAACTGGATGGATATACAACATACATTTTCATGTTAGAAAGAATTCCATTCAACACTTGTGTAAATTATTTTGGTTCCGTCTTGGCCTGACATCCTTTTCATCAAACTGTTATTACTTTTTCATCATCATCACCATCCTGCTTAATATACTCACATCTACAATTTGGACTAACACATTTGGTAGTTTATAACTACAAATTGTGTTATCAGTCTTTTTATATCCTTTTACTTTCAGCTGTTGTACGTGCGACTTCAAAAGGACACTCCCTGAAAGACAAGAAGCTTGAATACAATAAGAGCTGTATTTCCAAACCCACCATAATGGAGGTTTAATGACAATTATATTAGCTGCATTTGAATGATCTAATCTCAGTCAGTGTGCGTAAAATTGTGTGTCATATGTGGTTAATATCAATCTCTAAGGTTTTAGCTACAGTGACTGTAAAAATAAAAAACCTATGAGCTTCATGAATCGCCTTTGTTATGGTCCGTCTAGGCTAGCCTACGCATGATGAGGAGCCACGAAAACGTACTGAAATGGCCAGGAACAAGCTCTTGTGCGCATCAGCATCAAGTAGGGTTGTGCAGTGGCATGATGATTTCACAGACCAGCAGTACAATGCTTTTAGCGAGTGCTTTCCTACATTTACCACAACCTATTTGACTGAGCGTACAAAGTGAAGTTTGAATTGGTGAAATGGACCAGGTGCATTCATGCTATTTAATTGTCTGTCTGCGTGGGGTGAAATTATCACGGAAAAACATCCTGTCGCGGTTTTCAACATCCATTCAAATGCTGTTTTTTCTGATACTCACAGCACTGCAGGTAAATTAATCTCAATTTCCAGGGTTTATCCTGGTTTTTCCGCGTGATTTTGATGGACATAGTCGTGACATGGCGCTCAGAAATGGGACATGGGCTTTGAAATATTTCTTCTGCGGCGGTCGCCATCATTTCGTCTTCCTTCTCCTACTAAATCCACTGCACCTGGGATCAGAGCAGTGGTAGGCGCGTGCGCGGGGGATGTTTGCTATCAGGCGCATCCGTATGTAAATAGGACACCTTTTTGTGCTATAATTGAGACACGTTGATAAGAAATACGACATTACATTTACCAAGGCGGTCTAGTGGTGTATACACTGGGTGAAAATCCTAAAATTATAACATCAATGAGGTAGGCTACATAGTTTACCACTTCCAATACCATGGACAACGACGCCATACCGGTTAATCTAATATTCGGTTTACAGAGTGAAACATTTAGGTGGTCCCTGAAGATCTTTCATTGAATTATGCTGCAAATTGTCATAAAAAAACGTAATGGTTAATTCCTTTTTCATTAAATACATGAGCAGAAAGATAATGGATCATAAAGGTTACGTTTAAACCTCCCTTTTATTAAACTAGGGGAGTAAATTATAGCACATTTCATATAGAATATTTACAACATACTAAAAAACGTGAAATATCATACTAAGGGAGTTATCAATAGACGCAATGGACTTGTCCCAATACAAAACCATTGTAATTCCCAATAATTGAGGAATTGTATAGTGTTAACAAAAATATTTCACAACTGTGATGAATGAATTCAGTTAATAATGCATAACGCTAAAACTGAAACTTAACTATTTCCATGTAGATGTCAACCATTCCATGTATTCCTTAATTAGATAAACAGAGGTACAGCCTACATAATAATACAACTAAGCACTTTCGCAAACTGCCATTTTCCTATAACACCCTTGATGATGGCAGTAATTTTGGGCAGTAATTTTCCCTGTCTTTAAAACTCTAACATATAGAATACTGTAAAAGAACAACAAGATCATGCCCATGTAGCGTTTATTGCATATGATACCAATGACATGGGGATTCATTACATGATAGTTCCTGCTTGACCAGCTATATTAAGAGATATTTAAAGAAACAAATCACAATGAAATTTCAAGTGGCCAAAACCCTGATACCTATTACTTAAGAGACTTAAAAGACTAGAGACATGATCACAATTTACAACAATATAAGACTGGGTAAACTCACAATCAAGACGCTTAGTGCAAATACATGCAATATTCATGCCAGTCAATGCAGTATTTCATGCCACACATCATGCAACACATCTAACTTGTGTAATATTATGATTGTACAAAGCATCACATAAATAACTGTACAACTGAAGACATTTGATATAGCCTATTTGAAGCTCATGGTCCAACTAAAACCTACTATATTTGGAGGTACAGTAAGAGCATAACAATTTGCCATTTCATACTACAGTGAATGATGGAACTACTTCCATACTTACCATGCTTCCAGATAACTCATACCAAAGGCTTGTTGCTGTTACCTTATATAAACCTTTCTTTTATGTAACAAAAAAACATTCACCTGTAATAAAGGGCATTTTATATGCTACTATGCATGAACAATGTCAGGTTCTTAATGATAAAATAAATTAATACAAATCCTGTAATAAAGTTATGTAATGGTCCTCCGAAGAAGTCCTCCGAAGATTATTAATTTACCAATTTAAAGGAATGAGACAACTGGCTTTTTATAATTTCTCATTATTTTCATGCCACTAAAAATGTAGTAGGCCTACTGTTGTTGAATTAATCCTAAACTAATAGGGTTGTATACAGCACACACTTAATTTTTGGTATCAAAATCAAACAGATTCCTCTATTCAAGCAAAATCACAATGTACACCTGTACTATTGACACCAGCCGAATAACCTTTCTTAAAGCATTCATGATTTTCAAATAAAGGCACGTACATAATTTAAAGCTTAGCTAATATTGTAGTCCCTGAATGAAGTGTTCCTAAATAGCCATTCCATTTCTTTTGAAAAGGTAAGTCAAGTACAATTTTTTTTACAAAATATAATCATTAAACCCTTATTATGAATTCCAGTGACCTTTATATCACAAATTTGTAAAAACGTTATCAAAAACACAATCTCTAGTGCAAGTATCTTAAAATGATGACAATAATGATGATGGACAAAGGATTACATTGGCATCGGGGACAGTTCCACTACCTTCAGAATCCACATGTATCCTTGAGATGGACACAACAGCATTACATAACCCTGCAATTAAGAAAACATCACTTAAACCCTAAAAAAATAACCAAAACAACTGACGTACATTGAAATATGCAGGTTGTCATTTATTGGTATGACGGATGTACTGGAGGCAGCTCTGAAGGGTAGTCACTAGCTGGCACAGCCACAATGTAATAAAATCTGATTTTAAACCTAACCACACTGCTAACCTTATGCCTAACCCTAACCTTAAATTAAGACCAAAAAGTGATTTAAAAAATAAATAATAATAATTGTACGATATAATATAGACAATCTTGACTTTGCCTCAAGCCCTTCTAGTGGAAATCGCTCAGCGCTGCCTCAAAGACAAGATTCATCCCAATGAATGTCAACGCACATGCAAAAATAACACATGAAGTCTACCATGAACAAAGCATAACAAATAAGTTAAGTCAAATAACAGCTACTGTAATACTACACATTTCATCATCAGTCCATCCTTACTGTATGTACAAATAGGGAAAGTGGGGGTTGTTTTGTAGACAACCACACTACTCTTGTCCATTGGTATTGTCATTGCTTCTATATCAAAGTATTGCAGAAACTTGCCTGTTTTTAATAACATTGATCATTGGAGGACTACAAGTAATTCAGAGTTATTAGAAAAATACGGATATCACATTTTACTTTGGGTACGAGACATTATCAAATATGAATTATTATTATTCAATACATCAAAGTAGAAGAAAAAAAAACATCCAATCAAAGCACACATCTGGTAGAGAGCAGTTTACTGTGCTGGTTATTGGATTCAATCATATAGTGCATGAGACACTGAAAAATATAAATCATACAAAATGCAGTTTTAAGGGACTTCAAATCAAAATCAAATCAAATTTAAGCATCCTTAAAGCCAGCTTGGGTCTGCAGTCAAGACGGTAATGCGTATGACTAGTATAAGAAGTATGGTTGAGCATGTCAACTGTCAAAACAGGCCATGTCACACCGCTGTCACTGTTTACCTCACCAGTCATGCCTCTGTACATATAGCTAATTTCTCACACACTTACTATAATCCAAACATCATGCTCTCCTTTGCTCTGTCATAGATACACATTTGCCTTGCCTGTAGAAAATCACAAGGCACAATGAGAGCAGAACAGAGGGTTGTTGTGCTTTCAGCAGAACTAAGAGCATTGAATGGTGTCATACTGTATGTTTTGTTTGAATGTTTAGACAGAGGCAGAGATTGTCCAATAGTGCATATGAGCATAAACACATCCAGCTGGCCTTATAGTGTTTATCCACTCGTGTAAAAACATGCTGTAGTCAGTGACGCATTACTCACTTCAAAATGCATGTTTATCTATCAAGCTCTGCGTGGTTGTGAATCGCTCTGTCTTGTAGATTTAGCTCACTCTGTGCTCCAGTGCTTCTTCACGTTCTCAGTTTATACGTGCCTGCTTGTCTGGTGTTGTTCCAGACAGCCAGACAGACATGTATAAATGAGACATTAGGACATCATGGACAGCCAAGAGGATCTAGAAGAAATCAACATTGCTTATTGAATGTTTCATAAACCTGAACACAGTAGGCGCTCAAGGAGAGTAGTGCAAGAAGGTGTCCCGGTCTCTTCATATTGCTTTATTATGATCTCTTTGTTAAAAAAAAAAAGTGCCACACTTCATTGTGCAGAGTGAACTTAGGTATCTGAGGCACGTATGCAGATACCATTGGTCTAGGCAGTGCAGCCACACAGTGCCTCTAACCTTGGCTGATTGGATTCGTTGGGTCAATTTGTGTCATCTGGACTGTTTTCAAAGAGGTCAAGCCCACAGCGAATGAGTTTTTCAGCTGAATTGATGGCGTTTATTATCAGCGACAGAGACTTGTTTACAGCGTTGTGTTTTAGTGGTTCCAGGGGGTACTTCAGTATGGAGAACTGGGGGACCTTCCCATTCAGACTGTACAACAGGTTCCTGGATCACAGGGGAACAAACAGACCACAGGTAAGTATTCACATTCACTAACTGCTGATTTTCCTGTAAAAAAAAAAATCATCTTCATTAATAATACCTACTGTATAATTGCTTGACACTGTGAGAGATATTGTACATACAAAATGATCTTGTCACACCCGGTTTTCTGTCAAATATAGGTTACACAATACTGTTGGAAACACAAAACCTTCCCTGTCTATCTATCTGTTTCTCCATCCTTCACACATCCCCTTGGCCCCATCTGGACACAGTAGCAAGAATCAATCTAATTTAGAATCTCAAAACTAAATAGCAGTCAGATACATTTCATGCCACAGGCCATGGTGTAGTCATTTGTAGGTAAAAAATTTGCCGCTTTAGGATCGTTCCTCTTCATGCGTCTGAATCGCACATTGATTTCCTTTGGAAGCTGTCTGCACAGACCCTAAGCAGAATAAATAAGCCAATTCTTCATATGTAAACAGGTTAGCCTGCCATCATGACCTACAGGCTTGAGTTTATACAGTGATTAAGCTCCTCTTTTCTGTGGATGAGAAACGCTTTTTAACTTTCAGGTCCTTTTGAAGCTGACTGAGGAATAATTAGAGAACCATTTTGTGTTCCCCTAAAAGGTATGGTTGAGCTCCATTCATGTGAATAAATTAGACTACCCCCCAAGGGCCTAGGATAGGCTGTTGACTGAAGAGTGAACTACTGCACACGGTCTCATGCAGAACTTGATCCATCTCTCAAGGCCACTCATGCTGCAGTGCCAAGGACAAGCAAGTTCAATAAAGTTCTTATAACTTGTGTCTTTCTGAAATTTCAACATGATGTTGTAGTAATAAAAATGTGAATATCAATTGGTTCTCACTTTACATACACGCACCCACATACATAATATGTTAGCCCTCAATACTATTTCTTGCCCTTGAGCAGGTGCTTTCTTTTATACCTTAGGACAAAGCAGTTTTGAATTGTAAGGCATTCTTGTTGTCAGAAAGGCTGCATGGTGAAATCCCTCCAAGTGTAAGGATATCTAATATTGATCTCAAGTCCCTTGTAACCCTGCATACTTTTTAAATGGAGAAAGAATTCTCCTGCACAACAGAACAAACTAGGTTTAACTACACTAGTCTGTTCCCGCGGTGTCAGTCACAGAACATCAATTCCTTGCTGACAGCATGAAGACGTTTGTTTTAGCCACTCTCTCAGGCCTTACAGAGTGCTTTTTAATGCCATCCATCTCCTCTGTCTCAGCCTGGTCAAATAATTCACAGCTGTCTCCAATGCCTCACAGTGCTTTGGGGGATACCAGATTGACAGTACAGTATTGCATGTATCAGTATCTGTTTCCTAGTAATCATAATTTAATAATAAGTCTGTCGAACCGTGATAAAATCTTTGATTGCATTTGACAGAAATTGATTATTTATGAAACCTGAGGTGAGGAAGTTCAGCTCATCCTTTTCACTATGAGCTTCCTGGCATGCTGTTTCTGTTTCCTCTCCTCTAACTATTAGGAACAGCACTCAGCTATGTTTCTCTCAGACAAAGGGCATGAATTCCCATTAGTGGTCTGGGTAATAAGTGTACACACAGCACAGTGGGGAAACAGAGGGGCCAGTCAGTTGGGACTAATTCCCAGCAGTAACAGGGAGTGTGCTCAGAGTGCGGTAATGACTAGATACTGGCTTGTAAGGGCCCAGAGCACCTGATCTATTTCATACACCTTGATCTAATTTAAATCACATCACACCAGGATATGCTGATTACCATCTGATTACAATCACATGTCACTTTGACAACTGCAGTTTCTCGTATGGTATACCTGGCGTCTGTACGAAGTAATTAAACAAACAACACGATTGGTGGGAGTCAGACAGGAAAACAATATTGCAATTCCCATGGTCAGCACAGGGAATTGGGAATATGTATACTACATGTCTATGCATGTTGATTAGTCACCTCTTGTTATGGCTCTGTGTCATGTAGCATCTCACCTGACCTATCATCCTCATGCAAATGACAGTAATGCCATGAACATTCTAATGCATATGAAATCCTTCCCTCCACACACACCATGACCCACCCATCAGCACAACAGCTCCCCCATCTACTGTACTGTATATGCTCCACCAATATAAATGTACTCCTGTGCAAGGCTCACATCAAACCCAGCATCACCAAGTCTCCCAGCCCTGTCTCCAGCTCTAGAGCCAGTACGAAGGGAGTCATTATACTGCCTTTTGTAGGATTAGACTGATCTAAAGCTAGTAAAACCGCAGTGGTTAGCTCAGTTAATTACATTCAGACAAAACAAAGAAATAGACAAATGTAGATTGTGGCATGTACTGTAGATTCCTGAAAAAAGGATACTTCGTTATTAGGGAGCCAATTAAACAGCAATGTTTCTTGAGGATTATTGAACAGTTGAATTCAATTTTTGTGCTTTGGTTCTAATGGCAGCTTAGTGCAATTAGATGTGCATTCAAATTATAACAACACACATTACATTACACTACACTACAGCTGTGCTGGCTCTCAGGGAGGCAGACCCATTCATGGAAAACTAGATAGCTAAAGGTAATTATAGAGATTCACAGTGATGTGCAGTCGTTAATGTTCCTCGCTGGTCTTCCATTCAATAAGAAACAATGGTGCACACTCTAATCACACTCAATAGATGGGCTCCAGGTGGATTGAAAAGTGACTTCATAAAAAGTGTAAAATGTATAGTTCCCATGGTCACCATTATTGACTTAATTGACTAATCATAATTAATAGATAATGTTTCATTAATGCCACAAGGCATTTGAGAACTTTGTAATTAGCTAGCATATTGTGCCCAGATTTTCAAAGCAGCTCACACCCTTACCTTCACAAAATGTCCTCAGGTAATAGAGTGATGGTATGCTAGCCTACAATCTGCTCCACCTACCTGTAGACACCTGGAGGGGACTGAGGGACCATGAAGCTCTTCTCCAAGTCCCGGAGCACGTCGTTCAGCATGCGGACATGGGAGGGGTCCCTCTCCTTGGGGTCATTGGCTGGACGCATGGTCTCAGACTGGAGGAAGGCTGAGCTCTCTCTGAGGGAGGCAGCTGCTGCCAGCAGTCTGGGGGTCCTCATGGGATCATCTATAGTACATCAACACAGACACAGGGCAGGGATTGGCTGTTAAGGGTAAAGGTGGAGGTGGACGATGTTTGGTTGGTTAAAATCTAAGAAACCTCTCTTACACTACTACAACTACCTTCGATATCCTTATCCCTAGCCCGATCTCACCACTCAATTACAACAAAGTAAAACTAGTTCAGAACTATTTTCGATTCATTTTACTCTGTGCTTTCCACAAAATCAGATATGGATATGGGTCTGTTAGTCAGAGTCTTACAACAGCCAGAACCAATTGGACATTAAGGCAACATCACTGCTTAGAGTCGACATATCAGTAGAACATTCAATTATTCAGTAGTAATTAAAGCTTCATTAAAAAGCCCCCCCTGCCATGTATGTAGGGATACTCTAATTGACAGTGTCACTAATTACAACTTATTCAGAGAATGATATGCTCATTAGAAAATAAAAACAAAGCGACACATTTACATGTGTCATTATGAATCAATTACATTTTGGTTAATTATGTGATCATATTTATAGTGTAACATAATGACGGTCAGGTTAGATTGAACTGCTCACCATTTATGAGTTACATTCATACTATATGAACAACATGACATGGCTGCTTCTTAGGCATTAAATTATAGACTTCCAAAAATGCATTGTCCTCGGCTGTCACCTGTACAGACACAAAGTCAAAGTCACCATTATTAGTCAGTTGTACAACCGAATGCCTTCAACCGAAATGTGTCTTCCGCATTTAACCCAACCCCTCTGAATCAGAGAGGTGCGGGGGGCTGCCTTAATCCACGTCCACGTCTTCGGCGCCTGGGGAACAGTGGGTTAACTGCCTTGTTCAGGGGCAGAACGACATGTTTTTTTCCTTGTCAGCTCTGGGATTTGAACTTGCAACCCTCCAGTTACAAGTCCAACACTCTAACCACTAGGCTACCTGCCGCCCCAGGAAGCCACCTTTAAAATGTTTTGGCATGCATGCCCGCACGCACGCATGCACACACACACACGCACACATATGCACGCACACACACTTTTCTCCTTTTCTAGAACTGATTGGATTGGCTACCTGCCGCCCCAGACACGTTTCTCTTGCTCTGTTTTTTAAATCATGTCAACAGCATTTGTGGATGGCTGAAAAATTGATGTGCCGATTATTACATTCAAATTAATTGGTTTGAGTTTGTCCCTTACACAGAAACATGTTTGTTATAAAAACATTGGCCTCAATATTTCTGTAACACGTGAAATATCAGGTTAACATTTGTTGTTTCAACAATATATGCATGAATCCTAGTCAAGCACTAGAGAGAAAAACATGGGAAATATCAATGTCACAACATGTCTAAATAGTTTTTGCTAATAAGCTAGTCGCCACATTGAAAGTTTTCCATTCCATTATGCCTAAGTGAAAATAACCTTGACTGTGGCCGTGTGCTGCATGCTTATATGTGGCTCCATTAAAGCCTGCTTTTTCTCCATTTCACTTCTCTTTGGTGTTTGTTAGATGAGAGCAAGGCTGGGGCATGGCATTGAGTGGGAGAGTCACAAGAGAATATGTACACCATGCAACTACTCAGGGAATAAAGGAGAGAAAAGACAGGATAAAAATATCCAAAGAAAGCTGTTCCCTTCTACAAATGTAAATGTCTTTCTCCCTACTGAGGGAATAGGAGTTATGAAATATGTGGGAGGATTGCTGTAATCTATCACGCATTCTGACACGGAGGGACGTGGAGGGACGATTGTGTTGGCATAGACCCTGCTGAGATTTGATGGAGAGAACTTAACACAACTCAGGAAGCCACCTTTAAAATGTTTTGGCATGCATGCACGCACGCATGCATACACACTCACGCACACACATGCACGCACACACACTTTTCTCCTTTTCTAGAACTGATTGGCTTCAAAGTGCAGCTACGGTACTTCTGAAAAAATGTAAGTTACCAAATTGTTCATTTTGAATATAAAGTGAACAAAAGATTTTGAAGGTTTCAATTAGCCATGCCTGTTTGATCTCAGACAATCCATTACTTGTCCTCATGAATAGTGCAATTTTATGTGGTGTCTGAAAATCCATTTACTGTTCCAATCCCAAAACAGCATAAGGCTGGGCTAAAATCCAGGGATCAACCCAGAAACCTCAAATTATTTATTTACCTCTCTCCCATCTCCCTTCTTTATTTTTAACCACAAAGATAAAAGCATTCTATATTTAATTCAACCTGTTTGCGACTGGGCTTCTAAAAGCATTAGTTCCCTGACCCTGCGATGGGAGAGACCACGGCCAGGTAATCATTCCATCTCAATCACAGAGCCGCCTCGTTTGTGGACATTAGTCTTGGATAAAGAAGCGGAACCGCAGTGCTTACCACAATGAGGCATCATGAGTAAGTTATACATATCAGTGTTTCACAGTCTTAGCAGCTGTCTGCAATGCAGAGTGAATTGCGAGATAGAAACCTAATTTGTGGTTTAAATGCTTACTGGCCATGATGAGGACCCACTATATATCAACAGATTCTCTACAGTACCATGGCTGTATGAGCACCACATGTATGAGCACTGTATGAGCACCACAAAATGTTAACTCAGTGTAAAATGGTACCTTCAATCAAATACAGAATGACGACAAAAATATGGAAAATTAAGTGTTATACCTTTTGTGTGAAATTATTACAATAATGGAAACTACCTTAAAGTAATCAAATATTTGAAACCAATGATATAGCATTTCTAATCATACACGGTGCACCACCTGTGTGTAATTCAGTAGACAGTTACTATGCAGAGCAATGGGAATATGGTTGAGCTGATATATAACTACTAGGACACAGTTTTATGGACACTGAGCCAGGAGAGACAAGATTATGTGGTGATTATGCACCTCACCTGTCCTATGCTTGCTCTGTCTGCATGAATATTTAACATTACAACCAAATTACACCTCTGATGCACAAGGTCAGGATGAGGGTGGGAAGTCCCATTTATCAGTTACCTCTACAAGTCCATGAGAGGTGACAGTAAAGTAAACCAAAGAGGTCTGTAAGTCTGCATTATCATTAACTGCTTTTAAAGTATAGCCTATATCCAATTCTAACTTCCTTTAAAAATACATTGAGCCTTTGGGAGGGAGGGAGTGAAAACCCAAGCTATTGGATTGTTTGATGAAGTAGTGGTGAGATGAAATACCACTTCCTGGCTTTGTCAAATGTTCATTCTCATCCTGTGTGACATAACAGAACTCAGGTCTGAGACGAAAGAGGCAGTCGAGTCCAAGGCTGGCGAAAAGAAAGATGACCCGGCTAGGATTTAAATTTTACAAATGCAAAAATCAAGGTCACTTGGCATTGGACTCATGAGGCGTGATAGAGGCGATCGATATGTCCACCTAAACAGATGATCTGCCTCTAAATCATTCTTATGGGAGAGAGAGAGAGCAGAGAGAGGAGGGAGAGGAGGAGAGGGGGACCTGCTGTGGCCTGGTGCTGGCTGGCTGGCTGGGACTGCAGATATGAGTTATGTCACTGCATAGACCCACGTGGCTCAGCAAGTAACCAGAGCACCAATAGATGTTTCATTCACTTCACTCCGATGTGGGTATTGCACAATAGTTACATTGTTCATTGTTGTTTTGTCATGCATGTTGAATTCAGTCGAAGATAATAACATAGTAGTACAAATTCAAAAAGTCCTTCATTCATGCAATATCATGAAACACCAAAGGATAGAATAAACACGATAGTGTCTTACCTTTGAGTTTATTCTGGACGTCCAGGGCGATATCAAGAGGATAGAATGGAAGTACTGGATCATTTACGAGTCGAAGAATGACCTCTGCTGTCATCTAAATAAACAACAGAACACAGTTTAAAGCCTGTGGTACTGGACCCAAACATAGTTAAATGTGTTACAAATGACTACTTGTGTGAATCCCATGGTGAATGCTACTCATAAAATAATAAAGTATGTTGTTGTTGTATTTGTTCTTGTTGTTTTTGTTGTTGTTGTTTTACTCCCTGCAAAAAACAGTGTGCTCATCAATGCACTGAACCACAACTGTTAGTTCCATTATATCCTTTACCAGCTTTAGACTTCCATTGCCAATCTAGTCATTGATTTGGTTCCACTCTCAGTTGGTAGCTTTCTAAGCTCTCTGCATTGGATGCAACAAGGCAACACATTGTTCCATATCTTGCTCCATATCTAGACAGAATTCAATACTCGCACGGCTGACCTCCACCCTACCTAATCAACCTTTACTGAGCAACGCAAATCCCACTGAGTATTACATAGACTGATATCAGAGATGCACTCAATCAGTCAGTCAGCATTCTGCATGTAGTCCATTGGTCGACCCAGTCCAGCAGAATGCACGGAATGAGAAAAGGTCACTTATCAGCAGTGTTTCTTCCGCCTGACCTACTCTGGCCTTAGCAGAGAAAAGCAATTGGCCCGCTTCTTTGTGAGGAGTCTGTTAGACGCTGACCCCAGTTAGTGTGCTCAGTGACACAGACACCTGTGATGGGTGCTGAGGGTTACTGTTTCCCCCGGCCAGCCCCCAGGGTCAACCAGGCTGGGGACAGCCAGGGCACTGACCTCCTTTCTATGGGTGGTCCATAGACCCAGGCTGGACACCACAGACCTCTGTCTTCAGTCCACATTACTGGGGATAACTAGGGGCTGGACACACTCCCAACTGGGCTGGACCTCTGGAACCATGACTGTGGGGCATAGAAGATTGGAAGCTGTAGCTAAACACAATGTGTTTACATTTGAGCTACTAGACTATTGTTGAACGATTGATGTAAAGAAAATCTCAAATGACACTTGTATTTTACTACTGTATACTACCCAGGTTGGTGTTTTAACATTCTAGTAGAGTATTCCTATTTTATAGCACTTTTCTGGTGTTTATTAAATCCCCTACAGTGTAAGTTCTGTAGGCTGCTGGGAAATCAATCACAGAGGGAAAAGATTAGACCATTGATTTGAGTGAAGTGAGTAATAAGCATACATCAAGCCTGTTTAATGTTCCAGGGCAGAAAAGACCACTGATTTCTTATTTATGGCCTTATTTTTGGATCCTCGCTCTACGGATGGCAGAACAAAAGCATACAGCAAAGAAGGGAAAAGGTGAAGGAATAAAATATGACAACGTTGAAGGTCCTGGAAGACAGCAGACCAAACCAGCTGGTTACATGTCCATTCCTTTCCACAAGTGAAAAACACTAGTGCATGACTTCATTATTCTTCCACATTAATATTTTGGGGTAGGTTAGTGATTATACAGTATTTGAAAACAGAGAGAATTTGACATTCTTTCCCAAAATAAAGAAACAGCCTAACTTATTCATTGGAATGCTAACATCAGTGATGCAGGCAATCTGGAATAATATTTTATAGGCTTAGCATCCAATGATCCCATATTGGCCCCAAAACAAACAGACAAGTCAAATGCTCTAAATTTCCTTCCTAAAATTTAGATATAAGTTGAAATCCCAATTAGGTCCACTTCGTTTGACCAAAATGTATTATTGTATTTGCACCAGGTTAACACTGCGGCCTGTTCTTTCCACTCTCCTGCCTCCCTCGGAGTCTCCCCTCCAGCGCTGAGTGAGATTGCTTACCTGCCCCTGAGAAGCTGTCAGTTTGTCTGTACTGGGGGTTTTAAATCCTGCCTGCCTTTCTCTTCGGGACATGGCCAGGCACTGCAGGGCTTTGTGGGGGAATATATTTGTGTACATTACAGAGTAGGAGAAAGAAGTGAAGGACGAGGAGGCCAGGCAGAGGGAGGAAGCACACTTTGGTTATTGACAGCAGAGGGCTCCCTAGGAGAAGCTTGCAGAGGACCATGCTAATTCACAGCAGAGGAGACAGGACCAATAAAGCTCAGAGCTCAGCTACATACTGTTGAGGACATTTGTCTCTAGTGCTGTGTTAACCCATTTCAGGGGTCAAACCACACATCACGGTCAGACAGATGAGTACTACTGCATGTGTCGTCTTATTTAAAATCAGTCACTGCTGACCGCAAACAATGTTTGTACTGATCAGTGTCAGCTGAGAGAATAGGTTGTAATTCCTGACTCATTGGCCTAGTTACCAAAGGGCTTGATAGAGCTTAACTGGTAACTGAAATCCAGTGCATTCTCTGAATAAAACATTAAAACTGAATGATGTAACACTGCATACTGGCACATAATTATAACACATGAGCATGTATAGAGGTAAAATACCAGTTTCTTTGGCTCACCACCATACACAAAGACAAACCTCACTTCCCTTGTTTCTCAGCCCAGCCAATACCTCTACATCCTCACTGGAGATCCATTCCACACATTTCTGTGCA
Organism: Brachymystax lenok tsinlingensis; assembly: GCA_030435695.1. Classification (NCBI taxonomy): domain Eukaryota; kingdom Metazoa; phylum Chordata; class Actinopteri; order Salmoniformes; family Salmonidae; genus Brachymystax; species Brachymystax lenok. The sequence continues at coordinate 23,666,045 of CM059790.1, read as the reverse complement.
CTCCACAAACACTTACAGTAGCGACATTTACAGTAGCAATGCCTCATTATTTTCAGGTACAAAAACTTGTTTTATTCATAGCCACTCATCTCTTAGATTGTTGGGCTATTACACAAGAGACATTGACCCTTGAAACCACTGCAGAGGAGCATCATGGGTATTTCATTTTGTTGCTTGTTTGCTTGCGCAGGTTTTTAATTCAAAACAATTTCATCTATATGCAAGAATATAGTGTGCAGCACTCGACCGTGTTTATGAGTACACACAACTGATGAAACATTATATATATTTTTTTATGTTTAGTGTAAGACCAGAATGTATTAAACCATATAATTGACTTCCAGCTCAAGAACGGCATTGCCATAAACAGTGACATACTCTGTACTGTAAAATAAGTCCAACTTAGAAATTAAACAGTCTAAGCCACAGGTTTCTACCGCAAAGTAAGAGGTTGTCAGCCTCACACAATGACTAATTTTATGACAATAATCTAAGCATATTCACTTATTTTATAACATTAAATTGACATCAACAATAAGTACAGTATCTAAGCAACTGAACCATTAGTACCCCAGTTGGTTGGGTGAACTATGCTCACACAGTGCATATAACCTCAGTGGGCTAACAGTCTTTAGGCACTGGATACCTGCATTCAGGTACGGACGCTAAATCAGCTCCATGATGAAGGATCTCAGATTGAGAATATCTTCACACAGCTTCATAATGTTGATGGCTGAACAGATGGTATATACTAGTAATGCACAGTTTCCATCAGTTAAGTCTAGAGCCCAGAACAGTGTGAGAGCCACCTGCAGGGAAATGCACAGACACATTTAAGCAATAGTCAAACATTTGATTGGGGAAAGAACTGATGTCCTCTGCAAATTCCTTTAGCCATAATTAAATTGAACGAAATGACAGGAAAACATGAAGAGGGAGTCAGTCAACGCCAGCAGACTGTCCAGACAAATTCACTAAATACTGGCATATCTGAAAGTAAATTACCTTTACTTCCACCAATAGCACCAATAGAGTGGCATATGCTTTTAAGCAAACAATTCCAGTACCACTATAGCATTTTTCACATCATGTTCTACAGTCCCCAAGACAACCTCATCATTAGTCTGGTCATGCGCTGGGATAAAAACTTGGGTGAGCCTGTGATTGTGTCTGGCTAGTGCTTTTTATTTGCCAGAGCCCTGTTAAATCACTCAATGGAACTTATTGGTTGGTCCTTAAAATAAGGGCTACCAGAAACAGCACTTAATTAATTAACGGTTTGTGGACCATTGCAGATCCTTGTCTATGCATGCAATATTTCCAGCAAGATTGATTCTATGTCTGGCAGCCTTCTGCTCCCTTCATTAAGATAGCAGATGGCACAGGGTTTGTTAAGGGTTAAATAATAAAGAAGACAGATTGGGGTTGTTTCTGAGAGCTGGTTTGCAGAATGTTTGTCACTGCGTATGCTGTGTACGCCAAGAAGTTCTGAATACAAGAGTAGGCCTACCTGGACCTGTGCAATCGAAGTGTAGAGAGTATTTTGAATAACTCCATAGGTTTGTTAAATATGCAAGACTTAACAAAGTTAATTTATAAAAGAAAAACTTCGCACAACTTCACAATTTAATAATTTATATCTAAATCCATCCCGAACACCCAACATGACAGCATCATAGCGAATTAATTTCTCATATCCAACTACAACTAATATCCATTGTTATGACTCCTGAATTACATCTATAAAGTTCCAGGATAGCATTATGAAGGCATTGTGACAGATGGTTCAAATAAAGGTTAACCAATTATCTATAAATGGTTTTTACATTTTTACAAAATTCTCCAAAACAGGACAGAATCTCAGAGCAGATATAATAGCAGTAAGAATGAATATGCATAATTCAAGCATCTGCTAAAGACTGTGAAGGGCATGCAGGCTTTAAAATGCAAAGAGAACTTGGAGTTGGGTTTAAGCCAGGACCATAATCCAAGTCTCTTTTCTTCTTCCCACTACAGAGGAAAGGTTGCTATTAAAAGGATCAAATGCACTTTGTGGTTCCCAGCACCATATGGTCGCCCAGCATCTCAAAGTGTGTTGCTAGCACAGCAAGGACGCCTATATTAATGGATCTCTCTAAATGCTGGGCCCAAACTAGTGCATGGACTAATACCTTTAAACCCACAGGGAAGTGGATGAAGAACTGAAGAACGTTGGCAGCTTTTTATGAGATCCTTTCTGTGTATAAGGCTAAACAGCATTTGGGGAGCAATGGCTGCACACATCAAACAGAGGAGTATGTGAGTGTTAAAGTAGTGAGGTGGATAATTGGCGTGTGCATGTGTGTATCTCCTTAAGGGAAAGGGCCTGCATGCCACTGCTCCTGTCATTTACAATCATGAGGCATCAAGAGAGAAGGAGGAGCCGTGATGACAGAACTCTTTAATAAACATAGCTGACAGATCCCTGAGAGGCGTGGCATGACCCAATCTCACATATAATTTCCTAAAAACACAATAAAATGGCACCTCTTTGCCCAATGCCAATCATCCGTGCCACTTTCCAAATTCACCCATCCACCCACCACATCACACCACAGCCCCTAGAGACAATTATGATGGATGAGCCAATCAGGATAGGCCAGGGTTTGATGTGCTAGCATCTTCCTCACCCAATCAAGTATTCCATTCTCTTTTGTTATGAGAGTCGGTTGGACTAACATGGATGGCTGTAGCCAGCAGCCATGTTTTAATTGGCTCAGACAGTGTACTATTGATTACATGGTAATACCCATATATATTTGATTTTGTTCATCTTGTGCATGTGATGCGATGTCTAAGGTCTGGATATCTTGAAGATTTCTGATAAAGAAAACAGAAAATTGCATAGAGAAAAAAAACATCACAAAGCGGCACTAACAAAGAGGGAGCTCCGTTAATAAAAGCAATGGGCTGTTTATACAGTATGTATTCATCCAATAGTGTGCATGGACACGATTGAGAGGAGTTGCGTTATGTTTAGTTAATTATTAATCACTGATGGTTTCTTGAAGACATTGCATGCCTGAGCCGAATGCAGTGCAATGGGCTCAATCTGGGAGCACAGACACTGCTTTCCCTTCAGGAGCAAAGGCAGAGGGTGAACTCATAATGAGGATTTAGGTCTGCATATATTTTTAACAATTTCAATTTAAGTGCCATTTTGCCTAATAATAAATGCAGTTTAGGCTCTCTTAATTGGCTTTTGTGGGACTTCTAAAAACACTGCAGGGTCCATCGCTGAAGTGACTAATACAGTGGATCAGAGAAACAAGAAGCATTTCAAGTGTGAGAAAATAGAGATGACATTTGCTTCAATCAAAGAAACCCAGTCCCAATTCTAAAGAAAAATTAACATGAATAAAAAAAGAAAGCTTTGCTTATGCATTATGACATGAACAATAAATACCATAGAGTTCAGTGTAAATCAGCTTGGCCATAATCAGAGACCATCTTTATTCTGATGTACACTGAGTGTACAAAGCATTAAGAACACCTTCCTAATATTGAGTTGCACCCCTTTCGCCCTCAGAATAGCCTCAATTTGTCGGGGCATGGACTCTACACAGTGTTGAATGTGTTCCACAGGGATGCTGGCCATTGTTGACTCCAATACTTCCCTCAGTTGTGTCAAGTTGGCTGGATGTCCTTTGGGTGGTGGACCATTCTTGATACACTAGGGAAACTGTTGAGCGTAAACATCCCAGCAGCTTTGCAGTTCTTGACACAAAATGGTTAGCCTGGCACCTAGTACCATACCCCGTTCAAAGGCACTTAAATCTTTTGTCTTGCCCATGCACCCTCTGAATGGCACACATACACAATCCATGCCTCAATTGTCTCCTCCCCTTCATCTACACTGATTGAAGTGGATTTAACAAGTGACATCAATAAGGGATCATAACTTCCACCTGTATTCACCTGGTCAGTCTATGTCCTTGAAAGAGCAGGTGTTCGTAATGTGTTGTATACTCAGTATATGTTGATATCCTGAAGCAAAATGCCCCACAGCCACAAGACATCTCTTTCCACAGCCTTAGTTCTCATTTGATGAACAAATATTCATATAATAACAGATCCAGTGGGTAGAAAGTATATATATCCTTGTCTTGAGGTATGCACACCAGCATTTCAAACAAGAACAGTCCTAACAAAAACAACTTTGGGAATTGGTGAAGAAATTTGAAGCTCAAAAATGTTCCAGGATAATTCCCTTACGTGTTATCTTGTCTTGATTTTTTGGCTTTCAGTGTGAGGATATGAAGAGGCCACAGTAGAGCAGAGAGCAAAGGGATGTTTAATCAGGAGCTGTGATGGATGAACAGAGAGGCCAGGTTGGGCTGCCCAGGGAACTACCGCTGCACTCTGCTGAGAGAGAGATGTCTGGGCAGCACCGGATCTGCTGACAAATTACACTCCTCCATTACAATGCACGTCAAATGGGCTTGTGTCAGCTCTCATACAATGAGTCTGCCAGTTGTGTTAGCCAGGTGATAAAGGAGCGTGTCGGCGAGACTGCCATCAAAACAGAGAGTAAAACCCCAGTGTGTCAGGGAAAATGACTCCTTGACACCTCGTCATGTTATATATTAGGGTGCAATAAACTCCCCCATTTAGGCTCCGGCTTGAGAGGTAGAGTAAAGAGAATTCACCACAGTCTCCAGCTACCTGGAATCTTTTAAACTCCTGTTTCTTTTCTTAAAGAGGTAAGCCAGGCACGTGGTCTGATATCCTCCATGGTTTCTCCTTTGCCTACTATTTACCCTATATCCTCTGTAGCCTACATGAGTGGACAGAGGCTTTGATATTAATCAAGCGCAGCCGGTTCAGACAGGAAACCTGAGGATTGGCATCAGCGATGCATGATGAATCAGCTGACGTCACACCAATCATATTCTACAAACACTTCCTGCCTTAAAGATGCACTATACAATTTCCTGGTTGCAAAAATTCTAAGAGTTCACCTAATTTCAGTTTATTTGACAAAACAAGCAAGTATGGTGTAGAAAATCATTGTACCATCTAAACTGCTGTGAAATATATTTTCCATGACCAAAAATATAGTATTTTCAGCTGTTTGAAGCTGGAGTACAAAACTGAAAGTAAAAGACGCAAAAATAAACCAAAAAAACAGGAAGCATAGCGCACATAGAACAGATCTAGAGTTTCTCAGATCTACAGTTTCTTAGACGTGCTTTGAATGAGAATGACAGATCTATAACTCCCATTTCTATGTGAATTTTGTCGAGTTGTCCCAAAAAGTTACATATTGCAGCTTTAATATGGCAGTCTTTTTAAGCTGATCAGTTTTACACACACATGTTCTGCTGCCTCTACTGCTGTTGCTTGCTCAATAGTATGTTTTTGCATTTTCTTGGACCCATCCACCACCTGTTTGGATTCGTTTCCTTCCTGCAAGGGAATTGGTACAGCGTACCTTGCCCACTGCCTGTAATAATTTTCATCTTAACATGATGCATGCTCTGGCAGTGAGATACCCAGAAGGAGCAGAGTCTGATGCAAAGACTAACCTATTGAATGTATTGTGATCTTATCTAATAAATGGTTAAACGAATACATGGCATTTTCGGTCTGAACTGCTGTTGCTAGCACATTTCATTGCACAGACAATATTTTCTTAAATTGGTCAGAGGTCATGGAATTAATCAACATTTTTAAGGAGAGAACTGCATAATCAGCTCCATTTTGAAAGTGGGAATGTTTTAATAGACATACAGTATGTAAAAATGGATTCAAAATAAACAGAGTTCCGTTCATGGTTATATGAAATCTAGTCAGATAGAAAAATCAGACAATTTCATAAACAACAAAAACATGGCAGGTTTTATCAAATCTAAATGGGACTATTTCATACTCACGTTTGACTGTACCGCATATTCATAAAGAAATCAGACTCAATATTTTCTTTGACCACTTGTGGAGGGAAAAAGCCGAACACGGTCAGATATGAAGCTTTTGTGATTTCTCCTTCCCAGTCTAATGAACATCTTGGAGAGTTACACATGGCAGCACTGACAAAGAAACCAATAAATGACAATTAGGAGAGTAAGTCTGACAGAGCACCCCTGACGCATATTAATAGTCACTTTACATTAGTGAGAGAGACTGGCTTCATCCTCTACTGCACCTGTCTGGCTAAAATGGAGCTCAAATAAAGTGAGAATGCATGTGATTTCCTAACATGAAAAACAAAGCTGCACTAATAGGGCAGAAGCCAGGGCAATGAATACTGTAGCCGTGACAGGCTGCTAGTCACATAGATCGTCTTACTTGCTACTTAACCTTCCTCTGCTAAAGCCTTAAACCTTATTTTTTGCTATGTATTGACCTGCTAGAAGCAGCCTCTATGGTATGAGAGAGAGAAGTTATGGCAGGACATTCAAGTGTGAATTTCTTATCTCTACCAAGACACAACAAACAGTTTATCCTGACAACTGGAGCTATCCACACATGAGATAAGGTTTGATCCAAATGAAAAAAACTAGCTTTTATCCCTTTTTTGCGCTTCACATTTAGCCCCTTTGGGATCTTCCAGGGTAATTGTAGATGATAACGTTCAGAGTCTTTCAATGGTGTCCAGCCTTGGTGTGTCAGCCTCACACAGCTAGATACAGATGAGCATGGCACTCTGATTACATTTCTTTAGCCGCAGCTTAGTTTACCTGCCATATCAAACTCTCTATAACCCTCCTAACACAGCCCACTACTCCCCAGTCGATCTGGGGGTATAGGTATCAGGCTGCATACAGAGGAAGAGGAGCGAGGGAGGCGTGGCATGCCAGCGGCGGTCTCAGCATGCCGCCGTGTTTCTGGTAGCCAGAGGGTGAGAAATCAAGATGGTACTCTGCCTCCTGTCATTATAACACCTTGGCAGACCTGCATGGTGCCCCACCCCCAACTAGACGACAGACACTTTCTCTATTGACTCTCTCAGTTTCCTGCTATACCCTCAAGGTAAGAAGTACATTAAAGGATCAAACCAGTATAGCAACTGTATTTAGTGATGAAAACTATGGCAATTTCCAGTTCTCTATTCAATGCCTACACATTCACTATTAATTTCCTCTCTCTCATATTATACCACTGCTCCACTGGGTTAGAAACGAACCCACCCCTTGTCAGAATCATCTGATTCATTTTCTAATGCCACTTTTAAATGTATGACCAAACCTAACTTAAATGTTTGATGGGACAGATTGCAGGAAGGGTTGTCAGACTTGGGGTTAGGAGATTTATGATGGAGATGTTGAGTCCATCAAGCAGGATCAGTCATCAACCTTCACCTGTTAGTGCGGACTTAAGGCTACCCACCACTTCTCCATGTTCCCCCTCCGGTCCAAGTTACACAGTCTGTATATGCACAATGCAGAGACTTCACTTTTATCTGGCTAGTTTAATTTCTTCCTGGCTGGCTCAGAAAATAATGTGCCTAGGAGTCCGCATCCCCCACTTGCTCCTCCCCTCGCCCCACATCTCCATGCAGCCCCTGACAGTCAGTCTCCTGAGTGACACACTGACTGTACAGTCGTGGCCAAAAGTTTTGAGAATGGCACAAATATTAACTTTCACAAAGTTTGCTGCTTCAGTGTCTTTAGATATTTTTGTCAGATGTTACTATTGAATACTGAAGTATAATTACAAGCATTTCATGAGAGTCAAAGGCTTTTATTGACAATTACATGAAGTTGATGCAAAGAGTCAATATTAGCAGAGTTGACCTTCTTTTTCAAGACCTCTGCAATCCACCCTGGCATGCTGTCAATTAACTTCTGGGCCACATCCTGACTGATGGCAGCCCACTCTTACATAATCAATGCTTGGAGTTTGTCAGAATTTGTGGGGTTTTGTTTGTCCACCCGCCTCTTGAGGATTGACCACAAGTTCTCAATGGGATTAAGGTCTGGGGAGTTTCCTGGCCATGGACTCAAAATAGCGATGTTTTGTTCCTCAAGCCACTTAGTTATCACTATTGCCTTATGGCAAGGTGCTCCATCATGCTGGAAAAGGCATTGTTTGTCACCAAACTGTTCCTGGATGGATGGGAGAAGTTGCTCTCGGAGGATGTGTTGGTACCATTCTTTATTCATGGCTGTGTTCTTAAGCAAAATTGTGAGTGAGCCCACTCCCTTGGCTGAGAAGCAACCCCAAACATGAATGGTCTCAGGATGCTTTACTGTTGGCATGACACAGGACTGATGGTAGCGCTCACCTTGTCTTCTCCGGACAAGCTTTTTTCCGGATGCCCCAAACAATCGGAAAGGAGATTAATCAGAGAAAATGCCTTTACCCCAGTCCTCAGCAGTCCAATCCCTGTACCTTTTGCAGAATATCAGTCAGTCCCTGATGTTGTTCCTGGAGAGATGTGGCTTCTTTGCTGCCCTTCTTGACACCAGGCCATCCTCCAAAAGTGTTCACCTCACTGTGCGTGCAGATGCACTCACACCTGCCTGCTGCCATTCCTGAACAAACTCTGTACTGTGGGTGCCCCGATCCCACAGCTGAATCAACTTTAGGAGACGGTCCTGGCACTTGCTGGACTTTCTTGGGCGCCGTGAAGCCTTCTTCACAACAATTTAACCGCTCTCCTTGAAGTTCTTGATGATCCGATAAATGGTTGATTTAGGTGCAATCTTACTGACAGCAATATCCTTGCTTGTGAATCCCTTTTTGTGCAAAGCAATGATGACTGCACGTGTTTCCTTGCAGGTAACCAAGCACCACCCTCCTTTTGAAGCTTCTAGCCTGTTATTCGAACTCAATCAGCATGACAGAGTGATATCCAGCCTTGTCCTCGTCAACACTCACACCTGTGTTAACGAGAGAATCACTGACATGATGTCAGCTGGTCCTTTTGTGGCAGGGCTGAAATGCAGTGGAAATGTTTTTGGTGGATTCAGTTCATTTGCATGGAAAAGAGGGACTCTGCAATTAATTGCAATTCATCTGATCACTCTTCATGACATTCTGGAGTATATGCAAATTGCCATCATACAAACTGAGGCAGCAGACTTTGTGAAAATGTATAGTTGTGTCATTCTCAAAACTTTTGGCCACGACTGTACATCCCACTCTGCTCTACCTTGCTGGGCTGTTCCATTCACCTCAGAGGGCCAGGCTGACTGGGAGAGAGTCTATGGCAGCTTCATTTAAACACGTCACCATCAGAATGACTCCATCGCACTCTCTCTCTCTCTCTCTCTCTGTGTCCGCCACCGCTTTGTTTCCACTGATTCTCTTTGCTGTCCTTCCTCAGTAAACCTAGTCCCAACCCAGTTGGGTTCTTTACCCACGGCCAGGGTTAATCATGAAGTCTGTCCTGTTCCATTTCAAATACCAGGGCAGTTATTTCCTCCTCAGATGTGTACAAGATAATCGTAGTCATGTACGAGATAAGTATTCTATTTCCATTTCTCTATCTCTAAATATCTTCCACAGAGGATGGATGACATGCTATTACAGCAGGAGAGGACACAGTGCTTTCTTCTCCATGGTCTAGAGGTCTCAGGTACATATCAGTTGCTCACACAGGACAGAGCGGAATATGACATGAGATAAGTGCAGCGTCTGTCCGGTAGTGAGGGGCTAGAGCACCTGAGGGTCCTTGGGGGAATCTGCACGCTCCACTAATCCTCAACTCTCAGACTTTCCCCGTCTCCATCAATCTGTCTCTCTCTGAGAGAGAGGATCCATGGCAGTTAGTTCATCTGGATTGCTCTGCATTCACGTTTACTCATGCAATGTGTTTCTTTCTCCCTTAGAACTAGAACCAAAGAGTTTGTTTTGACACAAATCAAAATTATTCTCTACATATGCTAATAAAAATTGCATAGTTTATAGTTCTGTGTCTAACATCCTGGTTCTTATAATAGAGAAACGACAATACTGAAGCATTTTAGCCCAATCTCTGTATTTTTTCTTAGCCCATAAATTTCCTCTGAAATTCCCAAGCTGACCCAGTGGACATGGAGAGAGCCCCAGTGGCCCAGAGCTGTTCCTCTGGTCTCTCCAGCCCTGAGGTGGCTGTGCTGTGTTGTGCTGTGCAGCCTCCAGTGGGGACACACTGGCGGGGGTGATGGAGTGTATATGCATTTGGGGCTCGCATGATCGATGCCAACCTGCCATGCCAACTCGAGGGGAGCAGACTCAAACACACCTCATACTTTAAAAATTAGCTGCACAGAGTCCTACTGCCACCCCTTACCAGCTGGAGCCAAAACCACACATGACAAATGAGGACAGAGAGTGGTAAGCTATGCACAGAATCCCCTGGCTACCTGGCGAACAATATGAGAAAGCTCCTCGGAGACAAAGAGAATGAGGTAGACCTAGCTTGCATCTTTGCAACAGGGAACAAGCCCCAGCCACAGAGAGCTCATGAGGGAAATGGGGATAATGAAATATGCACATAAGAATCATCACAACAGATTTTTCTTCACATGTATTATTCTCGCCTTCTTTGAGCATCATGCATACAGTGTATACTGTATAATGCCTTCAGAAAGTATTCACACCCCTTGACTTTTCAAACACTTAGCTGTGTTACAGGCTGAATTTAAAATGAATAAAATCAAGACTTTATGCCACTGATATAGACACAATACGCCACAATGTCAAAGTGGAATTACGTTTTTAGAAATGTTTACTGATTAAAAAAATTAAGCTGAAATGTCTTGAGTTAATAAGTATTCAATCCCTTGTTATCACAAGCCTAAATACATTCAGGAGTAGAAATGTACTTAGTAAGTCACATAATAAGCTGCATGGACTCACTCTGTGCAATAATAGGGGTTAACATGATTTTTTTATGATTAGTGATCTCTGTACCCCACACAAACAATTATCTGTAAGTTCCCTCTGTCAAGTAGTGCATTTCAAGCGCAGTGTAAGGTTCTGTATTTATTTTCTTAGTCAACCTTGTGTTCTGTTTCATTGTATTCTTGAACGTAGCCCTGTTTCTTTGTGTTCTTGAACGCCTGTGTTAGATTCTTACCTGGTCTCATCAGCTCAGTATTTAGTTCAGTTCATTCTGTTTGTGCATTTGTGAGGTATTGTTAGTTTTGACTCTACTAAGCCTTTTCCTAGCTTGTTTGTGAGAACCAGTTATAGCCTTCAGTCCTAGTTTTGATTCACCTGCCTTTTTGCCTACCTGTGTATGACCTTTGCCTGCCTGTGAACACGTTTCCTGCTTTCTGCGAAGGCAAAATTAACACCTGCCACGCTCTGCGTGGGAATCTACACCCTTTTCTCCTTGAGTATTCATTACAGAATACCTCACCTAAAAACGGAATGGATTCAGCGGCGCCTAACCCAGCAAGAGGAGCGTATGGAGGAAATGTGCCATCTTCTCCGCCAGCCTATCCCTACTCCTCCAATGCCAGGTATCGTAACCCATAGCCCTCCTTCATTCATATCCATGCCTGGAAAATATGACAGTTCACCTGGGAAATGTCAGGGATTTCTGATGCAATGCAGCAAATACATTGAGCACAACCCCACTAACTTTGCCACCGACAAGAGCAGGGTGGATTTTGTTGTCTCTACTCACAGGCAAAGCCCTGGATTGGGCCACCGCCATATGGACTGCCAACAGCACAGAATTCTGATCCGAGACCCATTTCCACACCCTCTTCAAAGAGGTATTCGATCACTCTCCTTCCGGTCGTCCTATAGGAGACCTCGTCATAGAACTTCAACAAGGACACAATTCAGCTGCTGAGTATGCCCTCGAGTTCCGCACCATGGCTGCAGGGAGTGGATGGAGTGAGGCTGCTTAACTTACTGTCTACCGACGAGGGCTCAGCAGGGAACTTCAGGCATAACTGGCCTGTAGAGGTGACCTTCAGGATTTAAAACAATACATTTGTATGTCCATCTCCATTGACCACCTCATCGCCGACCGCCGAAGAACTCTGCCACCCAGGAACCCGAAACTTTCTCTTTCCATGATTCCGTCATCCCGTCCAAGTCTTCCAGAGGCCATGCAGTTGGGCCATGCTCCTCTCCCGTGTATCGAACGTCAAAGGCGGATCCATGAAGGGCTATGCCTATACTGTGGAGGGAAAGATCATCAACTCAGCCATTGCCATATTCACCCCCCACGGAGAGATGAGAAGGGTCCCTCCGCTGCCATGCAGGTAGGCGTGTCCTTATTTCTAAATATATCCCATAAGCAATTCTCCATCCCAGTATTGATAACCGTGAAGGGGGTTATTAAGTACGTAGAGGGCTTGATAGATTCGGGAGCAGCAGGTAATTTTATCGATCACCAGCTAGTACAAGAGCTTGACATTGATCTAACACCTATCACCCCTCCCTTAAGGATTAACAACCTGGACGGGCAGCCATTTAGCATGGGCTTCATTACACACCTGTCACACAGCGTCACCCTCCAGATTGGAGTCGTCCACACCTAAACCATTCAACTCATGGAACTCTCATCCCCCCCAAACAGCCACTCATCCTCGGACACCCCTGGCTTTGTCGTCACGACCCTGCCATCTCGTGGCGACAAGGTGAACTACTGTCCTGGTCTTCTACCTGCTTCACCAGTTGTCTCAGCCTACCCTGCAGAGCCACCACCATTGAGGACTCTGCCTCTGCAGTGCCACCCACCATACCATCTGAATACACCCAGTACAGCAATGTCTTCAGCAAAATCAAGGCCTCCACTCTGCCACCACATCGCCCAGGGGACTGTGCTATTGACTTACTCCCTGGAGTGTCCCCACCGAAGGGCCATGTTTACCCCCTATCTATCCCGGAAAATGAGGCAATGGAGAAATACATTGACAAAACACTCGCAAATGGTTTCATTCGTCCTTCTTCCCCGGCTGCGTCTAGCTTCTTCTTCGTTGGAAAAAAGGACGGTCTCCATCCATGTTTTGATTACCGTTCCCTGAATGACGTCACGGTCAAGAATCGTTTTCCTCTGATCCCAGCAACCCCTTGAACAAGTGAGCCGCGCCAACATCTATACAAACTCGACCTGCGAAGTGCATATAACCTTGTTCGTATACGTGAAGGCGACGAATGTAAATGGCCTTTATCACAGCACGAGGGCACTACGACTACCTGGTCATGCCCTACGGCCTTACTAACGCCCCCGCCGTCTTCCAATCCTTTATGAATGAGGTTTTCCAGGATACTGTTAGAAGATCACCTAGGGGTCATGATAAGGCTGTACTAAATGTTTGATGTATGATAATAATTGATTATGCTTATGTTATATTAATAGAAGGGGAGGGGTTATAAGACCCCTCCCTCCTTACATTTATAGGTTCCTAGACTACAGATGAACAATATATATTAATTGTAGAGGTTTTAGTATTGTTCCACAATTGTTTTAGTTCTCTCTCTCTCTCTCTGCTTCTTATAATGAAGCCCTATGGGAAATGTGTGACTGAGACATAGCTTTGCAGGGGAGTGGGGGAGATGAGACTATTCAAGACATTCCACAACAAATCAACTTTGGGGAGTGGACATTTATTGCCTAGCGTTTAGATAACACCGAACTATATGTTTGTGCAGCTGTGGATGCATGGGCTTGGTCTGATAAGTAGAGAGTAATAAACTAACGCAGTGACATCACAGAGGGTTGGCTACAAGCATGATAAAAGCAACTTAGACTTTCCCTAAAGTGCAGAACTTACTCGGAAACATGCATGCTATGTTCCTGTTTGTCAACTTCTGTCTGCAATTGCATTAATAAAGGTTTTTGAATGATTTAATTAAAGATATTGTCATAATGCTAATTTCACCAATGAGCCAATGATCAATACGATCAACTGCTTTCTCATCGTCTACATTGATGACATCCTGATTTACTCCCACTCCCTGAAGGAACACATACAGCATGTGCAAAAGGTTCCTCAATGGGTCCTTCACCATAATCTTTATGAGAAGACTGAAAAAAGCTCCTTCCATGTAACCTTGGTAAACTTCCTCGGTTTACCGTCAGTAACTGGCCCAAACCCACCACCGTTGAGGAACTCCGTTTCATTGGGTTCTCCAACTACTATCGCCGGTTCAGTTCTATTGCCGCTCCCCTCACTGCCCTTACCAGCCAAAAGACCTGGACCCTTCAACGGCCTGATACCACCCTGACTGCTTTCAACAACTTGAAACGCCTCTTTACCTCAGCTCCTCTTTTTCGCCAACCTGATCCGACCCTTCCTTTCACCCTGGAGGTGGATGCCTCCGAAGTAGGAGTAGGAGCCATACTCCCTCAGCAGGTGGGAACACCTCCAAAATCACATCCCTGTGCCTTCTTCTCCAGGAAGTTATCCTCCGCTGAGAGGAATTACGATGTGGGGAACAGAACTCCTCGCCATCAAGCTAGCCCTCGAGGAGAGGCGCCACTGGTTGGAAGGTGCACAAAATCCCTTTCTCGTCCTAACATGTCATCGTAATCTGGAATATATCAGAGGGGCCAAGAGGTTAAACTCCAGACAAGCCTGCAGGGCTCTCTTCTTCACACGCTTCCATTTTCAAGTTACTTACATCCCTGGAAAGAAAAACGTAAAAGCTGATGCTCTCTCTCGCCAGTTTGACCTTCCGACCAGTAACTCAGACCCTACACCCATTCGTCCTACCTCTTGCATTATGGGACCGGTACAGTGGGAGGTTCACTCTGCCATACAAGAAGCCCTAACCTCAGACCCGGCTCCTCTGGAGACACCAGCTGGGAGGAGTTGCATACCAGCAGCTGATAGACCCCAACTGATGCAATGGTGTCACATGTCCTTGGGGTCAGGACATCCGGGTATTACACGAACCACCGAACTTCTAGCCCGTAAGTTCTGGTGGTCCTCACTGGCATCCGATGTAAGGGATTATGTACTCTCCTGTCCAGTATGCGCCTAAACCAAAAGCTCTTGTCATCTCCCTTCCGGTAAGCTTCAACCTTTGCCAATCCCTCACAGACCCTAGTCCCACATAGCTGTTGACTTCATCACAGCCCTTCCTGAATCCTCTGGTAACCCCACCATCCTTGTCATAGTAGACCGTTTAAAAAAAATGTGCCGCCTGCTTCCTCTTCCTCATTTACCTAATGCCATGGAGTTGGCTGAGTGTATGTTCCAGCAGGTGTTCTGTCTGTATAGAATTCCCGAGGACATATTCTCTGACCACGGTGTGGCGAGCCCCTTCTGTGACCGACTGGGGGTTGCCCTCCACCTCTCCTTCGGGTACCATCCCAAGACCAATGGGCAGACGGAACGCCTGAACCAAGAAATAGGGAAGTACCTCCGCCAACAATGTTCTGCCTCTCCACACGACTGGAGTCGGTATATGGCCTGGGCTGAATACGCTCAGAACTCACTCATGCATTCATCCATCCACCTTACTCCGTTTCAGTATGTACTTGGTTACCAACCCCCCCATGTTTCCTTGGGAGGCGGAGCCTAGTACTGTCCCAGCTTTCGACGACTGGTTTCGGCGTAGTGAGCGGGTATGGGAGACCGCTCACCGGCATCTGCAGGAAGCCTCTATAATACCCAAACGCTTTGCCAACAGACGCCGCCGACCTACGCCACTCTTTCACCCCGGACAGAGTGTGTGTGGCTCATCCGATTCCGCCTCCCCTGTCCTCGGTTCATTGGTCCCTTCAAGATAACCCATTGCATCAAGAATACCCATTGTATCGGATTCTGTATTTATTTTCTTAACTTGTTAGGGAGTGGCAGCTGAGGGGTCGGTTTTGGAGAGCCTGGCGTGCCCAAAGTAAAATGCCTCCCATTCAGGCCCAGAAAATAGGATATGCACATATTTGGTACCATTGGATAGGACACACTCTGAATTTTCCAAAACTGTTAACCATTTGTCTGTGAATAAAACAGAACGCATAAAGCAGGCGAAACCCCGAGGAATTACTGTCCTGGAAAAAGTGATTTTGACACATTGCTCATTTGGGAACCCCTCCCTCATGAAAATGACCATATAAGGGCATATGAATGCAGTACCCATCGCTTCCTTTAGATGTCAACAGTCTGGAGACAGTGTAAAATTTCATTTTGGATGAATTAGACCAGAGAATAAGAGCAAACCAGGAAGTGTATCTTTTATGTCAACAGTACCCAGTGCGCGTTCCGAGAAGGCGCGCAGTGTCTTTTTTTACCGTCTTTATCGATCAGTTTATATTCCGGTTGATTTATAATAGTAAATATACGTAAAAGTGTTCCTAAGGATACATTTAAAACTATGTTTGATTGTTCTTGAACAAGTTTATAGGTATAAGATGAACGAGTTTGCGTCACGTTTCAATGGACTAGTGGAGGCTGTCGTTTCTGATTATAACGCGTGAACCAAATAGAGGATTTATGGATAAAATACATTACTTTTTCTAACAAAAGAACCATGGATTGTCTTCGTTGGACACTTAGGATGACCTCAGCAGAAGCTCTTCAACAGGTAATTGATTTGTTTTCGCTGTGAAATGTGTTATGTGTGTGCCATGATGGCTAATCGATTCATGGCTTTGGGAAAAATATGTGAGGTGCTACCCTCAAACAATCAAATGTGCTGCTTTCGCCGTAAAGCCTTTTTGAAATCTGACAACGCTGTGATATTGCCAAGAAACAGAGCTTTTGATGAGTATGGAACACTTGTATATTGGTGGATGTTTAATAATTCAACTTTGGGATTTTGAATTTGGCGCTTTACATTTCACCTGGTAGTGTCGGGAGCAGCCCGCTAGTGCCCCAGCAATCCCTGAGAAGTTAATCAACCTTGGGTTGTGTTTTGTTGTGTTCTTGAATGTAGCTCTGTTTCTTTTTTTTTTTACGTAGCCCTGTCTTTAATTTTTGTTCATTGATTTCACCTGTGTTAGTTACTCACCTGGTCTCATCAGCTCCTTATTTATTTCAGTTCATTCTGTTTGTGCCTTTGTGAGGTATTGTTCGTTTTGACTCTACTAAGCCTTTTCCTATCTTGTTTGTGAGAACCAGTTATAGCCTTCAGTCCTAGTTTTGATTCACCTGCCTATTTGCCTACCTGTGTATGACCTTTGCCTGCCTGTGACCACGATTCCTGGCTTCTGCGAAGGCGAAATAAACACCTGCAGCGCTCTACGCGTGAATCTACACCTTTGTCTCCACGAGTATTCATTACAAACAGATTCAGCCACAAAGACCAGGAAGGTTTTCCAATGCCTTGCAAAGAAGGGCACCTATTGGTAGATGGGTAAAAAAAAAAAAAAAAAAAAAAGACTATCACTTTGATCACAAAGAATGTTATTAATTACACTTTGGATGGTGTATGGGACCCAGTCACTACAAAGATACAGTTGTCAGAGGCCAGTGTGAGGCCAGTGTGATTTGAAAACAGTAAGTAATGGCTGTGATAGGAGAACTGAGGACGGATCAACAACATTGTAGTTACTACACAATTTTCACAGAGTGAAAAGAAGGAAGTCTGTAAAGAGAAATATTCCAACATGCATCCTGTTTGCAATAAGGTACTAAAGTAATCCTACAAAAAAATTTGGAAAAGAAATTAACTTTTTGTTAAAAAGCATGTTTTTGGGGGCAAATTCAACATCACTGAGCAACACTCCTCATATTTTCAAACATGGTGGCTGCATCATGTTATGGATATGCTCGTTGTCAGCAAGGACTAGGGAGTTTTTTGGTTGTTGATAAAAAGAAACAGAATAGAGCTAATTACATGTCAAATCCTAGAGGAAAACCTGGTTCAGTCTGCTTTGTAACAGACAATGGGAGACAAATTGACATTCACCTTTCAGCAGGACAATAGCCTATAACTCAGGCCAAATATACACTGGAGTTTCTTACCAAGATGACATTGTATGTTCCTAAGTTTTGACTTAAATCGGTTTGAAAATCTATGGCAATACACAAATGAATGGCTGTCTAGCAATGATCAACAACCCACTTGACAGAGCTTGAATAGTTTAAAAAAGAATAAATGGGCAAATATTGTACAATCCAGGTGTGCAAATCTCTTAGAGACTGACCCCAAAAGACAAAGGTGATTCTAACATGTATTGACACAGGAGGGTGAATAATTATCTAATCAAGATATATTAATGTTTTATTTTTCATTCATCTATATTTTTTCATTGACATTACTTAGTTTTTTAGATCGTTTAAACGTAACACAACATGAATAAAGTCAAGGGGTCTGAATACTTTCCAAATGCACTGTCAAGGGGTGTGAACAGTACATTTGGAAAGTATTCAGATCCCTTGACTTTTAACACATTTTGTTACGTTACAGCCTTATTCTAAAATGGAAATTCAAATTATAAAGTATTCAGACCCTTTACTCAGTACTCTGTTAAAGCACCTTTGGCAGCGATTACAGCCTCGATTCTTCTTGGGTATGACGCTACAAGCTTGGCACACCTGTATTTGGGGTGTTTCTCCCATTCTTCTCTGCAGATCCTCTTAAGCTCTGTCAGGTTGGATGGGGAACTTCGCTGCACAGCTATTTTCAGGTCTCTCCAGAGATGCTCGATCGGGTTCAAGTCTGGGCTCTGGCTGGGCCACTCAAGGACATTCAGACACTTGTCCCGAAGACACTCCTGCGTTGTGGCCTTAGGGTCGTTGCCCTGTTGGAAGGTGAACTTAAGCCCCAGTCTGAGGTCCTGAGCGCTCTGGAGCAGGTTTTCATCAAGGATCTCTCTGTCCCTCCCGCTGAAAAACATCCCCACATGATGCTGCCACCACCATGCTTCACCGTAGGGATGTTGCCAGGGTTCCTCCAGACGTGACGCTTGGCATTCAGGCCAAAGAGCTCAATCTTGGTTTCATCAGATGAGAAAATCTTGTTTGTCATGGTCAGAGTCCTTTAAGTGCCTTTTGGAAAACTTCAAGTGGGCTGCATGTGCCTTTTACTGAGGAGTGGCTTCTGTCTGGCCACTCTACCATAAAGGCCTGATTGGTGGAGTGCTGCAGAGATGGGAGAACCTTCCAGAAGGACAACCATCTCCACAGAGGAACTCTGGAGCTCTGTCAGTGACCATCGGGTTCTTGGTCACCTCCCTGAACAAGGACCTTCTCCCCCGATTGTTCAGTTTTGCCAGGCGGCCAGCTCTAGGAAGAGCCTTGGTGGTTCCAAACTTCTTCCATTTAAGAATGATGGAGGCTACTGTGTTCTTGGGGACCTTCAATGCTGCAGAAATGTTTTGGTACCCTTCCCCAGATCTGTGCCTCGACACAATCTTGTCTCGGAGCTCAACTGACAATTCCTTCAACTTCATGGCTTGGTTTTTGCACTGTCAACTGTGGGACCTTATATAGGCAGGTGAGTCATCAAGTTGTAGGAACATCTCAAGAATGATTAACTACTTACGGAGTGGTGGGGCGCTAGCCGGTGAAATGCAAGGCGCCAAATTCAAAATCCAAAAGTTGAATTATTAAACATTCATCAATATACAAGTGTTGCATAGTCATCAAAAGCTCTGCTTCTTGGCAATATCACAGCGTTGTCAGATTTCAAAAAGGCTTTACGGCGAAAGCACAACATTTGATTGTTTGAGGGTAGCACCTCCAATATTTTACCATTAGCATAAATTCATAAACCATCGCAGTTCACACAAAACACATTTCACAGCGAAAACAAATCCCTTACCTTTTGAAGAACTTCTGCTGAGGGCTTTCCAAGTGTCCAACAAAGACATCCAATGGTTCTTTTGTTAGAAAAAGTCATTTATTATATCCATAAATCTCTGTTTGGTTGGCGCGTTATGATCATAAAATACAGCGTCCACTCGCCCATTGAACCGTGAAGAGAACGCGTTCAACCTATACACTTGTCCAAGAACAATCAAACATCATTGATAATGTATCCTTAGGAACACTTTTATGTATATTTACTATAATATTTCAACCGGATTATAAACTGGACGATAGGAAAGGAAAAAACCACAGCGCCCGCGAGCCCGTGAACGCGCATCCTCTTCTGTTTACATCCGATGACCAGTTCAAAATTCTTCTTCTATTACCATCCAGAGCAACTATAACATCACCAAACACTGTCTAGAGACTGTTGACATCCAGTGGAAGCAATAGGTACTGCAATCTTACTCCCAGAAATGGCTTTCAATAGGGAGGGGTTCAAAATGAGGCAATGTGTCAAAAACACTTTTTCCAGGACAGAAATTCCTCAGGTTTTCGCCTGCTATATCCGTTCTGCTATACTCACAGACATTATGTTAACACTTTTAGAAACTTCAGAGTGTTTCCTATCCAATAGTACTAATTATGTGCATATCCTATTTTCTGGGCCTGAGTGGGAGGCATTTTACTTTGGGCATGCCAGACTCTCCAAAACCGTCACCTCGGGAGCCGCTCCCTAAGAAGTTCATGGAAAATGTCTAAACCTGTTTTCCCTTCGTCATTATGGAGTATTGTGTCTAGATCCATTTTAGGATAAGGCTGTAACGTAAAACAAAATGTGGAAAAAGGGAAAGGGTCTGAATTTCCGAGACCATGGATTTAATGGGTTTCAGCATTGTTGCCCAGGAGTCAAAACCATAGTGTATTTTATTTAATTGGTTGAATGTGATATTATAAACAGTTATTTTTGTACTGTTGTCCCTGCAATCATCAGACATCTTGAATTATTGAAAAAATCTTTGTCATTGAAAATGAAGATGGCTTAATTATTTGAATGAGCTCTGTATTTATAATTATTTAAATGAGCTATGTAGCAACTACATTGCCGTCAAAAAGTATTTGCCCTCTTTCTGATTTTCTCTGTTCATGCATACTTTTCATACTAAATGTTATCAAATCTTCAACCAATACCTAATATTACAAAAAGGGAACCTGAGTTTACAAATACAAAAAAAGTATACTTTATTTATTTATTTAATTAATAAAGTTATACAACACCCAATTTCCATGTGTAAAAAAGTGAATTGCCATCTTGCGCTCCATAACTGGTTGTGCCACCTTTACCTGCAATGACTGCAACCAAATTCTTCCTGTAGTTGTTGATCAGTCTCTCACATGCCTGTGTGGAATTTTCACCCACTCTTGCTTGCAGAATTTCTTTAACTCAGAAATATTTATTGGTTTTCAAGCAAATCCTGCCACAACATATCAATTGGGATTAGATTTGTTGCTTTTTAGCCATTTTTATGTAGACTTAATTGTGTGTTTCGGATCATTGTCTTGCTGCATGACCCAGCTGCGCTTCAGCTCACAGACGGATGGCCTGACAGTCTCCTGTAGTATTCTCTAATACTTTGCAGAATTCATGGTTCCTTCTATTAAGGCAAGTCATCTAGGTCCTGAGGCAGCAAAGCATCCACAAACCATCACACTACCACCACCATGCCTGACCATTGGTATAAGGCTCTTACTGTGGAATGCAGTGTTTAGTTTTCGCCAGGCATAATGGGACCCATGTAGTCCAGAAAGTTATACTTTTGACTCATATATGTACATAGAACATTCTTCCAAGAGACTTGCTGATCATCTAGGTGCTTCCAGGTGCTTTTTTGCAAACTTGAGTCAACCTTTTGGACAAGATGGGTTCCATTATGTCTGGCTAAAACCAAACACTGCATTCCACAGTAAGTACCTCATACCAACAGTCAAGCAAGTGTGACGGTGGCTTGGCAGTTTAGTTCTTCAAGACACTGTATGTCCCCATGACTAAACATGTTCCTAAACAAAGCATTATAACATATATTTCACATATGGGGAAACAGTGGCCACATCACAATAATGATTATTGTGATACATTTGGTGGGGAAAGATCCCATTCCTCTTATGGGATTCTTCTCATAGAACTATTTTCTTTGTGGTTAAGGATGGGGCCTGGAAGTTTTCACAGAGATGTTTTGCTTTCTTTTCTGTGGCTGTATGGATCTGGCAGCTGTGTATCACACTGTGTAATCCCCCAAAATCAGGAGAAGTCCCCTGATAAGACAATCTCTCCAAAAGGTTTTCTGACACCACTGTGGCTATATTGTGTGTGTGCGTGTGGTGTCACAATCACCAGCGAGAGATCTCTTCTCTTTATTATTCAGTAAAGTTTCTCAACCTTCCACCATACAGCTGAAAAACATATTTTGACATATGATATATCTCCAACCACGTCCTCAGAATTATAAATCACAGCCAATGGCTCTTGCACTCAAATAGTCCCGACGACCAATTTACATTGGAGTTAAAATGATGCTTAACATTCACCATGTGAATATTTAAATTTGAGAATAACATCTTGGACTGCCTCTTTTCATTTTCACTACCCCCTTTATCACTTGCCATTGTACTACCATTGCTGAATGTTTTATGTCATTGCTTTTTCTTTTCCTTAGCTCTTAACACTTCACACAAACAACGTGTGGCACATTACATTATCTCCAAGGCTGTGATGAGGAGCTCTAACGACAGCCATATTTCTTTCTGCTGTCATATTTGTGGCCTTTCTCACCGGAGACAAAAATGTTTATAAAAGCTTGGGCTTTTTTCTGCTTGCCAACCTGCAACCTGTCCTCCTGAAAACAAAGAACAGGTAGGGAGAAAAATAAGCTGTCAGGAGCCAGCCTTTAGCTGAGCAATCAGTGTCTGGCCAAGACGTGAACGACTGAGTGCTGGCTTTAAATAAGGCAACACGCTACTACATTGAGTCACTCACTCATAATGGGCCTCAATTTGATGTTATTTTAATGGACAAAAAAATTTGCTTTTCTTTCAAAAACAAGGTCATTTTTAAGTGACCCCAAACTTTTGAACGGTTGTGTGTGTGTGTGTGTGTGTGTGTGTGTGTGTGTGTGTGTGTGTGTGTGTGTGTGTGTGTGTGTGTGTGTGTGTGTGAGTAGAAAGAGAGCATAAGTTTAGCAAGACAACAGACTGCTGTGTTTTGGATACTGAGTCAAACTCCTTTAGACACCTTTCCCCTACAGTATCTTAACGTTTTTATCTTGTTCTAACAAATATAAAATTTGTTCAGAAGAAAAGGATGGGAGGGAAACAGACAAAAATGTCCACATATTACAGTAATATTGAAGTATACTAACGGCACACCTGTTTGACACTTTGGAGACAGAAATGTGGGCACATTTGGGATGATGAATGAGAGTCTGTGAGCATGACGGGAGAGCAATTCAGGCTTAAGCCTAATATCTTCTTTGCATTAAAATGAAGAGCTGAACGGTAAGCAGGATGCACACTGTATATCAATATTTGTTCCTAACTAGCCACTGCCTCAAGGTTTGGCTTAGAGAGCTAAAAAAGAAAGAATAGTCTGACACCACATGAAAAGGCTTCTAAAACCATATTCCACATCTACACTACCTGCCAGTCTCAATTAAGCTCCACTCCTTACTCCACTCTATTAATTAATTAATTGTTTTAATTTGCCAAGCCCTTGTAAGGATAACAGTGCCTCAAGACAGTTAAGAGATGGTCTCTTACCTTAGCGATAGTCTCATGGAATTTGAAGAGGGGATCCAATGTCTCCGGTGACTCAGCAGAAAACAGGGCTTCAGAGAGAAAGCTGCTTTTCTGGGGGGAAAGAAAATAACATGCCAAATATTATACTATTATTGATATACAGCTATTGGATTTGGTTGAAATATTCACAGCTTCATATTACAACTTAAGTTTCATACTATAGGCCAGGGATCATCAACTAGATTCAGCCGCTGGCCCATTTTTTTCTTGAGCGGATGGTCAGGGGGGATAGAACATAGTTACAAATAAGTTGTAGACTGCAAATTGACCGCAAGAAGCCCAAACATATAATATTTGACTAAAGCATAATTTAAAACCTTGCTTACATTTGTATACGACCACATACATCTCTCTATTATGTG
Organism: Brachymystax lenok tsinlingensis; assembly: GCA_030435695.1. Taxonomy (NCBI): domain Eukaryota; kingdom Metazoa; phylum Chordata; class Actinopteri; order Salmoniformes; family Salmonidae; genus Brachymystax; species Brachymystax lenok. The sequence goes on along the minus strand of CM059790.1, from coordinate 23,642,197 downwards.
TGGGAATACTTTGGAACAGATTTCCACAATGTAAATGACTTGGAACTGGTTTGCTGGTGTTTTTACAGTATTTTATGCCCCCCCCAAAAAATGTTTTATTGAGGCCAAATAAAAATCCCTGCTGGTTAAATTCGTTGGGGTACCCTGCCATAGGGTGTTTACCCGGTTGAGAATATTCTGAGACTATTCTATGCTAATCGGCAAGCCACTTTCATCATCCACATGGATCTCCCTTCACGGCTGCAATGATCTGAGGCAGATCAGACGCGTCTGCCTCAGATCATTGCAGCTGTGAAGGGAGATCTTTTCTCTTATGTTGCACCACAATTCACAAGGCCATTAATTCCAAAACAACACCAAACCTTTTCAGTGAAACGCCACTGTCAGGTCTTTTTGTACTGCTGTCAGACACATGCTCAGAAGTGGCACTCAAATAATACCTTACAGAGAGCCTCAGCCTCTCCATACAGCATCACCAGCAGCTCTGATTAAACATCTAAATATTTCAGACCACTTTGCAGCATGAGGAAGTGGCCAATAGTGGAGGATTATAAAACACAGCACAGTCTCCAGCCCCAGCCATCTAAGGCAGGATTCCCAGGTTATTGGGGAGAAAAAGGTAAGTCACACATGAGTCATCAGCCAGAGCAGAGCCAGGCTAACAGTTGAAGTGGCTCTGTCCCCCTCAGCTATGGCACTCCTCACTGACAGATTAAAGAAATAATGGAAGTAGCAGCCTCCCACTATTGTGACACATAGGTTAGGCTACATAGAGAATCCAACACAGGAGGTGCAGATATGCAAGTATATTTGCACACAAACTCATCAGACAATGCTCCATTCAGGAAATACACCTAAAGGCCATTGTACAAATACTTTGGGCGCCAAAACAGGAGGTAGCCTAGTATAGGGCGGCAGGTAGCCTAGTGGTTAGAGCGTTGGACTTGTAACCGGAGGGTTGCAAGTTCGAATCCCTGAGCTCACAAGGTAAAAATCTGTTGTTCTGCCCCTGAACAAGGCAGTTTAACCCACTGTTCCCCGGGCGCCGAAGACGTGGATGTCGATTAAGGCAGCCCCCCGCACCTCTCTGATTCAGAGGGGTTGGGTTAAATGCGGAAGACACATTTCAGTTGAAGGCATTCGGTTGTACAACTGACTAATAATGGTGACTTTGACTGTCTAGAATGGAGCAAATGGAATGGTATCAAACACATGGAAACCATTCTTTTATGTATTTGATACCATTCCACTAATGCCACTCCAGCCTTTACCACGAGCCCGGCCTCCCCAATTAAGGTGCCACCAACCTCACGTGATGTAGATCATCCTCCCCAATAGCCCCAGGCTTTGAGCGTGGGATACTCTGGCTGGGAGTGCTTTGAGCTGTTTAGTGCGTTAAATAATAATACATGTATTTGATATAGTGCTTTTCATTACAAACAAGAATCTCAAAGTCACGTTGAAAACCAAAACAAATGTAGGGATCTGTCACTTCATGGTTGATGGTCTTCCACAGCTTCAGATGTCTTTAGGCAGTTCAGAAAGGCAGTAAGTAGCAGTAGCTTGAGTGGCAGGAGCATCGGTGATAGACAGGCAGGGAGAAATGTCAGTCAGATAGGCCTACTGTTAGACAGGCCCGGAGCTCTTCATCAGGCACGTCATCTCCTCCTCCTCCTTAAGTAGGCTGGATCATCCACTATCAAGGTGTTTCATCCACCTGGGAGTTGCTCAGCGACTGTAAAAGCACCAGAAAACACCAACACGCCTCGACAGTAGTCTGGAAGTGTCCCCTACGAGGCGAGACTGCCCTTCCCTCACATCCTTCTAGGAACCGGGACAGGTGGAACAAACAGACGGTGATGTGAATGCATAATTCAAATACCATAAGCCAGCTAACTAGCTACCTAGCTAGCTAAGCCAAATAAACATACTTGCTGTAATCAGGCCTGCAACTCTATGGTTTATCACCAGAAATGTCAGATCAACCCTCATTAAGTTAACAAAAACAAAAAGTTAATTGAAAATGCAATTGAAACCACTTAAAAATACAGAAAATCTGTACAATATTTACAGAGCTCTCTGCCTAGGCGACCTCATAGCGCCATGGCAAACATGGAACCAAATTTCAGAGCATTTCCCAGCCACTAGAACTGACCCAGCTAGCACATAACCTTCAGAGAACCATATATTTAAGAGTTTGGTGAGAGCGTGGTTGTCCTATGGTTATTTTGCATACAGTACAACCTTTCACAACTTTCTGGGAATGGTGCAGGGTAGTTGATTTGCTTTGGAACATTCTCAGCACATGACAAAAAACATAATTTTCTTGGTATTTCATTACTTTTCATTCATTACTTTAACAGAACGTTTCCTAAAAGTTAAAACATGGTTACATTTCATTTCAATTTTGATAATGCTTGAGGAACGTTCTCCAACTGGTTTGACATTGGGAATATTCTCAAAAAGTTCAGAGAATGTTAAGAAACGGTGGGAATTTCAGTATTTCAGCATAACGCTTCCTACAGGTTTCCTCATGGTTCTAATAATCAACTGTCTGGCTTTCTTGATGTCTATAGTACTCTCTCTGGTATGCAATCTGGTTTCCGCTCAGGTTATGAATGTGTCACTGCAACCTTAAAGGTCCTCAATGATGTCACCATTGCCCTTGATTCACAGCAATATTTTGCTGCTATATTTATTGACTTGGCCAAAGCTATTGATACGGTAGACCATTCCATTCTTGTGGGCCAGAGACACCAATACATGGTCCATTCTTGTGGGCTGGCCCATTCTTGTGGGCCAGAGACACCAATACATAAATATATGGATGAGCGATGGCCGCGCGACATAGGCAAGATGCAGTAGATGGTATAGAGTACAGTATATACATATGAGATGAGTAATGTAGGGTATGTAAACATTATATAAAGTGGCATTGTTTAAAGTGACTAGTGATACATTTATTACATCCAATTTTTTTATTATTAAAGTGGCTAGAGATTTGAGTCAGTATGTTGGCAGAAGCCACTCAATGTTAGTGATGGCTGTTTAACAGTCGGATGGCCTTGAGATAGAAGCTGTTTTTCAGTCTCTTGGTCCCAGCTTTGATGCACCTGTACTGACCTCGCCGTCTGGATGATAGCGGGGTGAACAGGCAGTGGCTCGGGTGGTTGTTGTCCTTGATGACCTTTTTGGCTGTCCTTGATGACCTTTTTGGCTTTCCTGTGACATCGGGGGGTGTAGGTGTCCTGGAGGGCAGGTAGTTTGCCCCCGGTGATGCATTGTGCAGACCTCACTACCCTCTGGAGAGCCTTACAGTTGTGGGCGGAGCGGTTGCCGTACCAGGCGGTAATACAGCCCGACAGGATGCTCTTGATTGTGCATCTGTAAAAGTTTTCGGTGATAAGCCAAATTTCTTCAGCCTTCTGAAGTTGAAGAGGCGCTGTTGCACCTTCTTCACCATGCTGTCTGTGTGGGTGGACCATTTCAGTTTGTCCACGGAACCTAATAAAATGTTCCACCTTCTCCACTACTGTCCCATCGATGTGGATAGGGGGGTTCTCCCTCTGCTCTTTCCTGAAGTCCACGATCATCTCCTTTGTTTTGTTGACGTTGAGTGTGGTTATTTTCCTGACACCACACTCCGAGGGCCCTCACCACCTCCCTGTAGGCCGTCTCGTCGTTGTTGGTAATCAAGCCTACTACTGTTGTCATCTGCAAACTTGATGATTGAGTTGGAGGCGTGCATGGCCACGCAGTCATGGGTGAACAGGGAGTACAGGAGAGGGCTGAGAACGCACCCTTGTGGGGCCCTAGTGTTGAGGATCAGTGGGGTGGAGATGTTTCCTACCCTCACCACCTGGGTGAGGGTGGTGAGGGTATCAACGCTGCAGGCTAAAGTTAAATCTAGACTTGGTTTCCTCTATCGTAATCGCTCCTCTTTCATCCCAGCTGACAAACTAATCCTGATTCATATGACCATTCTACCCATGCAAGTTTACGGAAACTTAATTTATAGATCGACAGGTAAGGGTGCTCTCGAGCGGCTAGATGCTCTTTACCATTTGGCCATCAGATTTGCCACCAATGCTCCTTATAGGACACATCCCTGCACTCTATACTCCTCTGTAAACTGGCCATCTCTGTATACTCAGCAACCCACTGGTTGATGCTTATTTATAAAAGTCTCTTAGGCCTCACTCCCCCCTATCTGAGATATTTACTGCAGCCCTCATCCTCCACATACTGTACAACACCCGTTCTGCCAGTCACATTCTGTTAAAGGTCCCCAAAGCACACACATCCCTGGGTTGCTCGTCTTTTCAGTTCGCTGCAGCTAGCGACTGGAACGAGCTGCAACAAACACTCTTATCTCAACACACTTTTACCTCAATCTCTTCATTCAAAGACTCAATCATGGACACTTTTACTGACAGTTGTGTCTGCTTTGTGTGATGTATTGTTGTCTCTACCTTCTTGCCCTTTGTGCTGTTGTCTGTGCCCAATAATGTTTGTACCATGCTTTGTGCTGCTACCATGTTGTGCTGCTGCCATGTTGTGTTGCTACCATGTTCTTGTCATGTTGTGTTGCTACCATGCTGTTGTCGTCATGTGTTGCTGCCATGCTATGTTGTTGTCTTAGGTCTCTCTTTATGTAGTGTTGTCTCTCTTGTCGTGATGTATGTTTTGTCCTATATTTTTATTGTATTATTATATTTTTTTTATCCCAGCCCTCATCCCCGCAGGAGGCCTTTTGCCTTTTGGTAGGCCGTCATTGTAAATAAGAATTTGTTCTTAGCTGACTTGCCTAGTTAAATAAAAAGGTTAAATACATTTTTTTTAAAGATGCTTGAAATTGTTCCTTTGTAATGGGGTCTGTTTAAATAGACTAAAATGAACAGCTTTGTATGAGTAAAGAAAAGATTGCATGCTAGCTCCATCCTGGTGGCGCAGTGGACTAGTTCCATGGATAGAGAACAGAAGATCATAGGTTTGAATCTCACTGATGCCATGCCACAATAAAAATATGTTCTCAGAATGTTATTTAATTACCTTCCTTCTCAGAATGTTAATAAAACCTCCTAGGAAAACTTTCAGGGAACCATAGTTAAACATTCTCATAGCCTCCCTGTAACCTAAAAATGTACATTCCCAGAACAGGTGAAATGTTCACTTCCGTTCTCAGAACTTTTAAAAAATGTTCTGTTCTACCAGTCAGGAATCTTATGGCTTCGAAGGGAAACCAAAAACGTATGTTCCCACAACTTCCAAGGAACCAAATGTGCTAGCTGGGAATGGTCTATTGTCGGCAACAACAATACATGAATATTCATCCACAAAGAGAGGGAAATAATCAGAGGTGTGGCGAGGCAGGGGAGGAGAGTGGCATCAGCTGTCGTTTCATGCAGATATCACTAATTTAATCAACCGGGAACTACAGAGTATAAGTTAATGTAGTGAGTTCAAGTGAAATAAGGATTCCATAAGGACAGTGCCAGCCACATAAAAAGAGGTGAACCTTTTCGCTTGAAGAAAAGGAGAAAAAAAAGCAGCATTGTCAAGTTTATTTCCACTCCAGCTGCATTCTCATTGATTCCTTTGTTATTTTATTTTGGGCTGGAGCAATGGGTACTGAACCCTGCAAATGAATTTTTAATTTTTTTACTCCATTTAATGGGTGATACGAACAGAGCAAAGATGTTCTGCAAGTAATGGTCATAATATGAGCTTTGATATGACCAGAAAAACAGTACAGTTGATTCAGTAGGCCTTTGCTTGTTTTATGGAGGGTTTACAATGCTGTTTCTGATAATCTTCCCAAACACTGACTCTCATAGAGAACAACTTATTGCTTTAGTAGAATCCTAGAAGAGAGATACTGATTCGCATTAGTGACTAAAGTTAATGGGAGGTTATGTTATCCAAAATACGTTTTAAAGTTAATTGAGGATTGCAGGCATAATTCAGAGGAAAGATCATTATATCAAAATATTCTGTATTTAAGGTAGACTCAAGATAAAGTAATTGATAATCAATGCACAGATAAGGGTTTATACTATGTTCTTTCTGCAACAAAGGGACCAAATAAATACCATTGGATAAGCAGTGGTTTGATATTAAAACTCCTCTAGGTTATCGAAGGGGGTGTTAAAACACTGGAAGCACTTGGTAGCATTTGATTTTCAGCATGAGGATGTCCTTGGCAAGGAAAACAAGCACCAACTACAATACATAAATGTTTATATTTTAGAGTCTTACACAGGCTGTTATGTTGTGTTGGCAACAAAAACACACAGTCACATTAACTGAAGCAAATGCTTGTTAAACCTTTGACACACAGTACAAAGTAGGCTGTGACACTGACATTGTCACACAGAGATTACAAAACGTGCGCCACAACGCAGAGACCGGGGAGCTATGGAACATGGTAACATGATTAAAATCCAACACGGATCGGTACTCATCCACAGTCATCTGTACAGTCATTTGCACAGATTCTAAACACTTGTGGTGTACATTCCAATTTATACAACCATGAAACCAATGCCAAAGAAAAATCATTTTGAGGAGTTAATCTTCATGTGTTGACACTTCTACAGTACATCGACATCCATTGAGCCAGGTTTAGTTCTGACGCCCCATGCGTCTACTGGCTCATAGAGCAGCCAGGCCCCTGCCGTGAGGAGCTCCCTGCCCACACACTGTTCCATACAGGCCTGGAAAGTGTTAACAGGTGATTAAGCAGAAGAGCCAAGCTGAGCTGAGTTAATGATCTCTCTATCCCCTCACACACACACACCCCTTCAGCGCCCACTATCTGACCGGTCCCTAGGAAGCCTGGGCAGAGTGGAGACACAGCGGAGGGAAGGAGGGGTGCTGCCTGCCTGCCTTGATTCTGTTTTACACCGACTCAGAGAGAGACTCAGAGAGAGCCTCTGAATCAATAGAGCAGGTCTGCTGGTGCTGTGTTCATTTCGACTCAGCCGGAGCTCCCACTGAGCTGGGTTTGATTTGATGAGAACTCGGCTGGCTCCCTCTGAAAAGGAGAATGCCACTGGGTGTCACTGGGTGTGCAGGAGATGAGAAAGTCTTAGTGTCAGACTGTACTGCAGTCTGTCTGGGGAATGTGACTGACTGTCAGTCTGAGGGCCTGTCTGTCCTGTTGGAGTAGTGAGGCATGCCAAGACCCATCTTCCTCAAATCCACTCTGAGAATGGCTTTGCTGCCTCCCTCCATGTTTATTTCAAGGTTACTTCAGTAGCTCCAGCACCACACATCTACATGGTTCTATAGATGTTTTATTTATTTTTATTCACATTTATTTAACCAGGTAGGCTAGTTGAGAACAAGTTCTCATTTACAACTGCGACCTGGCCAAGATAAAGCAAACCAGTGCGACACAAACAACAGAGTTACACGTGGAATAAACAAACATAATAATACAATAGAAAAAGTCTATATATAGTGTGTGCAAATGAGGTAGGACAAGGGAGGTAAGGCAATAGATAGGCCATAGTGGTGAGATAATTACAATATAGCAATTAAACACTGGAGTGATAGATGTGCAGTTTGCGAGTAGAGATACTGGGGTGCAAAACAGCAAAATAAATAAAATAAATAACAGTATGGGGATGAGGTAGTTGGATTGGCTATTTACAGATGGGCTATATACAGGTGCAGTGATCTGTGAGCTGCTCTGACAGCTGGTGCTTAAAGCTAGTGAGGGAAATATGAGTCTCCAGCTTCAGTGATTTTTGCAGTTCATTCCAGTCATTGGCAGCAGAGAACTGGAAGGAAAGGCGGCCGAAGGAGGAATTGGCTTTGGGGGTGACCAGTGAAATATACCTGCTAGAGCGCGTGCTACGGGTGGGTGCTGCTATGATGACCAGTGAGCTGAGATAAGGCAGGGCTTTACCTAGCACAGACTTATAGATGACCTTGAGCCAGTGTGTTTGGCAACGAATATGAAGCGAGGGCCAGCCAACGAGAGCATACACGTCGCAGTGGTGGGTGGTGTATGGGGCTTTGGTGACAAAACGGATGGCACTGTGATAGACTGCATCCAATTTGCTGAGTAGAGTGTTGGAGGCTATTTTGTAAATGACATCGCCGAAGTTAAGGATTGGTAGGATAGTCAGATTTACAAGGGGAAGTTTGGCAGCATGAGTGAAGGATGCTTTATTGCGAAATAGGAAGATATATTAAGCATCTCCAAACCAAAATTAAATCTGAGTCTGGAAGGAGAGTTTAGACACCTAGGTATTTGTAGTTGTCCACATATTCTAAGTCAAAACCGTCCAGAGTACTGATGCTGGACGGGCGGGCAGGTGTGGGCAGCGATCGGTTGAAGAGCATGCATTTAGTTTTACTTGCATTTAAGAGCAGTTGGAGGCCACGGAAGGAGAGTTGTATGGCATTGAAGCTCGTCTGGAGGTTAGTTAACAGTGTCCAAAGAAGGGCCAGAAGTATACAGAATGGTGTCGTCTGCGTTTGTCACCTTTATTTAACCAGGTAGGCAAGTTGAGAACAAGTTCTCATTTACAACTGCGACCTGGCCAAGATAAAGCAAAGCAGTTTGACACATACAACAACACAGAGTTACACATTGAGTAAAACAAAGAAAGATCACTTCTTCCTCCTCTCTGACAAGCAGTTTCAACTCGCTATTTGCTTTTGACGTTTGGTCCAACAGAATCACTCATATGGACACCGAAACACATTGATACATTATTTGACTGTAATAGAGGAAAACATAACATTACTTACTATACCCTGACTTATATACTGACTTGCCTAGTTAAATAAAAGTTTAATCAAATAAAATAAATAGCCTTTGTCTCAACTCTTTAAATTGTGAGACGACCAGACCCTGCTAAAATGGGAGAATCAATGAACATTGATTCTGGAAAATGAATGCTTAAGTTTGTCACACGTACCGCTAGCAGCATTTTAGCCACAGACTTTTATACTAGCTGTGTTTTATAAATGTGCAATGAGCATAAAAACAATTATATAAGGAATTGGCAACTCATTCTGAGAAATACGGTAGGCCACTTGATTTCAACATCTGTACAAAGTGGACAGGCTAGCATGCTGTTCAAACAGTTGGAGACAAACAGAAGGGTGTGTTCATAACAATTATGGCTAGACTTTTATATATAGATTACCTGGCTACTCACTAGTACCCCGGCTTGTGCTTGGGAGATTGTTTATGAGATCTAGTTGTGTTTATTTTCTATAATACTTGGCTGTTACAAGAAGTTAGTCATTATTAGTGAATGTGTATTATGCATGGTCCTGGTTAAATTTATAACAAAAAGGGCATTTTCATAGACGGACTTGAAAGCCAGATCAGTACTTATTGCAAAAAAACAGGTTAAACTATTTTGACAAAATAATGTAATTTTAGTGAGTCTTATGATTGTGAATGATTATGATTATATTTAGCCTAGGCATAGTTTCACAAGCCCTGAATTTATTTGATTATTCCTGACTGTTTGAAATGCAGTGCATTTTACTTTTAAATTGTACAACAAAGCTTATTCAGCAAAAACATAAAAGAAATTGAGACAGTATATATCGTGAATAACCCATATATTATTTAAAAAAATGTAGATATGATCTTTAGGTCATATCGCCCAGCCCTTGTGTGTATGCCTGTGTCCGTGCATGCGTGTGTGTGTGTGTTAGCTAAGACTGGCTAAAACACAATGTAACACAGCAGATGCCTCTATGCTTGTCATCCTTTATTAATGCTTTGTGATGTGGCCATTCATAGACAACATGGAAGCTGGGCCAATTTGCATGCCGTCTCTCACTTATGATCTTATTACATCCATTGTGCCCACTCTGGGGTTATCTAGCATACATTGAGGACAAGTGCTTTTGAAGAAACCTGCCTAAAGAGAGAAAACCACAAAAGAGGACTTCAGAGCAGGCTGTGACTGGGGTAAAAGGCTATACATGAGGGAGTATGATTCTAGCTCCAGCCAAACACTCCAATGCCACGAAGGAAGGACTCTAAAATAGAAGATAGTAATCACCTTCAACAGCTTGAAAAATAACACAACACTGTTAGAAGACCTACCCAATTCAAATGTGGAAATGGAGGCAGTAGGATCAGATAAAATATAGAAAACTGTGAAACAATTGACATGGCTGTTTCTTCTACTTAAAAATGTTCAGTTAAAAGGGACAAGCTACGACTAATTTCCATAAATAAGGACAAATTGTGTATTTCCCCAGAGTATTCACGTCCCAATGGAACAACTCTCCCATTTCTGGAGATGGCCCCATTAAGGCCAATGGAAATGAAAGAGATATAATAATAGAAGAGAATATTTCAATTTAAGACAAAAAGGTAGAGTTTCCTCTTACAAACCTTCAAGATATGCTAGACCTTGAAACGAGAGCAACTAAATGGCTTAAATATGTGAAATGCTTCTCCTCTTTCATGGAACCAAAAGATAATTGCGTTTTATGTAGGAGCACAGGAGGTTGTATGTTTGCCTGTGGTAAGAACAAGAGGAAGATTCATTCAGTAAGGCCTATTGTTTTAGACACAACTAATGCTGTTTACATGGTGCATTGTATTCCTAAACAGGCATTTGCAATCTCTTTTGCACCTTTGCAGCTCAGACACACGTTTCTCTTTATTGAGTAAAACATAGACTCATTAAGCAACAATAGGTTACTTTTGATTGCTCTTCGATTACACATTAATTGTCCAATCTGAGTTTGAATTGCCAAGGCCCAGACTCCATTGATTTCCCTTCCCTTTGGCCCTATCCCTCGGTGTGCATTAAATACAATGACCTACTGTATTGACTGGTGTTCAAAATCCTCTCAACAGTCTACAACATTATATGGACCACTTTGTAAAACCCTAACCCCTAAAGGCATTACATTATGTCAATGGTAATATCGGCACCTAGAACCAAATCTCACACGCATGCTGGTTTCGATTGTCATGAGATGTCAATGGTCAATGAAAAAAAGTGTGATAAGGCATGAAGTTCAATCTAAGAAGACCAAAGTGTATGTTTCATACCAGAAGAGTGTTATCAGTAACAGGGTCACCACCATGTGTTAGATCCAGATGGTGGGATACGCAGTAGCCAAGCCCAGCTCAGTTACTTGTCACTGCAATGAGGTAGAGCAGCGGATGGGCCGGGCCGGAGTGTGGTCTTGTTTGACATTTCCAAGGGTCATTTCTCTAGCTAGCCTGAAAATCACATTATTTGGTATCATAACATTTGCGGTGTGCGGACAACACTGATTCCCCTTCTCAGGACTCAGGGAGTGAAAATGGGCTGACAGGTTTTGGCATGCCACACCTCTGGACTGTGATCGATAGTGACCTCCAGAGCAGGGCGACTGAGACCCAGTCAGTCAGTCTATTGGAGCCATCTGGTGAGAGAGCCTCTGGAGCAGCAACAGAGAGGAGCCTGGGTAGGCTCCCTGACCAGTCACATCCACTTAGACTAAAATGAGTACAATTCTGAAAAAACACAGATGCAAGCTAGTGTTTATAGCTGGCAATCTTGCCCAAAACAAGTTGTGTTGGTATTTTGAAACCCTCTTTAAACACTTGAAAACATGATAAAACAGCTGGCATGGTGCTTGTTGATTCCATTTTGATGCATTCTTACAAATGTTTTAAATTGTTAAACGTTGTAATTTGTCAGCTACAGTTTTAACATTGGACATCAAACTGTGTGTAGGGAATGCAGAAGGCACACCTGCATGCACACACGTGGTTCAATTATTTTAATTACATTTCGCTCGTTTTTTTTCTGTGAGCTCAATGTAAACATTGCACCTTTCTCTAGAGAAAAATCAGATCCAGCCTGAACTGTGAGATGCAGTAGGGAGTTGTAGTTTCCAACAGGCCAATATTCTACGTAGTTTAGCGCATAAAATGAATGTGGTAATTAACTGCAATGACCATAATCCATTGCGCATCCACATGCCCGGTCTGTGTTTCTTTTACGCCTGCTACAGAAGAGAAAATAATGATGATGGTGATGGGATATGGAGAGCAGCTGTTGCTTTGCGAGGTACATTATTTACTTTGAAGAACTACTAAATAGTGATTTTGTCAGACAGTAGTTCTAAAAATATGAGATGACGACTTAATAAATAATAAAGTTAGCAAATTAAACAAATGTAATATACACAACTTAAATGTTTTGAAAAATAAAGTAATGTGAATGAATTATAGTTAATAAGTGATAAGCAATAATGGGCAGACTTTTATTCATTGTTTTATTCTGTGTTGTTATGGCATTAAACCCAAATAATCAAACCCCAAATCGAAAACCATTATAATTTTGTTTTAATCGAACCGACCTCAAAAAGCACTAATTGCGCAGCACTAATACATAATACACACACACACACACACACACACACACACACACACACACACACACACACACACACACACACACACACACACACACACACACAATGAAGGCAAGGAGAGCCTTTAAGCTAGTGTGTCATTTCAAATCTGACTCAGATGCATCCTCAAGCTGTTGGCTGCACAGGAGAGCCTTGTGATGAGCCTGGTCCCACATTGCAGTCTGTGGCTCAGGGATCTAATTCATCTGGCTCTAATTCAGCCCGATGTGTTGAATGCCAGGAAAAGGTTACTTTTACAGTTTAAAGCACACCAGTGTCACTGGGCTGATGCTTAGCCAGGCATGTTGTGAGGAAGAGACAGATGTACACATGAGTATGGAGGAAGGGTCATCACTGTGCACAGCTACACTCCCTAACGGAGGAAAAGATTGGCACTCCATTTGTTTATAAACTTTGCTTCCTTACTCAGCACTCTATAGCAGTAAAATAGGAGAAAATAGAAAAATACAATATGTTTTACAGTGAGTGTGAATAATTGTATTCAAACCCTAACATCATATATAAAACTGGTTAAAACCAGCAGAGGCCCAAATATGTTTTTCCTTTGATCTCGGAGGGTGATGAAAAGTTAATAAATGTTTGGTAGCACTTGACACCCAGCGTCATAACAATTTATGACACCAAGTTATGTCATAACAGCTGACATAACTTGTCATAACACTGTCATGATCCATATATTTACACCTGTTGTGATATTTGTTGCATTATTTTATGGCTGACACCTACATAAGAGTGTCAAAACCAACATTTATTCAATTGAGTTTCTTTCTTGCTAAGATGTTTCCCTTTGTTTGAAAGTTTGTTTCTTAAATCCTTTGCTGTTGTTGTAATTAATTCTTTACAGTCATGTTTTTTTTCATCATATTTTAACTTCTTAGGGAGCGATGGGGCGCTATCTCACGACACTACCTGGAAAAAATGCAAGGCGCCAAATTTAAAATCCAAAAGTTGAATTATTAAACATGCATCAATATACAAGTGTTTTATAGTCATCAAAAGCTCTGCTTCTTGGCAATATCACAGCGTTGTCAGATTTCAAAAAGGCTTTACGGCGAAAGCACCACATTTGATTGTTTGAGGATAGCACCCCACATATTTTTTCCATTAGCATGAATTCATAAGCCATCACGGTTCACACAACACATTTCACAGCGAAAGCAAATCAATTACCTTTTGATGAACTTCTGCTGAGGGCTTCCCAAGCGTCCAACGAAGAAAATCCATGGTTATTTTGTTAGAAAAGGTAATGTATTATATCCATAAATCTCAGTTTGGTTGGCGCGTTATAATCAGAAAATACAGCATCGACTCCTCCATTGAAACGTGAAGAGAACTCGTTCAACTTATACCTATTAACTTGTCCAAGAACAATCGAACATAATTTTAAATGTATCCTTAGGAACACTTTTATGTATAAATAGTATAATATTTCAACCGGAATATAAACTGGGCGATAAGAAAGGAAAAAAACCACAGAGCGCGCCAGCCGTGAACACGCATTTACTTGTATTGACATCTGCGTGGACACTTCCTTATTCGTCTTCTTCTCTGCTCTAAAAGCATCTAAAAAGAATCAGAACACTTTCTCGAGACTGTTGACATCCAGAGGAAGCGATAGGTACTGCATTCATATGCCCTTATATGGGCATTTTCATGAGGGGTTCTAAATGAGGCAATCTGTCAAAATCACTTTTTCCAGGACAGAAATTCCTCGGGGTCTCGCCTGCCATATCCGTTCTGTTATACTCACAGACAAAATGTTAACACTTTTAGAAAATTCAGAGTGTTTCCTATCCAATGGTACTAAATATGTGCATATCCTATTTTCTGGGCCTGAATGGGAGGCATTTTACTTTGGGCACACCAGGCTCTCCAAAACGGTCACCTCGTGCGCTGCTGCCAAAGAAGTTAAACAACTTGTCGAAATACACTTTATGACTCTGTCATGAAGCATTATGACCATCCTGTGTCACTTTACGGGCGGCAGGTAGCCTAGTGGTTAGAACGTTGGAAAAAATCTGCTCCTGCATTCATCCCAGTCATCAGCAACAGAGCATTGGGTTGTCTGACATCAATGTTTGCACATTTACAATGATAATTAAATATGGTCTATAAAATATATATATATACATACATACACACAGCATGACATGTAGGCTATGGTGTAATGGAATGTTTTGATTGTGCGGTAGGTTTTGACACTCTTATGTAGGTGTCATAACCAGCCATAAAATAACACAATATATGTCATAATAGGCCCAAATATATGTGTCATGACAGTGTTATGGCCATATTATAAAAGGTTATGACAAGTTATGTCAGCTGTTATGACATTGTTATGACAGTGTCATAACTAGTTATGAAGCTCGGTTTCAAGTAAAGTGTTACCAAAATGTTTTGTCTAAATCTACACAGCACAGTATTCAGTGATTTCAAGACATTTAAAGCTTAGCTGACTTAAATCAGTTCCACCAGTGTCAGATATTTAACAAGATATCATCTTCCCTTTTTAAAGTTGGGGAAGTTATTTCAGGTGAGCGCTGTTCAGACGGTGAGAAGTTTGCATCATTAACGTGTAAAGCATCAGAGGCCTGTGTCTACCAGATGTGTGAGCTGAGGATGCAAATAATTTAATCTCCACCACTCATCAACAGGAGGCGTGAAATGGAGGCAAGACGGGCCCTGGTGGCAAGTGTCATACTGACAGGGTCTGATGGCGACAGACAGTCACATAGACATGTATCTGGCTGAACTGAGATACATTGCATCATTTGGATAGGGAAATGACGTTGTAAAAGAGTCAAGAATGCATGTTGAATAACGATGCCCACATTAACAGAATAACATAGAGATATAAATGGGCTTCTAGCATAAATTATATTATATTTCCATACAGATGGCATTCAAAAGAACAAGAGACACACAAATGTCTGAGGAGACTTTCGAAACAGATCATCATGTAAACTTAGAAAAGAGCTACATACTGGGAGGCAGACTCAACAGCCTTAAATACTGACTGTAATGAGTGTGTACTTGTCGAAACTGTATGAGGCAAGGCAACAGATGTTAAACGGAAGTACAAAATGTGCACTGGACCACGTTCTTGTCACAATCCCAGTCATTCTGGTACAGAACATCTGCTCATTTCCAAACACATTAGTGCCAGCGTACCTAGCATCTACATGTTTGCTTATAGGAAATCCTACAGTGAAATACATCACATTTCCTCAAAAATATATGCCCTCAATTTTAGCACACAACCCAATTCAGGATAATACCTTTAAACAGAGGTGTCATAGACATAGAAATAGGCAATCACACTGAACTTTTAACAAACTAGTCAATAAGGAGGAAAATCTTTAATAGACCTATAATGTTTATAAATAATGGATAAATAATCTATTACTACTAGACCCTATCATAAAATGTTATGATTCTGTTTGTGTATGGGTCTCAGTACCTCTTCTGCTTTGGTCTGTTCAAATGCAAACTCCATAGTAGGGACAGCGAGGTGGTTGGCAAAGAAGCTGACGTCCCCAGGGATCTGTAGGGAGCTGACATTTGGTCCAGGGCAGTTTCCACCTCGAATACAGCTTAGCAGCTGCCTCTGAAAGGTAACAACAGACAGAGAGAGATAAAGAGAGAGAGGGGCGGGTGAAAGAGATTTGTCATTAAATAGAGAAGAGTAATAAGTTTAGCAGAATACAAGGACTAGAGGGGAAGGGAAAGGCTGAAAACAATACTACAATAGTATTCTAAATACAGACAGATTGAACTGAGACAGAGAGAAAGCCAGAGAGACAGATATTCAGAGAGATACTGTAGATCTGGCAGTATGGTAGCAGAGGCTGAGTCTCGGCTGCTGTTTGTGAATGCAGCTCCAGAGGCTTTGAAACAGAAGCTGTGGGGAACAGTTTCTAATAAATGTTTTTGAAAAAGCTGAAATGAAGGTTTAAGATTAACTGTGGCTTGGTGTAACAGTCCCCCTGGATGTACTGTGGGAGGATGAGGAGGTAGTTTGGAAAAAACAAGGGCCTCTAGAAATGTTCAATGCAGAAAGGGGAGATGAATAGCATGCATTTTAAAAAAGGTACCAGCATGTACCAAAAATACCAGACAAATCAGGAACAAAACAGAAATCCAAACCAATGAACATATCTTGCTGTACAAACAGAATGAGCATATTTAAATGGTTCTCAATTTGACCTTTGGCATCATGTTTATACCAGGTAACTTAGGGGCGACTTAACAGCACCAACATTACAGAAAAATTACTCAAACAGAAACAAGAATCTGAGAGGAAATATCCAACCTCCGTAAGAGACTCAATGAAAGGGCAGCAGAGGCCATTAAATTTGAGATAAAGCTAAGAATCTTGGAGAAAGGAAACTCAATAGCACAGAGATTGAGAGGAGAGAAGGGAGAGAATGGGTCATTCTGCCCAGTGTTGCCTTGCCTCCCTCCTTCTCCCAATCAATATTTAATTTCTTTGTCTGCTATGATAACAAGATAGTGAAATAATTGTTTATATATTTGTGCTTAAATGATCCTGCAGCCGAGAGGAGGCTGGAGTTTGGCGTGCAGCCAGAGCAGCTGTGGGCCATCCCCTATGCAGCATCCACTCCTCTGTACTACAGTACACTAACCAGACAATGGATTAGATCACGCGGTAGCAGCAGCAATACCACCTGTAACCATCAGTTAACCAGGCTTTTATCAATTCACAATGCTCACAGTACACTGCCCTGCCCTGCATAAGCTGTTATAGACTGTTTCCCATTCCAGAGATAAAAAATAACAACAGCTGACTCCTCTGCTAATCGGAAGGAAATGTACACTGTTATGAATGTTTACATATAGAGTTGAAGTCGGAAGTTTACATACACCTTAGCCAAATACATTTACACTCAGTTTTTCACAATTCCTGACATTTAATCCTAGTAAAAATTCCCTGTCTTAGGTCAGTTAGGATCACCACTTTATTTTAAGAATGTGAAATGTCAGAATAATAGTAGAGAATGATTTATTTCAGCTTTTATTAATTGTATAACATTCCCAGTGGGTCAGAAGTTTGCATACACTCAATTAGTATTTGGTAAATTGTTTAACTTGGGTCAAACGTTTCAGGTAGCCTTCCACAAGCTTCCCACAAGTTGGGTGAATTTTGGCCCATTCCTCCTGACAGAGCTTGTGTAACTGAGTCAGGTTTGTAGGCCTCCTTGCTCACACACACTTTTTCAGTTCTGCCCACAAATGTTCTATGGGATTGAGGTCAGGGCTTTGTCATGGCCACTCCAATACCTTGACTTTGTTGTCCTTAAGCCATTTTGCCACAACTTTGGAAGTATGCTTGGGGTCATTGTGCATTTGGAAGACCCATTTGCGACCAAGCTTTAACTTCATGACTGATGTATTGAGATGTTGCTTCAATGTATCCACATAATTTTCCATCCTCATGATGCCACCTATTTTGTGAAGTGCACCAGTCCCTCCTGCAGCAAAGCACCCCCACAACAGGATGCCAACAACGACGAGACGGCCTACAGGGAGGAGGTGAGGGCCTGCGGAGTGTGGTGTCAGGAAAATAACCTCACACTCAACATCAACAAAACAAAGGAGATGATCGTGGAGATGAAGTGCACCAGTCCCTCCTGCAGCAAAGCACCCCCACTACATGATGCTGCCACCCCTGTACTTCATGGTTGGGATGATGTTCTTCGGCTTGCAAACCTCCCCCTTTTTCCTCCAAACGTAACGATGGTCATTATGGCCAAACAGTTCTGTTTTTGATTCATCAGACCAGAGGACATTTCTCCAAAAAGTACGATCTTTGTCCCCATGTGCAGTTGCAATGAGTCTCCTTCCTGAGCGGTATGACGGCTGCGTGGTCCCATGTTGTTTATACTTGCGCACTATTGTTTGTACAATTGAACGTGGTACCTTCAGGCATTCGGAAATTGCTCCCAAGGACTTGTGGAGGTCTACCATTTTTTTTCTGAGGTCTTGGCTGATTTCTTTTGATTTCCCCATGATGTCAAGCAAAGTTTGAAGGCACTGAGTTTGAAGGAAGGCCTTGAAATAAACTCAGCAAAAAAAGAAACTTCCTTTTTCAGGACCCTGTCTTTCAACGATAATTCGTAAAAAAAAAAAATAACTTCACAGATCTTCATTGTAAAGGGTTTAAACACTGTTTCCCATGCTTGTTAAATTAACCATAAATAATTAATGAACATGCACCTGTGGAACGGTCGTTAAGACACTAACAGCTAACAGACGGTAGGCAATTAAGGTCACAGTTTTGAAAGCTTAGGACACTAAAGAGGCCTTTCTACTGACTCTGAAAAACACCAAAAGAAAGATGCCCAGGGTCCCTCCCTGCTCATCTGCGTGAACGTGCCTTAGGCATGCTGCAAGGAGGCATGAGGACTGCAGATGTGGCCAGGGCAATAAATTGCAATGTCCGTACTGTGAGACGCTTAAGACAGCGCTACAGGGAGAGAGGACAGCTGATCGTCCTTGCAGTGGCACACCACGTGTAACAACACCTGCACAGGATCGGTACATCCGAACATCACACCTGCAGGACAGGTACAGGATGGTAACAACAACTGCCCGAGTTACACCAGGAACGCACAATCCCTCCATCAGTGCTCAGACTGTCCGCAATAGGCTGAGAGAGGCTGGACTGAGGTTTTGTAGGCCTGTTGTAAGGCAGGTCCTCACCAGACATCACCGGCAACAACGTCGACTATGGCCACAACCCACCGTCGCTGGACCAGACTGGACTGGCAAAAAGTGCTCTTCACTGACGAGTTGCGGTTTTGTCTCACCAGAGGTGATGGTCGGATTCGCGTTTATCGTCAAAGGAATGAGCATTACACCGAGGCCTGTACTCTGGAGCGGGATCGATTTGGAGGTGGAGGGTCCGTCATGGGCGGTGTGTCACAGCATCATCGGACTGAGCTTGTTGTCGTTGCAGGCAATCTCAACGCTGTGCGTTACAGGGAAGACATCCTCCTCCCTCATGTGGTACCCTTCCTGTAGGCTCATCCTGACATGACCCTCCAGCGTGACAATGCCACCAGCCATACTGCTCGTTCTGTGCGTGATTTCCTGCAAGACAGGAATGTCAGTGTTTTACCATGGCCAGCGAAGAGCCCGGATCTCAATCCCATTGAGCACGTCTGGGACCTGTTGGATCGGAGAATGAGGGCTAGGGCCATTTCCCCCAGAAATGTCTGGGAACTTTCAGGTGCCTTCGTGGAAGAGTGGGGCAACATCTCACAGCAAGAACTGGCAAATCTGGTGCAGTCCATGATGAGGAGATGCACTGCAGTACTTAATGCAGCTGGTGGCTACACCAGATACTGACTGTTATTTTTGATTTTGATCCCCCCTTTGTCCAGGGACACATTATTCCATTTCTGTTAGTCACATGTCTGTGGAACTTATTCAGTTTATGTCTCAGTTGTTGAATCTTGTTATGTTCATACAAATACTTACACATGTTAAGTTTGCTGAAAACAAATGCAGTTGACAGTGAGAGGACATTTTTGTTGTTGTTGCTGAGTTTACATCCACAGGTACACCTCCAATTGACTCAAATGATGTCAATTAGCCTCAGAAGCTTCTAAAGCCATGACATAATTTTCTGGAATTATCCAAGCTGTTTAAAGGCACAGTCAACTAAATGTATGTAAACTTCTGACCCACTGGAATTGTGATTACGTGAATTATAAGTGAAATAATCTGTCTGCAAACAACTGTTGGAAAAATGACTTGTGTCATGCACAAAGTAGATGTCCTAACCGACTTGCCAAAACTATAGTTTGTCAACAAGAAATTTGTGGAGTGGTTTAAAAACGAGTTTTAATGACTCCAACCTAAGTGTATGTAAACTTCCGACTTCAACTCTATTATCCCTGTAGGTAATGGCGATTAGAGACGGTTTTTATTCGTGTGCAGGTGCTGTAAATCTTGTAATGGTGGTGTATTTTCTGCAGTCCACCTCTAATCGACTCATATTGACTGGGGAGTGCCCTGCAGTGTGTGAACCCAGACCTCAGAGGGCTAACTGATCAATGGATCCTTTAATACACAACTTAACTGGATTACTGTGATGCACACTGACATGCTGTCTGACTTTGAACAAAAATACAGTGGGGGGTGAACAACATAAAGAAATGGGCAGTAGAATATGTGGCTATGTGTGATACATTCAGATAATGTCAATGTTTTGACATGTTCTGCTACAGTAAATGACATATATTTTGTACGTATGTAAAAGCATAATCACTGGCCTAGTTCTGACTTCAAGGAAAAGTGGGATACATTTTGAGATTGAGGTCCTCAGAGGATCTGTTTTCAATAGTATAACTTGTAGAAGGAAGGGAAGCGCTGCTACGGTACACAATAGTATATCTTTGTAATTAGAAGGTGCTGTTTGGTAAAAGGGGTAAATAGGTCATCAAAAAGAAAGGAGGACCAAGGAACTCTTCATATAATGAAAGGGAAACTTCACCGCTAGACACTATTTGGGGGTCTTCCTACATAATTATGAATGATGAGAGGGTGTTTAAGAAATAATTATGCACTGTAGCTGTATTTTTGCGATGGGAGAGTTCAATCAATTGTATCATTGGTTGATTGAGCATACTGTCTGAAATAAAAATAAATGAAGGCATGTTTTGTAGCAATTATTGTGGCCTTTGTGTTTTGCCGATTGCGCAATCATGCTAGAAATGAGTAGATATGGTTGTTCTTGTTTAATGTAGCCATTGGACTTGTCTCAACAATGTTCCTATCTGCCAGGACATTGCAGGATATCTATTTTCTCTGGCTTTGTAAAGACTACAGCCTGACGGGAGCCCTGCTTCCTTATTCCCACCCTCAAAAGCGGCCTTTTCAAAACGGGGGCAGTGCTAGTTTACAAGTTCACTGGAGTTGTTACCGTGCAATGTCTATCCGAGATTGCTAAATAATTAGCTAAAATGGCTGCTTCTGATGATTCCTCTTTACAAGAAGAGCTGGACGACAAAACATTTTTGAAGAATGAGTTGAGACAGCGAGAAAAAAGCGAGACCAGCAAGCAGTGGTGGCAGCCTAGACTAGCTGGACCAGGACTCATGAGGGCAAATTACAAACAAGTCATTTGTTTTGCTGTTGGTAGCTAGCTAGCCATATTACCTCTCTTTTTACACGAGGCAGTGTTGTTCAGTACAGAACAATTTGGTGATCAATTCAGCCATAATGGGTCTTGTTAGTACCACTACAAGCCAAGCTAGCTAGCTGTATACGTAAAATGTACTGTAGTCTAACGTTGTAGATAGTAAGCCTAGCTAGCCTCAGTGCCTCTTGTTAGGAACACAACTGGATAAATGTTTTGATGATGGCGGAGAGTAAAGGAATGACTTTGGCTTCATGACTCATATTAGTCTAACTATGCCTGGTATTGTAGCTAGCTAGCTAGCTACTGTGTGTATGTCTCATATTCTACACCATGCTCGACCTCTTGCAGAAGATTTGTATGTACTGCAAGTCTCCTGGAGAGACATGATACTGATCATGAAGATGTGTAAAACATGAAGACTGAAGTGTAACCATAAAATAAACCATGTTCATTTGTAAACAAAAAAGGTACAGTATACTTATGTGTTTTGTTACACTTAGAGTCAATATTGGGGCATTGAGACGGGCTGTTAGCAAAGATGTGAAAAGTTTGAGGGGGGCTTGAACTGTTGACAGTCTAGTGGTGTATTGATGTGTATGAGCACAGACAGTTGTGCTGTTGAGTAGACAAGCACTGTCAGCAATAGAGTGAATAGGCTAGAAGAGTATACTAACACCCCTCTCTCCCATGTCAAAGAACTGACTGCAAGGGTGTGAAAAGTTTTAGGAGCTCTTGTAAACAGTTTAGTGTATTGGTGATTTTGTTTTCTCAAGAGGGTATTGTGCTTTCATAAATACCTTTGGCTGTCCTGATGGGTTTACAAGCTCTACTACTAAATTCAAGGTCATACGCAGCAGGATTGAGATGTGGACTCGAGTCACGTGACTTGGACTCGCGTACCACTTGTGTCGCAAAACGTACGACTTGACAAAAATAAAAAAAACCTTGCCACTCGACTTCGACTTGAGCATCTGTGACTTAACTTGGACTTGAGTTGTATGACTCGATTTGTCATCTTGCGCACAATGTAGGCCTATCTGTTCTTTATATCGGAGTGCTGCAGGTTCTATGCATTCTGTTCTGTGTCTTGACCAATCAGATTAACTGAAATCACAGGTTGCGCCCCGGGCACAATGCTCGTCATTTAGCAAAGCGCAAGTCACTCCACTGTCGTCTGGTATTTATTTAGCAAACGTGATAACACATCACTCCTGACAGACACAAGCAATAACTCTTCACAGAAAATTGCAGCACCCTACAACTAAACGGTATGGGAAGAAAATAACAAAAACTTTCCAGTCTGATCAACTAGGCTACTGATAACAACCGCAGCCTGCAGCTGCATAGGCTACAGCCAATGCGCCCTGTCCCCTCTTGCCAGGGTAAACAAAGTGGAAATGTTATGTAGCCTATTTATAGCCTGTTTATTTGTATTGGAAGAAAATTTGAATGTGATCAAATTTGGTTTAGGCTATATTCAAACTTGTGCTGGCTGGCTAGGCAACCTTGACATTTTCAATCCAAAAGTATTAACTGAAATGAATTGAACACAGTACTGATTACATAAATAGAGTAAATTTTAATTGCAGATGATATAGGCCTATACTATGCAAACTTGCATAAAGCAAGCTCAGCCCTGTGAGCTCTTCTGTCCAATTGCAGAGGTTGTGTCTGTGTAAAGAAAAGTTGTAAAATATAATGAATATGAACAAGTACAAGGTTGCTGCAGTTTGACAGGGGTTTCATTCTTCCTAAGGACAGATTTTTCAGAATTTCTTTAAAACCATGTGACCTGTTTAGAAAATATCTATCTATACAACTTTATACCTAGGCAGCAGATAGCCTAGCGGTGAAAAGAGAGGCTGCTGCCTATATACAGACTTGAAATCATTGGCCACTCTAACAAATGGATCACTAGTCACTTTATGAATGCCACTTTAATAATGATGTTTCCATATCTTGCGCTACTCATCCCAGATGTATATACTGTATTTTATACCATCATCTTGTCTATGCCGGTCGGTCATGGTCCATCCAAATCTTTATATGTACATATTCTTATTCCATCCCTTTAGATTTGTGTGTATTAGGTAGTTGTTGTGGAATTGTTAGATTCCTTGTTGGCTATTGCTGCACTGCTGGAACTAGAAACACAAGCATTTCGCTACACTCGCAATAATATCTGCTGACCATGTGTATGTGACCAATATAATTTGATTTGATTTGATTTAATAAATTATATTAGTTGAATTGAGTAAATGCATTCCCTGTCGATGTGGATAGGGGGTGCTCCCTCTGCTGTTTCCTGAAGTCCACGATCATCTCCTTTGTTTTGTTGACGTTGAGTGTGAGGTTATTTTCCTGACACCACACTCCGAGGGCCCTCACCTACTCCCTGTAGGCCGTCTCGTCGTTGTTGGTAATCAAGCCTACCACTGTAGGGTCGTCTGCAAACTTGATGATCGAGTTGGAGGCGTGTATGGCCACGCAGTCATGGGTGAACAGGGAGTACAGGAGAGGGCTGAGAGCACACCCTTGTGGGGCCCCAGTGTTGAGGATCAGTGGGGTGAGGATTTTTTAGGTTGTTAGGTTGTTTCCTACCCTCACCACCTGGGG
Organism: Brachymystax lenok tsinlingensis; assembly: GCA_030435695.1. NCBI lineage: Eukaryota > Metazoa > Chordata > Actinopteri > Salmoniformes > Salmonidae > Brachymystax > Brachymystax lenok. Next base: position 23,617,986 of record CM059790.1, on the reverse strand, counting down.
CCGGCCCGTCAGAATGTCCAGGACCCAGTTGGACAGGGCGGGGTCGAGACCCAGGGTCTCGAGCTTAATGACGAGTTTGGAGGGTACTATGGTGTTAAATGCTGAGCTGTAATCGATGAACAGCATTCTTACGTAGGTATTCCTCTTGTCCAGATGGGTTAGGGCAGTGTGGTTGTGATTGCGTTGTCTGTGGACCTATTGGCGCAGTAAGCAAATAAAATAAAATGTTACGCTCATTAAAATGTAAATTAATGTGAATTACTCTGATGTGTTGGTGTACCTTCAGTTCTGTGTTTTGCTCTTACAAAGAAGAATGGAGCATTCCTTTCTAGCTTGCTTACCTAAGGACATGTGCATGTCTGAAGATGAAGACAATACTACCCGCCAAAAGGACATTACTGATGTGATGCAGCTAGGTCCGTGAACTGCTGGTCAGAAGATCGTCTACAGTGACTACAGTGCTGGCAGAATCAGAATCAGATGTGTTCAAGGGAGGATTATATAAGGCGACCCAGTCCCCAAAGTGACTCTTTACACTGTATGTAAGGATTCCTCTGTGTTGTGTTAGGAATTCAAGATTCTCACCAACCCCCATTGTCACACCTCTGGGTAGCAGAGGCTCTGTTGTCTTTACAGGTCTGTAGGTCTGATATCTGATTGGAGTTAAACTTTACAGTAAATCTATTGGTCAACAACTCAGATTTTGAATCCAAACAACTCAGATGTTATAAAAGGGTCTTTCTCTTTATTGTTGCTGACCTGCGCTGGTGAGATACCTACACTGTTTATTTTTCTATCTGTAAAGACAACCATCCCACCTCAGACTGAACTTCCACACGCTCATGCAACCTGTGCGGGAAAGAGGGGGCCATTTCTCCAGAACCTCCCCCAGTTCCTACACTAGCAGGACAAGGGCCAACGCCACCAACCCCACTAACCCAAATCCCAAACCCACCATCCCCCACCCCTTTCACCAGACAACAACAACGAAGACCTAGACCCAGACCTTTCCACAGGCACCACCCAACCCACCACCCAAGATGTCTCAGAAACGGCCCCCACCCCTGTCACCATCCAAGCCATCCCAGAAACAGCCCACACCCCTGCCGGCCCCTCCAATCCCTTCCTTGCTACCTCCACCCCCCTCCAAACCCCTGGTCAAAGGGGAGACGATTTCGAGAGAGGGCATACAACCGGAAGACCTCCTCGCCTCACAACGGCAGTTCTTAGATGACGACGAACCAAACTGGACAAAAGTTACCAAATGGAAAAGACCAGACAAACAACAGACCAACAAGAGACCAGACCAGAAGACCACCACAGAACCCAAACCCCGACGCCAACAAACACGATCCACCAAACCCCCTACACCAGGCAGTCAGTGGGGAGGCATGTCAAGACCTGTGAATAGCCAAGAACCACCCAACAACACAAATGACCTGCTAGAGGCCCTCATCCAAATATGCAATGACATGATCAGACCTGAACCCCCCAATAAGCCTTTATCATGATCCTGACAACACACTCTGAACAGAAGGACTTTCTTCAGACGCCTGTTCATGGTTGCCTACCCACTAGGGAATCCCGCTATAGATGGCACAAGGTACGTACAGAGAACTGCCCCCACGGAGGTAGTCGCACTGAACACACCCACCAACTTTTTGTGAGTGCTCTGTGACCAGGTGGATCTGGGCCCTGTTTGCTTCCAGCCTCCTCCAACACCAGCCCAGGCCGATGGACAATACCCTCCACCACTCCCACCCCCCTGCTCCCTCTCCATCCCTTTTCCCCTTCCTCCCTCTATGCTTATCCCTCTCACGGAACCAAAACCAGACCAGAAGCAGGAACCATTCATCATCACACCAGAAGAGGTGCGGAGGAAGGACCAAAGCCTCTAGACCTACGCCCGGAGCGAGCAGGACACGGGAGTACCATCACTGACCTCTGTGTCTTGTGCTTCTAGGTGTGTCTGCTCACTCCTCAGGTTGTCCTTCCTCCCCTCTGCAAACCCAACCCCAGTTCCAGCACCACACCCAGTCACAACACCAGAACACTAGAAGAGGCGGGGAGGAGGGGCCAAAAAACAGACATTCACCTGGAGCGATCGGACCACAGGGGAGTGCCACAATTGACCTCCGGGTCTAGGGCTCCCTTGCGTGTCTGCTTGCTCCTCAGGTTGTCCTTCCTCCCCTCTGCAGACTCAGCACCAGTCCCAGCATCAATCCAGATCCCGGTTTCCAGCACCAGATGAGGCGCAGAGGAGGGACTAAACACCAGACCTTCACCGGAGCAAGTAGGCCACAGGGAAGTGCCACCATTGACCTCTGGGTCTAGGGCTCCCTTGTGTCTTGTGTGTCTGCTTGCTCCTCAGGTTGTCCCCCCCCATACAGATCCCGAGCCAGCCCCAGTTCCTGGTTCCTGTTTTTTCCCAAGTCCCCAGCACCAGACCCAGGTACCAGCATGATTTCCAACCCGGCCCCAACACCAACCCAGGTACTCCCGGTCCCAGCCCAACACCAGCACCAACCCTGAACACAGCACTGACCAACCACAATTACAGTACCACCTCCACCCAGCAACTGCCAGCCCAGACCCCACTGCTTCCCTAACACAAAGACCCTGACACACTATCAATCACTCCACCAGACCAAACATGACTGACTGACTAACTAATTGATGGACTGATTATGGCTACAGTACCTGTTTTTTATTGAATGCATTAGTTTTTCCTTGTTTTTCTTTTGATTCGATTAGTTTACGTTGGATTGATTACTTATTGTTTGACATTTTTATTGTTTTGAATTTTAACCACATTTATTTGAATTTTTTATTTGAATTTTGGAACAGCCAAATAAATGCACCTGTCTTTTTCTCTCCACTCCAGGGATTCTTGGGGCACGGCCTTTCAGGCTATGACTTCTCTCTCTCTTTCCCTCTCTGATCATGCTTAGAATAATACCTTGTAATGCTTGTTAATGCTTTGTATGTGATTTATGCCTTTTATGCTTTTATTTATTATATTTATCGTATATGATTTATGCTTTGTATGTGATTTCATTCATTTTACAAAGTAATTACATTGACATTTCTTGATTGCTTATTTCTGTAGCTCAACTATAGTCTCTTGCATATTTGGATTATCTTTATGGAATCAGATAAACATTTGAATAGGTTTAATTGCATAGTCTTATCATTGGTCGCATGTGAGGTAAATGTAATATACATATCAAATATCACCCCACTACAGTATTCATGCCCCTTGACTTATTCCACATTTTGTGTTACGGCCTGAATTCAAAATTGATTAAATATGTATTTTCTCACCCATCTACACAACATACAATCTAATGACAAAGTGATTTTTTTTTTTTAGCAAATTTCTTGAAAACTAAATACAGATATATCTCATTTACATAAGTTTTCACACCACTGAGTCAATACATGTTAGAGTCACCTTTAGCAGTGATTTCAGCTGTGAGTCTTTTTGGGTAAGTCTCTAAGAGCTTTGCGCACCTGGATTGCACAATATTTTCACATTATTCTTTATACATTTATTCAAGATCTGTCAATTTGGTTGTTGAATATTGCTAGACTCAGGTTTCAGGTAAGACCCAAGTGCAGACTGTTGAAGTAACAATGTTTATTGCAACAACAGGGGCAGGCAAATGACAGGTCAAGGCAGGCAGGGGTCGATAATCCAGAGTAGTGGGGCCAAGGTACAGGACGGCAGGTAGGCCCAGGGTCAGGTCAATCAGAGGTCAGTAACCCAGAGTAGGGGCAAAGGCACAGTACGGCAGGCAGGCTCAGAGTCAGGACAGGCAAGGGTCAAAACCAGGATGACGAGAAAAAGAGAGACTGGGGAAAAGCAGGAGCTGAGAAAAAACGCTGGTTGACTTGAACAAACAAGACAAACTGGCAACAGACAAACAGAGAACACAGGTATAAGTACCCAGGGGATAAGTGGGGAAGATGGGCAACATCTCGAGCAGGGTGCACAAGGACAGGTGAAACAGATCATGGCATGACATAGACAGCCATTTTCAGGTCTTGCCATTGATTTTCAATCCGATTTAAGTCAAAACTGTAACTAGGCCACTCAGGAACATTCAATGTCTTCTTTGTAAGCAACTCCAGTCTATATTTGGCCTTGTGTTTTAGGTTATTGTCCTGCTGAATTGTGAATTTTTCTCCCAGTGTCTGTTGGAAAGCAGACTGCACCAGGCTTTCCTCTAGGAGTTTGCCTGTGCTTAGCTCTATTCCATTTATTTTTATGAAAAGAAAAATCCCTAGTCCTTGCCAATGACAAGCATACCCATAACATGATGCTGCCACCACCATGGTTTAAAATATGAAGAGTGGTTCTAAGTGATGTGTTTTGTTGGATTTGACTCAAATATAACGCTTTGAATTCAGGACATAAAGTGAATTTCTTTGCCACGTTTTTGGAGTTTTACATTAGTGCCTTATTGCAAACAGGAAGCATGTTTTGGAATATTTTTTTTCTGTACAAGCTTCCTTCTTTTCACTCTGTCATTTAGGTTAGTATTGTGGAATAACTACAATGTTGTTGATCTGTCCTCAGTTTTCTCCTATCACAGCCATTAAACTCTGTAACTGTTTTAAAGTCACCATTGACCTCATGGTGAAATCCCTGAGCAGCTTCCTTCCTTTTCGGCAACTGAGTTAGGAAGGACGCCTGTATCTTTGTAGTGACTGGGGGTATTGACACCATCCAAAGTGTAATTAATAACTTCACCATGCTCAAAGGGATATTGAGCGTCTGCCTTTTTTACCCATCTACAAATAAGTGCTCTTCTTTGAGAGGCATTGGAAAACCTCTCTTGTCTTTGTGGTTGAATCTGTTTTGAAAATTCAGTGCTCGACTGAGGGACCTTACAATTATCTGTATGTGTGGGGTACAGAGATAAGGTATTTGTATTTATTATGGATCCCCTTTAGCTTCTGCCAAGGCAGCAGCTACTCCTCCTGGGGTTTGGAAAATGTAAGGCAGTTATACAATATTAAAAACATTAAAATACATTCATAACAGATTTCACAACACACTAAGTTCGTGCCCTCAGGCCCCTACTCCACTACCACATATCTACAATATAAAATGCATGTGTACGTGTGTGTATAGTGCGTATGTTATCATGTGTGTGTATCCACGTGTCTGCGCCTGTTTGTTTTGCTTCACAGTCCTCGCTGTTCCATAAGCTGTTTTTTATCTGTTTTTTTTTCAATCTGATTCTACTGCTTGCATCAGTTACCTAATGTGGAATAGAGTTCCATGTAGTCATGGCTCTATGTAGTACTGTGCGCCTCCCATAGTCTGTTCTGGACTGTTAATAGACCTCTGGTGGCATGTCTTGTGGGGTATGCATGGGTGTCTGAGCTGTGTGCTAGTTGTTTAAACAGACAGCTCGGTGCTTTCAACAAGTCAATACCTCTCACAAATACAATTAGTGATGAAGTCAATCTCCCCTCCACTTTGAGCCAGGAGAGATTGACATGCATATTATTAATGCTTGCTCTCTGTGTACATCCAAGGGCCAGCCGTGCTGCCCTGTTCTGTGCCAATGGCAATTTTCCTAACACGGAACCCAAACCGGCAGCGCGTGTGCGCCATCGTGCATACATTTATTTTGTCCCCCCCACACCAAGGTTAAAATATCAAAACAAACTCTGAACCAATTACATTAATTTGGGGACAGGTTGAAAAGCATTAAACATTTATGGCAATTTAGCTAGCTAGCTAGCTTGCACTATCTAACGTTAGCTAATTTGTCCTATTTAGCTAGCTTGCTGTTGCTAGCTAATTTGTCCTGGGATGTAAACATTGAGTTGTTATTTTACCTGAAATGCGCAAGGTCCTCTACTCCGACAATTAATCCACACATAAAACGGTCAACCGAATCGTTTCTAGTCATCTCTCCTCCTTCCAGGCTTTTTCTTTTCTTGACATTGCATTGCGATTGGAAACTTTCATAAATTAGGTGCATTACCGCCACTGACCTTGTTCGTCTTTCAGTCACCCACGTGGGTATAACCAATGAGGAGATGGCACGTGGGAGAGGCAAGACTTGCAGCGCGATCTGCGTCACAAGTAGAACTGACTTCTATTTTAGCCCTTGGCAATGCAGACGCTCATTGGCATACGCAAGCAGTGTGGGTGCAATAATTGAATAATATAGATTTCTACATTTATCTTGCTACGCTCGCGCACGCGACGAGAGCGGTGTAGTCAGCCTGTAAGTCCCTCTTTGTGGCACCTGACCACACAACTGAACAGCAGTCCAGGTGCGACAAAGCTAGAGCCTGAAGGACCTGCCTTGTTGATAGTGCTGTTAAGAAGGTAGAGTATCACTTTATTATGGACAGACTTCTCCCCATCTTAGCTACTGTTGTATCAATTTGTTTTGACCATGACGGTTTACAATCCAGGGTTACTCCAAGCAGTTTAGTCACCTCAACTTGCTCAATTTCCACATTATTTATTACAATATTTAGTTGAGGTTCAGGGTTTAGTGAATGATTTATCGCAAATACAATGCTTTTAGTTTAAAAAATATTTAGGACTAACTTATTCCTTGCCACCCATTCTGAAACTAACTGCAGCTCTTTGTCATTTCAGTCGCTATAGTAGCTGACGTGTATAGTGTTGAGCCATCTGAAATACATAGACACGCTGGCTTTACTCAAAGCCAGTGGCATGTCGTTAGTAAAGATAGAAAAAAGTAAGGGGCCTAGACAGCTTCCCTGGAAAATTCTTGATTCTACCTGGATTATGTTGGAAAGGCTTCCATTAAAGAACACCCTCTATGTTCTGTTAGACTGGTAACTCTTTATCCACAATATAGCAGGGGGTGTAAAGCCATAGCACAAAAGTTTTTCCAGCAGCAGACTATGATCGATAATGTCAAAAGCCGCACTGAAATCTTAGCCTCCAAAATCTTTTTCTCATCAATTTCTATCAGCCAATCATCAGTCATTTGTGTAAGTGCTGTGCTTGTTGAATGTCCTTCCCTATAAGCATGCTGAAAGTCTGTCAATTTGTTTACTGTACAGGCTGCTTGGTTGGCTATTTACCAACAGGCTGCTTGGTTGGCTATTTGAGCCAGTAAAGGGGGATTTACTATTCTTAGGTAGCAGAATGAGCTATGCTTCACTCCAGGCCTGAGGGCACTCATTTTCTAATAGGCTTAAATTGAAGATATGGCAAATAGGAGTGGCAATATCATCCACTATTATCCTCTGTAATTTTCCATCCAAGTTGTCAGACCCCGGTGACAACAATCTTTTCTCCTCTTCCACACTCACTTTACTGAATTCAGAATGACAAATCATTTTTTATGTCATTTATCTTTGTTTCATAGTGTAGTTTCTTCTTCTTTTTATTCAGTTTGGTCACATGATTTCTCAATTTGCAGTACTTTTGAAAAAATGATTGTCATTCAACAATCATGTTAAGCACTATTATTGCACCCAGTGAGTCCATGCATCTTATTATGTGTTTTGTTAAGCACATTTGTACTCCTGAACATATTTAGGCTTGCCATAACAAAGGGGTTGAATACTTATTGTCTCAAGACATTTCAGCTTTTCATTTTTAATTGATTTGTAAAAATATTCAAAAAACATAATCCCACTTCAAAATTATGGGGTATTGTATGTAGGTCAGTGACACAAAATTTCAATTTAATCCATTTTAAATTCAGGCTGTAACACAACAACATCTGGAAAAAAGTCAAGGGGTGTAAATACTTTCTGAAGGCACTGTATGTTATGTCTAGTCTATGAGATCAGGCTGGCAAAGCACGGCCATTTCTCTAGACTGTTTTTCTGTAGGCGGAATGAAAACAACTTGACCCAGTTCAACATCTTTCTATCAAAAGTACTCAATGTACTTTACCTCTTTCTGGGTAAATAAAATAGCCTCAAGTGTTATTGTTGTATCCAAAGAATTTTATAAAGATTTTAAATGATTGACATACATTACTATATAGTAAGTACCGGTATAAATGTAACTGCTTTCCTAAGAACATCATCACAAAGGATTCAATATACACACTTAGCATGTTTTCCTATCAAGGTTCTGTTGAACTGGTGAGTTCAAAAGCAAACAAACTCCATGCTTGGAGAAGGTAAAGGGAAAGAGATTGGTAGAGAAAGCGAGAGCGAAAGAGAGGGGGGAGAGAGAGAGGGAGAGAGCAAGATAGAGGAAGATAGCAAGGTCGAGAGAGAGAGAGAGGAGAGAAAGTGAGCAAGATCAAGAGCGAGGGTAGAGGAGAGAGAGGAAGGGAGGCCCTGTTAAAATTTGTCAGCCGAGCTGGTTTACTAGCGAGGGTTTATTGATTGTGTACTAATTGATGGCCTTCATAGGTTATAAAACATGCCATGGTGCTGCCTTGGAAGAGGGGCGTCTCTACTGTGCAGGCATGCTGCTGGTGTGATTGATCTCCTATAGTCACATGCTACAACCATTACAAGCCTAACCCGCTAAACCATAACATAAAAAAAACAAGTAACAACAAAATACTGCTTTGTTGAGCGAACCTGGCAGGTATATACAGTATATATAGATTTTTTTTTATGAATTCAAGATTGGTATCCTTTGGTAACACTTAGTCATAAACATTTGCATAACAAAGACACTGTGCACATTTTCTCTAAACCTTGAAGCTCAAAAACAAAATATTAATTTCCAAACAGACATGAGCTGTGTTCGAATACTCAAACTAACCACACTAACCGTACTATTTGTGACGTGAATTGAGTCATAGTATGGATATAGTTTGTATGCCAAAAGTTCCCGGATGTCGTACTAAATTTGCCAAAATAAGAAGTATACATGCAGTGGACACTTTTTTCTGTACTTTTAGGACCCATAATGCAATTCTTCAAAATATGCAGCCGAAGTCTGACGAGAGTGGATACAAATTAATTGCTTTAACTATGACAAATGTTGAGCAATGTAATAAAGTAATGACTTTTCAAATAAGTTACGTTACAGCTGATGTTGGCTGACAATTTGTTAGCTACGCTATCCTTACGAATCGCATAGCATTACAGCAGTACCGGTATGTTAGCTAACATTAGTTGGCCACTAATACATCAAACTTGCCAAGCAGTATATTAACTATCTGCTATCTAACTAACTACCAAACATTTATTGACTTGATTATTCACATAATTCATAGCTAAGTGGTATAGTCTTCGTGCATTTCAATGGACATTCTGTTAATTCTGGCTATCTACTACGATTTCAGAGAACTCTCGCGCAGAATAACCCGTTGAATATGGCCGGTGTCAGTAAACGTCGGCAAAAAAAAAGCGTAATTAAATTGTTGCCAGCAGCACAGTTACAGTCATCAACGCTCTGGATAACATGAAAACAGCCTAACCAGCTCTGATAGGGTGAGTAAAATGGTCAGAGTGAGGTGTTCTCTCATTTGTGTCTGGAAGTAGCTAGCCAACATTAGCCAGTTAGTTTGGGTGCTTGACCGTCGTTGAAAGCTCAGATCAACCCTACTCCTCGGCCAGAGCATCCAGTGTATGTGCTCTGAACGCTCCGAACGGACAATCTGACAACGCCCAAAGCACACTCTGGCACTCCCGGACTGAATTTACAAACACAACCGAAATCGTAAAATGTTTAGCTAGTCATTTGTTATGCTAACAAGCTAGCTAGAGTTTGCATAGCAACAGCATCAACTTCCGGTAGACAGATGAAGCTCTAGTACGCTCAGCTGAAATGATACAGTTAGTTTACAGTATACTAAAATGAACTAATAGTATGTAGTATGTAGTATATTCTCATTAAGTATGTAGTATGGGTATTTGAACACAGCTATGGTTTTGTGTTACATACTCCTGGGGCTGTGAATACTAGTGAAAAAAATCATAATTCTTATCCAGCTTTGATACATATAGGGGTAAACCATTAAATCTCCAGGCAAGACACTCCACGTGTGATTAATCTTGTATGGAGAAAGTGAACTATGATCGCTCGCTGCACCCTATTCTACTGTGTAATCTTGTCTGTGAAGAATAGCTCAGTAGGCAGCTGCCCGTGTGTGTTTGTGAGAATGTGATTGATATAAATAGATGTGAATGCCTGATGAGGGGAATAGAATAGGATGGAGAAGAACAGAAAGCACTTGACCCTCTCAACTAGGGGTTTTCTTCGCAATAAGGGTAAATGAAAAACATTTGTCTATGGATGTCGAGCCACAAAAGTATTGAGATGAAATGGAATGAGATTGGAATTGGAACCAATAAATCAATGTCAAGCAGCAATCCATTCTCAGATATTATGCCTTTCTTGGACAATAATCCTGGACAATGTTCCCGGAATTCTTCCGATGGCATTGAGGAGTACGCCACATCAGTCACTGGTTTCATCAATAAGTGCATCAATGACTTTATCCCCACAGTGACTGTACGTACATACCCCAACCAGAAGCCATGGATTACAGGCAACATCCGCACTGAGCTAAAGAGTAGAGCTCCTGCTTTCAAGGAGCGGGACTCTAACCCGGAAGCTTATAAGAAATCCTGCTGTGCCCTCCGACAAACCATCAAACAGGCAAAGCGTCAATACAGGACTAAGACGAATCTTCAATGCTCATTGGATGTGGCAGGGCTCGCAAACTATTACAGACTACAAAGGGAAGCACAGCCAAGAGCTGCCCAGTGACACGAGCCTACCAGTCGAGCTAAATTGCTTCTAGTTCACTTCGAGGAACGTAACACTGTTCCGTACGACTGTGTGATCACGCTCTCAGCAGCCGATGTGAGTAAGACCTTTAAACAGATCTACATTCACAAGGCCGCAGGGCCAGGCGTATTACCAGGACGTGCACTTTGAGCATGTGCTGACCAACTGGCAAGTGTCTTCACTGACATTTTCCTCTCCCTGTCTGAGTCTGTAATACCAACGTGTTTCAAGCAGACCACCATAGTCCCTGTGCCCAAGAACACTAAGGTAACCTGCCTAAATGACTACCGACCCGTAGCACTCACGTCTGTAGCCATGAAGTGCTTTGAAAAGCTGGTCAGAAACCCTAGACCCACTCCAATTTGCATACCGCCCCAACAAATCCACAGATGATGCAATCTCTATTGCACTCCACACTGCCCTTTCCCACCTGGACAAAAGGAACACATGACTGCACGGCTAGGCACGACTCCAACACCATCATTTGTTTGCCGGTGACACAACAGTGGTAGGCCTGATCACCGACAACAAGAGACAGTCTATAGGGAAGGGGTCAGAGACCTGACCGTGTGGTGCAAGGACAACAACCTTTCCCACAACGTGATCAAGACAAAGTAGAGGATTGTAGACTACAGGAAAAGGAGGACCAAGCACGCCCCCGTTCTCATCGACAGGGCTGTAGTGGAGCAGGTTGAGAGCTTCAAGAGCCTTGGCGTCCACATCACCAACAAACTAACATGGTCCAAGCACACCAAGACAGTGGTGAAGAGGGCATGACAAAACCTATTCCCCCCTCAGTAGACTGAAAAGATTTGGCATGGGTCCTCAGATACTCAAAAGGTTCTACAGCTGCACCATCGAGAGCATCCTGACGGGTTGCATGACTACCTGGTATGGCAACTGCTCGGCCTCTGACCGCAAGGCACTACAGAGGGTAGTGCGTACGGCCCAGTACATCACTGGGGCCAAGCTTCCTGCCATCCAGGACCTCTTTACCAGGCGTTGTCAGAGGAAGGCCCTAAAAATTGTCAAAGACTCCAGCCACCCTAGTCATAGACTGTTCTCTCTGCTACCACATGGCAAGCAGTACCAGAGTGCCAAGTCTCGGTCCAAGAGGCTTCTAAACAGCTTCTTCCCCCAAGCCATAAGACTCCTGAACATGTAATCAAATGGCTACCCAGACTATTTGCATTGACCCCCCACCTCCCCCTTTTTACGCTGCTGCTACTCGCTGTTATTATCTATGCATACTCATTTTAATAACTCTACCTACATGTACATATTACCTCCATTACCTCGACTAACCGGTGCCCCCGCACATTGACTCTGTACCGGTACCCCCTGTATATAGCCTCGCTATTGTTATTTTACTGCTGCTCTTTAATTATTTGTTACTTTTATTAAAAACATTTTTAGGTATTTTTCTTAAAACGGCATTGTTGGTTATGGGCTTGAAAGTAAGCATTTCACTGTAAGGTCTACACCTGTGATATTCGACGCATGTGACAAATAAAATGTGATTTCCTTTGATTTAATAATTGCTGAGTCACAGGCTGTGCTATAAAGAAGCACTATCTCTCTAGAGTTCAAGTGAAACAGTCTACTCTACACTACAGTATATAATGTATAGGAGTGAGGAGGAGGATGACATTGAGAGAATCTCAATTGCGTACTCTTCGCGTCCTCTCTCCTCCTTCTCAAAACCCAATTGAGGAAAAGGTCAGAGCCATGTGGCTCTCTCATCCAATGGGTTTTAAGAAGGCGAGGAGAGAGGATGCGAGGAGTACGCAATTGAGATCCTCCCATTATGCTGTGTCATCAACTTCAGCTTTGATGTCATAACTGAGTGACTGGACAGCCACCTACGAACAGAGAGAACAGACCGTTCCAGAACACTTACAGCCCAACAGATAGACATGGTCCCATGACTCCCTGTGTGTGAACATCCCTGGGGTGCCCCTGTCTGTGCAGTGTGATAGTACACTATGTGCAGTGTGACAGTACACTGGCTAATTGAGTCAATGGTAATCAGGGTCTGCTCAAACGCCTCCAAATCTATTCTGCTACATCCAGGCCCTCTGGTTAGAGAAGATGAGAAAATAGCTAGGAAAACTTTACAAAGTCAGGGGGAATTAGAGCTTCGGATAGTACGCTACAGTACTAAAGACAATAATTGACCCTTTACACTCATGGGAATTGGCCTATATATGCATAACCATGGTAACAATTGAAAGGGAACAGTTTGAAGATTATGAGAAAAGGATTACACCAAAGGTGAGGACACAACAGTTCACCTGACATAAGACTGAATCCAAACATTACACAAACATTTGATGTGCATTTTACATTTACTGTAATTTTCGTCGCATTTGTTGATAACGAAATCAGAAAATACTCTGGATACATTCAGTAACAGAATATTCCTGGACAATGTGTGGTAGGTGAAACAGGACAAAAAAATGACAAGGATTTGAGTGAGAGGAGTAACTGGTGTATCCAAGTCACCACACACCACTCCAAACTGTGCACAGTTCCTAAGTAATTTCAATGCACTTTTATGACTCAAGGAAAGAGCCTTCAACTATAAGGTACTATTGCTCTCCTAGCTGTGTTGTTGAGGAACTAGAGCAAGAACACTTGTAGTGGTTTTATTTGGAACACACAACCCTGCATCCCCGCAATCACACAATTACTGTTGTTGTTTACGCAATCCAAAAACGGTCCATTGAAAATCGCAATCTGGGTCAGGTGGGCATCATTTGAAAGCTTGTTCTATTGCCAACATGAGCTAAGTTATAAAATAAGATATTACAGTGTTAGGCTTTCACAATGAAATTCAGGGAAACAGATCATAGTGCGCATAGAATGAAGTCATGAGTGCATTCAGGTCGCGGCAAATTTTCTTCACAATAGACAAAGATAGGCTCATTCTATTCAGAACAATCTGGACCCAAAGGGCTGAAATGTTGGATGTCTACCCTTTCTAAGGACTTAAGCTTGGCAATTGTGTAAGGTCCCCATGAGTGACAGAACACTGAGACAATCACGGCGCAAAGCTCCTATTTTCTGCTGGCCCACCCAACCACCACAGAAAGCACTGAGCTAGGCTGAAACACCTGCATTTTGGAGCTGCCTTACTCAAGGAAACAAAAAAGAGACCATGTTTGTATGCAGCTTTATTAACTCAACTTTTTTTGCTAAGCGATCACAGGGATGCTGGCCCATGTTGACTCCAATACTTTGTGTCAAGTTGGCTAGATGTCCTTTGGGTGGTGGACTATTCTTGATACACACAGGAAACTGTTGAGCATGACAAACCATGCAGCATTGCTGTTCTTGACACAAACTGGTGCACCTGGCACCTACTCCCATGCCCAGTTCAAAGGCACTTATATCTTTTGTCTTCCCATTCACCCTCTGAATAGCACACATACACAATCCATGTCTCAATTGTCTCAAGGCTTAAAAATACCTTTTTAACCTGTCTCCTCCCCTTCATCTACACTGATTGAATTGGATTTAACAAGTGACATCAATAAGAGATCACAGTTTTCACTTGCATTCACCTGGTCAGTCTGTCACGGAAAGAGCAGGTGTTCTTAATGTTTTGTACACTCATGAGTTTTATTATATGGAAATGTGAGTGTACATTTGGACTCACGGTTGTTTGGCTTCCTTGTATGACATCAAAGCGGTATTTATTATAATCCCCACTGTCTCATCTTTCAAATTGTATCCTCTTAATTTACAGAATTTGGGCCTTCTGAGTGGTGCGGCGGTCTAAGTCACTGCATTGCAGTGCTAGAGGCATAACTACAGACCCTGGTTCGTTCCCAAGCTGTGTCACAACCGGCCATGATCGGGGGAGTCCCATAGGGCGGCGCACAATTGGCCCAGCATCGTCCGGGTTAAGGGAGGGTTTGGCCGGGGGTAGGCCATCATTGTAAGTAAGAATGTGTTCTTAACTGGCTTCCCTAATTAAATAAAGGTTAAATAAAATAAAACATTAAAAAAATAACCCTCACTCAGAGTTGTGGGCGACCTCTTGTCGCGCAAGTTGGTCATGTTCAGAATGGCTGACAATCAAAACCCATGCAGCACTGTGAATCTCAGAGCCAGAGCTCTGGCGTCATGTATAGCATGTTACTGTACAGGCATATCTGCCATTTTCAACCAGTATACGGGGTACGAGTGTAAAGGGATACCATGTTTAGAAATGCACTCAATTCACATTGTAAGGATCAATAAAATGCCTCAAAACACACTTATCTTTGCAATAGCATGCATGACTAGAGAAGAGATCGATGATGGCTAGAAGACAAGGAGAGGCACCAACTTCGGCGGAAGTCGAGACAGTACCCTCCCCCCTTGACGCGCAGCTCCAGCGGCGCGCCGACACCGGCTTCGGGACGACCCAGAGGGCGAGGCGCAGGGCGATCCGGACGAAGACGGTGGAACTCCTGCAGCATAGAAGGATCCAAAATGTCCTCGACCGGAACCCAGCACCTCTCCTCCGGACCGTACCCATCCCACTCCACGAGATACTGAAGGTCCCTCGCCCTTTTCACGCATAACAGCTCTCTGAAGGTGAACACGGGTAGCTTCCCATGTCTTCTCCGTGCGCCTGAACCATTCGTCCACCGCAGGAGCCTCAGTCTGACTCTGATGCCAAGGCGCCAGAACCGGCTGGTACCCCAGTACACACTGAAAGGGAGAGAGGTTAGTGGAGGAGTGGCAAAACGAGTTCTGTTCCATCTCGGCCCAAGGCACGAACGCCGCCCACTCACCCGGCCGGTCCCGGCAATAAGACCGCAGAAACCTGCCCACATCCTGGTTTACTCTCTCCACCTGCCCATTACTCTCAGGGTGAAATCCCGAAGTAAGGCTGATCAAGACCCCCCAGACGTTCCATGAACGCCTTCCAAACCCTAGGTGTAAACTGGGGACCTCAATCAGACACTATATTCTCAGGCACCCCCGTAGTGCCGGAAGACATATGTAAACAAGGCCTCCACAGTCTGTAGGGCCGTAGGGACCCGGGCAGAGGAAGGAGACGACAGGACTTAGAGAACCGATCCACAACGACCAGAATAGCGGTGTTACCCTGTGAGGGAGGGAGATCGGTAAGAAAGTCCACTGACATGTGCGACCAAGGCCGTTGTGGAACAGGTAAGGGGTGTAATTTCCCTCTGGGCAAGTGCCTAGGAGCCTTACACTGGGTGCACACCGAGCAGGAGGAAGCATAAACTCTCACGTCCTTAGCCAAGGTAGGCCACCAGTACCTCCCGCTCAAACAGCGCACTGTCTGACCAATCCCAAGATGACCAGAGGAGGGTGACGTATGGGCCCAATAGATCAACCGGTCACGGACAACAGACGGGACGTACAGACGCCCAGCGGGACACTGGACGGGAGCGGGCTCTGCACGTAACGCCTGCTCAATGTCCGCGTCCAGCTCCCACACTACTGGCGCCACCAGGCAGGATGCTGGGAGTATGGGAGTGGGATCCATGGACCGCTCCTCTGTGTCATACAGCCGGGACAATGCATCTGCCTTCACGTTCTGGGAGTCTGGTCTGTACAAAAGGGTAAACACAAAACGGGTGAAAAACATGGCCCACCGGTTCAGTCTCCTCGCTGCCCGGATGTACTCCAGATTGTGGTGGTCAGTCCAGATGAGAAAAGGGTGTTGAGCCCCCTCAAGCCAATGTCTCCACGTCTTCAAAGCCTTTACGACAGCCAACAGCTCCCGGTCCCCCATGTCATAGTTTAGCACCGCCGGGCTGAGCTTCTTAGAGAAGAAGGCACAGGGGCGTAGCTTCAGTGGCGTACCCGAGCGCTGAGAGAGCACGGCTCCTATCCCAGCGTCGGACGCATCCACCTCCACTATGAAAACAAAGAGGGATCCGGATGGGCCAGCACGGGAGCTGAGGTAAACAGAGCCTTCAGGTGACCAAAAGCCCTGTCCGCCTGCAAACTCACCGGACCCCCCTTCAGCAGTGACGTAATGGGAGCTGCTACCTGACCAAAACCCCGGATAAACCTCCGGTAGTAATTGGCAAACCCAAGAAACCGCTGCACCTCCTTTACCGTGGTGGGAGTCGGGCCAATTACACACGGCTACAATGTGGTCATTCTCCATCTCCACCCCCGAGTTAGAAATGCGGTACCCTAAGAAGGAGACGGACTGCTGGAAGAACAGACACTTCTCAGCCTTGACGTACAGGTCATGCTCCAATAACTGACCAAGCACCCTGCGCACCAGGGACACATGCTCGGCGCGTGTAGCGGAGTATATCAGAATGTCATCAATATACACCACTACACCCTGCCCGTGCAGGTCCCTGAAAATCTCGTCTACAAAGGCTTGGAAACTGATGGAGAATTCATCAATCCGTACTGCACGACGTGGTACTCATAACGCCCTGAGGTGGTACTGAATGGCGTCTTCCACTCGTCTCCCTCCTGGATACGCAGCAGGTTGTAAGCACTCCTGAGATCCAATTTTGTGAAGAAGCGCGCCCTGTGCATTGACTCGATCGCACTGGCTATGAGAGGCAGCGGGTAGCTGTACCTCACAGTGATCTGATTGATACCCCGATAGTCAATACACGGGCACAGACCTCCATCCTTCTTCTTCACAAAAAAGAAACTTGAGGAGACAGGTGAAGTGGAGGGCCGAATGTATCCCTGCCCCAGAGATTCGGAGACATATGTTTCCATAGCCGCCGTCTCCTCCTGGGACAGAGGATACACGTGACTCCTGGGAAGTGCTGCGTCTACCAGGAGATTTATCGCACAATCCCCCCGTCGATGGGGTGGTAATTTAGTCGCCCTCTTCTTACAGAAGGCAAGAGCCAAATTGGCATATTCAGGGGGAATGCGCACAGTGGAGACCTGGTCTGAACTTTCCACCGTGGTAGCACCAACGGAAACCCCTAAACACCTCCCCGAGCACTCTCGCGACCACCCCGTGAGAGCCCTCTGTTGCCAAAAAACAGTGGGGTCATGACAAGCTAACCAGGGTAGACCTAGAACCACAGGAAACACAGGAGAATCAATGAGGAAGAGACTAATTCTCTCCCTGTGATCCCCCTGCATCGCCAAACGAAGTGGAGCGGTGACCTCCCTAATAACCCCTGACCCTAATGGTCGACTATCTAAGGCATGAATGGGGAAATGCACATCCACGGGAACAATGGGGATCCCTAAACTATGGGCGAATGATCTGTCTATAAAATTCCCAGCCACGCCTGAATCGATGAGCGCCTTATGCTGGGAATGCGGGGAAAAATCAGGAAAAGTGACATACATAAACATATGTGCAACAGAGGGCTCTGGGTGAGAATGGTGCCGGCTCACCTGAGGTGACGCCAGAGCGCCCTGCCTGCTGCCTCGATACCCAGAGGAACCAACCCAGCACCGACCGGCAGTGTGACCTCTGCGGCCACAGTGCACGAGCTGGAACACCCTCCGGTCTCCCTGCGCACCGCCCCTCCCAACTCCATAGGTATCGGAGAGGGGGAGCGGGGGGATGGAACCAACAGACCCCGATCTGAACGTCCGCGGGTAGCCAGCAGGTTATCCAGCCGGATGGACAGGTCCACCAACTGGTCAAAAGTGAGGGAGGTGTCTCTGCATGCCAACTCCCGACATAAGTCCTCGCGCAGACTGCATCGATAATGGTCTATCAGGGCCTTGTCGTTCCATCCCGCGCCGGCAGCCAGGGTCCGAAACTCCAGGGCAAACTCCTGGGCGCTCCTCATCTCCTGCCTCAGATGGAAGAGGCGTTCACCCGCCGCTCTACCCTCGGGCAGATGGTCGAAGACTGCCCGGAAACGGTGGGTGAACTCCTCAAACTGGTCCAACGCCGCATCTCCCTCTCTCCACACGGCGTTGGCCCACTCCAGGGCTTTCCCGGTGAGGCACGAGACGAGGGCGGACACCCTCTCACGACCCGAAGGAGCTGGGTGGACAGTTGCCAGGTATAATTCAAGCTGCAATAAGAACCCCTGACAGTTCGCAGCACTCCCGTCGTAATCGTGGGGAAGGGAGAGACGAATCCCACTGGAACCAGGAGAAGGAGGGTTGAGAATGGGAGACCCCGGTTGTGATGGTGGAGGCGCTGGTAGAACTCCCTGTCTCTCCCAGCGGTCCATTGTCTGGACAACGCGGTCCATGGTGTTGCCTAGATGGTGGAGCATTGCTGCGTGCTCCCGGACGCGCTCCTCCACCACTATTCCCGGGGTACCAGCTCCTGCTGACTCCATAAGTTTGGTCCGGAATTCTGTAAGTGTTGCGTAACTGGTGGCAGAGAAGTCAGGCGCAGGAGAGCAAAACTTTGTACTAACCATAGTTGTTTAATCATACAACCAAAACGATACAAAAATATCACAAGAGTACATGGGCTAATAAACCCTATTCCCACCAATATATAACACGAGCAACAAACACTAAACAGCAAACATTTCCGGACAAGGACATGTGAGAAACAAAGGGTTAAATACATGACAAATAATGAATGGAATTGGAACAATGTGTGTGGGAAGACAAAAAAAAAAATGGATCGATGATGGCTAGAAGACCGGCGACGCCGACCGCAGAACGCCGCCCGAACAAGGAGAGGCACCAACTTTGGCGGAAGTCGTGACAGGCTGCTTGTTCCGCTGGAATTCTACCATTACTTGCCAGTAATTGAGTTTCCTTACAGTATAACAGTGAGCCTGCTATTTTTATAGAGTAGGATACTGTAAAAGCACAGTATTGGTATTCATTGATCCGTATTCATAAAACTTCTCAGAGTAGGTCTAGGATTGCTGGTCTAGGATCTGTTTTGTTTTTTAGATAATAATGAACACATTTACATTACATGGATAGTGGAGACCTGATCCTAGATCAGAACTTCTACTCTTAGGTGCTTTATGAATACAAGCCCTGGCCCATAAATAATGTTGGGGTGAGTAATAACAGTGTTCATTTTCCACTCATGACAGATATTAGCATTTGCAATGCTGTGTTTAGGATTTGCAGCAGATGTGAAATATGTGAAATAGCCTAGATTAATAAAAAAACACCCATTGACGGAGATACAAAGCTTATTATGCTAATTAAATAATATGTTTCTCTCTGTTTGGTATTCGGAATTCATGAGTTTTCTAAACAAGGTTTTCCTTCAGAGCACCCCTGTAATTCAGACACATATGGATTCTAAACCACAACACTGATACCATGGCTATAAACTCACAGACATATCCAAATGATTTACTATGAGCTTTTCTACATTTCAAGACAGATGTATGCAAAACAAACAAATGAATCACTCTTCCTTACAGTTTCTATCTTCTGCAATTTATACATGCTATATCAAGGCTATAAAGTTGAGCAGAGTGAATTTGAGAGATACCTTGTGTAGATAATAATCCTCCATATGGGCAATAGTGTAACCTCTCTCTGGACAGATTGAACTAGTAGGAGTACAGAATGGATCTAACAGCCCAACATCTATGGACTATTTCCAATCTGAATCCCCACAGCTCAATTCTGCATTGACAAACACATTTTGAAAGCTTGTGTACTGCTACACCTGCTTTAATCAGAAGCGACTTCTCTGAAAGGATTACAAGTTAGACTGCTTTTCTAAATGGATTTTCCATCAGAATAGTATCAGACTGTCAATGTTTATATAAGTAACTTATGAGCGAGAGAGAGAGAGAAAGAAATAGAGAGAGAGAGTCATTTGAATCCTAAGGTACAGCTCTAATCAGTAGTGAAACTTGGTGTACTTTGCCACTAAATATAAAAATGCATGCATCAGTATATCTATGCATATTTCAGGCGACATTTACAAATAATGGATAATGGATTTGCTTGTCAATTGTAATTGAAATTATTTATGCCACTGTGGTCTATTCGTGAACTCCAGCAGGGAGAGACTTTTATGGCAACCAATATGTTCGATAAGATCAGCTCTGGCACAAAAATCTTGGTGATCTAATCATTCCCGGCTTGTTTGTCCATGGACAAGGTTGAAATCTCACTGGCCACAACATACAGTGAATCAATTCAGACACAATCTCTTGTTCACTGGTAAAATGCAATAGATGGGAACTTTAAAGTGGATTATTAAGGCTTAACAGGGTTTAGCGCAGCCTATCTTCGATAGGAATCTAGAATCAGACAGACAGCATGGCGAGACGGGCACTTTTATTGTGTTGCCCCAGTGTCCACAGAGCACAATCACAGCAACAGATAAAAGTAACTTGGTTCCTGTGGGAGATCCAAGGCACTGAAGAACAAACAGCCTTGTGGACTTCATGAGAAATATTTGGTTATATCCCGATTACCAAATATATGGTCATTTTAGACACAGATTGCAAGTGGTGGATTAAATGTCCCACAACAAACACCTGTCCCCATACGTAAAACTCAACTCTGTAGAATTCCAGAAATGGTTGGTGGATGATTCTACTTTGAAGGAATATTTGACGAGGGTTACACTGCTCCTATTTAATTCCAGCAACGGCCAATCCTCTGCGAAGCTTCAGTTTAAAATATATAGAACAAAACACAAACATCGCTACAACAATACCCAATTAAATGATGAAAGTCTCTCAATTTATTTTGTATGCTTGGCTCCGTAATCCCCAAATAAGTATCTGTTGTATTATAATTGGTTCCAAAGCACCCATTCCAAACACATAAACACAGTGGCATCTCTGCTTTGAGGACAGCTGCAAAGTAAGATAAGTAGAAAGTGTTACTGCGCTAGCAAAAACATGATTTATTATGTCTCAAAATATTGAGACCGGTGAGCCTACCTGGTGCCTCAGAGTGCTACTTGAAAAGATGAATAGTGTGACTGGCGCTATTCACAGACTCAGCTGCAAAGGAATGAGCAATAAGGACAAAGAGACACGGAGCACAAGGATACATGTGTGGCATGATGAGCAACCAAAACACACTGGAGTTAGCAGCTCTTCCCATGAACACATTACACGAACGATGTAGAAGAAACACTAGTTTGTAGTTTCACACATCCTAGTTTTGCTGTTAACTATTTCTGCTGAGCTGATGTTTCACTTACTCCATCCTTGGAATTATAGCCTCTAATTAGTCAATGGCAATTAGCAAACGCCAGCCATATAGAGACGACCTGGCAACATTGTTTTGATGGGATTTATTTCAATCAGCATGCTAATAAGGACAGTTATATTCCCTTGCTTTGATTGGCAGTCTACTGTTACCATAAGTCATTAAAATTTTCTGACAGAACAGATGACAATAGGAACATATTATACAGGTAGTTGTATGAAGGAGTGAAATAGTAGTTGCTTTTTGCTGATCACAATTGGCCCAGCGTCATCCGGGTTTGGCCGGGGTAGGCCGTCATTGTAAATAATAATTTGTTCTTAACTGACTTGCCTAGTTAAATAAAGGTTAAATAAAAAAATTAAGATGCCAGAGGGCAAAAACAAAGTCCTAATCAGGAGAGTGTAAGACCAAAACCAAACAGCCAACGGTCCATAAAAAAAAAGTTACCGTAGCCTATCTGGGATAAAAATCACTTAGAAAATCTGGATTAATTTAAAAATAACAATGTTTTTATTTTTACCTGGCGTCATTCACAAATTTAAGGAAGAAAGATAAATATATGGCTGTGTGTAGAGTAGAGGTCATTTCATCACTCTGTGAGATATACCCTTCTGTGTGATTAAGCTCTATGCTGCCATGGCAGGTCTGCTCGCTTTTATTACTCCCCAAATGTCACAAGTGGACTGGCATTTAGGTTCGTTAACAGGATTATGGCAAGAGGAGAAATAATGGAGCATTCTGCCATTAAAGTCCACCCTCTGAACCCCATGTAGCTTCCCTTACCAAGAACAAGGGAATATTGACAATGTTTAAATAAGTTAGCCTTTTCAACACTCCTCCATCACAAGGTACAATTATTCAGGGTAGCAACCAGCAGATGAAGGAATCATTCCCCAAAGAAAAAAAAACTAAATCTAAAGTATAATAATTTACAAGGTGTCTCAGGTTGAAGCAATGGATTTTGACCACTTGACCGATCAATTCTACTTTTCTGTGAGGATTCCTCATGTCCTCAAAGATAATAATGTGTGATAACACTGTCTATTTTTTTAATCACCTGTGGAAAAGATAGGATACAAAACATAATACAGATTGGCCAGTGTAAAGGAGAGAATGTGGAGGGATAGTATAGCATTGTACCTTCTGGATGTCTGAGGTGAGTTGGAGCAGTGAGGGAGAGGCAGTGGAGCGCAGGGTCTCCGTCCCCCTGACAGGACTGTGGAGGCTGACGTAGGCTACAGCCCTGCTCTGTAGCACCACCCGGTTCTCCTGCAACAACACAACACAACATGCTGATACAGCTCTGGAATACAATTCAATATTATACAATACAATACATACAGTTGAAGTCGGAAGTTTACATACACTGAGGTTGAAGTCACTAAAACTCGTTTTTCAACCACTCCACAAATTTCTTGTTAACAAACTATAATTTCGGCAAGTCAGTTAGGACATCCACTTTGTGCATGACCAGTAGTTTTTCCAACAATTGTTTACAGTCAGATTATTTCACTTATAATTCACTGTATCACAATTCCAGTGGGTCAGAAGATTACATACACTAAGTTGACTGTGCCTTTAAACAGGAACATTTCAGAAAATGATTTCCTGGCTTTAGAAGCTTCTGATAGGCCAATTGACATCATTTGAGTTGATTGGAGGTGTACCTGTGGATGTATTTCAAGGCCTACCTTCAAACTCAGTGCCTCTTTGCTTGACATCATGGGAAAATCAAAAGAAATTAACCAAGACCTCAGAAAAAGAAATTGTATACCTCCACAAGTCTGGTTCATCCTTAGGAGCAATTTCCAAACGCCTCAAGGTACTACGTTCATCTGTACAAACAATAGTACGCAAGTATAAACACCAGGGGACCACGCAGCTGGCATACCGCTCTAGGAAGGAGACACGTTCTGTCTCGTAGAGATGAACGTACTTTGGTGCGAAAAGTGAAAATCAATCCCAGAACAACAGCAAAGGACCTTTTGAAGATGCTGAAGGAAACATGTACAAAAGTATCTATATCCACAGTAAAACGAGTCCTATATCGACATAAAATGAAGTCAATGCTCCAAAACCACCGTAAAAAAGCCAGACTATGGTCTGCAACTGCACATGGGGACAAAGATTGTACATTTTGGAGAAATGTCCTCTGGTCTGATGGAACAAAAATAGAACTGTTTGGCCATAATGACCATCACTATACTTGGAGGAAAAAGGGGGAGGCTTGCAAGCCGAAGAACACCATCCCAACCGTGAAGCACGGGGGTGGCAGCATGTTGTGGGGGTGCTTTTCTGCAGGAGGGATTGGTGCACTTCACAAAATAGATGGCATCATGAGGAAAGAAAATTATGTGGATATATTGAAGCAACATCTCAAGACATCAGTCAGGAAGTTAAAGCTTGGTCGCAAATGTGGATTCCAAATGGACAATGACCCCAAGCATACTTCCAAAGTTGTGACAAAATGGCTTAAGGACAACAAAGTCAAGGTATTGGAGTGGCCATCACAAAGGCTTGACCTCAATCCTATAAAAAATTTGTGGGCAGAACTGAAAAGGCGTGTGCGAGCAAGGAGCTACAAACCTGACTCAGTTACACCAGCTCTGTCAGGAGGAATGGACCAAAATTCACCCAATTCACACAATGTGGGAAGCTTGTGAAAGGCTATCTGAAACATTTGAGCCAAGTTAAACAATTTAAAGGCAATGCTACCAAATACTAATTGAGTGTATGCAAACTTCTGACCCACTGGGAATGTGATGAAAGAAATAAAAGCTGAAATAAATCATTCTCTCTACTATTATTCTGACATTTCACATTCTTAAAATAAAGTGTTGATCCTAACTGACCTAAGACAGGGAATTTTTACTAGGATTAAATGTCAGGAATTGTGAAAAACTGAGTTTAAATGTATTTGGCTAAGGTGTATGTAAACTTCCGACTTCAACTATAGCTAAGATCTGTGCAACATCTGAATCCTCATCAAGGTCTTCACGTTTCCTAGGAAAATCAAGGCCGTGAATGTGTACAGAATAGTAAATGACAAACTAATTGGTTTGATACACATTATGTCTGACATTGGTACCCCTCTGGATAAACTGTATATTGAAGCAAACAGGAAATAGCACATCATATCCTACACATTGGTTGAGATGGTGCTCCACAGAATTATTATAGAAAATGCCTGTGGCAACGTTTTTCTAGTAATCTTGCTATATCTAGTACATGATTTTGAATATTAAACTCAATTGTCCTCATTGCACTCTGAGATATACTTATATTAATGCTTGGCTGCAGCTACTGCCTTCCAATCTTTCCCGTAGAATCTCCAAAATGGTTTGTTGGAGACGTACGAAAGTCAAGAGCTGTTTTTGTGTTATTTTTTCCCTTTCCATTGCTTGAAGCCTTGAGGGCTGACAGAAAGCCCTGTTTTTCTCCTGTGGTACAGAGCTGAAGTGAACACAGAGTGAGTAAATACAGTACCTTTGACCTCCTACTAAACCAAATAATGTTGCTTCACCAGGGAAAAACACATACAGCACTGCTTTGGTACAGTGATAAACACACTGATACACATGTGTATATAGTACATCAACACCCTGATGCACATGTGTATACAGTACATTTAGCAGGTACAGTATATACACGCTATGGAGTAATTCCATGATAAGACTCGGGTTCACAGAAGAGGGACAGGGGATTCATGCAGGTTTACCTCTCCCCACTCAAAGGAGCCGATGTTGCCGAGCGTTGATCCCCCCCATGAGCAGAAGACAGTGGTGCGGTCGGGTTCCCAGCCTCTCCGGGCCTGCTTGGTCACCGAGGTGATGATCTGAGTCATCATGGCAGAGCCGCCGCGCCAATCAGCTGCTGTCCCTTTATGCCAGCTGTCATGGCGACTGCCCACCAGCACATATCGATCTGTGCACAGACAGAGGAGAGGGACACACCCAGAGGACAGAACACACACACCCACACACACACACACCCACACACACACACACACACACACACACACACACACACACACACACACACACACACGGGTTGAGACTCTGTCTGGCGGTCTGTTTAGCAAAGACTAAAACTTGTGTGTGTGAGTAAAAGAGATTGCTCACGGCGATGTTTTACACAAAGTGGAGTTGTTGTTGTAATGGATTTCTTCATTTGGACTTCACTGTTTGTGAGGCAGAATAGGTTTGAAAATCAACTAAAATGTTTCCAGGATATTGTGTAGGAGAGGTAGCAAGATATACTGTATTCTGTCCTTCTTGGGTAAGAATAGTGTAGGTGGGAGGCATTTGAAAGTCTACAAGGGTTGTGAAAGATGGATGAGTAAAAAGTAAAAGTGTTGGAGACCAACAACACAAACAGAATAAAACAGGCATCCCACTGGGCACACACTGGTTGAATCAACGTGATTTGTCTAAGTATTGTGACGTGCAATCAATGTGGAAAATACATTGGATTTGAAAAAAGTAATCAACCAATACTGTTTTCATCTAATTTCAACCAGTGTTGTAAACGTTGAAATAGGGTAAAATGTAAGACAATATCAAAAGGTAAACGTTTATTATTAATATCATGAATTTGTCATCCTATTTACAGGGCTAATAGTAAAAACTTCTAAATTTCCAAAGATCAAATCAAACATGGACAATTTATAGTATAACTAGCTTCACGATGAAATAATGGTGTCCTTTATTGGGTAAATCATATGTCAACGTAGCCTAAATAAACCCAACCTCACTCTGAATTTACTTTCACATACATCTTGTGTAAGAAAAGTTAGAGGATTTACTTTCAACTATTCAATGCTATTTAGATAGTCTACAGATGAGTACAGAAGCTAGTCAATGTCTAAATCCGTTTAGTAATTTTCAGGGAGATTTTAGACAGGTAGATGTCCTGGCATGACACGTTCTGGTGAAGGGAAGGGAACATATTAAAGGCTTGCTCTGCACCAGGGACTTTATTGAAATCATCCTAAAGGCACCAACGCAGGACCGTCATTAAAAGGCAATTTCCAGGAGCTAAATGACCTGTCTCTGGGCCAGCCAGGATGGCGATGGCAGACATTGTTTTAAAGAAGCAGTTTTTCACAACAGACAAAAAAGCTGTTTCAGCACCTGGAGGTTCCATTTTCCTCCACACACACTTCCTGAGTTGGTTCTCTCCGCAGGAAACAAAGAGGGCATAGTTGGGAGGACTAATAGCATAAGCAGTTATCTTGGAGATTATACTTTGGAGTGTGCCAGTATCATGCTTAGTCTGTGAGTCTTACAAGATTACTTCTTGTTATTAAAGGTGGCTGAAATAAGGCAACTACTTCCGTATCGCCATGATTGCATAATGTTCAAAGTCATTATGGATTTAGTGTGGTTGTTGTGCACTCAGTTGTCAGCATTTTTTTTATTTCTATTTACCTGGATTGGTCTTTCCTCTCAAGTATCCACACACATTGTTTACTGTCTTGTATATTGAGTGGGTTCCAATAGTTAGTTGTATCTTCCTCCTCTCTGTAAAATAACAAGACAGACATAGGCCTTAGATCATCCATCCCCATCCCTCTGAGGACAACAACAAACAACATAATGGCTTTCAATTTGTTTTATTTATTTTAATCTTATTTTATATTCCTCCTCCAGTATACACTTGTTTCATCTTCATTAACCTCACTGCCCCTCAGCCAGGTAAGGAAATGAATATCACTCTTACTGGCCAGCACACACACACACCTAATTATAATTATAAGCCTAAACCTAACCCCTAAGCCTAAAACCCAATCCCAAAAGGATAGTATTTTTATACCACACACACACACACACACACACACACACAGGAAGCAGGTAAGTGGGTTATACAATACTATATTTTTTGTAATCTTTTAAGGGCAGCTGGGAGAGTGTGTAGTGCCACTGACCCCCAGGAGGGTTTAGTGAAGGGAGTGTGTTTGTTCTTCTTGTCACGACTTCCACCAACGGTGGCTCCTCTGCCGGTTCGGGCGGCGTTCGGGCGGTCGTCATCACCGGCCTACTAGCTGCCACGATCATCTATTTTCTTTCTGTTTATTATTCTGATTGTTTGCACCTGTTTTCGTTTTGGTTAGTAGGGCTATTTAAGCCGTTTAAGCCCGCCTCCTTTCGTGCGGGATTATTTGCTTAACGGTGAGAGCGCATGTACATATCCCATGTTTTGGGCTACTATTTGTTTTGTTGTATACCGTCTTATTTTCACCTGTGTGTTTTCTTGGCGTTGGACATTGTATTTGTGTGAACACTTTAAAGACGGTTGTTCCGTTACTCTGCTCTCTGCGCCTGACTCCACACCCACCGCTCTTAGCTTCGTAACACTTCTAACATACTGAATCAGCACATCATTTACTATTGCACAGATTTCTACAGTACATGTACAAAAAGTATGCTTTAAGCCAGCTGTAGGCAATATGCTTTGGTTCTATCTATGCTTATATTTCTATCTGCTGAGGTCTTGCTGTGTGTCCTGGGCTCTCACGGTCATGCTAAAATGTCTTTCACCCTATCAAACTTCGTGCCCAAGAACCAAAACAGAAGAGATTAAAGTCAAATCCAGACTGACACAGTCTGGTTGTACTTTAAAAGTAGAAGTATACAGAGCAGTTGAAGGGTTGGTGCAGAGAGGAAAATCCCCCAGAGGCTTTCATAAAGAATATGAAGACTCCTTTACATTTCCTCTGCAGTCTGAGATTCTAGCCAATTAAGGAACAAAGGGTCAGGGTGTGGGCGTGAATATATATCAATACACCAGGAGATGAAAGGCAACCCGGTGTCCTGGAAGAGCGCCCTCCTCTTCCTCTCTCCTCTCCTCTCGTCCCCTTCCCCTCCTCTCCTTTCTGCTCCTCTCCTCTCCTGTCCTCTTCCTTCCTCTTTCCACTCCTCCCTCTCTTCTCCCCTCCTCAGAGAAGCTTTCTGTGACATTACACCTTGGGAGTTCAAAGGGGAGCCTCTCTGTGTTGAGCATGTGGTCTCTCCGCAGGTAGGAAGGCGATGCGGGATTGAAAATTCTGTTTAAAGAAAGGCTCCCAGATAGCATCCAGATGTGTTGGCCCTAGGGTGTACAGTACAGACACTGACTTTTTTATTAGGCTGCTTGGATGCAAAAATAACAGGGAAATAAAGATGAAGTGCCAGTGAAGATGTAAGCCCCGGAAACAAATGGTGATGGAGGGGCACGGTATATACTGTTTAGTTGACAGAGCATTTTCCCCCTCTACGAGTCATTTAATTCCGTATAAGAATTCAGTGGACTTCTCACGGGCACACTTTCCCATTTATCACTTTTGACAACAGCACAAATGACTTTGGCTAAAGAGCAGAAGATGAACACGCAACTTTACAGAAGTATATTAAAACTGTGGCATGTACAGTTGAAGTCGGAAGTTTACATACACCTTAGCCAAATACATTTAAACTCAGTTTTTCACAATTCCTGACATTTAATCAGAGTAAAAATTCCCTGTCTTAGGTCAGATAGGACCACCACTTTATTTAAAAAATGTGAAATGTCAGGATAATAGTAGAGAGAATGATTTATTTAAGCTTTCATTTCTTTCATCACATTCCCAGTGGGTCAGAAGTTTACATACACTCAATTAGTACTTGGTAGCATTGTCTTTAAATTGTTTAACTTGGGTCAAACATTTTGGGTAGCCTTCCACAAGCTCCCCACAATAAGTTGGGTGAATTTTGGCCCATTCCTCCTGACAGAGCTGGTGTAACTGAGTCAGGTTTGTAGGCTTCCTTTCTCGCACACGCTTTTTCAGTTCTGCCCACAATTTTTTCTATATGATTGAAGTCAGTGCTTTGTGATGGCCACTCCAATACCTTGACTTTGTTGTCCTTTAGCCATTTTGGAAGTTTGGAAGTATGCTTGGGGTAATTGTCCATTTGGAAGACCCATTTGCGACCAAGCTTTAACCTTTTGAGTGATGTCTTGAGATGTTGCTTCAATATATCCACAGAATTTTCCATCCTCATGATGCCACCTATTTTGTGAAGTGTACCAGTCCCTCCTGCAGCAAAGAACCCCCACAACATGATGCCAACAACGACGAGACGGTCTACAGGGAGGAGGTGAGGGCCCGCGGAGTGTGGTGTCAGGAAAAAAACATCACACTCAACATCAACAAAACAAAGGAGATGATCGTGGACTTCAGGAAACAGCAGAGGGAGCACCCCCCTATCCAGATCAACGGGACAGTAGTGGAGAAGGTGGAAAGTTTTAAGTTCCTCGGCGTACACATCACAGACAAACTGAAATGGTCCACCCATACAGACAGTGCAGGAGGTTGAAGAAATTTGGCTTGTCACCAAAAACACTCACAAACTTTTACAGATGCACAATCGAGAGCATCCTATCGGGCTGTATCACCGCCTGGTACGGCAACTGCTCCGCCCACAACCGTAATGCTTTCCAGAGGGTAGTGAGGTCTGCACAGCGCATCACCGGGGACAAACTACCTGCCCTCCAGGACACCTACACCCCCCGATGTCACAGGAAGGCCAAAAAGGTCATCAAGGACAACAACCACCCGAGCCACTGCCTGTTCACCCCGCTATCATCCAGAAGGCGAGGTCAGTACAGGTGCATCAAAGCTGGGACCAAGAGACTGAAAAACAGCTTCTATCTCAAGGCCATCCGACTGTTAAACAGCCATCACTAACATTGAGTGGCTGCTGCCAACATACTGACTCAAATCTCTAGCCACATTAATAATAAAAAAATCATCCTGGAGATGAAAAATTGGAGGGTTTCTGTAAATCTGGAGACAACTGGAAAAGGTTGGATGAGATTGACCTGCGTGCCTACATAGGGCTGCTAATCTTAGCTGGTGTGTATAGGTCCCGAGGCGAGGCTACATGTAGTCTCTGGGGTGCAGAGAGTGAAAGGGAGATTTTCCGTGCCACGATGCCACTGAAAGTCTTTCACACTTTCTCAAGAATGCTACGATTTGATAACTATGAGTCAAGACCTGCAAGACGTGTGAGAGACAAACTGGCTGCCATAAGAAAGGTCTGGGAGAAGTGGGTGGAGCGTCTGCCATACCTCTACCACCCCAGGCCTGAAGTAACAGTGGATGAGCAACTGGTTCCATTCAGAGGTACATTTTATTTTTATATCTGTAATGTAAGTGATTTTCACTGTTCATTTTATTATGTATTGCTGTAATATCATTGATTTATGTGACTGTTTTCTGTGACACTGATACTAACTACTGATACTAATCTCTTTTGTCAAAAGGTTGCTGTCCTTTCCGGCAGTATATGCCCAGCAAACCAGCAAAGTATGACATCAAGATATGGGTGGCCTGTGACGCACAATCCAGCTACGCTTGGAAGATGCAAGTCTACACAGGGAAGCCGACCAGTGGAGGCCTGGAGAAGAACCAGGGGATGCGGGTTGTGCTTGATGTGACAGATGGACTGAGGGGGCACAATGTCACGTGTGACAATTTCTTCACGTCTTATGAACTTAGCCAGCAGCTCCTGAAGAGGAAGATCACCATGTTTGGCACAGTTAGAAAGAACAAGCCTGAGCTCTCCCTGCACTCCTCGCAAAAAGGGGGGAGAGAGGCCTTCTCATGAAAGTTTGCCTTCACCCCCACCGCCACTCTAGTTTCTTACCTCCCAAAGAGGAACAAAAATGTGGTCCTCCTGAGCACACTGCACAAAACCAGCCATCATCCTGGACTACAACCACAACAAAGGAGGCGTGGACAACCTGGACAAGGTGATTGGAACTTACAGCTGCAAGAGGATGACTGCCCGCTGGCCCCTGGTCATCTTCCATAACATCATTGATGTGTCCTTGTACAATGCCTTCGTGATATGGAACAAGATCAACCCTACCTGGATGCCTGAAAAACAGAATAGGAGGAGGGTGTTTCTGGAGCAGTTGGGAAAGGCACTTGTAACCCCACACATTCAAAGAAGGGATCGCCTCCCCCGCACAGCAGCCTCTGCAGCGCATCTGAAAGCTGTTCAATGGACTGAATCTTGTCCTGATCCACCTAAGGCTGCAGCTGGGGCAGGCAAGAGGAGGAGATGCCAATTATGCCCCTCAAAGAAGGACTGTAAAACAAATACTATGTGCTGCACATGTGAGAAATACATATGCAAAGTCCATGCACACACACTTGCATACTGTCCTACATGTGCTAATTAGAGTTGATTGATTTATGTTCTTCACGTTTTTGTTTTGTATCTATTATCTTATTTTATTTTTACTTATTGTTGTTGTTTATACACCTTGTGGGTGGGGGCAATGGTTAAAAACATGGGAGAAGACTAGTATTTTGTAGTTGAATTCCTCATTGTACAGTATATAAGAATATATCACTATGTTGCCAAAAAAAGTTGAAGACTGTTATTGTTTCCCTTCAATAAAATGCATTCAAAACTACTTTCTGTGTCATGACTTCCGCCGAAGTCGGTCCCTCTCCTTGTTCGGGCGGCGTTCGGCGGGCAACGTCACCGGTCTTCTAGCCATCGCCGATCCACTTTTCATGTTCCATTTGTTTTGTCTTTGTTTTACACACCTGGTTTCAATTCCCCAATTACATGTTCATTATTTAACACTCTGTTTTCCCCATGTTTGTTGTGCGTGATTGTTTGTGTTGTTCTATGGTCCGTATTGTGGGCTTGGGTATTTTCTCGATTGTAATGAGTAAGTTTTTGAGTAAAGTTACTTGTGGTACTCATCTGCTGTCCTGCGCCTGACTCCTCTGCACCAGCTACACCCAGACCCTTTACAGAATCACGCACCACCACAAATGGAGTCAGCAGGATCAGCCGACATCCCTTTGGCGGTCGAGGAGCGCGTCCAGCAGCATGCGACCATGTTGCAACGTCTCGGCACCGCCATGGATCGCGTGCTGCAGACAATGGATCGTTGGGAGAGAGGAGGAGTTCTTCCCGCGCCTCTACCAGCACCACTACAACAGGCACCACTGTCCACCCCTCCTTCACCAGGTTCCAGTGGGATTCTGCTCGCGCTCCCGGAGGGAGTATGATGGGACGGCTGCCAGATGCCAGGGGTTCCTACTCCAGCTGGAGCTCTACCTGGCGACCGTCCACCCGGCTCCTTCGGGACGTGAGAGTGTGTCCGCCCTCGTCTCCTGCCTCTCAGGAAAAGCCCTGGAGTGGGCCAACGCCGTATGGGGGGAAGGAGAGGCGGTGTTGGACCATTACGCGGAGTTTCACGTCTGTTCCACCTGAGGCAGGGGACGAGGAGCGCACAGGAGTTCGCTTTGGACTTCCGGACCCTGGCCGCCAGCGCGGGATGGAACGACAGGGCCCTGATCGATCACTACCGGTGCAGTCTGCGCGAGGACATCCGTCGGGAGTTGGCCTGCAGGGACACCCGCTCACGTTTGACCAGCTAGTTGACCTCTCCATCCGAATGGATAACCTGCTGGCTACCCGCGGACTTCTGGATTGGGGCCTGTCAGTTCCATCCTCCATCCTCCGATCCGACGCCCATGGAGCTGGGAGGTGCTGCGCTTAGGGCGACCGGAAGAGGGGCCGTTCCCTGCACCATCTGGGGCCGCAGAGGGCACACTGCTGGTCGGTGCTGGGGGGGTTCCTCAGGGAGTTGAGGCAGCAGGCAGGACACTCTCGTGTCACCCCAGGTGAGTTGGCACCAGGCTCACCCAGAGCCCCCTGTTGCTTACATGATTTTGTTTATTACATTTCCTGAGTTTTCCCCGCATTCCCAGCATAAGGCGCTCGTAGATTCAGGCGCAGCTGGGAATTTTATTGACAGATCATTTGCCCATAGTTTAGGGATCCCCATTGTTCCTGTGGATATGCCCTTCCCTTTACATGCCCTAGATAGTCGACCATTAGGGTCAGGGCTAATTAGGGAAACCACCGCTCCACTGGGCATGGTTACGCAGGAGGGTCACAAGGAGAGAATTAGTCTTTTTCTTATTGATTCTCCTGCATTTCCTGTGGTGCTGGGCCTGCCCTGGTTGGCCTGTCATGACCCCATGACCCCTCGTGTCAACAGGGGCCTCTCAAGGAGTGGTCACGAAAGTGCTCGGGGAGGTGTTTAGGGGTTTCCGTCGGTGCGACTACGGTGGAAAGTCCAGACCAGGTCTCCACCGTGCGCATCCCCTCTGAATATGCCGATTTGGCTCTCGCTTTCTGTAAGAAGAAGGCGACTCAATTACCACCCCATCGACGGGGGGATTGTACGATAAATCTCCTGGTAGACGCAGCACTTCCCAGGAGTCATGTGTATCCCCTGTCACAGAAGGAGATGGCGGCTATGGAAACATATGTCTCCGAATCCCTGGGGCAGGGGTACATTCACCCTCCACTTCACCTGCCTCCTCGAGTTTCTTTTTTGTGAAGAAGAAGGATGGAGGTCTGTGCTCGTGCATTGACTATCGAGGTATCAACCAAATCACTGTGAGGTACAGCTACCCGCTGCCTCTCATAGCCAGTGCGATACAGTCAATGCACGGGGCGGGCTTCTTCACAAAATTGGACCTCTTACAACCTGGTGCGTATCCAGGAGGGGGACGAGTGGAAGACAGCCTTTAGTACCACCTCAGGGCACTATGAGTACCTTGTCATGCCGTACGGGTTGATGAATGCTCCATCAGTCTTCCAGGCCTTTGTAGACGAGATTTTCCGGGACCTGCACGGGCAGGGTGTAGTGGTGTATATCGACGACATTCTGATATATTCCGCTACATGCGCCGAGCATGTGTCCCTGGTGCGCAAGGTGCTTGGGCAACTGTTGGAGCATGACCTGTACGTCAAGGCTGAGAAATGTCTGTTCTTCCAACAGTTCAGGGGTGGAGATGGAGAGTGACCGCATTTCATCCGTGCGTAATTGGCCGACTTCCACCACGGTAAAGGAAGTTCAGTGGTTTTTAGGGTTTGCCAACTACTACTGGAGGTTTGGTCAGGTAGCGGCTCCCATTACCTCACTGCTGAAGGGGGGACCGGTGCGACTGCAGTGGTCGGCTTTGGTCACCTGAGGGCTCTGTTTACCTTGGCTCCCGTGCTGGCTCATCCGGATCCCTCTTTGGCATTCATAGTGGAGGACGCGTCGGAGGCTGGGATAGGAGCCGTGCTCTCTCAGCGCTCGGGTATGCCACCAAAGCTCCGCCCCTGTGCTTTCTTTTCAAAGAAACTCAGCCCGGCGGAGAGAAACTATGACATGGGGGACCGGGAGTTGTTGGCTGTTGTCAAGGCTCTGAAGGCGTGGAGACATTGGCTTGAGGGGGCTAAACACCCTTTTCTCATCTGGACTGACCACCGCAATCTGGAGTACATCCGGGCGGCGAGGAGACTGAACCCTCGCCAGGCAAGGTAGGCCATGTTCTTTACCCGTTTTGTTTTCACCCTGTCCTACAGACCAGGTTCCCAGAACGCTAAGGCAGACGCACTGTCCAGGATGTACGACACAGAGGAGCGGTCCATAGATCACACTCCCATACTTCCGGCCTCTTGCCTGGTGGCACCGGTGGTGTGGGAGCTGGATGCGGACATCGAGCGGGCATTACATACAGAGCCCACTCCCCTCCAGTGTCCAGCTGGGCGTCTGTACATTCCGTCTGCTGTCCGCGACTGTTTGAGCTATTGGGCCCACACGTCACCCTCCTCTGGTCATCCTGGCATTGGTCGGAAAGTGTGCTGTCTTAGTGGGAAGTACTGGTGGTCCACCTTGGCCAAGGACGTGAGGGTTTATGTTTCCTCCTGCTCGGTGTGCGCCCAGTGCAAGGCCCCTAGGCACCTGCCCAGATGGAAGTTACAGCCCTTACCAGTTCCACAACGGCCGTGGTCGCACCTGTCGGTGGATTTCCTCACGGATCTTCCTCCCTCACAGGGTAACACCACAATCCTGGTCGTTGTGGATTGGTTCTCTAAGTCCTGCCGTCTCCTTCCTTTGCCTGGTCTCCCTACGGCTCTACAGACTGCGGTGGCCTTGTTTACACCATCTTCCGGCACTACGGGATGCCTGAGGATATAGTGTCTGATCGAGGTCCCCAATTCACGTCAAGGGTCTGGAGGGCGTTCATGGAACACCTGGGGGTCTCGGGCAGCCTTACCTCGGGTTTTCACCCCGAGAGTAACGGGCAGGTGGAGAGAGTAAACCAGGATGTGGGTAGGTTTCTGCGGTCTTATTGCCAGGACCGTCCGGGGGAGTGGGCGGCGTTCATCCCCTGGGCAGAGATGGCCCAAATCTCGCTCCACCACCAACCTCTCTCCCTTCCAGTGCGTACTGGGGTATCAGCCGGTTCTGGCACCTTGGCCTCAGAGCCAGATCGAGGCTCCTGCTTTGGACGAATGGTTTAAGCGCTCGGAGGAGACCTGGGACGCCGCTCATGTACACTTGCAACGGGCCGTGAGGCGTCAGAAGGCAAGCGCCGACCGCCACCGCAGTGAGGCCCCAGTGTTCGCACCGGGGGACCGGGTCTGGCTCTCGACCCGAAACCTGCCCCTCCGCCTGCCCTGCCGGAAGCTGGGCCTGCGGTTTGTGGGGCCATTCAAGTCCTGAGGAGACTGAACGAGGTTTGCTACAGGCTACAGTTTCCCCCAGATTACCGTATTAACCCCTCTGAGGTGCGGGAGGTTCCTCCGCCCGACATCGAGGGGGCCCCGGCGTATGCTGTTCAAGCCATCTTGGACTTGAGGCGTCGGGCTAAAGGTCTTCAGTACCTCATGGATTGGGAGGGGTATGGTCCGGAGGAGAGATGCTGGGTGCCGGTGGAGGAAGTTTTGGACCCTTCGTTGCTGCAGGAGTTCCACCGTCTCCATCCGGATCGCCCTGCACCTCGTCCTCCGGGTCGTCCCCGAGGTCGGTGTTGGCGCGCTGCTGGGGCAGCGAGTACGTTTTTGAGTAAAGTTATTTGTGGTACTCATCTCTGCTGTCTTGCGCCTGACTCCTCTGCACCAGCTACACCCAGACTCTTTACGTTCTGCACATTTCTGATACTTTCTTAGGCTATATAAGGGCTATCTCTTGCTAAAAAAAATCTTTGCACCTATGCAATACCTTTAGCAATAATAACAGTAATAATAAACCTCTACTTTAGTAGAGTTATGTGTTTTCTTTTATTACAACAGGTGTGTTGTAATCAAAATGAGTTTTGTCCACTGATTAAATGCAGTCTTTCTGCATTGTGAAGAGGGATTACCCAGATATTCAAAGTTTGGGATGAATGACAGGTATTTTCTTCGTGCAAAATTTCAATTAAGCTGCTTTATTTTAAGGGTTTAGTGAAGGCGGGTCATTTTTTACCCCTAGGACAAGGATAGTATGCAGAATGTTAAGACTACACAAGGGTTAAGTAGAAATACTTTAAAGTACTACTTAAGTAGTTTTGTGGGGTATCTGTACTTTACTAATTTTCAACAACTTCTACTTTACTACATTCCTAAAGAAAATAATAAAATTTTTACTTCATACATTTTCCCTGACACCAAAAAGTTATTTTTGGAATGCTTAGCAGGACAGGAAAATGGTCAGATTGACACACTTATCAAGACAACATTCCTGGTCCTCCCAACTGCCTCTGATCTGGCAGACTCACTGAACACAAATGCATTATGTCTGAGTGTTGGAGTGTGCCCCTGGCTATCCATACATTTTAAAAACAAGAAAATGGTACCATCTGCTTTGCTTAATATAAGGAACTTTAAATGATTTATACTCTTACTGTCACGATCTCCTGAAGGGACAGACCAAGGCGCAGCGAGGTATCCAGTATACATGCTTTATTTAATACACATAACTGAGTCAAAACAACAAAACGTATTCAAAACGAAGATCATAACAAACTAACAAAGCTATGTACAAACAATAACCCACAAACCCCTAGTGAAAACTACAAACATATATATATGGTTCCCAATTAGAGGTAACGGCACTCAGCTGCCTCTAATTGGGAACCATTACCCCAACATAGAAATAGAGAACCTAGAACAGAAAAAACCCTACACCAAAACAAAACAAAACACGCCAGCCTGTCTTCTCAGGCCTGGACGTGACACTTACTTTTGATACTTAAGTATATTTTATTAATTACATTTACTTTTGTTACTTAAGTATTTTTAGAAACAAATATTTTTAGACTTTTACTAAAAGTAGTATTTTACTGGGTAACTTTTACTTTTACTTGAGTAACTTCCTATTAAGATATCTGTACTTTTACTCAAACATGAAAATTGGGTACTTTTTCCACCACTGCCTATAGGTAGGGGTAAAGTGACAAGGCAACAGGATTTATACTAAATAGTAACAGCAGCATATGTGATGAGTCAAGAGTGCAAAAAGGGTCAATATACAAAGTGTTTTATGGCAAATATACTTCATACATCAACCACAACTGAGGGTTTTAAATGTATTTACCAGCAAATCAAAATGTAGATGTCGCTTTGTTATTTTCTTCACAGAGCTTAATCAGTAGAGGAGGGAAACCAATATGGACTAGCCTACCTGCACCTAGCAATCAATAGCTTTGTAATTAAAGGCCCCAGAGTGT
This sequence comes from Brachymystax lenok tsinlingensis, assembly GCA_030435695.1. NCBI lineage: Eukaryota > Metazoa > Chordata > Actinopteri > Salmoniformes > Salmonidae > Brachymystax > Brachymystax lenok. The sequence continues at coordinate 23,579,632 of CM059790.1, read as the reverse complement.
TTCTATAAAGCTATTTCAAATAGTTTTTTGCAGCCGAGCTGTAATTGCTCTGAAAATTTGTTACACTTATGGCATTCGTTTAGGGCCTGGGAGAGCCGGGTGTATGCGGCAGACAGTGGTGATTCACTGAAATCACAATTCGTCTGGGCTTCTTCTTTTGGTATCAAATTCTTTATGGTGAATAAAAGAGAGATGAAATCGCCCAGCCAGTCCTATCTACAGTGGGACAAAATACACACAATCATGAATAAGTCCCTTTCAAATGCCTTGAGTGGTGTGCTGCTCCCTTCAATGGTGTGAACAATGCATTATCCGCTCCGGAGCGTCTGGAGAGCGCTGAGAGAGGCATGACGTCACCTGGACACAGGTAGGTAGAACCATTAAACCTCTCAGGGCCTCACAGTTTATGTCTTGTTTCCATGGAGCAGAGCTGCATGCAATTAGAGAATGGCCAAGCAATACAGTGAGCCTTAATTGAATGGGAATTAAAAAAAGAGGAGGCAGACAGATGGAAACAAATGATTTGAAATCTCTGGAGTGGTCAGTGCTTTAGCCGAAATCGATGGAGAACAGATTACCAGTGCTCCCCTGTTTGATCAAACTAATGGAACATTGCTGCGGTCCGTTTCAGGGCTTGGCATTAGGAGTTCATGCTTGGGAGGCTTGTAAGCGGCCCTGAAAAGGTGCACATCTGGGACCCCCCTCTCTTTGCGGGATCGATAGCAACCATGTTGTGGCCACTGGTATTTTTGGCCCCATTGATTGTCAGTGTGCGGCGGTGCGGCTCGGTGAGTCCGTGTCTGCAGCGTGACAGGGGGATGCCTGTCTGCTGTGGAGGGTGCTGTTCCAGTTAGTAACCAGGGGGGTTTGGACACATGGAAAAATGGGAAGTGACTGGTGCAGACAGCCTCACCCAGCCAGGCAGACATCTAAAGAAACCTCTCCTCTTAAAACCCCTTCAGCTCCTCTATGCCTTACTGTCAACAGCAGGACAGGAGTCCTATCAGAGAGACGATGCACAACATCATTTACCACATTTAGTGTTTTAATATACTGGATATCATGGGTGAATTGACAAGATTGCAAAACCCATCCATGCACATACTCCAACATACAGACACACAGACACACACATTCACTTCTGATTGTCTGCTGAAATCCTTGGCAGATGCCTTTCTGCCTTTGGAGGTGATTCAAAAGAGCAGAACGTAGAACCATCCAAGACAACAGCAGAAGTGCCTCATAATCACCCCGATAGCATGAGTGTTTACCTTCTTTATTATGACTTTGGCAAGGGATTTGACTTAAAGTCAGTTTTCCTTCATTTTGTTGATGGAGCCAAAATCCTCTACTGTCTATCAACCAGAGACAACTGCACTGCAGCACTTGCTAGCTAGGTCTCCTGGGTGATGATGCAAAGATAAGACGGGATTTTCAGTCAATAAATAGCATGAATTAGAGCCTAGTACCCCCCATTAAAGACGTAGTTAATGTGACTGCTTTCTCCTCCTGGAGAGGGTCTGGTGTTGCTGTGACGGGGTTATAAAGCACCCTTCCATTTTACTCGAAATGTTTTTTTTAAATATTTACCTCATTTTACCTCAACTGACTGGTGAAGAGCATGATGACACTGCAAAGAGAATGGTTGATTCTCTATTCTCTGTTAATGGGTGTAAACCTGGCAGGGCGTTTACAGCATGCTGTACTAGGGAGATATTCCAGGTAAACAATTACAGGTCTAATTGCCTATTCATATCTGAAGTGACAAAGGGCCGTCCAATCAAGGGCTTGTGTTGACGTTTGATGAGTGACATTAAAAGAAACATTGGTGATACTATTAGAGGTACTGTACGTTACAGGAGATAAGAGGTCACCACGTTGAATGGAAATTAGACACTATATACATTTTAAATATATTTTTAGATTAAAAATATATTCTCATTATGAATTATGACCTTTCACTGAAGACCCTCACATTTAAATCCAATGATACACTTAGCAATATTTTTTCCAATTTTACATTTTTATGGACCAGATTCCTTAATCCTTAAATGTAACCTCTGAGGTGTCTGGGCACTTTAATGCGCTCCACTAGTCATCCACTCATGGATTCAGCTAAATCCCAGGGTATAGCATGAGTGAGACTGATTGACAACTGTAATGGTCTTGGAACATATATATTGTCAAGACGAGTGTAACCATGAGACCACGTTGAGGATGGCTGTAATTCACAGGGTCATAACGACCCACTCCGCAGTGTATTCCCTCTTCCCTCCACGGAACATATATCAGAGAACATAATTTTTTTGCCTCATACCTAGCTACTCCTGCAATTGGACTGAAGGGCCGGCCAATGTTTTCTAATAGCTTGGCTGTGTCTCCTTCTTGGGCTCAATGGCTCATTATATCATAATAGATGATTAATGTAATGACCGGGAGAAGACTCCTACTGCACCTGACACATTTATCCTCCTCCTATCCATCCAGACAGGGACTCCTGACTGTTTCTCTGAGGATATGGAACTAGGAACGTTAGGGGCATCCCCTCATAGCACTGGAAATGGGCTAGAGTAGGAGGTACATGCAGTACATGCTTTTTAGAGTAGGTTGAGACTGAGAGGGAGTACTGTACCTGAGGCAGCAGGCATGGCCAGAGGGGTACAGGGACTCCCCAGTCCCACAGACTGGATGTTGAGCAGCCTTTTGGCTAGGGAGGCAGAGATTGGCTGGACCAGCAGAGACGTCAGGTTGGGCCGCTCCTCCCTGTAACTCCCCACTGCAATGAATAACACAGGAACACTGGCTTAGGATCTGTTCTGGCTGTACGAGCTTTACACTCATAAACCTCCCCCTACACTAACAAGGTCAGTCTGTTGGAAAGGTCTTGGGCGGGTCGCCTAAGGGTTTTTGTCCGGACCACCTAAGTCCAAGTAGTAAAACAAATATTATTATGATTTATATATTCTTTAAAAAAGTCAAAGGTTTGAACAGACCTACTCATTCAAGGATTTTTCTTTCTTTATTATTTTCTACATTGTAGTAGCCACCCTTTGCCTTGATGACAGCTTTGCACACTCTTGGAATTTTCTCAACCAGCAGCTTTATGAGTAACGCTTTTCCAACAGTCTTGAAGGAGTTCTCACATATGCTGAGCACTTGTTGGCTGCTTTTCCTTCACTCTGCGGTCCAACTCATCCCAAACCATCTCGATTGGGTTGAGGTCGGGTGATTGTGGAGGCCAGGTAATCTGATGCAGCATTCCATCACTCTCCTTGGTCAAATAGCCCTTACACAGCCTGGAGGTGTGTTTTGGGTCATTGTCCTGTTGAAAAACAAATGATAGCCCCACTAAGCACAAACCAGATGGGAATGGTGTATCGCTGCAGAATGCTATAGTAGCCATACTGGTTAAGTGTGCCTTGAATTCTAAATAAATCCCAGACAGTGTCACCAGCAAAGCACCCACACACCAACACACCTCCTCCTCCATGCTTCACGGTGGGAGCCACACATGCGGAGATCAAGGCATTTGGAACCAAAAAACTAAAATTTGGACTCATCAGACCAAAGGACAGATGTCCACTCGTCAAATGTCAATTTCTCGTGTTTCTTGGCCCAAGCAAGTCTCTTCTTCTTCTTGGTGTCCTTTAGTAGTGGTTTCTTTGCAGCAATTATTTTGACCATGAAGGCCTGATTCACGCAGTCTCCTCTGAACAGTTGACGTTGAGTTGTCTGTTACTTGAACTCTGTGAAGCATTTATTTGGGCTGCAATTTATGAGGTGCAGTTAACTCTAATGAATTCATCCTCTGCAGCAGAGGTAACTCTGGGTCTTCCTTTCCTTTCCTGTAGCGATGCTTTTACACATGCATTGCTTGCTGTTTGGGGTTTTTGGCTGGGTTTCTGTAAAGCACTCTGTGACACCAGCTGATGTAAGAAGGGCTTTATACATTTTATTTGATTTGATGATCATAGCGCTTGATGGTTTTTGAAACTGCACTTGAAGAAACTTTCAAAGTTCTTGAAATGTTCAGAATTGACTGACCTTCATGTCTTTAAGAAATGATGGACTGTCGTTTATCTTTGCTTTTTTGAGCTGTCCTTGTCATAATATAGACTTGGTCTTTTACCAGATAGGGCTATCTTCTGTACACTACTCCTACCTTGTCACAACACAACTGATTGGCTCAAACGCATTAAAATAACTTTTAACATGGCCCACCTTTTAATTGAAATGGAATCAAGGTGACTACATCATGAAGCTGGTTGAGAAAATGCCAACAGTGTGCAAAGCTGTCATCAAGGAAAAGGGTGGCTACTTTGAAGAATCTCAAATCTCAAATATATTTTGATTGGTTTAACACGTTTTTGGTTACTACATGATTCCATATGTGTTATTTCATAGTTTTGATGTCTTCACTATTATTCTACATTGTAGAAAAAAGTATCAAATAAAGAAAAACCCTTGAACGAGTAGGTGTGTCGAAACTTTTGACTGGTACTGGTATATGAAGTATATAGAAAAGATAATGGACTCATATATTTTAAAATAAGATAATCTTTGATAACTAACAATCACCAAAATAAAAGCTAGACATTCTAAAAATGATGCATTCAGGATTTTTCTCATGGCATGGGCCCTATCGATTTGTTTTATAATGTTTGAGTCCCTCCAATAACATAAGAACATGGCATAAGCCATTGATAAATGTGTATAATTGAAGGAAATTATCTTTAAAACTGAAACATTTTGTCTCAGCCAAATGGCAAAATGTGTAGAATTTACAGAGAATCAGCTTATAAACTGCCAAATCTTCTCTCCACCAAATGGTAAAATGTGTATATTTGCAGGAAATTAGCTTCAAAGCAGGAGAGGAGATTGTGGCAGTCAGGCAGGCACCTGAGGCAAAGTGAAGGAGAGGAGAAAAGGACGGTGAGGGTAGCTGAAGACCTCTCTCTCTCTCTCTCTCTCTCTCTCTCTCTCTCTCTCTCTCTCTCTCTCGCTCCACTCGTATCAAAGCCCTCCACCTCTGATTGGGGCTTGCAGGCGACCCGCTAATAGGCTGGTGGATTTTAAGTTGGAAGTAATGGTTTCTGCAAACCAATGGGGATTTAGATGGGCAAAATGCTCCATTGATTCAGCCTCATTAAAACAGGCAAACTGTGAGCCTAATCCTGCTTTAGTAACATTTATTTTGCAGGGTTACATTTTCCACTGCCGACGCTCAGCTGGGGTGATAGCAACAGTCATACTCGAATAACAATGTAGCAAACTGGTCTCTTTAACTCCACACTATTCTTGCTGATTGTGTTTTCAATCCATAATTTTTCTCTCAAACAAAATATAATTATTTTAACAGTTATCTGAATGGAATTAAAAGGGCTCCCTCTGCATTATCTCTGAAGAGTTGACTCATTGGCGGTCACAATGCTAGATAATGAGTTGGTCTCTCAATGGAAATCGTTCACAGCAGGCCAGACTTCAAGGTTACCTGCAGTGTGAAGTGATTATTCTTGCTAATTACAACTTTAACATCTGAATGTGAATATTAACAAATGGTGATTTGAGTCTATTTGGGCCCTTAACACTGGAATATCCTATTTGGTCAGGAAGAGTGACTTATGGGCACTTGAGAACAAGATTCATTATCTATCATTAAATATGATAATTTGATTGTTGGCTCTCTGAGGCTATGGCTGAGCTCAATAGAAAAGTTTGGACACACTATAAAATCAAATATAAAATCAAATCAAGTTCATTGGTACACGTACACAGGGTAGCAGATGTTATAGAGGGTGCAGCGAATTGCTTGTGTTACTACCTCTAAGAATGCAGTAAAAATGTCAAAGAAGTTCACAAATAATAATAAAAAACAAGAAAACATGCCAGTTAACAACCCAAATAACACTGTATCTGTAATCCAAATGCAATCTATGTGTATATAAACAAAAAAGATATAGTGAGAATGGTATGTACAGCAGTAGATATATTTGCTATGTCAAGAATCCAGTATATAAATAAGAATCCAGTATATAAATATTTGGTGTGTATAAATAGTGTAACAAAAATGTAATGTACAGTAGTAGATATATTGGAATGAGCTATATGACGAATACAGTATATGAATTCACAGTGTGAAAAACAGTATAAAAGAAACGGTTAAATGTTTTATGTCTTTACAGTATATACAGTGAGCTCCAAAAGTATTGGGATCGTGACACATAATTTGTTGTTTTGGATCTGTACTCCACCACTTTGGATTTGAACTGTTAAAAGTACTATCAGTGCAGACGGTCAGCTTTAATTTGAAGGTATTTTCATCCATATTGGGTGAACCATTTAGAAATTACAGCACTTTTTGTACATAGTCCCCCCATTTTAGGGGAGCAAAAGTATTGGGGCAAATTCACTTACAGTGCATTTGGAAAGTGTTCAGACCCCTTGACTTTTTCTACATTTTGTTACTTTACAGCCTTATTCTAAAATTGATTAAATTAATGTTTTAATTTGACCAAGAACCTGATAGTCACCCTGACAGAGCTCCAGAGTTCCTCTGTGGAGATGGGAGGATCTTCAGAGAAGAATGGGAGAAACTCCCCAAATACAGGTGTGCCAAGCTTGTAGAGTCATACCCAATAATACTCAAGGCTGTAATCGCTGCCAAAGGTGCTTCAACAAAGTACTGAGTAAAGTGTCTGAATACTTATTTTTTGTGAAAAAAAAGTCAACTGTTTGCTTTCTCATTATGTCGTCTTGTGTGTAGATTGATGAGGAAAAAAACAATTTAATCAATTTAAGAATAAGGCTGTAATGTAAAAAATGTGAATTAAAGTAGTCAAAAGTTTAGTATTTGGTCCCATATTGTCACGATCTTCTGTAGGGACAGACCAAGGCGCAGCGAGGCATCCAGTATACATGTTTATATAAGAAAACGAAACACACGTAACTGGGTAAAACAACAAAAGTCAACGTAACGAAGATCGTGAAGACAAACACACTAAACACAAACAAGCTATGTCCAAACAATCACCCACAAAACTTAAATGAAAACCCCAAATATATATATGGTTCCCAATTAGAGACAACGACACACAGCTGCCTCTAATTGGGAAACCATTACCCCAACATAGAAATATAACCCCTAGAACATAAAAACCCTACACCAAAACCAAAGCAAAACACGCCAGCCTGTCTTTTCAGGCCTGGACGTGACAGTACCCAAAGGCGCGGACTCCGACCGCGCCACCCAAACGCCCATGGGGGTCTTCGGGTGGGTTTCTTTGTCCCAGGTGGCGCTCCGGTGCTGGCCGTGCTGGTCCGGTCACGCACCGGAGGCCCTGGGCCATTTGCAGGACTGGGGACCCTCTCTGGCGGCCTCGGGCTGGGGACCCTCACTGGCGGCCCCGGGCTGGGGACCCTCACTGGCGGCCCCGGGCTGGGGACCCTCACTGGCGGCCCCGGGCTGGGGACCCTCACTGGCGGCGCCGGGCTGGGGACCCTCACTGGCGGCGCCGGACTGGGGACCCTCACTGGCCCTCTGGTGCGGGGAGCGGGAACCGGCCGTACTGGGCTCGTGACGCGCACTCTGGTGCGGGGAGCGGGAACCGGCCGTACTGGGCTCGTGACGCGCACTCTGGTGCGGGGAGCGGGAACAGGACGTGCTGGGTTCCCCACGGGCACAGGGATCCTGGAGCGTGGAACAGGGATCCTGGAGCGTGGAGCAGGGACAGGACGTACTGAGTCCACGCCGGGCACAGGGGTCCTGGAGCGTGGAACAGGGGCAGGACGTGCTGAATCCATGCCGGGCCCAGGGATCCTGGAGCGTAGAACAGGGATCCTGGAGCGTGGAGCAGGGACAGGACGTACTGAGTCCACGCCTGGCACAGGGGTCCTGGAGCGTGGAACAGGGGCAGGATGTGCTGAATCCACGCCGGGCACAGGGATCCTGGAGCGTAGAACAGGGATCCTGGAGTGTGGAGCAGAGACAGGGCGTACTGGGCTGTGGATGCGAACCGGAGATTCTGCCCGTAGGACCGGTGCAGGATATCTTGGTCCCAGGAGACGCACTGGAGACCTGGCGCGCAGAGCTGGCACCACTCTTCCCGGTAGCACACTAACCTTGGCCTGACAGACGAGTGGCACTGGGATCTCTCGCACTGGGCTGTGGACACGTACCGGAGATACTGCACGCAGAACCGGTGCAGGATATCCAGGTCCTAGGAGGCGCACTGGAGACCTGGCGCAGAGTCTAGCCCGACTGATGAGTGGAGCTGGAATTTTCCGCACCGGCCTCTGAATCCGCACAGGAGAAACAGTGCGCAAACTGCATAACACGGTGTCCTCTCCGTGAGCCGCTCTCCCCAACGCTCTCTCCACAAAGCACGAGGAGTTGGCTCAGGAGTCCCTCCTGAACCGGCCAAACTCCTCGTGTGCCCCCCCCCAAAACAATTTTTGGGGCTGTCTTTCGGGCTTCCGTGCCCGGCAAGGTCTCATAAACTCTCCTCTATCCGGATCCCATGCTCCGTATAGATCTTCGTACCTACGCCGCTCCGCCGCCGCTGCCTCCAATTCCTCTCTAGGACGGCGATACTCTCCAGGCTGGGTCCACGCACCTCCATTAAATAATTCCTCCTCCCACGTCCTTACCTCCCGGGTCTCTCGCTGCTTGGTCTTCTTGTGGTGGGTGATTCTGTCACGATCTTCTGTAGGGACAGACCAAGGCGCAGCGAGGCATCCAGTATACATGTTTATGTAAGAAAACGAAACACACGTAACTGGGTAAAACAACAAAAGTCAACGTAACGAAGATCGTGAAGACGAACACACTAAACACAAACAAGCTATGTCCAAACAATCACCCACAAAACTTAAATGAAAACCCCAAATATATATATGGTTCCCAATTAGAGACAACGACACACAGCTGCCTCTAATTGGGAACCATTACCCCAACATAGAAATATAACCCCTAGAACATAAAAACCCTACACCAAAACCAAAGCAAAAACACGCCAGCCTGTCTTTTCAGGCCTGGACGTGACACATATTCCTAGCACGCAATGATTACATCAAGCTTGTGACTCTACAAACTTGTTGGACACATTTACTGTTTGTTTTGGTTGTGTTTCAGATTATTTTGGAGTCACTTTTATTGTAAATGATGAGTGAGAAATATGCGTTAATCTCACCATTACAATAACATGGGAGGTTAGCATTTTTGGGGTGTATGATACTTGTGTGTCTGTAATTTCTCACCTATCATAATTCACAATTAATTCAGGACTACCCGTAATCATGGTAGCATCCACATTAATGTAGACGTGTTGCAGCATTGCTGTATGTGCGTGTGTTTGTGAGTATGGCTGTATGCATGTGTGTGAGTGTATATGCGTGTACTGAGTCTGTATGTGTATGAGCTGTGTGTGTGTGAGTCTATCTTTGTCTCTTACTACAGAAGTACAACTTACTACTCTCACTTGCTACAGGGAATGGCGTGATGGCTGTTCAACAATTTGATGGCCTGGAGATAGCAGCTCTTTTTCAGTCTTTCGGTCCCGGCTTTGATGCACCTGTTCTGTCTTTTTCTGCTAGATGGTAGCAGAGTGAACAGACCATGACTAAGTTGGCTGAAGTCCTTGATGATCTTCTTGGCCTTCCCTTGACACAGAGTGCTGCACATTTCCTTGAGGGCAGGCAGCATGCCCCTGGTGACTGTGGCAAGGAAGTAAGTCAACTGTGGCACGCCCCAAGCCAGCCTGCAGTAAAGGAAACGTACGGTGGGAGCCAGTCTTCTCTCTTCCCTCCTATAGCAATCGTTTATTATCTCATTGGGACTTTGGCTCTCACACTGGTCTAGAAGCAATCTCACCAATAGGAATGATTAATAGTCCAGGTGAAAAATATATACAGTATCTCTCTTCCTGCCATGTTGAGACGTGCACCGCATGCAACGGTTACGGGATCCATGTTGCACTAATCTTTCAGCTGTGAGAGAAGCCATTTAGTTTTCCTTTGGCTTTTTTTCAGCAGCGTTTTCTGGAGAAAGGTACTCTAGTTTTAAGGAGTGAATAGTATCAAATATTTATACAGAAAGTTTTGTACACAGAAAGAGAAAGATAAGATAAAAGAAGAGAATGGGGTGGGAGGTAGCCTAGCGGTTAAGTGCATTGGACCAGTAACCGAAAGTTCGTATGCTCGAATCCCCAAGCCAACTAGGTGAAAAATCTGTCCATGTGCCCTTGAGTAAGGCACTTAACCCTAATTGCTCCTGTAAGTCGATCTGGATAAGAGTGTCTGCTAAATGACTCAAATGTAAAATGAGATAAGAAAAGCAGTCATGTTGGTACATACTCATTCTTAGCGTTTCGTCAACACAGGTTTATAAAGTGGATAAAGAACTTTCAGTAGATCATGTAACTAGCTGCTAGCCAATTTAGACAATACTTTTGTGCTTTGCCCAAAATGTAAACAATATTCATTAAACATCATACTAACATTACTAGGGTGTTCTGTATTTTTCAATCCATAATTAACTAGCAGTCTATCCATATTTTGCTCTGCATTTCAGAAGACCTTCTGTAACCCATGATCAACCTGTACATATTGTTAACAGTGCCTCTAACAAACCCAACATGGCCCTTGCATCGGGCAGTCAATCCATTCTCTTTTGAATCCTGTGAGGATGTCAGTTGTGCATCACACCCTCTGATCTCCATCAATATCACGAGCAAGAGCAGAGTGGCTGTATTGATCCAACCACGAGACTGAGGGAATGGAGCTGAGATCACTGGGTACATTTCTACTTTACAACAGGATGACTTCCCAAGGCAGACAAGCAGACCAAACAAACTGACACATCCACACCTGATACACTGTCGGCTAGCTGCTGTCAGTACTAGCCCTGAGAAACACAACCTACAGCTGTATTGGGTAAGCTGGTGTGTGGATTTCTCATTTGCACTTCCAAGGCATGAGATATTGTGGTACATGGTTGTGCAGAATAATTTAATGGATTACATATTGCATTACATACTGTATGTCCAATTCCACTGTACTTAAATCATACGAAACGCACAGTTATGGGGCAAATAAATTAAAGAAACTTAGACATTTTGTGATGATTTCCTCTCGGAATGGGCTCCAGGACTTCTATATAATAACTACACCAGGAGCTCTGTATGTGTAGCCATGCCTCATCTCTAAAACGCTTGGATAGTTTGGTTGGTTATTGGTGAAGCCCGCCTGCATCTCCACTTCATTAGATGTGAAATCAATACTAAGTGGCTATTGACAGTGGCTGGTCTTCCTGGTGTGGACGTGTGGCTTTATTGATACCAATGGTGCTACATTCACCCCTCTGTCACAACTACTGCAAGGCACTGTATGAAGTAATAATATGCACTGCATGACTGTAAACCAAATTCCATTCTACAGTATGAAATATCAAACTGTACAATACTGTACCACACAAGGCAATTGCATTGTGTATTGGGTTTTGCGTTATGATCTTCTAGGGATAGACTACAAATGATGTATTGCAGAGGTGCATGAGTTGTCTCAACTTTTGGTTTGTTCAGATTTAAGGTAATTGAGACCTAATGTGATCTATTGCACAGATTATAAGCACAACAAACTGTTTGCCACTTGTTTACAATGTTTGACATTTTCTTTATTCCCAAGAGGTTTGCTTTCTTACTGTAAGCCTAATTAAGCAGAATTATTTCCAAATAGGCAGGTTGCAAAGGTCGGGAATTAATTTGCATAAATACAATCCTTCTTTTATGGAAATTGTTCAGTGGCCTTTGGTTTTCAGATTTGTTTTCTATTTCAGCTCACCTTTTCAGTCAAAGTGTCTTTCACGTGTTCTGTATCTTTGATATGGAGGGTAGGGCATCCTTCATTCATTATTAGCAACAGTTTGATTTCCATGTTTACAGCTGACACATTACAAATACTGCATAATATATGATGCTTAAGAACCTTCTTCATAAAACCCATATGCTTGAGGCTCATCTAAGACATAGGCCATGTCCGAATACCCATACTTGCGTTCTAAATAGTAAGTATTTTGGGTATGCGAAAATATAACTTTTTATAGTATGTCGAGGAGTAGACGGACTCAAAGAATACTCTAAGAGAACGTCTTCTTTAGGACGGCAAGCCTTTATTCATTAGTACAGCATACTTCAGCATACGGAAACGTATGCTGAAGTAAAACAGGTGAGGCCCAAAGAGCTCCCCCTCAGCTGACTTACCAGATTGATACTTGATTGGTTAATACAGAACAAGTTCATGTGCATGCTGCAAAAACATGAATGATGTTGCACAGAGGCAAAAACAAGATTGCAGGTGTCTGGGAATGTCTGGAAGAGACACATTTCAGAAAGAAGCATTCAAATAATCATCTTGGGAAGCAAGATGTGTGAGTGGTATTTTATCTCAGTGGGAAGAATTTTACCGGCCATCTATCTTTCCCCAACCCCCCACCCCTCATGTCTCTAATTACACTTTTCCTTTCTTAGGTTCACCATTCCCTCATTTTCTAGTCTGAACCCTACAATAATAAGTTGGGACAAAATATTAAACAAATATGTGTTTAAGACATCATCATGGTGTGGTTTTAGAGGCCCCTCCTTTTGGTCACAGAGACAACATTTTGCTGTTTTAAAGTTCATTTCCTGCAATTCTACACATTTTTCAGGGGGCTGAGAGTAGAATTTCTGTTTATCAGCTAATATCCTGCAATTCTTTTTAACCTTTATTTAACTAGGCAAGTCAGTTAAGAACAAATTCTTATTTTCAATGACAGCCTAGGAACAGTGGGTTAACTGCCTTGTTCAGGGGCAGAACAACATATTTTTACCTTGTCAGCTTGGGGATTCGATCTTGCAACCTTTCAGTTACTCGTCTAACGCTCTAACCAATAGCCTACCTGCCGCCCAATTATACACATTCTTCCTAGGTCTGAGAGAATTTTCAGTTTTATAAGCTAATTTCCTGCATTTCTACACAGTTTGCCATATGGCTTATGCCTTGTTCTTATGCTGAGTGACTCAAACATTATAACAAAGTCAATAGGGGCTCTATGCCATGACATTTTTGGAATTTCAAATTCTCTCTGACTGTCTAGTTTTTATTTTGGTGATTGTTAGTTCTCAAAGATGATCTTATTTAAGTTTGTGTGTGTGTTTGTGTGTGTGTGTGTATGTCTGTGTGGGTGTAGGCATGTGATTGAGTGCATGTGTACTAAGGTGCAGAGAATCAGAGCAGGTGGTCGTTCCAGTTCAAGTATTCAGCAGTCTGATGGTTTGTAGAAAGAGCCTGTTGGTATCAGACCTCATGCTCTGAAACCATCTGCCCAACGTTAAGGGAGACAACAGCTCGTGGCTTGGTTGTGTGGGGTCCTTGATGATGCTGCGTGCCTTCCTCAGGGTTCGAGTAGTGGGATGTCCTGAATGGGTGGGAGCACGGTTCCAGTGATGTACTGGGTCATCTACACCACCCGCTGGAGGGCAATGCGGTCATGGACTGAGAAATTCCCTTACCAGGCCGTGATGCAACCGGTCAGGACGCTCTCGATGATGCAGCGGTAGTATATGGAGAGGACTTCATCAGCCGATGTTATGCCCTATTGACAAGAGTGGTGGTGTTGTTGGTCCATGTCAATTCCTTGGTGAATTGGACACAGAGGAACATAAAATTGCCGACTTTCTCTACTGCAGTCCCGTTGATGTGGATCGGGGCATGTTCCCTCCTCTGCTTCCTGAAGTTAACAATCAACTCATTTGCTTTACTGATGTTGAAGGAGAGGTTGTTGTCCTGGCACAACAATGCCAGTTCACTTACCTCCGCCCTACAGGTTGACTTGTCGATGTTGGTTGTCAGGCCTACAACTGTGGTGTTGTCCAAAGCCACGCAGTCGTGGGTGAACAGAGAGTACAGCAGGGGTCAGAGGATACACCCTTGGGGGGCCACTGTGTTAAGAGTCAGTGTGTAGGAGGTGTTGTTGCCAATTCTCACAGCCTGTGCTCTGTCTGTCAGGAAGTCCAGGATTCAGTTGCAGAAAGTGGTGTCCAGACCTAGGACTCTGAGCTTGGTGTCGAGCTTGGAGGAAATAATAGCGTTGAATGCTGAACTTTAGTCAATGAATAGCATTCTCACATAGGTGTTCCTCTTGTCGAGATGTGTTACTGCCATGGGAATAGCGATGGAAATGGCATCTTCCATTGATCTGTTCGAGCAGTAGGAAAATTGGAGTGGGTCCAGTGTGCCTGGCATGCTGGCATTGATGTGGGCCATGACCAGCCTCTCGAAGCACTTCATGATGCCCGGGGTGAATGTGACAGAGCGATAGTCATTTGGGCATGTCACCTTGTTTTTCTTGGGCACTGGGACGATGGTGGTCTCCTTGAAGCAGGTGGGGACTACAGCCTGGGAAAGGCTGAAGATGTCCGAGAAGACATCCGCCAGCTGGTAAGCACACACTCTGAGGACGCAGCCAGGGATGCCATCTGGGCCGGTGGCTTCGTAAAGTATTCACTCTTTTGAGAGAATTCTTGCTGGCTAATCAAATTGAATCTTATTTGTCACATGCTTTGTAAACAACAGGTGTAGACTAACAGTGAATGGCTTACTTCCAGGTCCTTTTCCAAAAACGCAGTTAAAGATAAGAAAATATATGTTATAGTGACACAAGGAATAAATACACAGTGTATAACGAATAACAATAACATGGCTATATGCTGGAAGTACCAGTACCGAGTCAATGTGCAGGTGTACGAGGTAATTGAGGTAGCTATGTACATACAGGTAGGAGTAAAGTGACTAGGCAACAGGATAGATAATAGACAGTAGCATCAGCATATGTGGTAAGTGTGAAAGTGTGTGTGAGTGTGTGTGTGTGTGTGTGTGTGGCATCAGTATGCATGGGTGCGCATGTTATGTGTGTGTGGGCGTATGTAGTGTGTGTGTGTGTGTTTATATATATATATATATATATATATATATGTGTTTGGGTGTCAGTGTAAGTATGTGTGAGTGTGTGGGTAGAGTCCAGTGTGTACATAGAGTCAGTGCAAGAGAGTTAGTGCAAAAAATGGTCATCGCAGGTAGTCCGGGTAGCCATTTGATTAGCTATTTAAGCAGTCTTGTTTAACAGTCTTATAGCTTGGGGGTAGAAGCTGTTCAGGGTCCTGTTGGTTCCAGACTTGGTGAACCCGTGCGGTAGCAGAGAGAACAGTCTATGGCTTGGGTGGCTGGAGTCTGACAATTTTTTGGGCCTTCCACTGACACAGCCTGATCTTGTACAGTTCGCTGAGTGCAGTTCCTGTACAGTTCGCTGAGTGCCTCCTTGGTGTCGGTATGTACGCAACTGTGATAATACCAGTGGTGTACTTAAGTAAAAATGCTTAAAAGTACTACTTGAGTCGTTTTTGGGGGTATCTGTACTTTACTTTACTATTTATATTTTTGACAACTTTTTACTTTTTACTTTTATTTCATTACATTCCTAAAGAAAATGATGTACTTTTTACTGCACACTTATCAAGAGAACATCCCTGGTCATCCCTACCTCCTCTGATTTGGTGGACTCACTATTTTTGATTATACTTTTTATTTAAATGTTGATATTTAAGTATATTTTAGCAACTACTGTAAATTTACTTTTGATATTTATTTATAAAAATTAAAAAATAATAAAAAATGTAACGTCTCGAACATACCCGGGAGGCGTTGCTGTCAACTAGCAGAGGATACTCCACAACCAGTTGACCCAGCGAACCATTCAGCAACCCGCTCAGGTCAGCAATGCCCATTTGTCCCTCCTGGATAAATATGACGGCATCCCATCTAAATGCGTGGAATCCTACTTCAGTGCTCCCTCTACTTTATGCACCAGATGGGAGCCCCCACCACCGAGAGGTCCAAGGTTGCCAAGGTTATTTCTATGCTGACTGGGCAAGCATTGTAATGGGCCACGGCCGTCTGGGAGAGATGAGAGGAGGAGTTAGATTCATATGAGGGGTTCATGGCTTTGTTCAAATGCATTTTTGATCATCCCCGAAGGGCAGAGAGGTGGGTGAGCGCCTACTCCAGTTACGGTAGTTACGGTAGAGGGGCCAGACGGCTGCAGAGTACACGCTCACCTACCGGACAGTAGCAGCATCCAGCGGATGGAACGAGCTGACGCTTCGTACATTATTCAGAAGAGGTCTGTGCGAGGAGGTCCAGATGGAACTGGCCTGTCAAGACAACAAACTCTCCTTGGACGCACTCATTGCGATGGCCATCCGTCTGGATAACCTACTTCGGGAGCGCCAGTACTCTCATCGCTTCTCTCCCTGCCTCAGTGAACACTCTATATCAGAGCCTGAATCCATGGAGGTAGGGGTCACACGCCTCCCCGCGGTGGAGCGACGCAGACGGAGACAGCTGGGGCTCTGTCTGTATTGTGGTCAAAGAGGGCACCAGCTCCAGTGTCCGGCACTTCCTAATCCGGGATTCCGCAAGAGCAGAGGGACTGTCACGTGATCTTCCACCTCCTGGGACAGGAGTGAATATTCCATCTTCATCACTTTCTGCTAAACTCTTTTTGGTGTCCATGACACTAGTTGACTGTCCATCATGTACTGTGTCATGTACTGTGTCTACATTAGTGGATTCCGGTGCCGCGGGGAACTTATTGACCAGACCCTTGCCTCCTCTCTTAACATCATCTCATACCCACTCTCCTCTCCTTTCCTGGTTCAAGCCCTTGATAATCGGCCACTAGGATCCGGAACCATCACACAGATTCACCCAATCACTCACCCTCACCGTGGAGTCCATTCATCAGGAAAACATCCCCTTCTTCATCCCCAGTGCACCAGTTCACAAGATCATCCTCGGCCTCCCTTGACTTCAACGCCATAACCCCACCATCTCATGGTCGAGGATGAGAATCACAGACTGGTCACCCGAATGGAGGACCCGCTACCCCATCCCCTGTGATTCCATGTCGGTTGAGAGTTCTGTGGTTGCCCTTCAGCCCAACATTCCGGAGGTATACCAGGACCTGCGGGAGTTATTCTCCAAGACCCACACCACCTGTCTTCCTCCTCATCACCCCTGGGACTGTGCCATCGACCTGCTGGCAGGGTCTGCACCTCCGTGCAGACGCATCAACCCTCTGTCGGTGACTGAGACCCAGGCTATAGAAGATTACATCCAAGAGGCACTCCAATAAGGTTTCATCCGCACGTCCACTTCTCCTGCATCGGCTGGTTTCTTCTTTGTGTCCAAGAAGGATGGAGGGTTACGTCGATGTATTGATTGCAGAGGACTTTCCACGGAGTACCGTTACCCTCTCCCGTTGGTACCGGCATCCATCGAACAGCTCCGCGGGGCCCGGTTCTTTACCAAACTGGACCTGCGGAGTGCATATAATCTCATCCGCATCTGGGAGGGGGATGAATGGAACACTGTATTTAGCACAATGTCTGGCCACTACGAGTACTTGGTAATGCCATTTGGCTTAGCCAATGCTCCGTCAGTGTTCCAGGCATTTGTTAACGAGGTGTTCAGGGACGTGCTCGGACACCAGGTGGTTGTGTATATCGATGCCATCCTGGTCTACTCAGCTACCCTGGAGGATCACATCACTCACGTTCGAGCAGTCCTAGAACGCCTCCTGGCTAACCACCTGTTCGTCAAGGCTGAGAAGTGACAATTTCATCAGAAAGCTGTCTCCTTCTTAGGCTACCAAATCAGCCCGCCGGTAGTGAGGATGAACAACAAAAAGTTAGATGCGATCAGGTCATGGCGAGTCCCAACCACCGTAAAAGGGGTTACAATGGTTTTGGGGTTTGCAAATTTCTACCGCAGTTTCATCAGGAACTTCAGCTCTGTCGCCGCCCCTCTCACCTCTCTCCTCAAGGGTGGTCCCCGTAGGTTGGTGTGAAGCCCAGCAGCCAACGAGGCCTTCCGCCTACTCAAGGGATGTTTCACCTCCGCTCCACCTCAGCCCCAGATCCCACGATAGCCTTTGTGGTAGAGGTCGATGCTTCAGAGATGGGAATGGGGGCAGTTCTGTCTCAACGTTCTGTCTCAGTTCTGTCTCTGTCTCAGGGTAATCCACAGAAATTGTGTCCGTGTGCATATTACTCCAAGAAACTGTCCCCTACAGAGAGGAATTACGACGTAGGTGATTGAGAGCTCCTGGCGGTGAAGTTGGCATTAGAGGAGTGGAGACACTGGCTGGAGGGAAACAAGGAACCGTTTGTCATCCTCACCGACCATCGTAACCTGGAGTACATACAGCAAGGAGGCTGAATCTGCGCCAAGCGAGGTGGGCCCTTTTCTTCACAAGATTCGACTTCACGCTGACCTATCACCCAGGTAAAACAAATACCAAGGCCAATGCCCTGTCCCGTCTCTACGATCCGGGAGAGAGTCCTGTCCAGAATGCACCTATAATCCCATCCTCCCGAGTCGTAGCTCCTGTGGTCTGGGACGTAGATGTGGACATTCGCCAGGCCACACCCACTAACTGTCTTCCCAAGCGCATCTACATTCCCACAGGGATAAGGGATCGGCTGCTGACCTTGTCACACACAGCTGTCGTCGTTGGACATCCAGGTATTTCTCGCACTACCCAATCCATCTCTGAGAAGTACTGGTGGCCCACCTTGGCGCAGGATGTCACTCGCTACATCAAATCCTGTTATGCCCAAACCAAATCCCCCCGGAACGCTCCAACAGGGAAACTTCCCGTGCCTCAGCATCCCTGGTCCAATCTAGCCATTGACTTTGTTACTGATCTCCCCTCCTCTGACGGTTGTGGATACATTTTCAAAATCCTGTCGTTTAATCCCTCTTTTAATCCCTCTTTCCCTACTGCTCTCCAGGTCACTGAGGTACGATTTCAGCAGGTCTCCCAGCATTATGGCCTTCCGGAGGACATAATCTCCGACCATGGGCCCCAATTCACATCACGGGTATGGAGAGCCTTTATGGAGAAGCTCGGTGTCATGGTCAGCCTCTCTTCCGGGTATAGGCCTCAGTCTAATGGGTAGGTGGAAAGGATGAACCAGGAGCTGGGGAGGTTCCTGAGGAGTCACTGACAGGACCGGCCGGTAGAGTGGGCTCTATTCCTTCCATGGGCGGAGTACGCCCAGATCTCACTACGTCACTCCTCCACTGGGTTGACCCCCTTCCAGGGTGTTCTGGGTTTTTAGCCTGCCCTGGCTCCGTGGACCCCGGGCCAGACCAAAGCTCCTGCAGTTGATGAGTGGTTCTGGCGCACAGAAGAAGTGTAGAGCAATGCTCACGTGAGACTCCAGCGCGCCGTCCACTGTCAAAAGGAGCAGACAGACCGCCACCGCAGTGCGACCCCCGTGTACCAACCTGGGGATTGTGTCTGGCTCTTTACCAGGAAACTCCCACTCTGCCTGCCCTGCAAAAGCTGAGCCCCTGGTTTGTGGGGCCGTTCAAGATTCTCCGGAGGGTCAATGAGGTGACTTAAAGGTTACAGATTCCCCGTGACAACCGTATCTCACCTTATTTTCATGTCTCCCTTCTCAGGCTGGTGGTTCCTGGTCCCCTGGCTGATGATGTCCCCCACGACACCCAACACCCCGACACCCTCCGCTGTCAGATCTCTACTGGACTCCCGACGTCGTGGATGTCGGCTCCAGTACATGGTGAACTGGGAGGGGTATGGCCCAGAGGAGCGGTGTTGGGTTCCGGTGGATGACATTCTGGATCACAACATCATCCATGATTGCCGTCTCTCTGGTCCCTCATCGTCATGAGGCTATAGCGACGCATTGGGGGGGGAGGTGCTGTCACGTCTACTCCTGCTCCCACCCTCTGGTGTTTGACGTCGCCGGTATACTAACCACCGGTCCTGGGATCCATCTTTACGCACACCTGGCATCAATCATTACACACACATCATGAGGCACACCTGGACTTCATTACCTAATTTATTACCTCCCCTATTTCTGACACTCCCTTAGGTTCTTTCCCCAGTCAGTACTGTTTCTTTGTTTATGCGTAAACACTACCGTTATGTTGTCTCGTTCCATGTTGGTTGTTTTATTAAACATTTCACCTGCGTCTCGACTCTTTGCGTCTTCGTTACAATGGATTATCGGGGGAGGATAAAGACGAGCTCGCAGCCCGGGAGCTGACTACGGATCTCGACTCGCTCATCGCCTTGAACATCCAGATCGATGGGTGGCTACGGGAACGTAGGAGGGGGAGGAATTCGGATTCTGGTCCCACTCGCTCTCCCATAGCTCCCACCTCGCCACCAAGGAATCCCAGAAGTCTCCGGCGTCTAAGTTCCCCCGAGAGTCTCCGAGGTCTGCCGCCTCGCCTCTTCCAGAGCCGATGCGACTTGGCAGAGCTAGGCTGTCTCCAGCAGAACGTTTACGCAAACTTAACACCAAGAGTTGGCTGTATTGTGGGACTACCGGTCATTACGTGTCTACCTGTCCATTAAAAGACCAGGCTCATCAGTAGGTACGAGTACTCTGGTGGGCCATACGGAGAATTTTCCTTCTCCCTTTACTCACACCCCTCTCCATGCCATCCTGCTGTGGGGCAACCAGTCAAAATTTCCCTGGGTTCTCATTGAATCTGGGGCTGATGAGAGTTTCATGGACACTACCCTGGTGTCAGAGCTGGACATCCCCACTCATCCCCCTATCCTCTTCATTCCCATGGACGTTAGAGCACTGGATGGGCACTCTATAGGCAGAGTCACCCACAATACCACTCCTATCAACCTGTGAGTGTCAGGGAACCACAGTGAGTCTATGCAGTTCATGCTCATTAAGTCTCCTCAGGTTCCCGTGGTATTGGGGTTTTCTTGGCTCCAGCGACACAATCCTCTTATCAACTCGACTGCTGGTGCCCTCAGGGCTGGAGCCCGTTCTGCCATGGCCATTGCATGAATTCGGCGCAGCCTGCCCCAGGATGTTATCCTGTGGCCTGGGAAGAAGACCTCTCCGCCGTACCAGGACCTCGGGGTAGTTTTCAGCAAGGCACGGGCAACTTCGCTTCCTCCACATCAACCCTATGACTGTGAGATTGACCTTCTCCCAGGGAACTACACCACCCCGGGGACGGCTGCATTCACTGTCGAGTCCGGAGACCCAGGCTATGGAGACGTACTTTGAGGACTGGCTGCAGGGTGTATCCGTCCTTCTGTCTCCCCACTGGCGCAGGGTTCTTCCTTCTGTAGAAAAGGGACAAAACCCTGAACCCGTGCATCGACTACCAGGGCCTCAATGACATCACGGTTAAGAACCGCTACCCCCTACCCGTTACTGTCACACCCTGATCTGTTTCACCTGTCTTATGCTTGTCTCCACCCCCACCCTCCAGGTGTCCCTCATTTTCCTCATTATCCCCTGTGCATTTATACCTGTGTTTTTTGTTTGTCTGTTGCCAGTTCGTCTTGTCTTGTCAAGCCTATCAGCGTGTTTTTACCGTACTCCTGATTCTCTCTAGCCCTTGTTTTTCTAGTTTTGACCACTCTGCCTGCCCTGACCCTGAGCCTGCCTGCCGTTCATTACCTTTCTGACCTTTCCTGTTTTGTTAATAAATATCTGTTATTCGAACTGTCTGCATCTGAGTCTAATCCTGAGGTCATTTTCTATTAAGTTATCTTTACTTTTACTCAAGTATGAGGATTGAATATTTTTTTCACCACTGGATAACACCACACCCAAATTCCCTCAGCATATAGTGGGGTCAGCATTTTATCATCAGAAACTCCAGGTCGGTTAACAGGAGCTCAACTTCGGTACACCAAAAAATGTTGATGAGGAAACATAAGTCTCCCCGATACTCTTACCAGAAGTCGGCTTTAAATACAGAAAATGGGAAAGATGTCTGGTTGAGTAAACAAAGACACAACATCCCCTGATGTCACTCTGCGATTGAAGCTTTGCTCAACTCATTTATTTTCCAGCGATTGGACATTAGCCATCATGATACTAGGAAGAGGAGGTCGTGTAGCCGGTCTTTTTAGCCTAGCTTGGAGTCTCCCTTTCGTCCTCTTCTTGTCGGTCGTAGGAAATGATTGCAAGAACATTCTGAGCAAAGAAAGTCATAATTAACGCAAACATAGCAATAAATAGGAAGGAAAGTTGAGCAGAAACCAGAACGACACACACCCTTCTCAGCGCCGCCATCTTAGACTGTGAAAGGGTGTATGTGTGTGTGTGTGTGTCATTCGTTTCACCTGCATCTTTGTCTGCTGGTCTCCTGAATAAAGCAAGGTGCAGTGTGGGAATGATATCCAGAGCAACAAAATAGCATAATATCATTCACAATAGGATAATACCACTCA
This sequence comes from Brachymystax lenok tsinlingensis, assembly GCA_030435695.1. NCBI lineage: Eukaryota > Metazoa > Chordata > Actinopteri > Salmoniformes > Salmonidae > Brachymystax > Brachymystax lenok. The sequence continues at coordinate 23,557,290 of CM059790.1, read as the reverse complement.
AAGACAAACAAAACCCTGTGATTGAAATGGGGTAATAAAGCTTCCATTTGGGAGGTGCTGTAACTAGGGCTGCACGGTTTACTGTATTGTACTGGTATCAATGGATGGAACGGTTTGGGTTTTTACTTTAAATTCTATAACGGTATTTCAATGTTTGGTTTGTTTGATATACAGTTGAAGTCGGAAGTTTATACACATCTTAGCCAAATACATTTAAACTCAGTTTTTTCACAATTCCTGACATTTAATCCTAGTAAAAATTCCCTGTCTTAGGTCAGTTAGGATCACCACTTTATTTTAAGAATGTGAAATGTCAGAATAATAGTAGAGAGACTTATTTATTTCAGCTTTTATTTATTTCATCACATTCCCAGTGGGTCAGAAGTTTACATACACTCAATTAGTATTTGGTAGCATTGCCTTTAAATTGTTTAACTTGGGTCAAACGTTTCGGGTAGCCTTCCACAAGCTTCCCACAATAAGTTGGGTGAATTTTGTCCCATTCCTCCTGACAGAGCTGGTGTAACTGAGTCAGGTTTGTAGGCCTCCTTGCTCGCACACGCTTTTTCAGTTCTGCCCTCAAATTTTCTATAGGATTGAGGTCAGGGCTTTGTGATGGCCACTCCAATACCTTGACTTTGTCGTCCTTAAGCCACTTTAACACAACTTTGGAAGTATGCTTGGGGTCATTGTGTCACGACTTCAGCCGAAGTTCGGGCGGCTTTCGGTGGTCGACGTCACCGGTCCTCTAGCCGCTACCGATCCATTATTCATTTTCCGTTGGTTTTGTCTTCCTTTTTCACACACCTGGTTTTTATTTCCCATCATTACATGTTCCTTATTTAACCCTCTGTTTCCCCCCATGTTTTTGTGCGTGATTGTTTGTTGTAATATGTTCCGTGTTCGAGTGATTGTTTTTTCCACTCGTTTGGTATAATTCTGAGTAAAGTTTATGAACACTCATTTTTGTTGTCCTGCGCTTGACTCTGCCTTACCGGCATCACGGAGACCTTTACAGAATCATGCACCAACCAATGGAGTCAGCAGGAGCACCCAGCCCTCCTCTACCAGTCGAGGAGCGCCTTCAGCAGCATGCGACAATGTTGCTGAGTCTCGGCACAGCCATGGATCGCGTGCTGCACAGTATGGAGCGATGGGAGAGAGGAGGTTTTTCAGCACCTTTAAGATCATCACAACCTCCCACTCCATTACCCACACAGCTGTCCACCCCTCCTTCACCTGGTCGCAGTGGGATTCGGCTTGAGCTCCCGAGGGAGTATGATGGGACGGCTGCTGGGTGCCAGGGGTTCCTACTCCAGCTGTGGCTCTACCTGGCGACCGTTCACCCGGCTCCTTCGGGACGCGAGAGCGTGTCCACCCTCGTCTACTGTCTATCCGGGAAAGCCCTGGAGTGGGCCAATGCCGTATGGGGAGAGTTCACCCTCCGTTTCCGGGCAGTGTTTGACCATCCACCTGAGGGTAGAGCGGCGGGTGAACGCACATCCAGATCGGGGCCTGTCATTTCCATCCCCCAGCACCTCTGCTCCGACGTCTATGGAGCTGGGAGGTACTGAGCTTAGGGGGGCCGGAGGAGGGGCCATTCCCTGCACACTCTGTGGCCGCAGAGGGCACACTGCTGGTCGGTACAGGGGGGGTTCCTCAGGGAGTCAAGGCAGCGGTCAGGGCACTATCGTGTCACCCCAGGTGAGTAGGCACCAGACTCACCCAGAGCTCCCTGTTGCTCACGTGTTTTTGTTTGTAGATTTTCCAGATTTTTTCCCACATAAGGCGCTAGTCGTTTCAGGCGCAGCTGGGAACTTTATTGATTGTTCATTTGCTCATAGTTTAGGGATCCCCATTGTTCCTGTCTATATGCCCATCCCTGTGCACACCTTAGATAGTCGACCATTAGGGTCAGGGCTGATTAGGGAGGCTACCGCTCCACTAAGCATGGTTATGCAGGAGGGTCATGAGGAGAGAATCAGTTTATACCTTATTGATTCTCCTGTGTTTCCCGTGGTGTTGGGCCTACCCTGGTTGGCCTATCATAACCCCATTATTTTGTGGCAACAAAGGGCTCTCAGGGGATGGTCACGAGAGTGCTCGGGGAGGTGTGTAGGTGTTTCCATCGGTGAGACTACGGTGGAAAGTCCAGACCAGGTCCCCACCGTGCACATCCCCTCTGAATATGCCGATTTGGCTCATTTGTCTCCGAATCTCTGGGGCAGGGATACATTCGGCCCTCCACTTCACCTGCCTCCTCGAGTTTATTTTTTGTAAAGAAAAAAGATGGAGGTCTGCGACCATGTATTGACTATCGAGGTATCAATCAGATCACTGTGAGGTACAGCTACCCGCTGCCTCTCATAGCCAATGCGATCGAGTCAATGCACGGGGTGCGCTTCTTCACAAAATTGGATCTCAGAAGCGCATACAATCTGGTGCGTATCCGGGAGGAGGACGAGTGGAAGACGGCATTTAGTACCACCTCAGGGCACTATGAGTACCTTGTCAATGCCGTACGGGTTGATGAATGCTCCATCAGTCTTCCAGGCCTTTGTAGACAAGATTTTCAGGGACTTGCTCGGGCAGGGTGTAGTGGTGTATATCAACGACATTCTAATTTACTCCGCTACACACACCGAGCATGTGTCCCTGGTGCGCAAGGTGCTTGGTTGACTGTTGGAGCATGACCTGTACGTCAAGGCTGAGAAATGTCTGTTCTTCCAACATTTCCATGTCAGGGGTGGAGATGGAGAGTGACCGCATTTCAGCTGTACGTAATTGGCCCGACTCCCACCACGTTAAAGGAAGTGCAGTGGTTCTTAGGGTTTGCCAACTACTACCGGAGGTTTATCCCGGGCTTTGGTCAGGTAGCGGCTCCCATTACCTCACTGCTGAAGGGTGGGACCGGTGCGACTGCAGTGGTCAGCTGAGGTGGACAGGGCTTTTGGTCACCTGAAGGCTCTGTTTACCTCGGCTCCCGTGCTGGCTCATCCGGATCACTCGTTGGCATTTATAGTGGAGGTGGACACGTCCAAGGCTGGGATAGGAGCTGTGCTGTCTCAGCGCTCGGGTACGCCACCTAAACTCCGACCCTGTGCCTTCTTTTCGAAGAAGCTCAACTCGACGGAGCATAACTATGATGTGGGGGACCGGGAGCTGTTGGCTGTCGTCAGGGCTCTGAAGGTGTGGAGACATTGGCTTGAGGGGGCTAAACACCCTTTTCTCATCTGGACCGACCACCGCAATCTGGAGTATATCCGGGGGGCGAGGAGACTTAACCCTCGCCAGGCAAGGTGGGCCATGTTTTTCACCCGTTTTGTTTTCACCCTATTCTTCCGACCAGGGTCCCAAAACACTAAGGCAGACGCACTGTCCCGGATGTTTGACACAGAGGAGCGGTCCATAGATCCCACTCCCATACTTCCGGCCTCTTGCCTGGTGGCAACGGTGATTTGGGAGCTGGTCTCGGACATAGAGCGGGCATTATGTACAGAGCCCACTCCACCTCAGTGTCCAGCTGGGCGTAGTATGTACATTCCGTCTGCTGTCCTTTACACATTGTCCATTTGGAAGACCCATTTGCGACCAAGCTTTAACTTCCTGACCGATGTCTTGAGATGTTGCTTCAATATATCCACATAATTTTCCATCCTCATGATGCCATCTATTTTGTGAAGTGCACCAATCCCTCCTGCAGCAAAGCATCCCCACAACATGATGATGCCACCCCCGTGCTTCATGGTTCGTATGGTTTTCTTCGGTTTGCAAGCCTTCCCCTTTTTCCTCCAAACATAATGACGGTCATTATGGCCAAACAGTTCTATTTTTTTTATCAGACCAGAGGACATTTCTCCAAAAAGTACAACCTTTGTCCTCATGTGCAGTTGCAAACCGTTGTCTGTCTTTTTTATGGCGGTTTTGGAGCAGTGGCTTCTTCCTTGCTGAGCGGCCTTTCAGGTTATGTCGATATAGGACTCGTTTGACTGTTGATATAGATACTTTTGTACCTGTTTCCTCAAGCATATTCACAAGGTCCTTTGCTGTTGTTCTGGGATTGATTTGCACTTTTCGCACTAAAGTACGTTCATCTCTAGGAGACAGAATGCGTCTCTTTCCTGAGCGGTATGACGGCTGCGTGGTCCCATGGTGTTTATACTTGCGTACTATTGTTTGTACAGATGAACGTGGTACCTTCAGGCATTTGGAAATTGCTCCTAAGGATGAACCAGACTTGTGGAGGTCTGCAATTATTTTCCGAGGTCTTGGCTGATTTCTTTTGATTTTCCCATGATGTCAAGCAAAGAGGCACTGGGTTTGAAGGTAGGCCTTGAAATACATCCACAAGTACACCTCCAATTGACTCAAATTATGTCAATTAGCCTATCAGAAGCTTCTAAGGCATGACATCATTTTCTGGAATTTTCCAAGCTGTTTAAAGGCACAGTCAACTTAGTGTATGTTAACTTCTGTCCTACTGGGATTGTGATACAGTGAATTATAAGTTAAATAATCTGTCTGTAAACAATTGTTGGAAAAATTACTTCTGTCATGCTCAAAGTAGATGTCCTAACTGACTTGCCAAAACTATATATTGTTAACAAGACATTTTTGGAGTGGTTGAAAAACAAGTTTTATTGACTCCAACCAAAGTGTATGTAAACGTCCGACTTCAACTGTAGGTATCATCTAATTAGAGTCCCCTGGAAAACACTGACCAACACTTTGGGTCCTACCCTGTCACAATAACTCCTCCCTGGATCTTTCAGTCATTGTCATGTCAAAGTGACAGCTATTATACTCTAACTATAGAATTAGAAGAATCATTCTATTTCCATGATTCCAACAGTTCACCAAGTGTTTTGCTCTAAATCGCAAGTCAAATCACAAACAATATGTGACCCGTTACAGGAAACTAGGCGTATGTCGCAGATCACTACTTCACAGAAGAGCAGTTTGAATGTAAACTTATTTTTTTATCAAAATGCATTTTTTGGGGGGCAGAAATGCCTTCTCAAACATGGGAACTTTCATGTGCCTTAATAACAAACTTGTATGCCATCAGTAAATACAATACAATTGTTCAATTACAAGCCTAGTTGGTTTAGCCACAGAAAACGACAGCAACCTTCCCGCTAGCCATGATTAGCTGAGATAATGAGTGGGCTGGACATGCCGAGAGATTAGTTCGGATTGGTCTGCCATATAGCACGCTTCTGTCTATTTGAGCTGGTTAGTATTTGTAGCCAATCCTGTCTAACGCAGCTTTAAAAAAATATATATATTTCTTAGTAAAACTGCATAAGTGTTTCTCTCCACTTTCTGGAGGACCAAGTTTTGAAATCAGTGGAATTAGAGAATGATTGCTAAGGAGATGGTAAAAACAGCTGTCTCCAGATTACATCTTCAAACTAAGGGCAACCATGGCATTCGACAGGAGACACGTCCATCCATGATGTATACGGGTAAGATATTCTAGCTAGCTACATTTTCAGATATTACACGTTTGTAATTTTGACATAAAGTATTTTCATTTCAATTTAAAGTGTACTGTTAGCTAGCTAGCTTATGTTAACTGGCTGGCTCGCTAGCTAGCGATACGTTATGATCTTATTATTCATATCTCAGAGCCGTTTGCCTGACTAGTTATAGCCTAATGTCAGCTAGCTAACATTGAACCTGGTTGGTTAGCTATCTACAGATTCATGCAGGGTAGTAACATCATGAATTGGGATTATGGTTCATTATTTACGTAGCTAGCTTGCTAGCTACATGTCTTAACAAAATACTCTAGTCTGAGAGTGCCAGAGTGCAGAATAACCAATAAATATACGAATGCTCAACACCCGTTGAATATGGCCAGTGTCAGTAAACGTCGGCAAAAAAACATAATTCAATTGTTGCCAGTAGCACAGTTACAGTCACCAACGCTCTGGATAACATGAAAACAGCCTAACCAGCTCTCCTAGGGTGAGTAAAATGGTCAGAGTGGGGTGTTCTCTCATTATGTCTGGAAGTAGCTAGCAGGCTAGCCAATGTTAGCCAGTTAGCTTGGGTGCTTGACTGCCGTTGTGAGGTCAGAATGTTTGGATCTACCCTACTACTCGGCCAGAGCGTCCGGTGTGCGCTCTGAACGCTCAGAGAGCGAAACGCTCTGAATTTACGAACTGACAATCTGACAGCACAGTTGCAGTCACCAACGCTCTGGATAACATAACAGCCTAACCTGCTCTGCTAGGGCGAGTAATGTTCAGTGAGCTGTTCTCTCATTTGAGTCTGGAAGTAGCTAACAAGGTAGCTTGAGTGCTTGACTGCTGTTGTTAGTACAGAACACTAGGATCAACCGTTAAAGAGATGGGTGGGGCTAAAGTTTAAGAGGGTGTGAACGATGATGAATGGGTGTAGACAAAGAAGGGCTCGCCAGTAATAGTACCAAAACATTCAAAGGCCATTTTCTCAAAAGTGAGTTTACAAGTTTATCAACTTTCAAAGCAAAATGACTTTTCCATTTTTCATCAACTGTAGTGTATGATATACCATTTTGTAGCTCTGAGTCTCTACTTTTATCCAATGTAAAAAACACAATTTCCAATTTTGCTACATAAGACCGATTTGAGCCGGTCAGTCACATATTTGGTTTAAAATTAGGCTTATATTGTTTGCCCATATTGTGCAGCCCTACGTGGCAGTGTGGAAATGACCTAAATTGATTGCAGGAAATAATTTTGGTTAAAGTTTGATTGAACAGTATAAAACAATCAGAATAGAGAAAGCCTCATTGAAATCCCTTAGAAATTATGTTGCCACCCTAGGGTCATGCACTACTCATAAAGCCATTGATATAAGTGTCTTTAGTTCTAGTTATTCATCAAATCTTTCATAATATTGCATTAGAGTTATTAAAAAGTATACTGAATGATCTCAGTTGAACCCCAAAAAAATCAGCAAAGAGTTGGAATGATAGCTAAAAAGAACAGCAGATGGACTTTTACAAATAAGGGGGTGTTGGGCAGCTTAAAGCAAATGCTATCATTATAAGTACAAAAGAGATTTAGAGGTTGCTCTTTTTCATTTAGGTTCAAATTGTTACAAAGTCATTTTCCTGTCTAATACTTAGTATATGCGCAGTATTTTTACCACATCCACAAACAAGGGTCCTTTAAGTTAAAGCTAAACTAGGTACTTAAACACCTTAGTGGTGACTCTCACATTCTGTGGCTCTTTTGGGACAGTTAAAATGCATTGTTTTTTAATGGACTTTTATTGTGTTTTGATGCACATATGATGCAATATAACCAGACCTGGGGATTTGACAATCCTCACTTAATGATGATGGCATTTTAATGATAGCTTAATGACGCTCACCCCCCGCCCATGTACTCACTAGGGCAACACCAAAACATTACAAACGAATGCCTCTACTCACAGACATTAGACTTACTTTGGGACCAATGTCACAGAAATGGATAAGGTAAAATGCTTAAAATGCTAGTTTGAGAGTTTCCTATAATTTTGTATTCAGGCATTTTGATAATGTTGTGTTGTGCTGTGGATATTTATCTTGACAATATGTGGTACTGTATTTCTAAATTCCACTTAAATGAATTTAAACTTGACAAATCAATGAAAGACCAACTGCTGAATGTCCCTTCTTATGTGGTTAAAAATCTATTCAACGTTTATTGGTTGCGTACACAGTTTTGCAGATGTTACAGTAGGTGCGGCGAAATGCTTATGATTCTATCTCCAACAATGCAGCAATATCTTGCAATACAATAACAATACACACATAATCCAAAAGTTTAAAAAAGGATAAGAAATTAAGACATATCAGAACGAGGTTCATAACAAGATTATGACCCATAATATGTGATTGGTCTATTTCTGGTGCACTGTGAGAAATGTCTTAAAAGCTGATTGGAAGAAAGCCATTGATACTATGTATAATTTATCATAAACAAATTATAATAAAGAGGCCAACACACAAGTTCTTACTTTGTCTTCAGCGGAAATGTTATCATAAAGGAAGTTATTTCTATCTAACATAACGGAAGTTATCTCTAAGGATATGATTGCATGTTCTCACTTGTTTCCCCCATCCAGTTATATCCCTCTGTCCCCTGACAACTCTCTGCAGAGCTTCAGGGCTTCTTCACAGTGTGGCTACAGTACAGTGTTGACATGTTTGTTGGCCTTCCTGCCTCAGGGCTACACAACCTGAAGGTGGCTCTGCTGTACACTATGCTCTAAGCTTATCACCTACACGGAGTGCACAAGGACCATTTGAAGAAGCAGGACACTTAGAACACCACTTTGCCTCTAGTTTGCCTACTTCAATCAACTACCAGTCAGTCTGGTTGCTTCATTACAATTCCATCTTCAGGCCAGAGTCAAGTGTAAATCCTAAACCAACAACAGGCAATAATCTTCCCCGCCTCAGATTTAGAGCAATAGATTTAGGACCAGAGGGGCTCTCAGAGAGTCACACCAAATTCATGTCTGGTAAAGTAATTCTGCATTTGCTGAGGCTAAACTATGGTAACGTCTCAGAGGAAACACAGGGGCCAAGGGCCAGGAGGGAGAATGGGGCAGTTTAATTAGAGAGAAGTGAAAATAAGTAAATAATTAATTAATACTGTTCCCTCTGATAGCTCCACCTCCAACCTTGATTTCCACAGGGGAAAGACAACAGAAACACCTGTGGTCAAGCTGCTGCTGTACAGTGTATATGTGTGTGTGTGTGTGTGCGCGTGCATGTGTGTGTGTGAGAGAGAGAGAGCCCACAAATACAAATTCCATCTAGACACCGTTGCCCTAGAACACACAAAAAACAATACATACCTCAGCCTAAACATCAGCGCCGCAGGTAACTTCCACAAAGCTGTGAACGAACTGAGAGACAAGGCCAGAAGGGCCTCTATGCCATCAAAAGGAACATAAAGTTCGACATACCAATTAGGATCTGGCAAAAAATACTTGAATCAGTTATAGAACCCATAAAAGTTCTGGCGTCCGCTCACAAACCAAGAATTCACAAAATGGAACAAACACCAAATTGAGACTCTGCATGCAGAATTCTGCAAAAATGTCCTCAGTGTATGACGTAAAACACCGCAGAGCAGAATTAGGCCGATACCAGCTAATTATCAGACCTCAGAGAGCCCCAGGACAGCAATACAATTAGACCCAACCAAATCATGAGAAAACAAAAAGAGAATTACTTGACACAAAAAAAACTGAGCAAACTAGATTGCTATTTGGTCCTAAACAGATAGTACACAGTGGCAGAATACCTGACCACTGTGACTGACCCAAAATGTATCTTTGACTATGTACAGACTCAATGAACATAGCCTTGCTATTGAGAAAGGCCGCCGTAGACTGACCTGGCTCTCAAGAGATAACAGGCTATGTGCACACTGCCCACAAAATTAGGTGGAAATGGAGCTGCACTTCCTAACCTCCTGCCAAATGTATGACCATATTAGAGAAACATATTTCCCTCATACTACACAGATCCATAAAGAATTCAAAAAAAGAAAAAAAAGTTATAGATAAATTAGAATTAATAAGGTTTTGTCAGATATTATTCATCCTAATCAGTTTTTTACATTGACGTTACATTGTAGATAATATAAGACTGGAAACAATAGAATACTATGAAATATTGGGGAAACCAGGCCTGGTTTTCATAGCTGATTTTGAAAAGGCTTTTGATAAAGTACGACTGGAGTTTATATATAAATGCCTGGAATATTTAAATTTTGGAGAATCTCCTACAAAAACGGGTTAAATGTATGTATAGTAATCCTAGGTGTAAAATAGTAAATAATGGCTACATCTCAGAGTTTTAAACTGTCAAGAGGAGTAAAACAAGGTTCTCCACTATCGGCATATCTATTTATTATTGCCATTGAAATGTTAGCTGTTAAAATTAGATCCAACAATAGTATTAAGGGAATATAAATCCATGGCTTAAAAACAAAGGTTTCATTGTACGCTGATGTTTTCTTTTAAAACGACAATTACAATCCCTCCACAGCCTCATAAAGGATCTAGATACTTTTTCCAACTTCTCTGGATTAAAACGAAATTATGATAATTGTACTATATTACGTATTGGATCACAACAAAATTCTACTTTTACATTACCGTGTAGTTTACCAATAAAATGGTCTGACGGGGATGTGGACATACTCGGTATACATATCCCAAAAGAAAGAAATGATCCGACTCCAATACATTTTTATAGAAAGTTAGCAAAAATAGATTTTGCTACCATGGAAAGGAAAATACCTGTCTATTTGTGGAAAAAATACCCTGATTAACTCTTTAGACATATCAAAGTTTACCCATTTGCTTATGGTTTTGCATACACCTAGTGACCTGCTTTTTAAATTAAATGAACAAAAAATATTCAATTTTATTTGGAATGGCAAGCCAGACAAAATGAAAAAGGCCTATTTATATAACAAATATGAATTCGGGGGGCATAAATTATTAAATATTAAAGCATTAGACCTCTCACTGAAGGCATCAGTCATACAAAAGTTATACTTAAATCCGAAATGGTTCTCTAGCAAATGTTGTTTGTTTGCAATTTCAGTTTAATCCACCGGAAAAGGCAGAACAAATAATACAAAAAATATTGTGGCTAAACTCAAACATACTAATTGGTAAAAATAACATATTTTTTGATAAAACAAAAGGTATAATCTTTGTAAATTATATCATAAATAGGACTGGTGGAGTTTTCACACATGCAGCTAACACAGAAATGTCTGCTCTACCCAAAATTAAAATCAACAAATTGCAGCATTACCACAAAAATGGAAGAGTAAGGAACTTGTCTGTCTGCCCTGCATTAAAGACCAACAATGGTTAAAGAAAATTGTGATAAACAAAAATATATACCAGTTTCATTTAAGGACCAAAATATTGACAGCTGTACCATAAAAAATTGCAAAATAGTTGGGAAGAGATTTTTGATGTACCGATTCCATGGCGCATTGTTTATGAATTGACATGCAAAACAAAGTTGGATTCAAAATTTATAATTTTTCAATTTAAATTATTATACAAAATTCTTGCAACCAATAGAATGTTATATATATATATGGGGGATACAATCTTCCCAGCTCTGCAGATTTTGCTGCGAGGAGGCAGAGTCCTGTCCATATGTAGCTAGTTTTTGGTCACAGGTCCAGAAATGGCTGAAGAATTGTAACATTTGCCTAGAACTAACGCTGCAGATAGCAATATCGGGTGATTTGAAAAGTCATAGGCAATCAAAGTCAAAGTCAAAGTCACCATTATTAGTCAGTTGTACAACCGAATGCCTTCAACCGAAATGTGTCTTCCGCATTTAACCCAACCCCTCTGAATCAGAGAGGTGCGGGGGGCTGCCTTAATCGACATCCACGTCTTCGGCGCCCGGGGAACAGTGGGTTAACTGCCTTGTTCAGGGGCAGAACGACAGATTTTTTTCCTTGTCAGCTCGGGGATTCGAACTTGCAACCCTCCGGTTACAAGTCCAACGCTCTAACCACTAGGCTACCCTGCCGCCCAAAGATTCGTTTTTCTATTTACAGGGGCAGTTCACATCTCAAAGAAGGTTAGTCAAAGTCACCATTATTAGTCAGTTGTACAACCGAATGCCTTCGACCGAAATGTGTCTTCCGCATTTAACCCAACCCCTCTGAATCAGAGAGGTGCGGGGGGCTGCCTTAAATCGACATCCACGTCTTCGGCGCCCGGGGAACAGTGGGTTAACTGCCTTGTTCAGGGGCAGAACGACAGATTGTTTTCCTTGTCAGCTTGGGGATTCGAACTTGCAACCCTCCGTGTCACAAGTCCAACGCTCTAACCACTAGGCTACCTGCCGCCCCGATCAATAATGTAATAATTATTTTAGTAAAAATGTTTATATTTAATTTACAATCTGTAGAAGCTATGAGAATAGAAAGGTTCAGTACTTTTGTGAAGCATCACAGCACAGTTCAAAAATATATGGCAAATAGAAATCCAAAATGGACAGTGTTAAGAGATAGATGGGAGGGGTTGAATGGAGCTGAAGGGTGGGACTAATAACAACAAGATAACCAATGTAAAACATACATACAGTTACATATAGAAATCAAACTGGATGGACATCAGAAATAGAGGACGCCCAGGACTAAAAACAAACAAAATATGAATATAAAAATGTGTATAGTATGTATAAACTGAAGGTAGAAGCCTAAGTGTTATTGTTTATTTGTTTACTCCAATTGGGGGAGGGGTGGTATGGTTTGCGGGGAATAATAAAGGTATATTCAAAAAAAGTGTGTATATGTATGTACAGTGGGCAAAAAAGTATTTAGTCAGCCACCAATTGTGCAAGTTCTCCAACTTAAAAAGATGAGAGAGGCCTGTAATTTTCATCATAGGTACACTTCAACTATGACAGACGAAATGAGAAAAAGAAATCCAGAAAATCACATTGTAGGATTTTTAATTTATTTATTTGCAAATTATGGTGGAAAATAAGTATTTGGTCAATAACAAAAGTTTATCTCAATACTTTGTTATATACCCTTTGTTGGCAATGACAGAGGTCAAACGTTTTCTGTAAGTCTTCACAAGGTTTTCACACACTGTTGCTGGTATTTTGGCCCATTCCTCCATGCAGATCTCCTCTAGAGCAGTGATGTTTTGGGGCTGTCGCTGGGCAACACGGACTTTCAACTCCCTCCAAAGATTTTCTATGGGGTTGAGATCTGGAGACTGGCTAGGCCACTCCAGGACCTTGAAATGCTTCTTACAAAGCCACTCCTTCATTGCCCGGGCGGTGTGTTTGGGATCATTGTCATGCTGAAAGACCCAGCCACGTTTCATCTTCAATGCCCTTGCTGATGGAAGGAGGTTTTCACTCAAAATCTCACGATACATGGCCCCATTCATTCTTTCCTTTACACGGATCAGTCGTCCTGGTCCCTTTGCAGAAAAACAGCCCCAAAGCATGATGTTTCCACCCCCATGCTTCACAGTAGGTATGGTGTTCTTTGGATGCAACTCAGCATTCTTTGTCCTCCAAACACGACAAGTTGAGTTTTTACCAAAAAGTTCTATTTTGGTTTCATCTGACCATATGACAATCTCCCAATCCTCATCTGGATCATCCAAATGCTCTCTAGCAAACTTCAGACGGGCCTGAACATGTACTGGCTTAAGCAGGGGGACACGTCTGGCACTGCAGGATTTGAGTCCCTGGTGGCGTAGTGTGTTACTGATGGTAGGCTTTGTTACTTTGGTCCCAGCTCTCTGCAGGTCATTCACTAGGTCCCCCCGTGTGGTTCTGGGATTTTTGCTCACCGTTCTTGTGATCATTTTGACCCCACGGGGTGAGATCTTGCGTGGAGCCCCAGATCGAGGAAGATTATCAGTGGTCTTGTATGTCTTCCATTTCCTAATAATTGCTCCCACAGTTGATTTCTTCAAACCAAGCTGCTTACCTATTGCAGATTCAGTCTTCCCAACCTGGTGCAGGTCTACAATTTGGTTTCTGGTGTCCTTTGACAGCTCTTTGGTCTTGGCCATAGTGGAGTTTGGAGTGTGACTGTTTGAGGTTGTGGACAGGTGTATTTTATACTGATAACAAGTTCAAACAGGTGCCATTAATACAGGTAACGAGTGGAGGACAGAGGAGCCTCTTAAAGAAGAAGTTACAGGTCTGTGAGAGCCAGAAATCTTGCTTGTTTGTATGTGACCAAATACTTATTTTCCACCATAATTTGCTAATAAATTCATAAAAAATCCTACAATGTGATTTTCTGGATTTCTTTTCCTCATTTTGTCTGTCATAGTTGAAGTGTACCTATGATGAAAATTACAGGCCTCTCTCATCTTTTTAAGTTGGAGAACTTGCACAATTGGTGGCTGACTAAATACTTTTTTGCTCCACTGTATATATTTTGAAAACAAATCCAATTTTGATAAACTCCAATATCTATTGGGTTATTTCCCCTTTTGTACTTTAACTCTTTGCACATCGTTACAACACTGTATATAGACATAATATGACATTTAAAATGTCTTTATTGTTTTGGAACTTTTGGAAGTGTAATGTTTACTGTTTTGTTTATTATCTATTTAATATGTAAACATATGTTTCCCATACCAATAAAGCCCCCTAAATTGAAATTGAATTAAGAGAAAGAGAGAAAGTGAGAGAGAATAAAGGGGAATATAAAGAGCTGGAGTAGGGAGCAAACACATTGAGAGAAGACATTGAGTTTGTTGCTCCCCTCCTTTGCATGGTAATGAGGTGAAGTTGTTCCAGCAGCAGTCAGCAGCACCTCAGAGTAAAATGAGGGTCAGTACACAGCCACTTGAGGGGAACAAATTCAAGCAGGGAGTTATTGAAGCAGGAGGGGGCCTCAGCACTGTCTGACACAGAGCTGAGTAGAGTATCCCCAGCCCTCCCCAGGCAGAGTGGATGAGATGGGGATGAGAGGGTGGCAGAGTGGTGCGGTGCTCATGCCATGGCTGAGAATAGTGGTGACCTTCTGGAGGCTTCTCTTTCTCCCTCTCATTAAATGCATAACAAGACTCACGCGTGTGTGAAGAAATGCAGATTTTCTAGGCCTGTTGTGCTTTGTGAAACTGTCCAGAGCTGATCCACTTCCAAGATGTGGCTGAGCAGCATTACCTGGTGAACAGCGTATGTCTGCCTATTTCTGTCTGTCCCCCAGGGATAGCTGTTCAGTCCAAAACAGCTGCTGCTCAAACCCCCTCTGGACACATCTCTAATACATACACAGCATGTGTACCTTCTGTTACAGTAAACATCTTATTGAGATTAATTGAAAATTCACTGATATGCTCAATCTAATTTATTACCTTCTTTACCTTTGAAACTTAGATGCTAAGGGGCTTTTGTACTAACGGTGAGGTGATATCTCATAAATTAACATCAGTAAAAACAGGTGCCACATGGAGCTGTCTATGTACAGTAGTTATCTTTACATTCATGCACTGTATGTCAACATGTACACTATTTTCTGCTGTATGCGTAGATGATCACAATCATGATTAATACCTAAACTGCTGCATGTATAACTCATGAGAGAGTGACTTGGGAAATGGAATGGAAATGAGAGCAGCAGCAGAAAAGTTGATAGCTTGCATAGGCCTAGTTGTTGGGTGATAATGTGACAATACAAACATGGCAGCGGCCAGTATAATTTCACTAACTTGCTTGTAGTCCTCAGATTCTTGACTGCATTGTTATCAAACGCAAACAGTGAGTCGCCGGAGAAATCAAGCAGCATTTCCATAATGTTATTGACTGAGCTCCACACCGCTATCCCAGGTAAAATTTACACAGTGTGGTATTTGCATGTCTATTAATTCCTATAAGCATCGTATGGTGGCTGTGGAAGAGAAGCCAATTTTAAGCTTGAATGCATATTCAATGCTCATTGGTTTAACACTGGAATGGAGCTAAGAAAGGAAAGCTAGACACCGTGAACCAGGGATTGCCCTTAGGAAATATTATGTCCAGTGAAGTCCAGGGCAACCCCACATCCACTCTAGTGCATTTATGAGTCATAGACATGTACGCACACCCACGTAAATTCATATCCATTGACATGTTTCTAATGGCCATGACCTGTCACAGCAGCAGATACTGTAGATCTGCAGTTGTATTAGGTTGAGAAGGACTGGGAATGTCAGTGGAGTTCATGAAGACTTTACACCTAAATCAAAACATTATCTCCGTGCTCCTAGGCAAAGCGCTGAAAATTACATATGGGATGAATTATCCAAAACAGAACACTGTGTGCACCTACTATCAATTTGCTCCACAACTCCAGCCATGTGAATGCTGTTTGGACATTTGGGGTGAGGAAAAGGATATTTGGTGTTTACATATCCAACTATACTCTGCATTAGATTTAGATATTAACCGTGGATAGAATATTGTGAATCTGTGAACATACGCTATCCCATTTGAAAACTAATCCACTTATATCTGTAGGAGGCATTAATAAATCAAAGAGAAAGCTTTTAAAGCTTTAACCCCCATGCATTATTCAACTCAAACACATGCAAATGCACTGCTGTGACACTCCATTGTAAGCATTGTTTCATTAAAAAGGCAATTAGGCATAATGAAGCTCACAACCCACTTAAAAATAAAACTTCAAGAGGGTGTCTGACTGAATTTATATGGTCTCTCAATCACCTTGATGCAAGTAATAAACCATTTGCTTGGTGTGAGGTCCAGTTATCACTCAAAAGTAAATACAAATTTAAAGGCCCAATGCAGCCGTTTTTATCTCAATATCAAATCATTTCTGGGTAGCAATTAAGTACCTTACTGTGATTATTTTCAATTAAAGGTAAAAAAGAAACAAACAGATTCTTAGAAAGAGCAATTTCTCATGCAATAATTTTACTTGGATTGTCTGGGAGTGGTCTGAGTGGACAGGGGAAAACAGAAAACTACCTGTTATTGGAGAGGTTTGGAACTCTCTTTCTTTTAAGTCTATTAACTAGGCAGGCTAAAACTCCATCCCACCAAAACAGGCTGACATTTATTTAAAAAAAACTCTTACACTAAAATGGCATTGTCATAATTTTTACAATTACACAGTATTATTCCAACCTCATCATGCTCCCGAGTGGCGCAGCGGTCTAAGGCACTGGATCTCAGTTCAAGAGGTGTTACTGTAGTCCCTGGTTTGAATCCAGGCTGCATCACATCTGGCCGTGATTGGGCGGTGCACAATTGGCCCAGCGTCATCCAGGTTTGGCTGGGGTAGACAGTCATTGTAAATAAGAATTTGTTCTTAACTGACTTGCCTAGTTAAATAATTAAAATACAGGAAAATCATGTTTTTGACTGCATTGGGCCTTTGAAACTACAAATTGTCAATATGTTCTGCGGCTTATCATCCCAATCCTTGGCTGTGGTTAGTAGAGAAAGAAGTGAGAGTAGCTCGGATGAGAGAGCCACACCAGGGGAAGAGATGAGACACAATGTGATGGCCATGAGTGACATTGCATGGAGGACATGTACTTCCCAGATAGCGATGGCAGCCATTTGTTCATTAAAGCATCAAACATTCGTCCCATAGCAGCTGCCTATTTAAATAAATATGCAAATTACTACATTTCTATTCAAAGGCTTCTTTTGACTTCAACAAGGTTTCTAAATAACCCAAGGGACACAATTCTTTCCATGTGAATAGACCCACCTGTCAGCGACTTGAAATGAACATGTAAAAATTGTTTGAAGTTCCCACTTGTTCGGTGCTGCTATCTTTCTCTCAGATATGGTGGTGTGGAGGAAGAGAGAGAAGAGAGGGAACATCAGCTTCACTTTAAAGGTTAATGCAATTATGCAATCAGTCCCCCCTCTCCTCAAAAGCACAGCAGTCAACTAATAAAGAACGTGGGGCTTTAATGCACACAGCCGTTTTAATGGCCTGCAGCAGTCATCATTTGGTAAACAGAGCTGGAAAATTCATCCAAACCGAACAACATGAATAACATGGAAACTGAATAAAATGGATGAGGAAATTGCTACAGCTTGGCAAAAGACAAGACGCTTCAGATAAAAATGTCTAAATCAATTATTGCCTCAATTGCATATACATTTTCAGGTGGCCGCAGCAGCCTGGTTTTTGTTTTGTTCTTCTACCCAGTCAGCAGTTCAGTTCATAATATGTCCCTTTCAAACACAGGAACAGTCTGAATGGGTAGAAATATCTTGTGTATTTGGTTCACAGCCTAGCCGTTAAGAGTGAAAGGTTGCTGGTTCAAATCCTCAAGCTGACTAGGTGAAACATCTGAGCAAGGCACTTAACCCTAATTGCTCCTGGAAGTTGCCCTGGATAAGAGCTTCTGCTAAATGACTAAAATGTAAATGTGAAAAAACATTAAGAACACCTTCCTAATACTCAGTTGCACCCCCTCCTTTTGCCCTCAGAACAGACTCAATCGTCGGGGCACTCTACGAGGTGTCGAAAGCATTCCACAGGGATGCTGGCCCATGTTGACCCCAATACTTCCCACAGCTTCCCAGTGTCAAGTATGCTGGATGTCCTTTGGGTGGTGGACTATTCTTGATACACACGGGAAACTGTTGAAAAATACAGCAGCATTGCCATTCTTGACACACTCAAACCAGTGCGCCTGGCACTCCCTTCAAAGGCACTTAAATATTTTGTCTTGCCCATTCACCCTCTGTATGGCACAAATACACAATCCATGTCTGAAGGCTTAAAAATTATTCTAACCTGTCTCCTTCCCTTCATTTACACTGATTGAAGTGGATTTAAAAAGTGACATCAATAAGGGATCATAGCTTTCATCTGGATTCACCTGGTCAGTCTACGTAATGGAAAGAGCAGGTGTTCCTAATGTTTTGTACACTCAGCGTAAATGTAGGTGTGCTCTGCGCACAAGCCCTGCCCTCAGAACACAGCCAAGCCATGGATATCAAAGCTCAACTACAACTCTCAGTACAGGGATGGATTCCATGCCAGTGTAATGTAAAGCAGCCCAGGAACACCTGCTGTACATATCTAAGAAAACACAATTTGCTTGGTGGGTCTTGGCAGATATGTCTCAATTTCCCTCCCTACACATGCTCCCTCTGTGTGAGCAACCGCTGCTTTCACATTCAGGGGCAAACTGAGAAACAGCATGTTTCAAAAGACAGTGCTTTGATTTACTTTGCCTTTCCCAGCAGGCAATGTGACAATACAGCACAGCGATAATACTACAAGGATTTCTCTAATAAAAAAATCAACACACAGACTGCTGATATGCCAAATGATGAATAATGAACTACGAAAGCAAAAAGAGAAAATGACAAGTATTGAATACCACTACAGTCTATTGATTCATTAATATTTAATTACTTGCTGTGGCTATTCAAGGACAAATAGATGGCTGTAATGTTAGACCTAAGCCCTTTTTTTATCTGCATTACAATATATGGACAGAATAAAGGTTTATACTCAAATTATTTATACACTTCTTTTTATCTGCTCAAAACTTTTATTATGGTATGTATTTTATGGAAGACAGCATGCCACAGGGAAAAAAATTGGTTGAATAGTTATTTTCACGTCATAAAAAAAAATAAATATGTGATGATGTTGAATCAACGTAGAAAACTGATTCGCAAAAAGTCATCAACGTAAGGGAATTTAGTGATTTTTTTCACCCAACTTTTAACCTGAATCCAATGACATGGTGACATTTGTTGTTGATTTCACGATGAATTCACATTGGTTGACAACTCAACCAAATGTAAATCAAAACTAGATGTTGGAATGACGTCTGTGCCCAGTGGGATGGCTATAAGGAGTAGTAAAGTGTCCTCTCCCATCACTTGCTCATTTTACAGGTGGTGCACTGTGATGCAGCAACCTGTGGTAATGGTGAAAGTGCAGACATCCAACATCTGTACAGGCATCTGTTAGCAGCCTCATCTGTGTCCTGCCACCGTGTTACCTAGACCCTTAGCAGGACAAAGGTACTTCAACAGTAATGACACGTCCCCAACGAGCAGCCAGCCAGCCAGCCAGGGCAGGCAGGCCAGGAGGCTGAGGCTAGATAGAAATGGAGCCAAGGAAGACCACAGTCATGTGGTGAGTATTTAACTACAGTAGACCAGGATCATGGACAGTGACTCAGAGAGGGAGAATGTGCTGTGATTTAGATTCTGGCCAGCCTACATTACTAACACAAATCAACTGAGTAAAGAAACTATTCTCTATTATCATGGAAACAATCATATCATCATTATGCATTATGCAGCTACGAAGAAAAGGCAGAGAAGAAGCTGCATGCTCTTAATGGCATTTTAATGCTTATTGAATCAATTCTCCTCTTCTCTGGTTTCTGAGAGGAGTATTTTAATGAGAGAATGCTAGTCACGTGAGGCCTTTCCTAGCTGCAGGAGTTGACACTGGAGTCGTTACTATCGATAATGATATGAGACATTAAAGACAGGTTGGTGTGTAATGATAAGCCACATGCTGGTCGGCATGCTGAGTGCTAGACATCTGAAGTGATTACTAAAGATGATGACACAGGCCCCCCAGTGACAGGCTGAAGTGAGAGTGATGATAGAGTCTAGAGAGGGGAGTGAATTTGCCTCACACTAACACAGCAGCCATGTCTTGTTCACGTGATAAGAGACCGGTAAGGAGGGTTCAAGAGCCTCTGCTTTCTGTACCAGTGACAAGCGTTAAGAACAGAATCATGCATGCAATAATATATGCAGTATTATCATTATGTTTATATCAATTTCTGAGGGATTTGTAATATATATCTTAGATACTGTTATTGTTTACTTGGACATTCTCTTGGCTTTACAGTTTCAGCTTCCACTAACTCTGTTTCTATTAATCCTAGACCTTATTGTCAAGTCATTATCTGAAAACAAACAAAGCAACTTTTGAATGCCTTATCTATTCAATCTCTCTAGCGCTCTCCCTGGTTGTGCTCTACCCAGACACAAATACACACACACCCACGCATGCAGACACACACCATATACAGTATATTATCAACACAGAGGGCCTCTGAGGATGTTGTGCACTCATTAGACCTTCAAATTCGGCGCAAGATGCCGCAGCATCTAAAGAGGAAACATAAGAGAGGGAATACAGAGGAGCTCCTATTAAAATAAGGATGTACTGTGTAGAACTCAACTCTGGACCTCGAAGCCAGTTCCACTGCGTTTTTTCATTGTTCCCCACTAATCAAAGACTGATTTAGACCTGGGACACCAGGTGTGTGCAATTAATTATCAGGTAGAACAGAAAACCAGCAGGCTCCGAACCTCATAGGGTAAGAGTTGAATACACCTGGTGTAGAGGATGGGGTGTTCTGTGGTCACTCTCTGAACTGTGTGACAGTCATGACTTATTGATTCACTTCATACTGATCCAGGATCACCTGCAGAAAGAGGGTGCATTACACTCACTCACCAATACTGGGGTATCCAGGGGTGGAGGGGTCTCCCCCAGGGTTCAGGGTGACCCCAAAGGCTTTGTGCCACAGACTCTGGTCACTGGGGCTGTCACAGGGGTCAATGTAGAGGAGTACACCCCCAAAACCCATCTCTGCCAGGAAGGAAATCTGTGGAGAGAAATACACACAGCAGTCTTATAAAATGGTTCTTATTCTACAATAGACAGAGGCAATCATAGAGAGAAACAGATTCAGTCACATACAGAAAAAAGATTGACTATTATTCCTCCACACAGGCTAACCCATACCCTTAGCATCTCAATACTGTATTGCATTGACACCAAGATAGCTTTGACAGATACAGACACAAATTTCCATGCACATCAATGTGGACAGTGCCCTAGAGATGGAGCTATATCATCGATCATATAACCCGGATGCTGGAGGAGAGTGGCACATTACTTTAAGGGAGCAGGTATGTGGAAATGTAGTTTAAACCAGACATTTGTGACATTTGATGTACAGAAGGAATAACAGTAACACCCAGAATAAAATATTCACTAGGACACGTGCACATACCCATGTGCGTGCACATATCAGAAATATTTTTGCTATTGTCACAGCAGGAATTATGAGCGCAATAGCTGGCAGTGGTGCAAAAGGGCTAGGTTTTGATGAATAAATAAATTGTAGGTGTGATGAGGGCTTGGCCACTCATTGGCCGATCAACGCGTTTCATGGCTTAATACTGCAAGCCTTTGTCTCAAGCTCTGTAGGTTATTGACGGCCTTTGCATTGTCATCAACTCCAATACGGCTGGGGGCACAAAATATTATTGTCCTAGCTACAGTAACAACAAATAACAACAGTAAAAAAGAACGATGTTTGCTCAATATGTTTGGAGTGTTGACAGTCAACATAGTTGTAATTGAATCAATGAGGATAGGCATATACATGTCTTTACACATTGCACTTCTCCTAAAAAGAAAATACTAGGTTCCCGTAAATGTAATTGTATATGTGATGCACATTCTCAATAAGCAGGATATAGCCAGGGCCTACCATTGTCCATTGATATAGCGTTATAGGACTGAATAATTTTTATATGTTTGGTGGAGCACGTCTTTCGTAACCGGAAAAGACGTGCTCTTTGGAAATGTGGGAGAATACAAGCCAAATGGGGTATGCAGGTAAGCCTATGTGAATTGTGAATAATGCAAAAGCATGAAGGCAAAAGCCTTACAAGTAGAACATTTCGAAACCTTATGGATAGGCTTCTTGGCTAATGCATGGCCAGGATAAGAACCAGCTCTGCCTGAAATTGGCACTTTGGCACACGTTTTTAAAGACACACCTCAGATATTGCCACCCCTCCCAACTCAGCGCAAGCGAGGATATATAAGATAGGTAAATGACCAATCCTGGCGCAAGGGTAGTACAGTGCTGTCTTTAACAGGTTGAAATTGCCAACGAGCGTGCATTTGACAATTGCGCTGGCTTAACACCATCCGAAAATAGAGCCCATACTGTTAAAATGTGCAAAGAAAAGTGTTACATCTGTAACCATGCTTCATCTTACTAGAAGATTGTATTGCATATGTACTTAATCTACACTGCAGGAAAATTGCATATCATATCATGTCACTGTCCCTTTCACTGTCCCCTTTCATCAGGTTATTTAGGTGCTGCACAGAGCCAAGGCTTTCTATCTGCCCTTCCTATCTGTCTACAGACATGTGTACATCGATACTTGTAGTAGCATACAAACAGACTTTAGTCTGCTACTAGGGAAATGTTAGCAGGGCAAACTCTATCTAGTTGCTGACATACAGTAGTATCCCTTTCTGCATGGATCTGTAAACGCTTGACTTGTGGGGGTAGAGAAATCAGTGACAGACATAACGTTTGAAATCCTTGTTGGCATTGTAATACCTGCTCATGAATCACAGAGGCCTCTGGCTAAATGGCAACAACCTCTAACACCTTGTGTGCTGAGAGAGAAAACAGAGCGTGATTTGGCAACATGACAACCTGATGAGGGCATGTGTGGCTGATAAAAGCTTTTTAATTGCAAAAGCAGTGCCTTTGTTCTTCTGACTATGGATGGATCAAAAGCAAGTGAGTCTACGATGCATTATGAAGAAGATCTTCATAGGAAGAGTTAGCTTATGTTTTGTTAATTCTAGAGACCATCCATAGCCATTCTTTTTCATCCAGCACCTGTCCTTCAAGAGAAAGGAGCATGACATTTGACTTATAAAAACAAACTCATCTGAAGAAAAGTGTGCCTGCTAATGACTTTCTGGAGAAAAGTGTGTATGTTTCCTCAAAATAAACATGTTTAAATGAAAACATCATTGGGTTGACATTTTACAATAAATTACAGAGCAATGGAGAGACTAATTAAAGAAAAATCAAGTGTAATATATTATACAAATAAAGCGAACTGTGGAAGATAGGGAAAAATGAACAGGTGCACAATTGGCCCAGCGTCGTCCGGATTTGGCCGGTGTAGGCCATCATTGTAAATAAGAATTTGTTCTTAACTGACTTGCCTAGTTAAATAAAAAAAAATGAATGCCATTAAATCTGGGAAAACTTCAGGGCTGGATGGTATACCAAACCTTTTTTGATGTACTCAGACGACTGTTATTAGCATGTTTTAACCTCCTATAAAAATTGTAGGTTATCAGATACTCAACAAGAAGGACTGATTTCACTATTACTGAAACAGGTCCCAAGTGATGGTGCCGGAGGGTAGGTCTGCCGTCTTACTGGCTCTCAAACAATCATACTATTTTGTTAGTTTTTTCGCGTTGTTCTTAACATGTTTTGTACATAATATTGCTGCTACCATCTCTTATGACCGCATTGCGAGGATCAGGTGACGAGTGGCTAATCTGCCCTTGTTTTCTAGCTAACGTTCAATTTCTGGAGAAAAAAAAATTGAGCGACCTGAATGCACGTATATCCTACCAACGGGACATTAAAAACTGTAATATCTTATGTTTCACCGAGTCGTGGCGGAACGACGACATTAAGAATATACAGCTGGCGGGTTATACTCTCTATCGGCAAGACAGAACAGCAGCCTCTGGTAAGACACTGGGCGGGGGTCTATGCATTTATGTAAACAATAGATGGTCGCCTTTGCTCGCCTGAGGTAGAGTATCTCATGATAAGCTGTAGACCACACTATCTACGAAGAGAGTTTTCATCTGTATTTTCGTAGCTGTCTACATACCACTACAGACCGAGGTTGGCACTAAAACCACACTCAATGAGCTGTATTCCGCCATAAGCAAGCAGGAAAACGCTCATCTAGAGGTGGGGCTCCTAGTGGTCGGTGACTTTAATGCAGGGAAATTTAAATCAGTTTTAACTCATTTCTATCAGCATGTTAAATGTGCAACCAGAGGGGAAAGAAAATTCTAGACCACCTTTACTTCACACACAGAGACACATACAAAGCTCTCCCTCGCCCTCCATTTGGCAAATCTGACCATAACTCCATCCTCCTGATTCCTGCTTACAAGCAAAATTTTAAGCAGGAAGCACCAGTAACTCGATCTATAAAAAAGTGGTCAGATGAAGCAGATGCTAAACTACAGGACTGTTTTGCTAGCACAGACTGGAATATGTTCTGGAATTCTTCCGATGGCATTGAGGAGTACACCACATCAGTCACTGGCTTCATCAATAAGTGTATCGAGGACGTCAACCAGAAGCCATGGATTACAGCCAAACCCCAACCAGAAGCCATGGATTACAGGCAACATTCTCACTGAGCTAATTGTTAGAGCTGCCTCTTTCAAGGAGCGGGACTCTAACCCGGAAGCTTATAAGAAATTCCGCAAACAGGCAAAGCGTCAATACAGGACTAAGATCGAATCGTACAGCACAGGCTCCGATGCTCGTCGGATGTGGCAGAGCTTGCAAACTCTTACAGACACAAAGGGAAGCACAGCCGAGAGCTGTCCAGTGACACAAGCCTACCAGACGAGCTAAGTAACTTCTATGCTCTTTTCGAGCCAAGTAACACTGAAACATATATGAGAACATCAGCTGTTCCGGATGACTGCGTGATCACACACTCCGCAGCAGATGTGAGAAAGACCTTTAAACAGGTCAACATTCACAAGGCCGCTGGGCCAGACGGATTACCAGGACGTGTACTCCGAGCATGCGCTGGCTAGTGTCTTTACTGACATTTTCAAACTCTCCCTATCTGAGTCTGTAATACCAACATGTTTCAAGTCTGTAATACCAACATGTTTCAAGCAGACCACCATAGTCCCTGTGCCCAAGGTAACCTGCCTAAATGACTTCCCGACCCGTAGCACTAACGTCTGTGGCCATGAAGTGCTTTGACAGGTTGGTCATGGCTCACATCAACACCATAATACCAGAAACCCTAGACCCACTCCAATTTGCATACCGCCCCACAGATCCACAGATGATGCAATCTCTATTGTACTCCACACTGCCCATTCCCACCTGGACAAAAGGAAAACCTATGTGAGAATGCTATTCATTGATTACAGCTCAGCGTCCAACACCATAGTGCCCTCAAAGCTCATCACTAAGCTAAGGACCCTGGGACTAAACACCTTCCTCTGCAACTGGATCCTCGCCTTCCTGATGGGCTGCCCCCAGGTGGTAAGTGGAGGTAACAACACATCCGCCACGCTGATCCTAATCACGGGGGAACCCTCAGGGGTGCGGGCTCAGTCCCCTGCTGTACTCCCTGTTCACTCATGACTGCACGGCCAGGCACAACTCCAACACCATCATTAAGTTTGCTGATGACACAACAGTGGTAGGCCTGATCACAGACAATGATGAGACAGCCTATAGGGAGGAGGTCAGAGACCTGACCGTGTGGTGCAAGGACAACAACCTCTCCCTCAACGTGATCAAGACAAAGGAGATGATTGTGGACTACAGGAAAAGGAGGACCAAGCACGCCCCCATTCTTATCGACGGGGCTGTAGTGGAGCAGGTTGAGAGATTCACGTTCCTTGGCGTCCACATCACCAACAAACTAACAAGGTCCAAGCACACCAAGACAGTCGTGAAGAGGGCACGACAAAACCTATTCCCCCCCTCAGGAGACTGAAAAGATTTGGCATTGGTCCTCAGATCCTCAAAATGTTTTACAGCTGCACAGTCGAGAGCATCCTGATGGTTTGCATCACTACCTGGTATGGCAACTGCTCGGCCTCCGACCGCAAGGCACTACAGAGGGTAATGCGTATGGCCCAGTAATTCACTGGAGCCAGGCTTCCTGCCACCCAGGACCTCTATACCATGCGGTGTCAGAGGAAGGCCCTAAAAATTGTCAAAGACTCCAGCCACCCTAGTCATAGACTGTTCTCTCTGCTACCGCATGCAAGTGGTAAAGGCCCACCTTCAAACTCAGTGCCTCTTTGCTTGACATCATGAGAAAATCAAAAAGAAATCCGCCAAGACCTCAGAAAATAATATGTAGACCTCCACAAGGCTGCTTAATCCTTGGGAGCAATTTCCAAACACCTGAAAGTATCACGTTCATCTGTACAAACAATAGTACGCAAGCATAAACACCATGGGAACACGCAGCAGTCATACCGCTCAGGAAGGAGACGCGTTCTGTCTCCTAGAGATGAACATACTTTGGTGCAAAAAGTGCAAATCAATCCCAGAACAACAGCAAAGGACCTTGTGAAGATGCTGGATGAAACAGGTAGAAAATTATGTACACAGTAAAACGAGTCCCGACCTGAAAGCCGCTCAGCAAGGAAGAAGCCACTGCTCCAAAACTGCCATAAAAAAGCAAGACTACGGTCTGCAACTGCACATGGGGACAAAGATCGTACTTTTTGGAGAAATGTCCTCTGGTCTGGGGGGTGGCTTGCAAGCCGAAGAACACCATCCCAACCGTGAAGCACGGGGGTTGTAGCATTATGTTGTGGGGGTGCTTTGCTGCAGGAGGGATTGGTGCACTTCACAAAATAGATGGCATCATGAAAAAGGAAAATTAAGTGGATATATTGAAGCAACATCTCAAGACATCAGTCAGGAAGTTAAAGCTTGGTCGTAAATGGGTCTTCCAAATGGACAATGACCCCAAGTATACTTCCAAAGTTATGGCAACAAAGTCAAGGTATTGGAGTGGCCATCACAAAGCCTTGACCTCAATCCTATAGACAATTTGTGGGCAGAACTGAAAAAGCGTGTGCGAGCAAGGAGGCCTACAAACCTGACTCAGTTACACCAGCTCTGTCAGGAGGAATGGGACAAAATTCACCCAACTTATTGTGGGAAGCTTGTGGAAGGTGTGGTCAGACGAGACCAAAATGGAGCTCTTTGGCATCAATTCAACTCGCCGTGTTTGGAGGAGGAGGAATGCTGCCTATGACCCCAAGAACACCATCCCCACCGTCAAACATGGAGGTGGAAACATTATGCTTTGGGGGTGTTTCTCTGCTAAGGGGACAGGACAACTTCACCGCATCAAAGGGACGATGGACGGGGCCATGTACCATCAAATCTTGGGTGAGAACCTCCTTCCCTCAGCCAGGGCATTGAAAATGGGTCGTGGATGGGTATTCAAGCATGACAATGACCCAAAACACACGGCCAAGGCAACAAAGGAGTGGCTCAAGAAGAAGCACATTAAGGTCCTGGAGTGGCCTAGCCAGTCTCCAGACCTTAATCCCATAGACAATCTGTGGAGGGAGCTGAAGGTTCGAGTTGCCAAACGTCAGCCTCAAAACCTTAATGACTTGGAGAAGATCTGCAAAGAGGAGTGGGACAAAATCCTTCCTGAGATGTGTGCAAACCTGGTGGCCAACTACAAGAAGCGTCTGACCTCTGTGATTGCCAACAAGGGTTTTGCAACCAAGTACTAAGTCATGTTTTGCAGAGGGGTCAAATACTTATTTCCCTCATTAAAATGCAAATCAATTTATAACATTTTTCACATGCGTTTTTCAGGATTTTTTTGTTGTTATTCTGTCTCTCACTGTTCAAATAAACCTACCATTAAAATTATAGACTGATCATTTCTTTGTCAGTGGGCAAAGGTACAACATCAGCAGGGGATCAAATACTTTTTTCCCTCACTGTACATATGAGATGAGTAATGTAGGGTATGTAAACATTATATACTGTGGCATTGTTTAAGTGACTATTGATACATTTATTACATCCAATTACTAATTATTAAAGTGGCTAGAGATTGAGTCTGTATGTTGGCAGCAGCCACTCAATGTTAGTGACGGCTGTTTAATAGTCCGATGGCCTTGAGATAGAAACTGTATGTCAGGTGTATGTAAACTTCCGACTTCAAAGATAACATGAGACAAGTACTGGAAGGAATAGAACACTATAAAAAATATAGGAAACCATTCGACCACCCATCAGAAATGATTGCAATACAGTCTGCTTTCTCTATGATTTATTTGACCTTCACTTGAACTCTGTTGAACTCTGCATCCAGCAAATTAGTAGATAAGGCATGTCTGGTTGGAGGGGTGTATGCTGGGCAATCTCTTCCAATACACATTGCCTGTGAGCATCAGAGGTGAACCAGTTGTATACATAGCTCGAGCAAGACATTCATCAGCATTTCTCTGACTACGTTCCTCTATTGAGTCAAAAAAACTTCTGATTTTTCTTTGCAACTCTGCCTAGAAGGCCAGCATCCCGGAGTCGCATCTTCACTGTTGACGTTGAGACTGGTGTTTTGCGGGTACTATTTAATTAAACTGACATTGGAACACAGGAGTGATTGTTGCTGATAATGGACCTCTGTACGCCTATGTAGATATTCCAATAAAAATCTGCCTTTTACAACATTAACAATGTCTGCTCTGTATTTCTGATCAATTTTATGTTATTTTAATGGACAAAAAATTTGCTTGTCTTTCAAAAACAAGGACATTTCTAAGTCACCCCAAACGTTTGAACGGTAGTGCATATACACTGCATTCGGAAAGTATTCAGACCCCTTGACTTTTTACACATTTTGTTACGTAACAGCCTTATTCTTAAATGTATTTACTACTATTTACTACTACTATTTACATCAATCTACACACAATAACCCATAAGGATTAAGCAAAAACAGGTTAACACATTTTTGCAAATGTACATATAAAAAAACAGAAATACTTGATTTATATAAGTATTCATACCCTTTGCTATTAGACTCAAAATTGAGCTCAGGTGCATCCTGTTTCCATTGATCATCCTTGAGATGTTTCAACAACTTGATTAGAATCCACCTGTGGTAAATTCAATTGATTGGACATGATTTGGAAAGGCACACACTTGTCGATATCAGGTTCCACAGCTGACAGTGCATATAGAGCAAAAACCAAGCCATGAGGTTGAAGGAATTGTCCGTAAAGCTCAGAGACAGGATTGTGTCGAGGCACAGATCTGGGGAATGGTACCAAATAATTTCTGCAGCATTGAAGGTCCCCAAGAACACAGAGCATCAAACTTTTCCTAGAGCTGGCCGGCCTGGCCAAACTGAGCAATTGGGGGAGAAAGGCCTTGGTCAGGGAGGTGACAAAGAACACAATGGTCACTCTGCCAGAGCTCCAGAATTCCGCTGTGGAGATGGGAGAACTTTCCATAAGGACAACCATCTCTGCAGCACTCCACCAATCAGGTAGATGGTAGAGTGGCCAGACAGAAGCCACTCCTCAGTAAAAGGCACATGACAGCTCGCTTGGAGTTTGCCAAAAGGTACCTAAACTACTCTCAGACCATGAGAAACAAGATTCTCTGGTCTGATGAAACCAAGATTGAACTCTTGGCCTGAATGCCAAGCGCCACGTCTGGAGGAAACCTGGCACCATCCCTAAGGTGAAGCATGGTGGTGGCAGCATCATGCTGTGGGGATATTATTCAGCGGCAGGGACTGGAAGACTAGCCAGGACCAAAGAAAAGATGAACGGAGCAAAGTACAGAGCTATCCTTGATGAAAACCTGCTCCAGAGCGCTCAGGACCTCAGACTGGGGTAAAAGTTCACCTTTCAACAGGACAACAACTTTAAGCACACAGCCAAGACAAGGCAGGAGTGGCTTCGGGACAAGTCTCTGAATGTCCTTGAGTGGCCCAGCCAGAACCTGGACATGAACCCGATCGAACATCTCTGGAGAGACCTGAAAATAGCTGTGCAGCGACGCTCCCCATCCAACCTGACAGAGCTTGAGAGGATCTACAGAGAAGAACGGGAGAAACTCCCCAAATACAGGTGTACCAAGCTTGTAGTGTCTAACCCTAGAAGTTTCAAGGCTGTAATCGCTGCCAAAGGTGCTTCAACAAAGTACTGAGTAAAGGGTCTGAATACTTATGTAAATGTAATATTTCAGTTTGTATTTTTTTTATTCATTTGCAAAAATGTCTAAAAACCTGTTTTTGCTTTTTCATTATGGGGTATTGTGTGTAGATTGCTGCGGGAAAATAACAATTTAATCAGTTTTAGAATAAGGCTGTGATGTAACAAAATGTGGAGAAAGTCAAGGGGTATGAATACTTTAAGAATGCAATGTATATATTTACAACAAAATATATTGGGGTTTGGAAATTATTCAGATAATTAAATTAATCTGAAATATTTACACTGATCTACCCCCTAATTTTTTTTTGTTATAATAAGAAGTTACCAAGGTTATTCCTTCACCATTCGAATGAGACAGGAAGAAAACATATGCAAGTCTCATTATGGCTGCTTGTACAAGTATTAGAACAACTACATATGATCTCTTGATTCTCTTTTAACCTGTGAAGCATAATTTAACCACATACCTGAAAGCTGTGCACTTTGTCTGTAATTGCTCTCATTGGCACAAAAAGTACTCATTGAGTGTGAATGCTAAACCCAGTCTGCCTGTCTCATTGAAATGGAAAATCAGGATACTTTAATGCAGCACTCTGCAATATTTTGCAATGTGAACATTAGTACTCCCTCTCCATCATTCACCAGAACCACACATTAACATACATCGGCATCTATTAGTCCATGTACCTATTATAGATAGAAAGGACCACTTCTATTATATTTTCCATTTCCTCTCACTGTTTAAGAGTGGCATTGGAAGGAAAGGACCGTAAAGTCAAGCACGGAACCATCACACTCCTCTCAGTCCATGAGGGCACTGGACATAAATGCATATAACCCTTGCCATGCAGTGTGCCAATTCCACCTGATACTGCAGGCTTCACAATTTAATCATATCTCTGGGAGAAAAAAAGGAGTTAGGTGTTCGAAGACAAGCATCCTCCATGCTCAATCATTTAGAGCTCAATGTCTGGGGCTAATGACAGAGAAGCTGCCAATGAATGGTAATCACAGCCTGGAAGTGAGACTTAGATACAGTGGGGTCCATAACCATTGGCACCTTTGATAAAGACAAGCAAAAAAAATACTGGATAAAAATAAATAATACAAATCCTGAGCTATATTATATGATACATTTTTTGGGGAAACTATATTATTTTATACTAATAATACAATTGCTCAGAGAAAGAGACAAACAAATCTCATTAAAAAATCAAAAAAAGACAGGGGTCAAAATTATTGCCACCCCTTTTTTTAATACTCTAGCACCCTCCCACTAGGCAAAGAAGTCAGTTCAACGTTTGGTGGAGTTATCACCATGTCATTGGATTTAGGTTAAAAGTTACAATGACAACATTCCCTTAAATGGACTTTTTGCAAATCCAATAATTTTACCATGTTCATTCAACATCAAAACACAGCATTTTTTTGTTGAAATGATGTGGAAAAAAAGTTAAATCAATCAGTTTTAACCGAGTAAGCTCACCTTGCGAGGATAACAACAGTGAGCTTTTTCCTTTTTATGAGATTGGAGAACACGTTGGGAGGGATCTTAGACCATTCCTCCATACAGAATATTTCCAGATCCTTGATATTCTTCATCTGCACTTATGGACTTTTCTCTTCAATTCAAACCACAGGTTTTCAATCATTTTGACCCATATCTTTAAAAAATGTTTTACTAGTTGTTATAGGGCCAATCAGCAGATGAACAATAACAAAACAACAACCCACCACTGTTTACGAAACAACCCACCACTGTTTATGGTAAAAAGCTGAGGGATGGGGCTGGAGAAATGTAATCACTCTCAAATTCATAGACAGAGCTATAGATGCAAGGACTTACTATCTATGATATCAAAGTTATAGTTTTAACCATGTTTTGGCCTATAGAGTGTTTGTTTACATTTACTTTGTTTACAAACATTGGAGTAAAACAAGTTTATATGTTAGGTTTTTATTTTTTTAATCTTATTTTTATTTAACCTTTATTTAACTAGGCAAGTCAGTAAAGAACAAATTTTTATTTACAATGACGACCTACCCCGGCCAATTGTGCACCGCCCTATGGAACTCCCAATCACAGCTGGTTGTGATACAGCCTGGAATTGAACCAGGCTGTTACCCCTCATACCCCCAAAGACGAGGTAATGACAGTTAACCTCTACGGGATGGGTGTCCCTAAACCAGGACAGTTGTTTCTAACGTACGCTAATGTGACTAGAATGACATTGTATACAACAGCCAACCTTCCGGGACAGCTTAAATTCTTGTTAATCTAACTACAGCGTCAAATTAACAGTGGCTATTACAGTGAAACAAATACCATGCTAATGTTTGTGGAGAGTGCACAACAAAAAAAAACTTTTGGCAACTGGTTTGATACATTCACCTCTGAAGGTAAGTAATGTACCTACATTCAGTAGTATTGCTCTGATTTGTCATCCTGAGGGTCCCAGAGATAAAATGTAGCATAGTTTTGTTTGATAAAATACATTTTTATATTCAAATGTAGGAACTGGGGTCTACAGTTTGACCCCACTGCTGTCTCTGGCTCCACACCCACCCCACCCGGTCATCTAGATGTGTGAAAGTTAGTTACACCTAGACTCCTACCTGAAAATATCGCCTTTCTTTTGCATTTCAAAGATGATGAAAAAATATATATATATAACCAATGCATGTTTTTTGGTTTGTATTATCTTTTACCAGATCTAATATGTTATATTCTCATACATTAATTTCACATTTCCACAAACTTCTAAGGGTATCCTTTTAAATGGTATCAAGAATATGCATATCCTTGCTTCAGTCCTGAGCTACAGGCAGTTAGATTTGGGTATGTCATTTTAGGCAAAAAAAAAAAAAGGGTACAATCCTTAAGAGATAATTAAACTACTGTAAGCTCATGAGCCATTTATGTTATTCTTCAAGAATCAATGGGTACACATATCATTAATTTATAATTCCAAAAATGGATGTAGCAACTGCTGATTGCCCCTTTAAACAACATATTTTTTTCTAGGCAGTTGTTTTAATTTAGAATAACATACATTTTATTTTATTAAGTATTCAACATAGCTCAGTATTTGTATTATTTATTTTATACAGTCTTTTTTGCTAATCTTTATCAAGGGTGCCAATAATTATGGACCCGACTGTATATCTGACCCTTACATGACAGGGAAAAGGCTGGTGGGAGAGAGATATCAATGGGGCTTCCCATCCGTGTCATCTACTATAGTGCATGATCAGCTTGGTAAGGACTCTTTAGTGTTTATTAAAGACATCTAAACATTGTAGATTATGTTATGTTGCATTATTATTATCCAATAGGGTGAGTATAGAATAGGATCTTACGGAGTATGAGCGGGCAGTCACTTTAAAAATCTATTATCCTTCCCTAGCAAATGATGCCTCGTGTTGTGTGTGTCATTAGAATTCAAACAAGATGTTAAATAATCCAAACATCAATATAATTTTGCCTGTTAACCTGCTTGTCAGAAAGGAGAGAGGCTTGACAAAGCATGAATAGCGCTACTATACCTCTCACAGGCTCTGTAGTATGATAAAAGTGCATACAGTGGCTGTACATTCTGCACCTGTCTTATGCTATGCCATCCATCAACACCATATGGTATATAACAATCCTCCCACAGATGTAGGATCTTAAATTTGACCTACAGTCAGTGGCCAGTGTGTTAGGTACACCACACCATTCATGAAAATGGTTATTTCCTACAGACAGTGAGTCACGTGGCAATGGCTTGCTATATAAAGCAGGCAGACAGGCATTGAGGCATTGAATGTTAGAATGGGCAAAACAAGTGACCTAAGCAACTTTGAGCATAGTTTGACCGTCAGTGCCAGGCATGCCGGTTCCAGTATCTCAGAAACGGCCGGCCTCCTGGGCTTTTCACAGAGAATAGTGCGACAAAAAAAAAACATCCAGTCAGCGGCAGTCCTGTGGTCAAAAACATCTCGTTGATGAGAGGTCGAAGGAGAATGGTATGAATCGTTCAGGCTAACAGGCGGGCCACAAACAATCAAATAACGGCGCAGTACAACAGTGGTGTGCAGAACGGCATCTCGGAACGCACAACTCGTCGGTCCTTGGTCACGGATGGGCTATTGCAGCAGATGACCCCACCAGGTTCCACTCCTATCAGCTAAAAAAAAGAAGAAGTGGATCACCAACACTGGACAATTGAGGAGTGGAAAGACATTGCCTGGTTCGACGAATCCCGGTTCCTGTTGCTTCATGCTGGTGGCAGAGTCAAGATTTGGCATAAGCAGCATGAGTCCCCGAAGAATTCAGACTGTTCAGGAAGCAAAGGGTGGTCCGACCCGGGAACCAGATGGGTGTAGCTAATAAACTGGCCTCTGAGAGTATATTGTCACAACAAAATAATCCTGACGCAACAGGACTTTAACATGTAATCCATAATGTTGCTTCTGGTGGTTAGGCTATTAGTTGGCCAAAAGTAGGACACATAAAAAGTGCAATACTGTAACCGTGTTTTAGTGTTGGGTTTCAGTGGATTTATGTAAATCACGAAGCTGATCAGCATTTCCTGCAGTGCAGGAAAATTCTCAGCAACAAAAGAGTGATCAAATTAAGATCCTACATCTGTAGTGGATAACACGTCAATGGGATACTGATCAGGAAGCTTTTAGCTCAGAATCTTAGGATTATTACACCTCTGATGAATAAATAAAGGTTTCTAAATGGCAAGCCAGACTATTTTCCAGTAAATAAAAGTACAATTACTGTGGCGTAAACAACATTTTTACCTATAATGATATATGATACATTTTTCTATCAGGCTGTAAGTGGTCCATGAAAGTCAGCAATAACACCAAATTGGTTTTGAGAAGAAAGCACTGCAAAAACTTCTGCAAGTACACGATTAAGTGGAACATTTTTAAGCCGTTGTTATAAGATACTGTGTGAGTGGATCGCTCTGTGGTGTGTACATGCATTTGTGCAAACATACGTGAATTCACAGGTAAACAACTGAACATAGAGTACATTTCTAATATTTACTGTTGAGTTTTATTTGTACTCTACTCTACTTTAGTTCCACTCTACTGTAAAAACTGATCCTCATGGACTGAATGTGCACCAGTGGAGGCTGCTGAGGGGAGGATGGCTGATAATAATGGCTGTGTTTGATACCATTCCATTGACTCCATTCCAGCCATTATTATGAGCCGTCCTCCCCTCAGCAGCCTCCACTGATGTGCACTCACTGATAAAGATCAATAATCCTTCCCAAACAAATGATGCCAAAGTGTTGTGTCTATCATTAGAATTTAAACAAGATGTTAAATGATGCAAAGGTCGATATTACGTGATGTTCAGTCAGAGACTGGAAGTGGCTTTTACCTGATTTTGCCAAAAAGGGAAAGAGATTTTACAGAAAATTGAGTGTGCTGCTTTTATATTGTCAGGGAACTGTTATCTCGAATGGCGGTCTACATACAGTGCATTTGGAAAGTATTCAGACCCCTTGTCTTTTTTCACATTTTGTTAGGTTACAGCCTTATTCTACAACGTATTACAATTTTGTTTTCTCAAATCAATCTACACACAATACCCCATCATGACAAAGCAAAAACAGGTATTCAGAAATCTTTGCTAACTTTGTTGAAGCACCTTTGGCAGCAATTACAGCCTTGAGTCTTCTTGGGTATGATGCTACAAGCTTGGCACACCTGTATTTGGGGAGTTTCTAGTATTCTTCTCTGCAGATCCTTTCAAGCTCTGTCAGGTTGGATGGGGAGCATTGTTGCACAGCTATTTTTAGGTCTCTCCAGAGATGTTCGATGAGGTTCAAGTCCGGGCTCTGGCTGGGCCACTCAAGGACATTCAGAGACTTATCCCGAAGCCACTCCTGCCTTATCTTGGCTGTGTTCTTAGGGTCGTTGTCCTGTTGGAAGGTGAACATTCGCCCCAGTCTGAGGTCCTGAACGTTCTGGAGCAGGTTTTCATCAAGGATATCTCTGTACTTTGCTCCGTTCATCTTTCCCTAGATCCTGACGAGTCTCCCAGTCCCTGCCGCAAAAAAACATCCCCCCAGCATGATGCTGCCACCACCATGCTTCACCTTAGGGATGGTGCCAGGTTTCATCCATACGTGACACTTGGCATTCAGGCCAAAGAGTTCAATCTTGGTTTCATCAGACCAGAGAATCTTGTTTCTCATGGTCTGAGAGTCATTTAGGTGGCCACTCTACCATAAAGGCCTGATTGGTGGAGTGCACCAGAGATGCCTGTCCTTCTGGAAGGTTCTCCCATCTCCACAGAGGAACTCTGGAGCTCTGTCAGAGTGACCATCGGGTTCTTGGTCATCTCCCTGACCAGGGCCCTTCTCCCCCAATTGCTCAGTTTGGCCAGGCGGCCAGCTCTAGGAAGAGTCTTGGTGGGTCTAAACTTCTTCCATGTAAGAATGATGGAGGCAACTGTGTTCTTAGGGTCCTTCAATGCTGCAGAAATTATTTGGTACCATTCCCCAGATATGTGTCTCGACACAATCCTGTCTCGGAGCACTACAGATAATTCCTTCAACCTCATGCCTTGGCCTTTGCTCTGACATACACTGTCAACTGTGGGACCTTATATAGACAGGCGTGTGCCTTTCCAAATCATGTCCAATCAATTGAATTTACCACAGGTGGAGTCCAATCAAGTTGTACAAACATCTCAAGGATGATCAAAAGAAACAGGATGCACCTGAGCTCAATTTCGAGTCTTATATCAAAGGGCCTGAATACTTACGTAAATAAGTTATTTCATTTTTTTTTATACATTTGAAAGCATGTTTTTGCTTTGTCATTAAGGGGTATTGTGTGTAGAAAGCTAGAAATAAATTACATTGCCATAGCTTCCTGAAATTTGATATACATAATATCCACTATACTGTGTATATCACTAAGGCAACAGTCCTAGCTCACAGTTAGAGGATAACACAATGAATGGCTACGTACTGATCAGGAAGCCCAGCCACAACATCTCAGATTGAAAACACCTCCGATTAGTCAATCAACCTTCGCTAATTATGAAATTACCAAACACAAGGTATTAGACAGTCAAAGACAGGAGAATGTGTACAATTAGCCTACTGGTACACATGTCCTTATCCATTTGTGACCCGTTTCAGGAAACTAGGCATATGTCGCAGGCATTTGTTGCGGGTCACTACTTCACACGAGAGCCATTTGAGCATAATCTTTTTTATATTTTTATTATCAAAATGCGTGTTTTTGGCAGAAATGCCTTCTCAAACATGTGAACTTTCATGTGCCTTAATAACAAACTTGTATGCCATCTGGAAATATGAATACAATTGCTAAATTACTAGCCTAGTTGGTTTTGCCACAGAAAATGACAGCAACCTTCCCACTAGCCATGATTGAATGAAATAATGAGTGGGCTGTACTTGCTGAGAGGTGAGTTCAGATTGGTATAGCACGCTTCTGTCTAGTATAGCCATATAGCATGCTTCTGTCTATTTGAGCTGGCTTTAAAAATATATACATACTGCTTAGTAGAACTGCATAAGTGTTGCTCTCCACTTTCTGGAGGACCTAATTTTGAAATCAGTGGAATTAGAGTATGATAGCTAAGGAGATGGAGAAAACTGTCTCCGGATTACATCTTCAACTAAGGGAAACAATGGCATCCGTGACAGGGAGAAGCATCCAACCATGATGTATACAGGTAAGATAGTCAAGCTAGCTACATTTTCAGATATTATATATTTCTAATTTTGACATATAGTATTTTCATTTCAAGTTAATGTGAACTGTTAGCTAGCTAGCTAACGATACGTGTATGATCTTATTATTTGTATCTCAGAGCCATTTGCTTTGCTTTTATAGCCTAATGTTAGCTAGCTAACATTGAACCTGGTTGGTTAGCTACCTGCAGATTCATGCAGGGTAGTAACGTCATGAGTTGTGATTATGGTTCATTGTTTAGCTAGCTGGCTACATGTCTTAACAAAAGACTCCACTATGCCTCCATTTTAATAGAATGTCACTGCGACAACTGTTAGCCAGTTAGCTTGGGTGCTTGACTGCTGTTGTTAGGACAGAATGCTTGGATCAACCCATAAAGAGATTGGTGGAGCTAAAGCTTAAGAGAGTGTGAACAAATCTGAATGGGTGTAGACAAAGAAGAGCTCTCCAGTAGGTAACAAAAATATTCAAAGTCCATTTTCTCAAAAGTTTCAAAGCAGAATTACTTTCCCATTGTTTCTCAAATGCAGTGTATGATATACAATTTTGTAGCTCTGTGTCTCTGCTTTTATCCAATGTAAAAAACACAATTTCAAATTTTGCTACATAAGACCGAATCAAGGCGGTCGATCACATTTATCAATGATGTTGTAACTAGTCTGTGAAAATCAATAATGACACCAACACGTGTGATGTTTTGAGCAGAGAGCACCAAAAATTGGGGGCATGTTAAGTAAACAAAGACACAGCACTCTAAATGATGCTGCATCTGGAGAGGAACAGATTAAATCAAGGTACTCCATGCAAATGGGCTGCTCAGAGAGGCGCAAAGGGTAAACACTTTCACAGTGCTGGATATGATGAGATGCTTATTCTTAATCTCCTAGTAACACCCCAACATTAAACAAAGCAGGAACAGTTCATTTTGGATGATTACAAAGCAATGAGGTTCTGAGAAAATCCTCCTCCTGCATCAGTAAACTAAGCGCTCAAATTTAAGGTCACAATGTGGACCCCATTTACTGATCCTGCTACTTCTTCTCTCTAAATAGTCCATTGTGCAAAGTAAATATTGTGGCCCTTGTTTTCCAGACAGAATAGCACAACAACAATAACAAGGTAACACAGAACAAACAGGCTACCATCAGTCCTGAAACAAGGAAACTCAAGTGGTAAAAAAATATACAGTAGGTTTATGGTTTATCTTTTTTAAAGTAAAAAAAATAAAAATAAAACAGACCTGCTGGTGCAATTAATATAGTACTAAAAGCTACAATTGATCACTAGGCTACTTTCTCTGAATTCAAAGCATTGGCAAAAATAAAACATACAAAAAGGAACCCTTCCATTGCATTAATCAGAATAAATGTGTCATTATCAGTAAACCATCAACCTGACATTGGACTGACATTGGCATGGCTCGGTTATTGGATGTGGTTCAACTCTATTCACAGTCTAAGACAGGTGCAGAGATTTCCTACATGTCCATGGAGCAGTCAAATACTGAACATTCATCTTAGGTAAAAATAGAGAGATACAAATGATCATTGTAATAGATGAAAGACACTGAGACACAAATAAAACACAGAACGCTCTGTCAAAACACCTGTGGCAGTACTGTTTGAATGACCAACCAGTGACATGGGTAGATAGATCAAAGAATGTTGGTAATACTCAGCGCTGATCTGAAGTCTAAACACACCAGCACTGACCTTTTCACTTAATTAAACATTATAATTAGTGTGATTATGTGTGAGCTCCCAGCCTATATTTCTTCCCAATCAAAGGAACTGTACTATTGCAGGCAACATTAATGAGTCATTGAGGTGTGGACAAGAGAAGAAAAGGTAACTGGTCTGTTTTAGTTTCGTTTTTAGTTTAGTTGTTTTTTTGTTGGGGGACTACATGATCACAGTATTTGAATATTTTGCTAATATACTGTACACACACACTCACATACACATATAGACATGTGGTTAGCATGTAGTAAGACAGAGATGAAAACGAACAACAATTAAGCTTCTGTACCCCACAGTCAGCCGTTCTTCCACTTAGCTGCCATGCAGAAGTCACCTTCACAGATTAAACAGGCTTCATCACAAAGGGCTCAGGAACATCAATCAACATTTGGTCTATTTAAAAATAATAAGCCATAATGACGCACACAAACTAGTTAGTACCAGTCATTACATTCTAGCCCATTTAATAGTTGTCGCTTAGCCAGTAGAAGATGCATTTTACATGACTGAATATGACTTTCGGTTTAATTACATTTGCTGTAATTGTTCAGTATGTTTGAATGTTTTTTGTGCAGTAGAGTGTTGTTTTAGAGCAAACATCCTTTTGCTCAGACCACTGACATCTAGCCAGGCTACCCAATCACATTGCTCCGGCCAAGCGCTAGGCCTACTAGCATTTCTTCTCCACGTAGCGATAGATAAAGCAGGGGCATTAAATTCAGTATGAGTCGTCAGGCTAACTGACATCACGATGGGGGTCAAAACAACACGTAGCAACCAGCCTGCCTCTGAATCTTACTGTTTCTTGAATTATTAGATATTGATCGAAAATGAAATTTGATGGATGTCCAACCTTTGATTCTTACCTTGTAAAGTAAGGGCGCTTGTCCAACTTTTAATAGTGCAATCGGGTTGGTGACATTCATTGTAGTTCTGGCTCTTCTCATGTCCTCCAAACCTCCGTACTGTACATCCACCACTACCGCCTTAAATGGAGAAAGGAGAAAATAAATATCAGACTACTTTAAGCCATTGGTACAAAAGGCAAAAATTATGAATGGCAACTAAATCACAAATAATAGGTGCAAACATTTTGCAAATGGCATCCACAATCACACCTGTGGCGGGGTTTGGAAGGCACAATAATGACTAATGAACGTCTGTCTGTGTGCTGGAGGAGCCAGACTGAAAGTTAAAGAAAAGTCGTGGAGTTGAGCGAGGAGTCACAGCAGCAATGCTATTTCTGAGTGGGACTCTCTTGCTGCATTACCTGGGCCCAATTCATTTTTCATGTGGCCTGGGGGCAAATGAAACGCGATGCCGGTAAGCAGAGTACATCTCGTTTGCATGAGGAGAACAGGGGAGTGGGAGATTTATCTTCCTTGTCAGCATTTGCATCATAAAAGCGCTCCGTTAAACTCTACGGAACAGACACCAAATTGAAATACAGAGAGATTTCTAGTCTGACTGAGATTCTCTTTTTTCTTTCCAGAGGTAATGAAATTAACGATGTTGCTTGCCGCACTGAATTCTTCCCCGTTCACTATTCATCTGGCCTATGTGGTGGATGAGGGAGGCAATGTTTGTTTCTCCATCAGCCTGATTGAAAGTAGCAAAAGTCCCCCAATAATGAACTATTATCATGTTGAGGAGTTGAATTGCCACCTCAATCAGGGGCTGTTATTATGCCTCAGACAGAGAGGGTGGCAACATGTCCTGCTTGAATGAGGAGCAAATTCAATTCCCTCTCAATGAAATGTAAATTGAACACATCTACTGTAACATAATAATACCAGAATGAGAGCCATGCATCACATGCAACAGTAGATCATTACAAACATTATAAACACTGGGCTTGTTTACTAAAAAATCACCCACAAACACACACTGCATTAATCAGCATGTCCCAGTATATGATCTTGGTGTAGTAACAATTCATAAGACACTCTGTTGAGGCTTAGAGGGGGTGGACAGGGAGACTGGAAGGGGTACTCATACACCACTGGTCCAGAGAGGTACTGCTGAATTAGTAAGAATATCTATTCCCCTTTGGTGGATGTCTTTGTTTGGGTCTGGGTCCAGCAGGAGACATCCTGGCACAGGCTCATGTATTTAAAAAGCTATTATGTGGAGTTAACAATCAGAGCCAGAAGAGGCAGTATGCCTTCTTTTCTCTACCCTGCTCTGCTCTGGCTGATCCTCACTCAGTGTTAAAACACTGCAGTTCTCCAGAGCCAGCTTGACAGAAACAATGGCTGAATTAAATGTCTCTGTGTCTATATGAAATTAGATTTCCTTGCTATCAAATATTAACACAAGATGACTTACAGAAAGTGTAATGAGGCAAGGCCATGCATTCATTTTTAAATAGGTACTGTCATACTTTTTCCTTCTGAGGAGCAAATCTCAAATCAATGGAAATCACCACTAAAAAGAGACAGCGAGATGAAAGATAGTTATATAAAGTAAGTCTGAATGTATGTAATTATTTTCTTATTTACATAAGAATGCTGACCCTTTGCTATGAGACTTGAGCTCAGGTGCATCCTGTTTCCATTGATCATCCTTGAGATGTTTCTACAACTATTGGAGTCCACCTGTGGTATATTCAAATGATTGGACATGATTTGTAAAGGCACACACCGGTCTATATGAGGTCCCACAGTTGACAGTGCATGTCAGAGCAAAAACCAAGCCATGAAGTTGAAGGAATTGTCCGTAGACCTCCGAGACAAGTATTTGCAGCATTGAAGGTCCTCAAGAACACAGTGGCCTCCATCATTCTTAAATGGAAGAAGTTTGGATCCACCAAGACTCTTTCTAGAGCTGGCAACCTGGCCAAACTGAGTAATCGGGGGAGAAGAGCTCCAGAGTTCCTCTGTGGAGATAGGAGAACCTTCCAAAAGGACAACCATTTCTGTAGCACTCCACCAATCAGGCCTTTATGGTAGAGTGGCCAAATGGAAGCCACTCTTCAGTAAATGGAAGAAGCCACTCCTCAGTAAAAGGCCCACAAAAGCCTGCTTGGAGATTCCCAAAAGGCACCTAAAGTGATATTTATGTTTTTTAATTTTTTTAATCTAAATTTGCAAAAATGTCTAAAAACCTGTTTATGCTTTGTCATTATGGGGTAGTGTGGGTAGATTGATGAGGGGAAAAAATAATAAATCCATTTTAGAATAAGGGTGTAACGTAGCAACATTTTGAAACAGTCAAGGTGTCTGAATACTTTCCGAATGCACTGTAGTTTATGGATGTGTTGCATGGCTCAAACAATGATAATTCATTCTTCAAACAGAGCCTGATTACCCTGAGGAGTATCCCCGTCTGACCACTGAGGATGTACAGCTCTACCAAGCTAAAATGGTCTTGTTATACTCCATGTTTGTCACGCCTGCTCCCGATCTTCCCCCCTGGCACTCGAGGGCGCCAGGCTGCCCTGCACTACGCACTCCTGCCACCATCATTACGCACACCTGCCTTCCCTCGTCACTCACATCAGCGATATTGGAGTCAATCACCTGTTTATTACCTCCCCTATATTTGTCAGTTCCCCAGCTCTGTTCTCCGCTGCTGCATTGATTGTCGTCTGTCTTTGTGTTTCCCAGTTCTGACACTGTTCCTGTCCTGTTGCATGTCCATTCCATATTACATGTCAACTCCCAGTACCTGCTTCTCTTCTGCAGCGTCGTTCCTTACAATGTTGTTGTTGTTGATGATGTTGTTTTCTTCCAGTCTACCTTCCTTCGTTGTATTGTTCCAGGGTAATTTTCATTGTAAAGTTAGAGATGATGTGACAAGGCAGTAAAGTACAGTTGGATGACTAAGATAAAGAGAGAATTACATATTTTCTCTGTTTGAGAGAAATATAATGATAGTCACTGCCCAGCTTTAAATAGGACTTTTACCAAATGAACCCCACAAGCTCATAAAACAGAATCTATTTATATGCCATTAGTAAAAGACTGAGTGTGGAATAGCATGATCTTTGAGATTAACTTCCTAATGTCTGCTCTTTAAAAATGTATAGCTGCGCAGTGAATTTGATCTCTATTGCCACTTGATCTTCTATTTCTCTCTATACATCCTCTGATGGCTGACTTGTGTTAAGGTGGGCTTTTAATGCATGCATATTTCATATATGTTCAATTAGGTTACAACTGTCAGTATGTTTTCCCTGCAAGAGGGGGTGAATCTCTCTCTCTCTCTCTCTCTCTCTCTCTCTCTCTCTCTCTCTCTGAGAATGGGGAGTGGACTAATGAGAATTGCTCACTGACCCCTCCGTCACTGCGACAGGCTCAGAGATGACAGATCCCGTGGAGCCTCAGCCCAGCACATTACTATGGAGTCCCCAGGCCTTTCATCTATCAAACCAGCCATATTTGTTTTTCTAAACTGACGTTTAGATATTGCAAATGCCATTTAATTCAAGGCAGCACACTGAACAGTGCATGGAACCAGGCCTGTGATGGATGGCTTTGACTCCTGTTTTGGGGAGACAGATGCAGAGGACTAGGCTTGGAGTATACTTTGCATTCAGACTTTGTATTCTCCAACTGTTCTCCTGTACCTTTAGCCCACTCAGCCCTCAAGGGGATAACAGCCATCTCCTTCAGACACTCTCTCTCTGTGTTCCCCTGGAGACAGAAAGCATAACCTCTAAAAATAGCCC
This sequence comes from Brachymystax lenok tsinlingensis, assembly GCA_030435695.1. Classification (NCBI taxonomy): domain Eukaryota; kingdom Metazoa; phylum Chordata; class Actinopteri; order Salmoniformes; family Salmonidae; genus Brachymystax; species Brachymystax lenok. Next base: position 23,512,816 of record CM059790.1, on the reverse strand, counting down.
TGCTATATTTCTTATGTCTCCAAGTGTGTGGACAGACTTGCATAATGACTTGGATTAACCTCCAATCTCAAGGATGCATTTGCGCCTGTGTCTTGTAAATATACTGACTGTAGCCATCAGTGCTCTCATATTCCTGCAGGGAGGGGATGTTTATTGTGACTCATAAAATTGGACTGTGATTTTGATATACCTGAACTGGGAACCAACTTTAACATTTACGTCTTGACCTTTCGCTGTGGCCTTTTGGGTGATCGCCGCTGTGAGGGAGAAGCAGGGATGTGAAACAAAGCTAACTGGAGCCAGCCAGGTAGAGGGCAGGGCTGCTACTACCATTCAAGTCAGGAAAATCACACACACAGATGGTGACAATAGTTGGAGGTGGAGAACCAGGAGATGAATGGGGAACATAGCATTAACCAGCCTGGGGTTAGTGCATTCTGCTGTCCACGCAGAGAATGAGACAGGGTGAGTGTGCTGTACCTCTAGACTGCCCGTGGCAGAGTAGGCAGCGTAAGAGAAGTGTTGGTCTGCCGTGGGGTTGTTGTTGTGGTTCCTGGGGTCACACTGAGCTCCGCTGGGCAGGAAACACTCGTGGCTGGCTCGGTCCACAATTCTGCTGGAGGAGGGGCCAGGCAGGTTGAGAAGGACGCTGTAATTGGACAGCTGGACGTCTGTCAAGCCCAGGTCTGTCCACTGTTGGTACAGGTGCTTAGCCCTGGCTTCCTCGCTGTCGTCTGATATGCTAATGAAAGGCCTGATGGGAGACAGAGAAAGAGATGTAGTTATGAATGTCTGTTTACTACTGTGTGTGACAGGAATCCTGGCAGATGCTTTGGAAACAGACTTACCAAAGCAAATACACATTATCAATTTGGTTAATTAACAAATAGTTTATTTTAGTTATTATTCACACTACCGGTGTTCAGGATATTTGTGGCAGAATGAAGTCTACTTTTTTCCATTATTTATTTTGAGGACAGTCTTGGTAAATTGGTCTTAACCCAAAAGCATAAACAGATCTAAACCCAAATGGTCTTAATCCAAAAGCGTCAACAAAAATGTAATAATTTCAACAACAAAAAAGTAATTTGACAAGCAACTAGTTACCAACAAAAGTTTTTGACAGACATCGTCTCTCAATCATTACCAATTTCAGGTCAAATATTTGTGGTGCTTTTAAGCTAAAATGTGTTGGCGCTTTTAGGGTTAAAATGTGAATAATGACTAAACAGAAAATGTTCTGAACAAATGGATGCACTAATAAAACTGTGAACACATTACCAACGTGGTTAAACATGAAGGAGAGGAGTAAAGTAATGAAATGGGGCTCTGCTAGCAGTTTTCAACACTATGATAGGATGTATCTACCATACTAAGTAATGCATCTAAAATGACATGCATAATTACTATGAATACAATACAATGTAATATGATATTTTATAAAAAATTATGTAAAAGCAGATAACTGAGCCAAACCACATTTAATTTAAATTCAAGGAATACTGATGTATGCTATCCTCTAAATTATGACTGATTCAATTGGTTCATGTTCATCTACCAAAAGACACAATACTATGATGCAAAATAACAGAAATAATAGACTGAAGCATAATTTATGTTTCTTTAAATAAAACAAAAACGTTTTATCCAGACCTCTTATTAACCTGGGATTTTAGTCTGAGTTTTGAACTTTTTTACAAGGAGAAATTCACTTTAACCACCCAGTGTTGGTTGTATTAGAAATAAATTATTATTTCCAGTTCCAAGACGATGAATGAAAAAAAGGAAGAACAGCACATTGACAACTTTTTTAACAAGAAGGGCAAACCTGAAATGGGTAAATACATAACTTTATTTGGGAGATAAGGTTCTGAGGACATAATTTAATGTCCCCATCTAATGCAGACATCTAATAGAGTCTGCATAAAAGTCTGTTTATTTGAAAACTGAAACCCAATTCACGTCTTAAAGGCCAAAAGAGACTCATGTTGTGTTTTACTGATCATGTTGTGTTGTGTTTTACTGATCCCATTAAAGGTAAGAAGTACCAGAGCATTACACTGAAACTAGTTCTGTGTCACTGAATATAAAGACATTACAATACAATTATACAAATATTTGGTTAGACATTTCCAAACAGTGTCTTTTGTTTAGAATTTTCATTATCAGGAGTGACACATCAAAATAACTTAGACAGAAAGACCTCTTGTTCATGACCCTAGGAAAGGGCAAGTTAAGGAGGAAAACAGTCATAAATAAACCAGTTAGTCATGAACAGATCTCTGAACACCGTGAAAATGACATTCACTACCCGGCCTGGAAGATGACTGATCAACAGTCAAACACCACCAGGGATTCATGAGCATTATACAACGGGTGGGACTCCAGAATGTCAATTTTGGACCCTCAACATCCCACTTTCTCTGAATCCTGAACATGTTGGCCACTAAACACAATGACGGTACTCCTGCAACAATCCAAAGGAATACCTAGGTTTGGATATGGACCATCCCCTACATTCTGCTGCCATAAATGGGTAGCAGCTCCAACTGAATTCCAATTCTCAATAATCATGGCAAAACAGCTCAACTGGGAGAAATATATGGAATGAAAGCCTCGCAGCAGTTATGGTTAGGAAGGAGTCATTCAGACATCACTATTAAGTGGAGGATTCCACATCTTTGTACATCACTACCTGGCCTGGATCACTGTCTCCTAGAATAGTGATAGTTACAGACCATTTGGGAGGAGAGTTGGGATAAGTAGGATACCTGATGTCATCACACACAGCACCACTTGAGACAACATGATTCACAGGACTGGGGTCCAAGTCCCACACCACAGGGTGCCACTCAACAGCTTGGTTGGCTGACTGAAGCCTCCTCACAGCCGGCGAAGAGAGCTGGGATTCTGCACTAGCTGCTGCTCCTGGCGATGGTCGAGACGCACTCGGCCCGCAGACCAGAAGATGGCAGAGAGCTCCGTTTGGGCCATCTGTTAGGGAGACTGTTTTAGATATCACACTATGTACTTCCGGCCATACATACACCCTGCAGACTAGGACCTACACTAAACATTCTTCCCAACAACATCATATCCTGCTTTAGAGTCAGTGCGGGTTGTTGAGTTGTCACTTGGGGTTATTAATCCTACAAAATTCACAACTTCCCTACACAAATATTGTAATGAGTTATGGGAAAATAAAAGCTTCTGTTTGTGTGGGATTATATTTGGACGATCTTTATTGGAGGCATTTTTATCCTCCCAGGCCACTATTTTAGTAAATAAATACCCAAAATAAGACCTGGCTCCTGGCTCACTGTTATTACCATTTTGCTCTCCTAATTAAATGTATCTGAGTGACAGGGATTGACAGCTGGTGGATCCATGTCTGTGGTAGATATGGTCACCGGAGGTATCTGGGGTACTGTCGACCAGGGCCTGGCCAATTGATAGCAACTGTCTTCGTGGCTGTTGAACTGTTGCAGAATGCTATTATGGATGAAAATGCTGGCAGGACCGGCTCCTGCTCTTTAAAAAAAGTGCTATAGCTCCCTGCCGCTCTACATCTGGGTCCCAAGAGAGGCTTTACTGTTGAAGCGCTGACAAAGGAAAAGATAGAAGATATCCCTACCTGACCGGCTATACCTACCTGTGTTTCAGAGCAGTGTCTGACTCCTCTGTATTTCATCTTAAGTTGAGGTGACTGACCGTACTGCATATTAAAATGCTAGACCAGTGGTCACCAACTGGTCGATCTCCAATGCATTCCTAGTCAATCACCAAACATTTATGTAAAAAAAACTACGATAAAGCCTTATGTTTCTTTTCCGTTTGCCACTTGATTCAGCAGCCATAGCGCCAGGAAGGCAAAGTGTTCCCATTTTTAACCATTTAATGTGTCTGAAGGTAAAACTCTACCTACCCCGCATGCCCAGAAAGCAAATAAAGTGCACCTATAGGCCTACCACTTGCCAATCAGATAGCTCAGATCACTGTGTCTGCAGTTTCCACGAGCACACAGCAAAGTTTTTACTGTGAAATTTCCATCTTTCAAAACCGTTACTAGAGAGAAACTGTCAATGAAATACAATGAGCTGCTGTGATATGAGTAAGTTCATGTTTAAGTTGTTATTCAGCACTTCAATGTCAACACTTTTATAGGCCATAAAACATGCTTCTCCCTACTTCCACTCATGCTACAACCAGCATTGCAGCTGAAATGAATGAGTAACAAATTGCATTGATAAGCTTGCGTTGTTATTATTAACGGCTTGTGTCTTTTTTAATATTGAGGAATAATTCACTTTCTCTGGTCATAGGAGTAACAACATGAATTGGTGCATGAGGCAGGAATAATGCAGTGTGACTTAAGTTTCACCATGAGCTGGAAGACTGTGTGCCTTTTTTGGTCAATCTCAGCGGTGGGACGGTGAGAGGCAGCCTCTCCGCTGCTCTCTCACTCCCTCCCCTCAGACAGACCATCAGATGCAGACCATCAGTCCAGTAAAATAAAATAATAAAGCTAATGTTTATGCTCACTCAGCTGTTCCTCACAAGTAATACAACAACATTTTGAGAGCTTGGGACTAAGGTTCTATCTGCATTTTTGTCCAAATGTAGTTATTGACATAGCCGTGTTCTGTTCAATGTTCTCTACATATATAGTACTCTAAATGCCCAATTCATGATATAAAGTTCAAAAGAATAAAATATTAAAATTGCTGACACTATTCAAACCAATGAGGGTTCGGAACTTTAAAGCCAATTATCTCAGAATCATCTTTTTGCAGATAGAACCTTACAGTTCCAAGATCTTGAAATTATATATGATCAGTTTGATCATATACCACAAATTTTGAAATATAATTTCAAAGTGGTCTGAGAAGAACAACATTGGCAGGTAAATTCAAGTATAGCCAACATGCAGTGATAATGTATTAGGCCTATAGCCTACTGCACAAACCTCATTGCTACAGACCTGTTTTTAATAGGTTCATGTTGCATAGGCTTACATTTTTTAAGTAATGTTTAAAAAATATCTGAGCGGTAGATCTCGGCTTGCATTTTGACTCAGACAGTGATCTTGACTCAAAAAAGGTTGGTGGCCACTGTCAGCTAGACTATTCCTCCAGCATAGTTGCTGTTAATTTGCCATAATTGGACATTGTCTAGTTACAAGAAGTGGTATAAATCCGTACTTAGGGCATAATGAGAATAACGTAACAGAAAGGTTATTATCTCTTATTATCACAATTTCGAATCATCCACAGACGTTGAGGTCAAAGCCTGTCAGAGGGAAACAAAAGACTGCTCCTAAACTCCAGTTGAACCAATAAGAAACAGGATGAAGGTGAGCATTTGTCTTTCAGCATGCAGCCCCAAAGATAAGCTCCTGACATATCGTACACATCTGCATGGGTAATGTAGAACAATGCTTAAGCGTCTCTGTGATCACATCCTGCAGCTGGAAGTGGATCCATCCAACCTGAGAGGAGGTGACACCACTGTGTTTAGTGAGATGGAGATGGGTGTGCCAGACAGCTCCTTCGTACAAAGGGAACATCCATATTTGGTGATAAAAGCCATCGGTTCAGGTGTAGAACTACACTGTGTGTTTCCAATGTTCTGGAACATGAGACATACAATATTACTCTTCCATAATTAAAGGGCTGACATAATGCATATTTTCATGCACATTTCATCGACTACCACTATTGTTCAACGTGTTTGTTTTCATGTGAATATGGCTGTGTTAGATCACAGGGAACAGAATCACCATGAAATAGGTGGCCTGTTTTTATGTACATATGCATCAAAATAAGTGGTTGTAGAGCATGTACTGCAAATCAACTACATGCATCATTAACTACTGGGCTGCATTGCATTGCATATTCACACACACCAATAAAATCACTTTCCCTTGCTGTACCCTGCTTTACCATAATATGGTATAATATGCTATAATAGATGTCTATGTGTAGTGTTTTGGTGTGCATGTCACCATTTCAGTGGCAGTGTTCCTAACAAACATTTAGGCCTATCGGCACAAAATGTTTTATTTTAAAGTGTGCCCAAGTTGCTGAGACGTGCACCAATAATAGCATTTTAGAAACACAGCTAGGAACAAGGAAAAACAAAATCTGTTTTTGCTGTGAATGTCTCTTCCACTGATCTGCCAGTGTTTTTGACAGAGGGAGAATATCTTATCTCCAATCCAGGAAGTTATCCACAGTTTCTATTCATCTGGAGTAGCTCATAGAGCCGGGGGAGCACAGGGAAGAGGAACAGAGGTAGATTCTAAAGATAAAGTAAGACAACCTACTCTTGGTGAGAGATAAGCCTTAGAAACTATTGCAAACCCTTACAAACTAAAACCTCACATGAGCACACAGTACACAGCACACCACAGTAACACATGTATAATATGCTTACAGTGTATTCAGAAAGTATTCATACCCCTTGACTTTTTCCACATGTTGTTACAATACAGACCTATTCTAAAATTGATTAAATAAACATTTTTCCTCATCAATCTACACACAATACCCCAAAATGATGAAGCAAAAATAAGTATTTTGTCCGCAGCATTGAAGGTCCCCAAGAACACAGTGGCCTCCATCATTCTTAAATGGAAGAAGTTTGGAACCACCAAGACTCTTCCTAGAGCTGGCCGCCTGGCCAATCTGAGCAATTGGGGGAGAAGGGCCTTGGTCAGGGAGGTGACCAAGAACCCAATGGTTACTCTGACAGAGCTCCAGAGTTCCTCTGTGGAGATGGGAGAACCTTCCAGAAGGACAACAATCTCTGCAGAACTCCACCAATCAGGCCTTTATGGTAGAGTGGCCAAACAGAAGCCACTCCTCAGTAAAAGGCACATAACAGCCCACTTGGAGTTTTCCAAAAGGCACCTAAAGGACTCTCAGACCATGAGAAACAAGATTCTCTGGTCTGATGAAACCAATAATTAAATCTTTGGTCTGAATGCCAAGCGTCACGTCTGAAAGAAACCTGGCACCATCCCTATGGTGAAGCATGGTCGTTGGCAGCATCATGCTGTGGGGATGTTTTTCAGTGGCAGGGACTGGGAGACTAGTTAGGATCGAGGGAAAGATGAACGAGGCAATGTACAGAGAGATCCTTGATAAAACCTGCTCCAGAGCACCCAGGACCTCAGACTGGGGCGAAAGTTCACCTTCCAACAGGACAAAGACCCTAAGAACACAGCCACGACAACGCAGAAGTAGCTTCGGGACAAGTCTCTGAATGTCCTTGAGTGGCCCAGCCAGAGCCCGGACTTGAACCCGATCGAGCATCTCTGGAGAGACCTGAAAATAGCTGTGCAGCAAAGTTCCCCATCCAACCTGACAGAGGTTGAGAGGATCTGCAGAGAAGAATAGGAGAAACTCCCCAAATACAGGTGTGCCAAGCTTGCAGCGTCATACCCAAGAAGACTCAAGGTTGTAATTGCTGCCAAAGGTGAGTAAAGGGTCTGAATACTTATGTAAATGTGATATTTCAGTTGTTTATTTATTATATATTTGAAAACAATTCTAAAAACATGTTTTTGCTTTGTTATTATGGGTATTGTGTGTAGAAAGAAATGATGTAATCAATTTTAGAATAAGGCTGTAACATAACAAAATATAGAAAAAGTCAAGGGGTGTCTGAATACATTCCGAATGCACAGTATGTTCAAAACAAGCATACCAACATAAAAGTATGGATGCACTCACACACTTATGCAGCCTTAATGCACAGCTCACGTGTACACACACACAGATCTGCCTGGTTGGATAGATGTTGGATAGACATTCGTCACCATAAGCAAGCAATTAAGTATGGAGAACAAGGCCAAATTCCCTTGACATTCAATGCTGAGAAGAAGACACATCTTTGAAGATATGGCCTTGGTGACGAGCCTTCTCTTCCACCAGGCAGGAAGGAATACCTCACTCCTAGTGGACTGTCTGGCTCAGGGCCACAGCCTTTGAAGCTGTGTCAATTTGCCAATGAGATGTACCCTTCCTGTATCAACCCAACAGAGCTGCCCACTCTCCGCGGACTCTCTAGTGTCCAAAAGGCCGTCAGTAAACTGGCATCAGGACAAGCATGTCTGTGTGTGTAAGGAGGGTGCCTGCTGCCTGCTCAGGTCGCTTATCCCTGGATTACAGTAACTCCTGCCCTTTAGCCAAGCGCTGGCTCTCTCTGGCCCCTCTGTGTTTTAATCATTGGCTCTGGCTGTTAGCACAAATCCACTCCCTCACAGAAACTCCAGTGGAGGACTTAGCATTCTGCAACACACACTGCTCAATGCCTCAACCAACAGAGGCTCAAAGGGGGGGAAATAAAACATGACCACAAATGCACATACAACACAAAATCATGTGGGGTTTAGGTGAACGTGTCCGGTTGAACCACTCTCAAAGCCCTACATTGTGTTTCTTTACTCTTTCAACATAATCAGGCCGACAAGTCTGGAGGAGAGGAAGGAAGTTATTGAGAGTAACAATGTAACTCCTTTTTTCAAGGAATCAGAGAAAGCAAATCCCACCGCCCTAATTAAAATAAATAATGGGCTCCGGAATTCCGCTTGGCAGAAAGTCATCTCTGCAGGCGAATGAAATAAAAATGCAGAGAGACAGAGAGAGACAGAGAGAGTGAGAGAGAGAGCGAAGAATCACTACATGGTATCTCATATTATGTATAGAAAAACATAACATAAACAACCAGATGGCATTAATGCTCAATTTGGCAATTCATAAGATATTTATTGTAATCCGATAGTAAAAATGTATGCTTTTCATCACTCATTATTTAAATTTGATGAGGTGCAACTGACCGTTAGTATAAGATGTTACCCAGTGGAGTGGTGAACCACAAACAGAAGATGAGAAGCAAAGCTTGAACCCCATATTTTAACAGTCTGCGGTCAAGAGTGGACTTCTAAAATATAGAATTGCCAACTGCTGCCTGAATCCTGTGTGAGGGCCGCAGGCCTCTTTATGAATACATATACTGTACACGGACCTTCAAGGATTAATCACAGCTTGTTTCTGCTTCACTGCATTGACCACTGGCTTTATGATACACTATGACTAACAATACAATTTGACATTTGCACATTGTTAGACAGGCCTACTGTACGCCATGTTAACAACCATGTCTACCCAGTGATCCATGACATCAATCTTTTGATTTATGGGGCTTGACCAAAACCCCTACCACATGTCATGTGTTCACATTGCATTAATGTTCTGTGTGTGAAACTGATACATTAGGGTTAGGGTTGGACCGCTTCATATCAGCACTGGGAAGGAAGGCCACTGCCAGATACAGAAACTCCTCTCTGCAGACAGATGAATAATCTTGGATTCAGAAGCTGTGCTTCACTTTCATATTTCTGGCACACACACCCTGTCCAAGCACACACAGAGGGCTTGAATGTCACTCTGTGCGTCTGGAATTCAAAGCTGCCTGTGAGGAAGTAACGCTAGCCCTGGTCTTGGTGCTGTGCTGCTGTATGCTTCCAGAGTGGCTCCTTAGCCTCAGACGTCTTTCTTTTAATCATCAGAAGTAGGACCAAGTGACCTGCCCGTACACCATGAACCCACCAACAACCAAACCCTCCACTAGCAAAGACCAACAAAGAGATCAGCAATGCAGTCAATCATCTCTAACTTTGGAATAAATCCAACATATTGTTCCTGGCAAATATTTTATCATCCAGTATTGTATTTCAACTCTCTTGACACCCATAATGGGTTTCTCCTCATTCTGTCATGAGTCCTATGTATCAGAGTGACTCTCGTTGGCACAGATACTTGGGTTTGAGAGACTGCTGCATGCTGGAGCCTTGCCAAAGGAGATGTGAAATGACTGGCGTGTAAATTGGGATTCAGACACACAGTATGTCAACGGGACATTAGCCTACAGTGGCTGTCCTGCCTGCAGCAGAAGCCCTTGTCATTGACATATAGGACACTTAATTCTTTAAATAATCAGAAAGCATATGGTGGCTGAATCAGCTATGATTGAACAGCAAGTGGCTTATTCCAATTCCCATAATCATTGTGCCATGTGTCATAGTGCAGAATACTGATAATTATGATTGATGATCAATGAAAAACAACATTTTACAGCCACCTGCTAAACCATATTCCCCACATTAATTCCCCACATTATTATAATCAGAATGAGCAAAGACTCAAACTGGTATTTTGGATATGACTTGGAGCTATACTAGGGTGACCACATTTAAAATACCCAAATGCGGGACAACAGGATGATTTTGCGGGACATTCGCAGGACAGTGTAGCTAAACGTTGGCCGCGTTCTTCACATTTTACTAGTAAAACTTTCAAACTGAATCTTCATGCCAATCATTTGATCTCAATCCGTTTCATGGGAAGATGCATTTAGATCTTATTTCAATCACTGTTTTTGTGAGCAAATTAGAGTAGATGATGTTAACAAACTACAAAGCTTTCCTGTATTTTGTTTCAATCCAAGCTAATTCTGCCTTACTATTCAGCTAACCATCATAAAATCTCATAAGAAATGACTAGGTTGATGTTTTTGATGTAACAGTAACATTATGATATTTTATTTGGTTCTGTAATGTAGAATACAAATGAATCATTATGTGATATTCCAAGACATTGACTCAGCTTTGATCTAACTTTAATAATCGAGCAACATTGTGAGAAGTGGCGGAACAACAATCCGATGAGTTCCAGAAGCACTACACCCTAAAAGCCAATTTATGATTGATCTGGAAAAGTGGTCCGGAAGCTCCGTACAGAGGGTGTGACACAATGGCGCTGCCCTGGAGGCTTGCGGTGGCCAAATCGAGCTATTTGTTTCAAGTGTATTAGTCTATAAATAAATCTCTCCCTGGTCTTATTCGACTGGCACACTTCAGAATCATTTTGGTAGCTCATGTTGACCAGTAGTGTGTGCCACAGAAAGTATGAGTCTAGCAACAAAATTAAGGATATTTAGAGGGGGTTCAGCAAGGCCCCCCCACACTTCAGAATCATGTTGGTAACCTATTATGCCCTCTGATGTGTGCCACAGGAAATATTAGACTACAGTCACAAAAGGAAGTGGTTATTTCAGCAATAATAGTTTTCAGAGCCCTCTACTGTTCTCTCTACCCATCCCTCAATCCCCCATCCCATTGTGCTTTTTGCTCTTATGGCTTTCCTACATTTCTTTTTACACTTTTTCTGTTTTAGGTTTTAAGAATGTAGGTACAATGATAATAATAACTGAAATTAATATATATATATATATATATATATATATATATATATATATATATATATATATATATATATATATATATACACCAAGATATATATACACATACACGTACAGTACAGTACATATACATAAACATATTCACAGGACACTCAACTTATTTCTAATTTATTTTCCTATATCAGATGTGCAGGTGACATTTCCACCTGGATGACAGCACATAATCAGCAAGACGGAGAAGCTCTTCATCCGAGGGAATGACTGCCCATTCTCAGATGTCAGATAATCCCAGATGATCACGTCATTTACATTCCAGCCCTAACCTCAAAGTTGGGCTTCTTCCTCCACACCATCCAGCGATGCCCCCAAGATGCTAAATCAGAGCCTTGTCAGCTCCAGATTCGACAACTTCAACTCACACCCTGCTGGAATCCCTGCATTCTCAGATTCCCCTCTGTTATTAATCTCTATATTGTAATCAATAAAGTGTTTCAAAATGCTGTACTTTTATTAACATATACAGTTGAAGTCTGAAGTTTACTTACACCTTAGCCAAATACATTTAAACTCAGTTTTCACAATTCCTGACATTTAATCCTAGTAAAAATGCCCTGTCTTAGGTCAGTTAGGATCACCACTTTATTTTAAGAATGTGAAATGTCAGAATAATAGTAGAGAGAATGATTTATTTCAGCTTTTGTTTCTTTCATCACATTCCCAGTGGGTCAGAAGTTTACATACACTCAATTAGTACTTGGTAGCATTGAGTTTAAATTGTTTAACTTGGGTCAAACGTTTTGGGTAGCCTTCCACAAGCTTCTCACAATAAGTTGGGTGAATTTTGGCCCATTCCTCCTGACAGAGCTGGTGTAACTGAGTCAGGTTTGTAGGCCTCCTTGCTCGCACACGCCTTTTCAGTTCTGCCCGCACATTTTCTATAGGATTGAGGTCAGGGCTTTGTGATGGCCACTCCAATACCTTGACTTTGTTGTCCTTAAGCCATTTAGCCACAACTTTGGAAGTTTGCTTGGGGTCATTGTCCATAACATAATTTTCTGGAATTTTCCAAGCTGTTTAAAGGGACAGTCAACTTAGTGTATGTAAACTTCTGACCCACTGGAATTGGGATAAAGTTAATTAGAAGTGTAAACAATTGTTGGAAAAATTACTTGTGTCATGCGCAAAGTAGATGTCCTAACCAACTTGCCAAAACTATAGTTTGATACACAAAAAAATTGTGGCGAGGTTGAAAAACGAGTTTTAAAAACTCCAATCTAAGTGTATGTTAACCTCCGACTTCAACTCTATGTTCAGATCATTCCTGAGAGAGAAGGGCTGTAATATCTCTAGAGGGGCGTGTGGTACCCTTCCTAACCCATGCCATCAAGATGTTAGTTCTTGTGGGGTCTTTGCCTTGAAAGTAAGTATGAGAGTATAAGTAATGTACAATAAACCTACTGAAAGTATAATGACTAAAAGGCAAAACAGAACTGTCAAATTATATATAAGCTGTGTTGTTGTATACTTGCGAATTAGAATCTTAAGTGTAACATAATTTTGTGGGGGAAAACTGAAATGCCCATACATTTTTTGAATGTGTTCTGAAGGAGGAGTCAATTGTCTTTCCAAATACGGACAAAGATGTTAACATCATGAGAGAAGAAATAGCAGTCTCTCTCCTTCAAAACACTGGTATGTTCAATTTAAAATTTATTAGAATTGTAGATAAAAAAAAAACATTTATATTTATCTTTCAAGGTTGTCTTTGATCCAAATTCTGACTAGATGGCCACCAAAACACACATATTTAATAATTCTGTTACAAGAATCCTGAACTATTTCCTTGTTCCCTGTTCCCTATTTGCTAGATGACCTGAGCCAAATGTGCCACTTCTGTGGGGAGGTGGACAATAATGAGGAAGACATTAACTGGGTAATTGTTTGTTCACTTCTAAAGGCACATTTTTAGGAGAACGAATTTGTATAAGCAGTAATATTTCTAGAGGTAGTATCAATCTGAAATAATTGTAATTCAATAAAATGTATTTAATGTTTTAACATTTTTCATGATATATTTCAGATTGGTTGTGACGCTGCCCACGATGGCTCCACCAGTCCTGTATGAAAATCATCCCATCATTGGAGAATTATGTCTGCGCGGCCTGTCAGGACTAGGTTAGGCTTGAGTTCCAGGCGACGACATCACCAGGAAAACTTTCCATAAAAAGTGGACAAAATGTTAAGTCGAGCTGTTGCAGCTTTCCAATGTTTGTTAATGTTATTTATTGTCTTTTTATATTTGATTTATTGTCATTTTATATCTTATTATGCAAAGATCGAAATTTGTATTTATTAATTAATGTTTGTTAACAAACTTAACTTTCTGAGATGTTTTTGTGTTATTGTGTGAAAATATTTGTGTATTATCTTTATTTTCTTCATCATTACAAAATGTTTGTAAAGTAAATGTTTATGTTTCTTTATACTCTAATTTTGCTTTCTGTGGCACACACTACTGGTCAACATGAGCTACCATATTGATTCAGAAGTGTGCCAGGCCTTGGCGGTCCCAAGATAGATTGGGGGTGATTTCGGCAAGTAAGAAAATGGCCTTGCCGAAATCCTCTGCCCCCCACATCTAATGTCCTTAATTTTGTTGCTAGAGTCAAATACTGTCTGTGGCACACACTACTGGTCAACATGAGCTACCAAAATATTGCTGAAGTGTATCAGGCCTTGCAGTCCCAAGATAGAAGTGGGGAGAGAATTTCGGCCCCCCCCTTCTAATTTCTATAATTTTGTGGCTAGAGTCAAATACTTTCTGTGGCACACATCAGAGTCAAATACTTTCTATAGAACAAACTTCACGTCAGGATATGCAACCAAAATTAATAATGAATGTATATGTATTATATTACACATAAAGGAGGGAGTAAAATGTAGGCAAGCAATAAACATTTCAGAACACCTACTAGTCAAATAAGAATTTTGGCAAAGAGATTTATTTATAGACGAATACACTTGAAACAAATAGCCAAACCGAAAACTGCAGACATTACTAGTGCCTCAAACTGACATAAAAAAAATAAAATGAAACGCAGCCTAACGTGATCAGAAATCTCAACTAGCAAGCAAGTCGCAGCAATGAAGAATTGAGTGTGTGCGCGTTCACGCGAAGGGGGTGGGAGAATTCTGTCAGGTGGGAGATTTTTTGGCACAACACCGGCAGTAAACACACAGCCTTACTGGAGCAACGCATCTGAGTCAGTGACAAGCCATGCCTTTTCTCATACACACACCACACAGCCCTGCTCTGCTCTGCTCCATAGAGAGCAGCCTCCTCCACTCAGCATACTGAGTTATCCGCCCCCACCATTCCTTTACTGTGCAGCACATCTGTAAGTACCTTCACTACCCACTGACTGTAGTGTTTTCTAAACCTGGGTGTACTGGGGACTGTAGGATGTGCACTAAATAGGGACTTTATTTGGGGATCAATGCTAATGCAAAGGGGGATTAGGACTAAACTATTAGCCCATGGAACCAGGAGATGGAGGCTCTACACACAGTGTAAACATCAAATAGTGGGAGAGATTAGCACCAAGGTAAGGAGGTTGTCGGGGGAAATGCACTCCCCTGTATTAGATGGGCCCTCCTTATCACTTTATAACACATTCCTTTCTCGCTGCGTCGTCGTCGAGTAAGGTCTTTAACGCTAACCAGCTCCCCTTCACAGAGGTGAAATATGATTATCGGGACACAATGCATTTTTACCAAAGCCTGGCGAAGTGTGAATGAAGCATCTTTGGTGGGGGGCATGGTGTGGCCCATGCAGGCAGCAGGAGCCAGGGGAGAAGAGGGCCATTCCCTAGCTGCAGACTAACAACAGATTGCACACACAGCTGCACCCCCCCGGTCCAGGGTCTCTCCATTGGGCTCTCAGGGGGTGAGACCCTCAGTTTGAGGCTACACTCACGCTCACATAAGCATAACAATCACACTGATCTGTCCATGTGAGTCATCCTCTGTTATCATTACCTGACCTGGCTTACATGGAGGAAGGAGGAAAATAACACAATAAAATGAAATCCGGTAGATTAGTTATCACAGTTGAAATGTCAATTACTTTAACAACACCACACAGGATGTGTTTTGTGCCGCCGACATAGCTCCTGTGCTAAAATACAAAATATATATGTTTGTTCGGCTCAGGTTGGCTGAACATACTTTCCCTTTTATTTGACCTGCTGGGCTCAAATGATGCTATAGACAGAGCTGGCATAACCACCATTCCTTACTGTGGGAATTCTTTTTTATTCAAGACATCTGCTCACACACTGAGAATGAGTTCAAAATGACAAACCACCTGCAGAAAGAGAAGCGTCTCCCGGACTGCTAATGTCACCCGTCTCGAGCGAGGCAAGGCTTCTCCCATTGATCATGACTTGTACATTGTATTGTGCCAGACATAAATTAATTTAAAGAATTCCTTGCTTTTCATTAATCCCTGAACCACCCAAGGCTTCTAAGGTAAATGTATGCAAAACAAAATCTGACAGAAGATAGGGGACTAGAGAGCTTTGAATTTGACCCGACATCTGAACGAAAAGGAGTATCCATGACAAACTGAATTCCAACAAATACATATACTTTAGAGTTTAATCTACTGTATCCAATTACAATGAAGTCAAATGGGAACTTTTCGTTTTATGCAGATGCCTTAAATAGTTTTTACACATTTGTGCATTCCAGTACATAGGAATGAAAGGTCCTAGAGTGGCCAGAGTCCTGGGGGAGACTGCTGGAGTGGTCTGGTGGATTAATCATCATCTAAGGGAGGCAATTAAAAGTCAGGGTTACAGGGGAGGCCAGCTCTCCAGGTGGGGAGAGAAGAGAGAGGGATGGAGGAAGGGAGGAGAACCAGGGAGAAAGAAGAGAGAATGTGTGTGCGTGCATGTGCGTGTGTGTGTGTGTGTAGGGTGGGTGTGTGTGTGAACATTGCCAGGCAGCAACAAGCCTACTAAACCCAGGCCAAAAGCTCACATCTGAGCCAAGGTGACATCTGAAGGCAAATGTTCCCGGCGCTGTCCCAAATGGAATGGCCTGAGTGAGACAACCGTGTGTCACTGCCACCTTGACAGGGAGGGGACCTCTCCACGGCACACATGTACTGTTCTCACTCTGCTCCAAATCACTGGCACTCAGTTCATGTGGTGAAGATAAAAGAAAAAGCAGCAAGGAGGAACATTTGCAGCTGATATGTGGCAGAGGCCTGCGGCAAAAACATCACAGCACTGTGTCTATGTGATGAAGGGAAAGATATGATCATATTTGTGGGCAATGGGCTACATTGGAAAGAGGACAGAATTTATCTCAACACACAATGTATGAAGAGGGTCTTGTTTAGAGTGTATTGAGGGACATTTTGTAATGCTGCTTCCACACAAATATGATAGGGATTGTGTCTGGTCTGTGTCACGCACGCACGCACACACACACACACACACACACACACACACACACACACACACACACACACACACACACACACACACACACACACACACACACACACACACACACACACACACACACACACACACACACACACACACACACACACACACACACACACACACACACACTATTGTACCTGTCATTGTTGGTGTTGAAGCTCACTGTTTTAAAAGGCAGGAACCAAATGACCTACTCCCTCTACTCAACAGAGTATGTGTGCCTGAATGCAGTGTGCTCAGAGGAGCAGCTATGTCTGCAGGACATTAATGGGCTTCAATCAGATATGGACTTCATACATTTGCATAAGCAGAGACACACATGCAAGGCGATGTAAATTATTGAAGAAAACAAAAAAAGGCTGTTATTAAAACAGAAAAATATAACTTCAGGCTCAATTTCATAATTTACAATACTAAAATATTCAAATCCCTTTACAAAAACTTTTTTACAGCTGTGACCATATTTATGTTACAGTATATAAACAACTCTGCAGTAGTTTCTAGAAAGCATATGTAATGTCCTCTTCCTGGCTGGATAAAACTGGAAAATAACTACCTGCCACGATGTGTGTGGCAATTATTATCAATCTCCCTGGGCCTGAAGGCAAGTTCACTTCAAAAAGCCCCATGTAAGATCTCTCTCCACTGGCTTTGGCACAGAGCATGAGGTGGGTCCTCTATGTGTTCCCAGTATAGTTCCTTAACAAAATGCGTAGCTCTTTAGGCTATAGTCATGCATAAAACAACACATACCCTAAATCTGTTCTATGGAACAGTGTTCCCGAAACTCTTGACAACTCATTTCATCATAGTATTATCACAGAGCCTCACCTCCCCAAATAAACAAGTCAGGTAAACAAACAGTGATATAACAACTCAATGCAGCTTCAGAATTAGTTCTAAGACCCTGCTATGACAAATCAAAGCCTAGCACTGTACTTTTTCCTTTGTACCAAGAATGTATAAGAATGTGTAATGGGGCTTTTAAGGCATTCCAACTTAAAATGGGGTCGAGGCGCCTTTCAACTTCAATGAACAGTATGATGTTTTATTAACATGCTGTCTCTAAATAGCACAGGGCCTTGCTCTCAGAGTGTGTTCGCAGGAGGATAAAACAGATCCTGATGACAGCACCTTGACTGCTTCTTCAAGGCTGACTTCAGCTCACGATTAGCCATAGAAGGCCAGGGCATCAATTCCTATCTAAAGAGCTTTGTGTTTATGCACACAAACGCAGGACGCCTGATGATGCTCAGGGTTCAGCTCCAACGCCGCTCTCCCTGCCACAGCACAGCTGCAGTAAAAGGCTCTTTAGAGGGGGGAGTACAACCCTGCACATGCTGTACTGTATTCCAGGCAGTCCATTCAGACCATGGCCCTGCAGTGAAACAGCGAGAACCTCTAGTATGCCCCTTTCCCTTTCCTTTCCTGGCTCTATCTCCTGGCCTCTACAGTTAGGCCACGAAAGGATTAGACAATTTACCCACAGTGCAGTGGAGTTGTTCGTTGAGACAGTGCTTGTCACTCACAATAACTGTCCAGAGGCCCATTGACTGTTATCCGCTGGACCGTCTCTCGACAGTGCTGCAAAATAAACCAAACATGCACGGTGAGCGCTGCCATGCTGAGCAGCCTGCTCCCTGCTAGTCACTCCCTATCTAAAACTCAAAGCATTGTCATCGTTTACCTCGGCATGTTGGGTGCTGATTTTCATTCTAATGTAGCAAAGAGTGGATGATTCAACAAAGCATGTCTGCGAGGAAATTCAACAGCGGCAGCACAAATTCTTCTGTATGGTAAACAACCTGTTATTTCACACCTGGCATACGATTATCAGGTATTCCCTTATACAGTAGTTACCCAGACATAATGCTTATGTAATACCTAGCGGTTAAGAGCGTTGGGCCAGTAATTGAAAATCTGCTGGTTCGAATCCCTGAGCTGACTAGGTGAAACATCTGTTGCTCCAGGGTCGCCTTCATTGATGGCTGATATCTGGCCATGACCCCACTCTCCGAGGGTGTCTCAGGGGAAGTGGGATATGCAAAAAACATATATATTTTTTTAAATAGGACAAATGTAAGAACCCACATAATTATTTTTATTAAGATGGTAAATGCAAATGGATGAATTCTCAATGGCACAAAGATGTAGGCACTTGTTCCACATGTAGGCCTACAATATATTTGGGACAGTGCCCTCTAGTGAAACTACCTCATTATTCCATGTATAATACTTCTTCAACTATCTCCCCTTTGGGATTTAGCCATGTAGTTGAGTGGAAGGGCACCTAACAGAAAGAACTGAGGAGAATATAGTGGCAGAGCGGTCTGTTAAGGCTTGCTGGGTAGGGTGAACCTCTCTGTTGATTAAACAATTAAGCTAAGAGGAATTTGCGGCAGACAATAACATTCTTCTTAATGGAAAGAAGTCCATTGATCTAAGAATCTGCTTCTCCAAACATGCTCCACTAATCTTGGGTAGACAGGCTGTTCCAGTTGTAACAAGCACACAAAATCAGGGCTTCCACATGGACAACCAACTCAGTGGGGACCAACACATTTACAGTACCAGGCCGTGAAAAAGGCTTTAAGGCGTCTCCCAATTCCTGACTTGTGGATATCTACACCACTCTGATCCAACCATGCCTGGAGTATGCCAGTGTATTGCTGGTAGGCTGCACAAAGAAGCAGAAAGCTGCACTGGACAGGGTACAGAAGAGGTGATAACAAAAAACAGAGACATCCCATTGATCCTCCATCACTCCAGTCACAGGGTGAGCAAGCAGCAGTAAGACCCCCGTCTACATGATTTCCTACCACAGAGAAGGGGAGATAGCACTGGCAGTCCTCCGCAATCAGATAATTTGCTTCAAGAACTTCATCCAAACCCTTTTTAACACTTAAAAGGAAAAGAGGGTTATAATAAAAATGGAAGTTAAAACCATTGACGTCATCATCTATTGATGCACTGAGTGTGTTGAACATGATAATTAGACCATTTTGACTGACAGGGGCACTGACTGCCAAAGGAAATAACAGCAATCAAGTCATCCCTTTTTGCAAAAAACATTGTCAGGAGAGCCTCCCTTAACAGCCTTTATGGATGTCAACTGATAGAGGGAGACAGTAGCTGTAGTAGGAAAGAGGAGAGGAAGACAAAAGAAAATATCAAAGGGAAAAGATGGCAAATGTTCAGTTTGAAAACATATCACTCAATGCCCATCACAATTAGTATTCAAACAGATGGTAAATATGATTTGAACACAGATATTCAAATCTAGTATTTCATGATTTGTAATTAGAATAAGAGCATTCATCATCAAAATATTCAGAACTTTGTCATTTGGTTTCAATAATTCAATAATCAAGAATGGTCATTCTAAAGCATGGCGGCTTTGGCACTGTAAAAATATGACCAGTAAATGGTGCAGCTAAAATGGAGAATAATAAAAAATGTATCCAAAGTCTGCTACTGTATGGGTCACCCCGACACAGCTGTGTAGAGCTAGAACTGTCATTCACTCAGTCGTCGTGATACCTGAGCTGCATTGGGACCTGCTTTATAAAGACCTCTTTTTATATTGAAGAGTGAGATCTCAATATAACATATCCCCAACCTTTTGGCGCTGTTCACCCACCTCATTATTATTACTCATGAACTTTTGAACTTCCACTCACTGGGATGGATTACAACTGTGATGGTGACCTTTGACTTCCAATGGACAATCAAGTCTGACTATGATCACAAAGATGGTAATCAGGAGACTTTGATCTACTGACCTCCTCTATCCCATGATGCATCTTCACCTTCATATCATTGCATTACTAGTCAGAGACTATGGCTGGCACAAGTATGTGAAGTATGTGAAGTATGTTTAGCCTATATACTAAAGGTCCAATTGAAGTTGCATATTTTGTTTAGTAATTGCCATATGTAATGTTGTCTGGTCCAATTCTGAGGTACAGTAGATTATTAAATATTTGAGTGCAGTCATGCAAGGAAGGGCTGGGTTGCAGGAGTAGGGCAGAGGAGGCAGAGTGAAATATGACTGCAGTGTTGGAGTGTGGCGTACAGGAGGCAGGAGGCAGGAGGGAGACATTACCTTGGTGTCACCCAAAACGATCTAATGATCAAAATGACCTCAGCAGCCAGAGTCACTTTGGAAAATCTCCTGCTTAATCACTGTTTGTTTTAAATGTCATGAGCTCACAGTGGATCCATCCGGGATGGCTGATGGGCCGTGGTTCTAATTCCTGACACCCGTAGCCTACTGCTCCCTTTCACCACAGAGACCAGCTCCCTAGTTTAATTGCTTTTCACAAACCAGCACCCTGGGCTTCACACTCGTGAACGTTTGGTTGGACTGAGCCAAAGTCGTGCATGCGAGGGCTCATCCTGCTTGTTGCCATAGCAGCAATCTGTTTCCCAAAGTTGATTTCCAAGTTCTTCTTTTAAAAACTAATTTCACTGCTTCTAAAAATCGACCTGAATTGACCTGAATGTTGGGGGAGATGTTGGTAATTGCTGGGGCTTGTTGAAATATTGGGAGTGCCAAGTTGGCTTACAATACTTTTCAAGTCCTCATTATTTCTACACTCTTGCGTTGGAGAGAGTTTGACCAATCTCTGTCCTGCCTCCCTCGCCCATCAGACGACTGCTATGCAAGTTCCATGTTCACCAAATGAATGCCGTTTGACATTATTTTGCATTCTGCTCCACCAGGAAGTAGGAGCTGTGCCAGGAGAAAATACAATGCCATTTAAACATACCTTAATCGATCTGTCTTCTCAAATGTAGTTTCTCTTTAATTAAGAAGAAGAAAGTGCTGTCCTGTTGTTCTGGGAGTGACAGTGGGACTAGAGCAGTCTCCTGCTTATTGATGGCCATTGTAATGCACCGTTATTAATTTTGTTTCATACACCCCAGGAATATTAATTTCATTCTACAGCAATCGATCTCAACTTGTATCCTAACAATGGGTCTTAGCCTTGAGTGAGCAGTGGTCATACAGGTTCAGCAGAAGCTGCATGCGGGCACGCACACACAGTCTCTCATGCTCTCTCTTTCTCTCTCTTACACACACAATAAACAGACACAGATCATACCTTACTGTCACGCCCTGATCTGTTTCACCTGTCTTTGTGATTGCCTCCACCCACCTCCAGGTGTCACTCGTTTTCCCCATTAGTCCCTGGGTATTTATCCCGGTGTTCCCTGTTTGTCTATTGCCAGTTTGTCTTGTCATGTCAACCAACGTGGTTTTCTGCACTCCTGCTTTTTCGTATCTCTCTTCTGGTAGTCCTCCTGGTTTTGACCCTTGCCTGTCTTGACTCTGAACCCGCCTGCCTGACCATACTGCCTGCCCTGACCTCGAGCCTGCCTGCCACTCTGTACCTCCTGGACTCTGACCTTGTTTATGATATTTTGCCTGTCCATGACCATTCTCTTGCCTGCCCCTTGGACTATAATTAAATATCAGAGACTCGAACCATCTGCCTCCTGTGTCTGCATCTGGGTCTTGCCCTGTGCCCTTATACTTACAGCACACTAAGAATTATTACAGCACAAAAAACTTAAACATAAAACATTGGGCATGCTGAAATACAGTACCGTACTATGCAGACTATGGTGTATATGGCCATATATAACATGATTCCATTTCTTTAAATCTCCTTTTAGATTTGTATTTACATCCTACATTATTCGGTATGCCAAACATACTTTTATTGATTTAAGTGTCACACTATAATAGCTGTATGCCGACTTGGCAATGGTTCATGTTGACACCCAATTAGGTCATTATTCAATTCCCATGCACCTCAAGCATTTCTCATATGACATATATTCCCACGACAATATTCCGTTCTATTTATTCAAAAGCTTTCAATCATAATGACATGTCTGTTAAAGAATGCATAATATCCTCACTAAGTCTAGGTATTCTACTAAAGGAATGTTACCAGTCCTATCACCAGGTCATAATATGAGCCCCAGCTTATCTTGTGGTGTAGTCCATTCACAGCCCCACCAGTGGAGAGAGATTCATTAAGAGGGAGGGATGGAAAGAGAGGGAGCGAGAAAGAGATGTATTCTAGTCAGAGCTACAAAAGCCATAACACCCATGCACAGGTATACAGAGGTGTGAGTCTCATTTCTGGGCCTCGTTCTATATTTTGAGAACTACGACCCCAAATGTGTTGAAAGATCGGAAATATGTGGTACAATAAGAATCTTACTGTATTTATTTGTCATATTCTAGCTGTAATCAAGATAACGTCATGTTTTACGGCTGCTCCACCTGTTAGAGAATCAACATCATTTTTTAAACGCTGCGCTTACTCATAAGCTTCTCCTGTTGAGTCTCTGATTGGCACCCTACCAGCCGGGTTAATATGGCTCCAGTTGATGATTAATGTAAGATTGTCTATATAAATTCAATTTGGCACCAACCCAAAACAGACTAAATTTGCACAGAGAAACAGTCTGGCTTCATCTTTCATTCAAATGGGTCTGTCTCCATGGGGAATAAAAAAATAACTGACAATGTTGTGAGCAATCTAGGTCAATGACACATAACACCACATCACACAATATCTTTACTATTAGCCCAAAGGTGGTAGAAAGCCATTCTTCATGATGACCATACCCACTGGGCACACATTGGTCGAATTAACATTGTTTTCAAATCATTTCAATGAAATTATGTTGAACCAGCGTGGAATAAACTCTGAATTACCATCTGTGCCCAGTGGGTAGCTACAGTATTTGGGCAGGCTATGTGTATTGTGTTCTGGCCTGTTTTAAAAGCTGCCAACCATACTCGACACTAAACCTAGACAGTTTGTAGCCTCCGTTTGGAGATGGAATTGACCAAGAGACCAAAGGTCCCTTGCAGTATCTTCTTAGGTCTTCCAGAGCCAACATGTTTCCTCTGTTACAGTAATCAGTATGTCCAAACAGTTTTTATTTTCTTCTACACAAGCCCTCCTTCCTTATCCGTCTGGAGACATGACCCTTAATCTGACTTTGGGATTATTTATTTCAATTGGTGAGGATGAGAAATGCTCCCAACATGCTGGACTGTATCAATTACAGGGCATAATTAGTGAGTGAGTGTCTCGGGGAGATAAAGAACAGCATTAGAGAGACACAAACAGAGGGAAATTTACTTCTTCCAGGGATTTTCGGCTAATCCAATTTCACTGAGACTGTTTTTGCGCCTGCACGTTTCTTTGAAGTGTAAATGGTAAAAGAAGCGAACACATACAGTAATGAGCCAAAGAAATATCAACGTCTCAGCATAAGTCTATTCAGGGGAAAACAATGGGCCTTTTGGCAGGAGCACAACAGAGAAAATGCCCAAACATCAAACTATTACATACCGTAGTTCATCATAGCACACTAAATCCCACCCTTCTATTTATGTATAGCCAATCACCAAGCACACAGTACACTGACTAAATAAAGTTAATTGTAGCCTACTAGCATCCTGCAGAAATCCGAGTGGGAGAATTACTGAGGATGAAACCATCTCATTTAACAATTTCCTTTTCTTTTCAAAACATTCTGAGCTGCCACAATATTCCCTCTCCCCATAGAGCATCAGTTTGTGAGAGAGATTGCAGGATTCCCTCTGTGCCATAGCTGCGGGAATGTAAAAGTGTTATTTTTCTTCACAAAAGTAGTGCACTGGGCCTTTACTAGTCCCATATTAGCGGGCCGATATAACCCCCACCCTCAAACATCTTCCCATGGCAAAGCTCTGTGCCCCAAACGTAAATACTGCAATTATTATGGTAAACAACATCCAAGGTATGAACTATCAGTTGGTGGCTGAATGCATGATCATAATGTTAGTTGAGGTTACAATATTGTGTCTTTCTCCAAGAGAATCTGAGCTCTGCTGTTGGCCCTGCCACCTGAAAAATAAATTATAAATACACAAAACTGCAAAGCCTGTTTGGGAGTCAGATTGTCTCAGTTCATTTGAAACTAAGTTATCTTCCTGACACCAATATACATGTATTCCATGATCCTTGGCACCAGAACAATATCATGCCACCAGAGATTTGTCGACATTTAATTTAACATTACTACCTGCTTGGGCCCTGTCCCCGCCTGTCAGCCATACACAGCTGGGCATGGAGTGAACAAGGCCTTCTTGTCACTAGTGGGGATACAGCGTGCTACAGTGTTTGGCTGGGAGACTGTCTTTGCTAGAAGGATGCAGGTCCCTGAGAGACTGTTCCAGAAAAGCCCACATCTGCTTCCTAAGAATGTCTAACTTCCACTCAGACAGAGAAAAGCTTTCAGAAGGGGCCGCAGGTTTATTGGCTGAGAGATCAGCAGCAATCAATGAGCTCTAAATCACCTTTGCATGACCTGGGAGAGCCTCCTTCTCAGAGAAACACTTCCAAATGAATGTAATTTTCATGCAAATCCTCTCAGCTCGCTACTTATTGTTCTGCTGCTGCGCATAATGCCTCCACACTAAGAAGATGCATTACCTGTCATATTATACACTCTGTCTCTAAACGATCTGCAGGCATTGAGGCAAAACAGGGAATCACGGAGTAATTGGTGTATGTGTGAAAAGACTACCTACCTGTGCAGAGCCTGGAGCTTCTCAGCTGTGATGTCCCTCAGCAGCTCCTCCAGGAGGTCTGTGTCAGTGGGGGGTTCAGGGGTGGGCTGGTCCGTGCTGTGGGCGTAGTGGCCTATCAGTAGCCCCAGGATAAAGAGCCCTACACCCGCTAGCAGGTACTTGACCAGGCTGCAGCTGCTTCTCCGCTGGCCCTTGGGTGGAGCCCTGGTGAAGTGGGAGATGTAGTTGGGGTCCTCCTGCAGCCGCTCAAACCTACCGTGTGGAGAGACGGACACAGAGGGCTGGATGGGCTCCAAGTCTGGGTCTGGATCAGCACGGTTGGAGTTGCCCACGGTCCGATGCTCCACACACTCCAGCTGGAAGCGGTCCAGTCCTAGTCCGGGGTCCTGTAGCTCCTTTTCCATGTCCCACTCCAGGTCCAGGGCGGATGCCTGCAGTTCCTCCCGCTCCAGAGACCCTGTGTGGGCCGCACGCACCTTCCTGTACGCCATGCCTTCAAGACCTGGATACAAACAGATTACACAGAGGTCTCTGTTATTATCCCAGGAGCACTAAATGAGGGGTTGGTTAACAGCTAATCAACCAAATTGATGAACTTAACCTTTCAGTATATCATACAGACCTACACTGAGAGAGCCTGTGCAGTTGGACCTATGCACTGCATTACCACTGACACGCATGGCACACACATTGTTTCCTGGGCTTTCATAACCATAACAATTCAAAGGTGATGTATTTATGTAGTTGCTAGCCCAGGGGTTGAACTCCAGCGCCCTAACTAAATAGTAAAGAGCATTCCCACGAAACCCAATTAGAGCATGCTACGTTCACTACAGTTTCTAAAGCAGATCATTAAGGGAGATGACTGAGTGGTATCAAATTCATAAAATGGAGCCCAGTGTCTTAGTATACCATCAAATTTAACTGTCCCTTTTACTGACACTGCTATCAAACTCCAAACAGCAGCCCAATCGATAATAAGCCAAAAATCCAAACTGCCGTGAAACTCAAAAGCACACCAAAGCCACTTATTATTTCAAAGACATTGCTTTAAAGACTTTCTTTAAACAGACATTAGAGTGAAATCCGTTGCTATGAAAGTTATACTGCACCACCCTGAGCAGCAAGAGAACACTAAGTGATCTCTCAGAGCAACACTTTTCTTCAGAGAAAGGTTTATCTAAAAGAGAAGAAAAAAAAGTTTTTATCATTTTAATATGGTCCCTTTCACATTGTATACTTTGTAGTGAGAATGGTCATTTAATTTGTGTGGGTGTTTCAGGGAGAGGAGGGAGAAAAGCTTGATCCTTGCTTAACTTCTTAGGGAGCGGCTCCCGAGGTGACGGTTTTGGAGAGTCTGGCGTGCCCAAAGTAAAATCCCTCCCACTCAGGCCCAGAAAATAGGATTTGCACATAATTAGTACTATTGGATAGGAAACACTCTGAAGTTTCTAAAAGTGTTAACATAATGTCTGTGAGTATAACAGAACGGATATAGCAGGTGAAAACCCAAGGAATTTCTGTCCTGGAAAAAGTGTTTTTGACACATTGCCTCATTTTGAACCCCTCCCTATTGAAAACAGCCATTTCTGGGAGTAAGATTGCAGTACCTATTGCTTCCACTGGATGTCAACAGTCTCTAGTCAGTGTTTGGTGATGTTATAGTTGCTCTGGATGGTAATAGAAGAAGATTTTCAAACTAGTCATCGAATGTAAACAGAAGAGGAAGCACTGTGGTTTTTTCCTTTCCTATCGTCCAGTTTATAATCCGGTTGAAATATTATAGTAAATATACATAAAAGTTTTCTTAACCTCTTCCAGCTAGGGTCCCATTTTCCAAATTTTCGCCTGTCTGACGTGCCCAAAGTTAAATGCCTACCACTCATGGCCAGAAACTAGGATATTTACATATTTAGTACTATTGGATAGGAAACACTCTGAAGTTTATAAAACCATTAAGATATAGTCTGTGGCTATTCCAGAACAGATTTAGCAGGCAAAAACCAGAGAGATTTCTGTCCGGAATTTATTTTTTTGTTGCTCTCCTCTCATTTTGAAGCCCATGTAATATTTTTTCTATGGGGAATAGGACCGAGGTTGCAGTACTTATGGCTTCCACTAGATGTCAACAGTCTCTGGAAAGGGTATGGAGGAAAAAGCTCTGACCAGATCCTTAGAGAGAGAGAATTACTACGGGTAGGGAAAAAGGTAAACAGGCGTGCGTTCACGAGACGTGAACGCCAGCTAGCGACCAACTTTCTTTTCGTCTTTTAACGTTTCACTTACCGTTCTTGTAAAATATGATCGCTATTATTCATAAAAGAATACATAAGGATGCATTATTAATGATATTTGATTTGTTTGTGAAAAGATGAGAGGTATAATTTGAACGCGATCCCTTCACTGTAAAGCGGGCGAGTAGACTGACAATGCTTGGTGGAGTAGCTGAACGTAACGTGCCAAAAACAACGGATATTTATGGATATAATTATTTACTTTTTCTAACAAAAGAACCATGGATTATCTTGTTTGGACACTTGGGAAGACCTCAGAAGAAGTTATTTGAAAGGTAAGCGATTTATATTAGCTGTGATATGGATATTTTGAGAACCGAGCTGGATATGAATTTATGCTAATGTGGAAAATATGTGAGGTACTAGCCTCAAACAATCAAATGTAGTGCTTTACGTAAAGCCTTTTAAAATCTGACAACGCAGTGATATTGCCAAGAAGCAGAGCTTTTTGATGGCTATGCAACACTATGCAACACTTGTATATCGAAGTTAAATATTACGAATATGTATTACGAATATGTATTTTGAATTTGGCGCGTTATGTTTGCTCTGAAAACGATCCCGCTAAAGGGATCGGCGCGCTAAGAGGTTAAGGATACATTATCAATGATGTTTGATTGTTCTTGGACAAGTGTATAGGTATAGGTTGAACGCGTTCTCTTCACGGTTCAATGGGCGAGTGGACGCTGTATTTTATGAACATAACGCACCAAACAAACAGAGATTTATGGATATAATAAATGACTTTTTCTAACAAAAGAACCATTGGATATCTTCGTTGGACACTTGGGAAGCCCTCAGCAGAAATTCTTCAAAAGGTAAGGGATTTGTTTTCGCTGTGAAATGTGTTTTGTGTGAACCGCAATGGTTTATGAATTTATGCTAATGGTAAAATATTGGAGGTGCTACCCTCAAACAATCAAATGTTGTGCTTTCGCCATAAAGCCTTTTTGAAATCTGACAACGCTGTGATATTGCCAAGAAGCAGAGCTTTTGATGACTATGCAACACTTGTATATTGATGAATGTTTAATAATTCAACTTTTGGATTTTGAATTTGGCACCTTGCATTTCACCGGGTAGTGTCGGGAGCTAGCGCCCCACCACTCCGGAAGTAGTTAAAAAGAACATGCCTGGATCTGACATCACGTGGCTGTTTGGGGTTTTAGGCTAGGTATCTGTAGACTAGTCAAGGATCATATCCCCTCCACACTACCTGACACCCTAGACCCACTCCAATTTGCTTACCGTCCCAATAGGTCCACAGACGACGCAATCGCAATCACTGGCTTGATTACCAACAACGACAAGACGGCCTACAGGGAGGAGGTGAGATCCCTCGGAGTGGGGTGTCAGGAAATAACCTCTCACTCAACAGCAACAAAACAATATAGATGATCGTGGACTTCAGGAAACAGCAGAGGGAGCACCCCCCTATCCACATCGACTGGACAGTAGTGGAGAAGGTGGAAGGTTTTAAGTTCCTCGGCGTACACACCACGGACAAACTGAAATGGTCCACCCACACAGACAGCGTGGTGAACAGCGCCTTATTGTCACCAAAAACACTCACTTACGGCTTGTCACCAAAAACACTCACAAACTTTTACAGATGCATAAGCGAGAGCATCCTGTCGGGCTGTATCACCGCCTGGTACGGCAACTGCTCCGCCCACAATCGTAAGGCTCTCCAGAGGGTAGTGAGGTCTGCCCAACGCATCAGTGGGGGTAAACTACCTGCTCTCCAGGACACCTACACCACCCGATGTCACAGGAAGCCCAAAAAGATCATCAAGGACAACAACCACCCGAGCCACTGCCTGTTCACCCCGTTAACATCCAGAAGGCGAGGTCAGTACAGGTGCATCAAAGCTGGGACCGAGAGACTTAAAAACAGCTTCAATCTGAAGGCCATCACTAACATTGAGTGGCTGCTGCCAAAATACTGACTCAAATCTCTAGCCACTTTAATAATAATAAATTGGATGTAATAAATGTATCACTAGCCACTTTAAATAATGGCACTTTATATAATGTTCACATATCCTACATTACTCATCTCATATGTATATACTGTACTCTATTACATCTACTGCATCTTACCCTATGCCGTTCGGCCATCGCTCATCCATATATTAATATATACATATTCTTATTAATTCCTTTGGGTAGTTGTTGTGAAATTGTTAGATTACTTGTTAGATATTACTGCATGGTCGGAACTAGAAGCACAAGCATTTCGCCTTAACATCTGCTAGCCATGTGTATATGACAAATAAAATTTGATTTGATTTGATAAGCACTTTGTGACATCTGCAGATGTACAAAGGACTTTATAAATACATTTCATTGATTGATTGATGGTAAGAATGCAGCATAGATATAGGCCTGAGAATTTCCCCCACATCAATCTTCAACAAGCCACTAAACGTCCATTATTTCTGCATGGAGTCAGATAAAAGATCCCCTCTCTACAAAGGGACGAAGTTAATTTTAATACTGACCCTTGTCGACCAATAGTTCAGAACGCGCGGGCGCGTGTGCGCACACACACACACACACACACACACACACACACACACACACAAACACACACGCACTGCCACTCCCCCACCCAGCCTTACCCCATGTGGACTGGCATAGTCTACTGTACATATGGTGGTGAAGGGAAACAGCAGCTCTCCCATGCAGAGTGACAGCTGACATTTAATCACAGGAACACCAGCGATTTAATGCCTTTCAACTCTCAGACAAAGCCATCCATTCTAATACTGTCTTTGACTTTTCCATGACGGATGCCAGACTGACACCTCACATGGTAAGGGTCCACATGGTAAGGTATATTAAATGCATGCTTAGCATTTTATTAAGTAAGTTAAAATAAAGCCACATTCTTGAGCATGAGTATTTATTTAGCGTTTTATTAAGTGCCATGGTATTGCTGGTTCTTGTAAAAAATTTAAGACACGTACAGTACATAACCAACCTGCTAAATACCTGCAAATGAAGTTTAGAAAAAAAGGTGCTGTCTAGAACCTAAAAGAGTTCTTCGGCTGTCCCCATAGGATAACCCATCTAAGAACCCTTTTTGATTCCAGGTTCTACATAAAGGGTTTTACATAAAACCCAAAAGGGATCTACCTGGAACCAAAAAGGGTTATCTTATAAGGAGAGCCGAATAACCCTTTTAAAACCTTTTTTTGTGTGTATGTATGAACTATGAACTATGAATTGCAGTCATTTCTGGAAAATTGCGCAGGAAGAAATGGCAGCAGTTTCACGGGCGCCTAACCAATTGTGCTATTATGTGTGTTTTTTGTGTTATTTGTAACTTATTTTGTACATAATGTTTCTGCCAGCGTATCGTATGGCAAAAAAGAGCTTCTGGATATCAGGACAGCGATCACTCACCTCGGATTAGACCAAAGAAAATATTCAACAAGCAGGACGCACAGGACATACTGCTAACACCCGACAAGACCAACATCCCAGTTATTGGCAAGAGAAAGAGATGCAGGTACAGAGGACACAGAGCGGGGTGCCTCGTAAGGATCCGCAGACGGCGAGAGGGAAGCTGCCGTTACGTCAATGTTACTTACCAACATGCAATCATTGGACAATGAAATAGACGAGGTACGATCACGAATATCCTACCAACGGGACATCAGAAACTGTAATATCTTATGTTTCATGGAATCGTGGCTGAATGATGACATGGATATTCAGCTAGCGGGATATACGCTGCACCGGCAAGATAGAACAGCACACTCTGGTAAGAAGAGGGGGGGGGGTCTGTGCATATTTGTAAACAACAACTGGTACACAATTTCTTTTTCAAGATTTTGCTTGCCTGAAGTAGAGTGTCATGTGATAAATTGTACAGTAGACCACACTATTTGCCAAGAAATAACAACCTCTCCCTCAACATAATCTAGAACAAAGAAGATGATTGTGGACTATAGGAAAAGGAGGACCGAGCACGCTCCCATTCTCATCGACGGGGCTGTAGTGGAGCAGGTTGAGAGCTTCAAGTTCCTTGGTGTCCACATCACCAACAAACTACAATGGTCCACACACACCAAGCAGTCGTGAAGAGGGCACAACAAAGCATATTACAGCAGTTTTAGTAACTGCCTTCCGATGTGTTTTTCAAACTTTCCCCAAAAACTGCCATTTTGACCCCTCAGGAAACTAAAAAGATTTGTCATGGGTCGTCAGATCCTCAAAAGGTTCTACAGCTACAACATCGAGAGTATCCTGACTGGTTGCATCACTGCCGGGTACGGTAACTGCTCGGCCTCCGACCGCAAGGCACTACAGAGGGTAGTACGTACGGCCCAGTACATCACTGGGGCTAAGCTGCCTGCCATCCAGGACCTCTACACCAGGCGGTGTAAGAGGAAGGCCCTAAAAATTGTCAAAGACCCCAGCTTGTCCAGTCATAGAATGTTCTCTCTACTGCCGCATGGCAAGCGGTACTGGAGCGCCAAGTCTAGGACCAAAAGACTTCTCAACAGATTTTACCCTCAAGCCATAAGACTCCTGAACAAGTAATCAAATGGCTACCAGGACTATTAGCATGGTCCCCCCCACCAACCCCTATTTTACGCTGCTGCTACTCTCTGTTTATCATATATGCATAGTCAATTTAACTATACATTCATGTACATACTACCTCAATTAGCCCGACTAACCGGTGCCCCCACACCTTGATTACCCGGACTATCTGCATTCTGTCCCGCCACCAGCCACCCGCCAACTCCTCTTTTACACTACTGCTACTCTCTGTTTATCATACATGCATAAGTGCATCGATGACGTCATCCCCACAGTGACAGTATGTACATATCCTAACCAGAAGCCATGGATTACAGGCAACATCCGCATCGAGCTAAAGGCTAGAGCGGGAAACTAATCCGGACGCTTATAAGAAATCCCGCTATGCCCTCAGATGAACCATCAAACAAGCATCAATACAGGATTAGGATTGAATTCTACTACACCGGCTCTGATGCTCGTCGGGTGAGGCAGGGAATAAAAACTATTACAGACTACAAAGGGAAACCCAGATGCGAGCTTCCCAGTGACGCAAGCCTACCAGACGAGCTAAATGCCTTTTATGCTCGCTTCGAGGCAAGCAACACTGAAGCATGCACGAGAGCACCAGCTGTTCTGGATGACTGTGTGATGACGCTCTCTGTAGCCGATGTGAACAAAACCATTAAACAGGTCAACATTCACAAACCCGCTGGGCCAGACGGATTACCGGGACGTGTACTCAAAGCATGCGCGGACCAACTGTCAAGTGTCTTCACTGACATTTTCAACCTCTCCCTGACCGAGTCTGTAATACCTACATGTTTCAAGCAGACCACCATAGTCCCTGTGCCCAAAGAAGGAAATGTAACCTGCCTAAATAATTACAGCCGCGTGGCACTCGCGTTGGTAGCCATGAAGTGCATTGAAAGGCTGGTCATGGCTCACATCAACAGCCTCCTCCCAGACACCCTAGACCCACTCCAATTTGCATACCGCCCCAACAGATCCACAGATGACGCAATCTCAATCGCACTCCACACCGCCCTTTCTCACCTGGACAAAAGGAACACCTATGTGAGAATGCTGTTCATCGACTACAGCTCAGCGTTCAACACCATAGTTCCCACGAAGCTCATCACTAAGCTAGGGACTCTGGGGCTAAACACCTCCCTCTGCAACTGGATCCTGGACTTCCTGACGGGCCGCCCACAGGTGGTAAGAGTAGGCAACAGCATGTCCGCCACGCTGATCCTTAACACTGGGGCTCCTCAGGGGTGTGTACTTAGTCCCCTCCTGTATTCCCTATTCGAACACGACTGCGTGGCCAAACACGACTCCAACACCATCATTAAGTTTGCTTACAACACAACAGTGGTAGGCCTGATCACCGACAACGATGAGACTGCCTATAAGGAGGAGATCAGAAACCTGGATGTGTGGTGCCAGGACAACAACCTCTCCCTCAATGTGAGCAAGACAAAGGAGCTGGTCGTGGACTACAGGAAAAGGCGGGCCGTACAGGCCCCCATTAACATCGACGGGCTGTAGTGGAGCGGGTCGAGAGTTTCAAGTTCCTTGGTGTCCACATCACCAACGAACTATCATGGTCCAAACATACCAAGACAATCGTGAAACCTTTTCCCCCTCAGGAGACTGAAAAGATATGGCATGGGCCCCCAGATCCTCAAAAGGTTCTACAGCTGCACCATCGAGAGCATCCTGACCATTGCATCACCGCCTGGTATGGCAACTGCTCGGCATCTGACCGTAAGAGGGTAGTGCGAACGGCCCTGTACATCACTGGGGCCAAGCTTCCTGCCATCCAGGACCTATATAATAGGCGGTGTCAGAGGAAAGCCCATCAAATTGTCAGCGACTCCAGTCACCCAAGTTATAGACTGTTTTCTCTGCTACCGCACGGCAATGGGTACCGGAGCGCCAAGTCTAGGACCAAAAGGCTCCTCAACAGCTTCTACCCCCAAGCCATTAGATTACTGAACAATTCATAAAAATCGCCACGGACAATTTACATAGACCCCTTGTACACTGCTGCTACTCGCTGTTTGTTTGTTACCTATACAGATTACTTCAAATAGCCTGTTCTTCTTCTTGAACTGCACTGTTGGTTAAGGGCTTGTAAGTAAGCATTTCACGGTAAAGTCTACACTTGTTGTATTCGGCGCATGTGGCAAGCAAAGTTTGATTTGATGCATAGTCACATTAACCATACCTACACGTACATACTACCTCAACTAGCCCGACTAACCGGTGCCAGTATATAGCCTCGCTACTGTATATAGCCTCGCTACTGTTTTTCACAGTCTTTTTACTGTTGTTTTTATCTCTTTACTTATCTATTGTTCACCTAATACCTATTTTTTACAAAAAATCCCCCTTTTGGTTAAGGCCTGTAAGTAAGCATTTGACTGTAAGGTCTACACCTGTTGTATTCGGTGCACGTGACAAATAAACGTTGATTTGACTTGTCATTTGGATTAAAATCAAATGATAATATGGTGAATGTACAATAGCTGCCAACGTGATTGATCACCTGATTGCCTAGGGCAGGCATGAAGACATCACAACTAACTAATACTGATGAGATACTGAACAAAAATGTAAACGCAACATGTAAAGTGTTGGTCCCATGTTTCATGAGCTGAAATAAAAGATCCCAGAAATGTTCCATATGCACAAAAAGCTTATTTCTTTCAAATACACACATTTGTTTACATCCCTGTTAGTGAGACTTTCTCCTTTGCCAAGATAATCCATCCACCTGACAGCTGTGGCATATTAAGAAGCTGATTAACAGCATGATCATTACACAGGTGCACCTTGTGCTGGGGACTTCACACAGCCATTGAAGAGGAGTGCAACAATATTCCACAGGCCACAATCAACAGCCTGATCAACAGCCTGATCAACTCTATGAGAAGTAGATGTGTATGTGCAGCATGAGGCAAATTGTGGTCACACCAGATACTGACTGGTTTTCTGATACTCGTCCCTACCTTTTACTAAAGGTATCTATGACCAACAGATGCATGCCTTTATTCCCAGTCATGTGAAATCCATATATTAGGGTCTAACTAATTTATTTCAATTGACTGATTTCTTTATATGAACTGTAACTCAGTAAAGTCCTAGAAATTGTTGCATGCTACATTTAAATTTTTGTTAATTATAGTTAAAGAGAAATGTGTGTGTGTGTGTGTCCGTGTGTGGAGTAGGTTATTGTGTGTGGGCGTGTGAGTGGGTGAGAGAGGGAGAGGGTGGGAGGAAGAGAGAGGACAAAAAAAGGGAGAGCAAATATTTCCCAGCACAGTCCTGCCTACCCATCATCTCGTCTGACATGACCTTGTCAGTTGCCGTAGCTACAAAACACGAGGCCAGCTGTCAATCAGTTTAGCTGTTGAACATTTCACAGAAGGGCAAAGAAACTGGAGAAAGGTGACGAGAAAAACTGAAGCAAATTATTGCCATGGAATACCTACAACTCGCTGCACAACATAAGCAACACACAATACCAGTGCTGTTGCCAAATAAGCAGTAGCATACTCTATTTCATGGACAGACACAAATGCCAATTGTAAGTGTAGTAAGTGGTCATTAACTACTGTGGGCCAACAGTGGCTGGAACTAACGCTGCACCAGCCTGGAGGAATAAGAGGAAGCATGGCTGCTGTGCTGTGTTGCTACAGTAGTATCCATTTAGAACCAGCATCTGGCCCAGCTCTCAGAATATGTTACTGGCCTGGGTCACCAGAGCAAACCTTCATTTTTACAGTGCTCATGAATAAAATATGCCATCCCCAGGGTGTGTCCCAAATAATTCTACTTTATGGATCTCTGCATTAAATCTCAATGTACAGTAGACGGGGCCATGTCTTAGAATGCTAGACAAGAAAACAATAACATGCACCACATCCATTTCCTCACATCTGAGCCTGTTTCCTGCTCTGAAATCAGAAGAAAGTCAACTCATAGGTTGACTCAGAGGTTGGACTTTCTGGTATTATTATTGGTATTGTGTGTGCACCACGCTCAAGCATTTAATTTAATTTCTAATTGTTGCGGAGCCGAGTGTAGTAGTTCCTTGGCTTGTACACACAGAATCCATACATAGAATACTTCTATTATGATTTAATTCTAGAAAATTATTATGTGCAATATCTTTTTTGTTTTTTCAGTTTTTACAGAGACAGACAGATAGTTTTGTAAATGTAAAATTAATAATCTCATCAATGAGATAAAGCAAGCAGGAATGAGTGTCCTTGACATTTCACTCAATAAGTGAAGAGTGAGAGGCATTTCCTGCCCATAGGTAATAATAATAATTATAATCTAATAAATGTTTTATAGTGCTTTTCATTAAGCAAAATAAACAACAATAAGTAATTTAAGAATACATATAGGCAACAACAGTAAAGTTATACTGTAGATCAGCTAGATCAAATCTGTTTGAGTGCTTCTTGAAGCCTCAAGCAGATGGGTCATGAGAGGATCTGGAAGGGTGGTGGTCGGAGATGGTGTTCAGGTGTCCAAGGGCAGGCAGGTGGGCACAATGTCATTAGGGCATCAGCAGACTCCCTGTATTGGGACTCTGTGATCAAGTTTGACTTCAGAAGTATCCTCCTGACCAATTAAAAAGCTGTTCCCCTGCCAACTTTGCATGCATAG
Organism: Brachymystax lenok tsinlingensis; assembly: GCA_030435695.1. Classification (NCBI taxonomy): domain Eukaryota; kingdom Metazoa; phylum Chordata; class Actinopteri; order Salmoniformes; family Salmonidae; genus Brachymystax; species Brachymystax lenok. The sequence continues at coordinate 23,475,911 of CM059790.1, read as the reverse complement.
CCTCTTTTTGTTGAAAAACAACCCAAAGTCAGTAAAGTTAGTTAGGTGTAACTCAAATGAAAACACACACCGGCTAGTTATCATTAGCTAGCTTGTTGACAATGCTGATTTTCATCCATTTACGTGCAGGAATCCAACTCATGATATGAAGACTTGATCCGCACTCATTTAGCTATTGAAAAATAAAATAAAAAATGTACATATTATGATTAAATACAGAATTTGCATGAGTTTTCTGCCTAAGCTGCCTTTAGGCGTCATGGCAACTACAGAACCCTCAGTTCCATAGGTAGGCATTCAAGATCCCATTCTCTGATATCTGCCTCAATATAGCAGTGGTTTGTTGAGTGTTTTACTTCTCATTACAGAACAGATGCAGGCTGCTGTGTGTGCATTGTGCAACAAGACTCCTTCAGTGAGCGATGCTTCATTTGTGTATCCGGATCAATAAACAGAGGTGGAAGTGATGCTGTAGCTCAAAGATATAAATATGATCCGAGAGATAAATACAGGGTTTCTGGGAACAACAGGGCCAGCAGCATTACAGGGAAATCAGATCAATGACTGGCCTCCATTACATTCTGCTTGGAGAGTGAACAACTTTGAGTCAACAGAAACATCCATTTGAGCCATCCTAATCTGAGGTAAGGGTTATTAAGGCCATCTATCAGGCTGCAAACCACAATGAACGTTATTGTGCACATTTGTATATCAAGTCAATTGTGGGATGAGACGTGTCTGTTATAAAAGTAGGAAACACAATTGAGACTGGCTTTTACCATCTACAACAAAATACTAGTGGCACTTAGATCATTAAGACCTGAATTACACTAACAATCCTTCATTACATTTCTACACTGAGTGTACAAAACATTAGGAACACATTCCGAAAATTGAGTTGTGCCCCTTATTCCCCTCAGAACAGCCTCAATTCATCAGGGAATGGACTCTACAAAGCGTCGAAAGCGTTCCACAGGGATGCTAGCCCATGTTGACTCCAATGCTTCCCACAGTAGTGTCAAGTTGGCTGGATGTCCTTTGGGTGGTGGACCATTCTTGATACTGTACACACAGGAAACTGTTAAGCATGAAAAACCCAGCAGCGATGCACTCAAACTGGTGCGCCTGACACCTACTACCATTCCCCGTTCAAAGGCACTTAAATCTTTTGTCTTGCCCATTCACCCTCTGAATGACACACATACACAATCCATGTTTCAATTACCCCATCTCCTCCCCTTACTCTACACTGATTGAAGTGGATTTAACAAGGGATCATAGCTTTCACCTGGTCAGTTTATGTCATGGAAAGAGCAGGTGTCCCTAATGTTTTGTGCACTCAGTATATAACTCAGTTCCTTTCAAATAAGGACTTGTCACTAATTGTAAGTGTAAAACAAGACCGTATTGTAAGCTTGATTAAAACCTCTAACACTTGCTTTTCATGTTGCTGTATGAATTTAGCACACCGACCACATCCATTTTCAGCAGCATATTTTACATTGTGAGCAGCACGCACAAATAATTTGTACTGTGTAGTAGCATTCTTTTTCTGGGAGGCTGGTATGATTCAGTCAAATAATGATATAAAAGGACTGACGACGAAACACCCTCACTTCTTAATTAAGGGAAAATTTACTTTACTGCACCTGGAAGTGGTATTCTGATCTTTTTTCTGTTCATCTTTCACAAACCTACATTTCACACACTGAATTCTCCGTCAATTGGCTAAGGTGACATGACAGGGAGTGAGAAGAATTGAACATTAAATGCATATGTATAGCCTAACTTGTTGATGAGTAATTTTTCCTGTGCCCTGAGGACTTGCACAGTAACAAGCTTTCGGACCATGTTCCACAGGCCTTTTCATCTAGCCAGCTAATGCCCTCTACCTCTCCTCCTCACCCATGCACTCTGGTTGACATTGTGACACATGACACACGTCCTCCACAACAACCTCCCTCTCCTCACCATCCTTTCATCTGACTCAAGCTCCATGCATGGCCTGGGGATCTATCCAGGCAGGAACATGTGGCACGCAGCATCCCTCTTTCAAACAGGACCTATGGTATGTTTCCTCTCCAGCACCCCAAAACCCTCCAACCCCCCAAACCCCTCCAGTCCCCCAACCCCCTCCAACCCCCCACCCTTGTTTGATCTTTACCATCTATGTTTAATCCAGCTATGCAAATGAAATGCTAATACAAAACATAACCTGGGGCATCATTTATCAAAATTAAATCTTTAAGTATGGATCCCCATGGGGCGGCCATATGCTGCTCAGTTTACTCCATTAGCTTCATTAGCTAATGTCAACCCATTCATTAGAGATCAGGCAAGTCAGTGTGGACTCGACAGACAGACAGACAAGGCTCTCTCTGTAGGTCTCTAACTAAATACACCACGGTCCATGGTACACTCTGTAGGCCCAGCGCATGACCATCTCACATGCCAGTTAGAGAGAATTAATATTACACTGATGACCATTGAGTGAATACAGTGTCTGCTCTTCCTCACTCATTTCTAACCACAGAGATCAGTGGTTGAATACGCTTTTCAATAGATTTTTTTCATCTATTTTTTTGCATTAAAAACAATCAATACCATCTAAATGCACACATGTACTTTATGTTAGCATATTATATACAGTTAATTTTCAGATGGCAAGTTGTGTATTTGATAAGATATAGTTTAAACAGAGATTTATGTGACCTCCAATACACTTGCTTGTAAAGTAGTTTACTAAATCATAATCACATGCTTTACTTCTATCCCCATCTCCATGGCTCAAATATGATCCAGTTCCTGTTTGTTGAAAGTCACACTCACATTCTCAAGAAAAGTGATCTAAATATAGCCAGTATGTGTCACGCTGGTGTACTTTTCCTCACAAACACAGATCACTCAGTATCACCTACCAAAGAGAATGTCACCTTCTGCTGTTCAAAATGAGGTCTTTCCCTTGTGTGACATAATGATGGATTGTCACACTCCCTGTCAAACAAAGTCACTCTAAAAACACAAGGAAATAATGAAGGTTATGTTTGATGCTACAGGTGTGCCCTTTTCTTTTCACTCGAGACACACATATATATTCCTTTGATTTCCTCAGTGGTTGCGGAGGCCATGAGGTGTATGTGATATCTAACTGGCCATCACCTGCAGTGTCTCAGACGTGGAGGTGACTTGGGTCCTTGTGCTGTTATACAGACTAAAGGTCAGCTCATTGTGAGTGCATCACAGCTCTCTGACGTCAAACACACCAGACACTGTTCTATGTCTGCACTAGTCTTCAGTATAGTTCCTCACAGTTAGTATGAGTTAGTAAGTGCTCAAGCAGACCCTTCTTTGAGTTTATGCTGAGAGTAATTATATTTAGTCCTGGTACTCTTAAATATGCTTGGGCCCATTTGGCAGTGTAAAGAGGCTGGTGTCCCTGACCATCTGGCAGTGCCCCCTCCCTCCCTCCAGTCCTGCCATCCTTCCATCCACTCAACCCAGTGCTACAGACCTCCACATTGCAATGCACTCCAACACTTGAGCTACCTGGCACAGGGCTCAGTCTGACTTGGCTAACAGATGGCTCTGCGGCAGGTAATAATGACCCAAGACAAACTCTTAAATTGATTATGCCTTTTCGAGGGCATACATACAAAGTATCATTGCTAGAGTGGGGGGGGAGATGGCTCAAAGTCAAAATCCACTGAACCCCGAGGCAATGGCCATTTCAGATATGAAAACACATTTGCACACACACCCATGCACATGCACGCACACACACACACACACACACACACACACACACGCACACACGCACACACACGCGCACGCGCACTCGCACACACACACACACACACACACACACAACGACTAATATGCCAGATATTCAGCATTCAGAGTGAAAGAGAGCACACTACAGAGTAATTCTACCATCGAGTATAATTAGAGATACTCACACGCTGCCTTTAATTGACATGTCTAAAAGAGCCTTCAATGGTATCTGATTGCAGATCATGTTTATTGTAGAGGAACGGGCCAGTAGAATATACAGGCAAGCTGCCCCACCTGCAGGGCAAATTACCTCCTGCCTCATATTCCACATATTGCAACCATACAGCTCTCTGGAGTAGCCATTTCCATGCATCCTCACACTGAGATCAGTGAGATGGCTGATAGAGGGATCCGACGAGTCAACAATGGATCATGGTCCTTCTACAGTACAGCTGTCTTGGTGGTTGAATTCCTTTTGGTTCTCTCATAGGGAGCCTCCATAATGGTCTGAATATGCATTACAACGGTACATCATCCACCAGCAAGTTATAAAGCACCAGTGGGTGGTCCTATGGGGATGTGCATTTTCTTCTTCTTCACTGAACTGGTCTCTTGCTGATACCTTTCCAGGGTGTCCTGAAAGCCTGTGTGATACCTAAGGTCGTCATATTTCACCACTAAAAACAGGCCATTCATCTTTGGTGTGAGTCCCTGGACTTGGTGGGCCATAATCCGAGCCCCCCGTGTCAGGGATGACAGCTCCACTCGGAATAAGAGGTCTGGATCATTTGGAAAAATGTATATTCTCCAGCCATTAGTTTTGCTGCAGGAACGAGGCGCTTCCCAGGGGGGCAACCTTGGGAGAGAGAGAGAGCATTCTCTGCAAATAATCCCCTTTAGTGCCATGTAAACTCACTGGAAACCGTCACCCTTTCATTTTAGAGGGGGCGAGTAAAAACATTGGGAAGAGCAGTAGAGTGAATGTGGGCTTCTTTCTGCTCCTTTGCAGTCCTTTGGGAACAGTTCTCTGGAAATTAGTGTGTCAGCTAATTGTGAGGTGGAAAGTCAAAATCCTCATCATTGAGGGAGAAAAATTATCTCAGAATCATGTCCATGGAAGAGATAGAAATAATCTGAGGACCTGCAAATTGAAAAAAAGAATAGAAGATTGTGCTCTATGGCAGTTGGATGAATTTCCCTGTTAGAGGATGTGCTGTGTATTCATCATACGAGGGTCACGCAGGGTGACAGTCTGTCTGTCCCCTTACCATCTGGGTGAGAACCTGGCCATTTCTCAACTCATCTTCTTCTACCACAGCAACTTCTTGCTGCCTCGCTGAAAAACAGTCACTTTAACTCTACACAGAAAGAAAATAACACTCTCGAACCGCGCCATTAATTATTCTATTAATTAATAGTGACACAAAGTTAATCTATATTTTCAGTGAATTCCCTGAGGGGCCAGATGATATGGTGGGGAAGCAGCAACGTCTCTACATAGGGGAAAATCAAAGGTGACAGTGGGGATAAACAGCCAGGCTTGGATGCATTGACCAAACCTTTATTTAGAGGTTCATAATGAAATAATCACCTCTCTGTGTGTGATAGATTTTACCTGCCCCGCACTATTAATCATCCACTTAATAAACGATTTGAGAAAAGTTAACTTCCGCTTCAACCGCTAGTGTTAACAAATCCTTGGCATATTTAAAATTGGTGTAAATCCATTTTAATTGATTAACAAATTAATAAATGTTTGAAATAAGGTGGTGCTTTATTTCATGTAGCAACATGGTTGTTCTGTAATTAGTGTCCAGACAATAATTAACGAGGGTACAATAAACAATGAGCCACTTTCATTATCCTTATATCCAATTATGATACAATTAGAGCCAGTGGCTCATAGTGTAATGCATTGTCACAAACAACATGACATGTACTGAGTTCTAAAAGCCTGTCAGACCTATCTCTGATCGTTTGTTACTGTGCTCCTTACGTACAGTAACTGGAATCCTCTGCAAAGCTTTAGGCAGATAAGAACTGACCGGCAGTTCAAATTTAATTCAGATAATTTTTTTGTGTTACAATTACACTTAAATTCTACATACATTTCCTAGAGTTACATATCCATATCACAACAGTGTTTCTGTTCTATAACAAAATATCAACATACTGTCACAATATTCACTTTGTATTCACCCTCACAGCCCAGCTTCAAACAGATTTCTTAAAGTAATTTGTCAATACAAATAAAAAGTGGAAGAATAAACAGCCTATTGTGTAATGGTGATAAATACTGTTTCTAACTTCTAAATACCAAAAGCCTGTGAAATAACGTTGAAACAGAACTTCTGTAATGACTGGAATGAATATGGGCATATAAACATTGCCTAATCACATTAGGTAAAACAAGTGGAATGTTAACTTAAATTATATGTTGTTAAGTGCTTTTTGCCCACAATGCATCAACCCTGATTATTCAAACCGTGTGTGTGTGTGTGTGTGTGTGTTTCTACAATCGTATTTGTTATCTCAGACAGCAGCAGCACTCCTGAAATCCTGGCATTGTTATTACTCTGCTATTGTAAAGTATAACCCTGAGAGGGCCCTGCTGGCAGTGAGCAAGGGGATCAAACAGGTCATGACCTGGCCATGGAGACTATTAATACAGTTCACATGGAGAGTGGACTATTTCTGCTGGACTTAAGAATGGGAGAAAGGGCACTGGCTACTGTTTTCCCAGTGAGAGTTACCGGGAGCTCGGATATTATTGCAGTCACAGAAAGCAATAAGAGTGTTACTGTAGCCATGACAGATAAAAAGAAGAATATGCTGGTGGAATGCTTAGGTCTTTGTATCAACCATAATCTTTGGGAATGAGCATTCTTACAGAAAGAGCAAAGACCTCAAAATGCATTATGAATTCACGTGTAGTATGAAATTGTCAGACTAATGATAACGAAGTGAAGTAAATCATTCAGTACAATTCAGAGAGGGTTAAGTAAGAGTCAGTTGTAGAATCACATGAAAAACAATTGTACAGTTAACACAAATACCACAAAATACCATAAACAACTGTTGCAATAGAAACTAAAATGAGCTCACATTTCACATTTGCAGCAGGTTCAATATACTTCTGCCACACGCTTCATATCTTGTTAAGCTTTACCAAAGTATATTTCACAAAATACTTAATTCATGGGAAAGCCAAGCGTGCTCAACGATACCATGGCATGGAAAAGATGCGGAGAAATACCACATCTGCCCATGCATGTACAGTTACACCAGATGGCGCTTCCTAAAAATACACTTTTAGAGGCAATCTACATCTCACAAAGGGGCCATGTCGAGCAGAAAGATAAATAAATTGCTTTGCTATCGCACGGCTGCATATACTTTGTAGTTTAAATCAGGTCAGTGATACGAACCTTTCCACTGTCAAACAGCAGTGGCAAGTCAGAGTTGGGGGAAGCACGGCATGGTAAAGTGTGTGAAGAGAAGCGCATAGAACATACAACCATGTTAAATTCTAAGAGCAGATACCAATCTGTGGTATGGGAATGAAAAAGCAGAAAGTGATAACAACAGCTTGCAATTGGAGTTTCACGCTTGTATGCTTGCAGCTGGGACTGCCGTACAGTACCTATCCTATACAGCATAAAAAAAGGGACAAAACCAAAGAGAATATGATTATGACATGTTTGGTTGAGCTTTTTCCGTACGTTTTTTCTTCTTCACCTATTTTACTTTTTGAATGTTAGGCAATGGAAAATGTCATAAAATGGTCAGGTTAGTTACGGCTTGCAGTGACAGTAAAATGGAAGTGCCAGCATTTTCATACCCTGGATATCTGCCTCTCTTGTGGTTGTGTCCTGCAAAAATACAATTTGTGCTGAATGAGATTGACTGCTCATTTAACTCAGACAATCATATTCCCATTACCAAAATAAACAAGTAAGGTACTGTGAATCATGAATAGAGTGAACAAGTCAATAATACAAGGACAACAAATGGGCACTGAGCTTGTCACTGAGAAAAAAAAGGAAAGATATGGTGTCTAAAAATGTAGTCAAACATCATATCAGGATAAGATGCTACCACAATGAAGAGACAGGGAATACATTAATGAAAGCTTGCAGGACCAGAGCGTTTTGTCTGGGGAAGTCAGTGGTAGTAAATCACATCTCTGTTTGGAGGTATATTTCACTAAGCTGATAAGGACAGTCATCGTATACCTCTGCTTTCGTTTTCCATGAAAAGGTGAAAATGACTAGTGCTCATATTTCTTGCTCAGCCATTCAACATGCATAGATAATGCTATAAATCGTTTGGCGTTGTCCTGACATGGTCAACAGCTACAGTATAATCTCAGAGTAGTAGTGTTATCTTGATTCTAATCATGTATCCTTACTTGAGATCCATGTGTGCACCGATTACACATGCATACAGTAGCTCAAGTTAGGATTCTGCCCACAAGTTAGAAATTCTCAGGAAATATGCATGGTCATACAGGGAAAGCCTCTTTTACTGTACATCCACTGTGTAATACACTCTTAGAAAAAAAGGTGCTATCTAGAACCAATAAGGGTTCTTCGGCTGTCCCAATAGGAGAACCTTTGAAGAACCCTTTATGGTTCCAGATAGAACCCTTTTGGTTCCAGAAAGAACCCTTTTGGGTTCCATGTAGAACCCTTTCAACAGAGGGAACCCAAAATAGTTATTCCTGGAACCAAAAAGGGTTATTCAAAGGGTTCTCCTGTTGGGACAGCCGAAGAACCCTTATTGGATTTAGATAGCACATTTTTGGAACCTTTTTTCTAAGAGTGTACTGAGCACAGCATGTAGCCTATTCCCTCCAGCCAGGACAGTACTCGGGGGTATTTGGAACATGTTCTAATGAACCGTTTGCAATTATGAGTGCCGGTCCCTACTCAGTGCTCTGTGGTAAACCCAGGGAGCAGGATCAAAACCTGCTTCAATCTTCTGTGGCCTCTCACAGCTGCCCTGAGAGACCGCCTGGACCCATGGCTACAGGCATTATCTCTGGTCAGCTACCCAGATACACCAGAGACCCCTAGCCCCCGCACGCAGCTGCCTGCCCCCAGAGATAACATATTTTATACTATACTCGTTCATATGGGAAATCTCTACTACTTAAATCTTTATCACTCCTCTTCTTTTCACAGCACTAGGGACTTGACCTTGATTGAGGCTGTTTAATCGTGTGCAGTTATTTTCTAACACCCTGGAATCCATTTGTTCATTTCACGGAATGTAATTATTGCAGAATCTTGGGAAAATCAATTCTCTTTACCACTAGGCTACCAAACCTCAATGTGCTGATGGGGAAAGCTCTCAGAATTGTGCTAAGGGCGATTGTGCTAAGGGCGATGTCAAGGTTAACTAAATAAATGCAGACAGAGATTCATACTTTTTTCCTAGTTTTTCCTGACACCCACACTGCCAAATAACCCGTAAGTTACATACACCACCTTTCAAAAGTTTGGGGTCACTTAGAAATGTCCTTGTTTTTGAAAGAAAAGCCCATTGTTTGCCCATTAAAATGAAATCTAATTGATCAGAAATACAGTTTAGACATTGTTAATGTTGTAAATGACTATTGTAGCTGGAAATGGCAGATGTTTTATGGGATATCTACATAGGCGTACAGAGGCCCATTATCAGCAACCCTCACTCCTGTGTTCTAATGGCACATTGTGTTAGCTAATCCAAGTTTATCATTTTAAAAGGCTAATTGATCATTAGAAAACCCTTTTGCAATTATGTTAGCGCAGCAGAAAACTGTTGTTCTGATTAAAGAAGTGTCTGGAGCATCAGCATTTGTGGGTTCGATTACAGGTTCAAAATGGCCAGAAACAAAGACCTTTCTTCTGAAACTCATCAGTCTATTCTTGTTCTGAGAATTGAAGGCTATTCCATGTGAGATATTGCCAAGAAAGTTCTCGCATGAAACTTGGATTAGCTAACACAACGTGCCATTGGAACACAGGAGTGATGGTTGCTGATAATGGGCCTCTGTACACTTATGTAGATATTCCATAAAATAAATCTGCCGTTTCCAGCTACAATAGTCATTTACAACATTAACAATGTCTGCACTGTATTTCTGATCAATTTGATGTTATATTAATGGACAAAATATTAGCTTTTCTCTAAAAAACAAGGACATGTCTAAGTGACCCCAAACTTTTGAACGGGAGTGTATGTATATGTATAGATTAAAACATGTAATAATAATAAACTAAATATTTGTGATACGTGCAGTTATTTAAAATCTCCACAAAAAAATGTACAAGACAAGCAGATGTTACATTGAATTGATCATAGGGGTCTTATATGTGTTATATGTGTAAGTCTGGTACAGCAGGTCTATTCAGTTAGAGTTATGGAAATTCAGACCCATGACACCAGATTAGCGATCTCTCAGCCAATCAATAATATTAATTGACAGCATTGAGAAAATAAGACCAGTCATATATAAGCCCTCAAGAGAATCGTATCGCCCTAAGGTAAAGTATGTGTTGGTAAAACATAGATTCATAGCCAGACTATCAGGAAGCATTAACGTGATGGGTTAGCTTAAGTGGCTGTTTAGAGGCAAGACTCCATTACTTCTTCTAAAAATATCTATTTACTTCTTAGCTAGCAACTGGTGTAGAAAAGGGAGACTTCATATTTTATTCATTGTACAACAAGTATTAGGAAGCAGATACATTAATTCAAGTGGGTTAGATTACCACCTGTTCTAAAATGATAGGCTCATGACCTAGACCTATTGTTTAACTGACATAGAATCAATACATAGATTCTGTTTCATTTTTAAATAAAACACTAAACAAGGAAGTGTTGAATTATCTTAGGCGACCACACACAAAGTGAATACAAAGTGTAATTTTTGCCACAACAATTCAGACAACTTCAGGGAAATCTAATTTTCATCTAATCCTGTCGTTGTGTCCCACGTCTCAATCTTCATCTTGTATGTGTGTATCCTCAAATTGTATCAGTCATTATAATTCCATGAACTGTGAAAGCGTAATTTTCTGATTGCCTTTCAAAAGCAAGTGCATATTGCTTATAATAACATTATGGCCATTTTAAAATGAGAACATTTTGATTTCCATTCTGTTTCAATTTCAGTTTGGCATATTATCAATGTCCATTATGCATCACTGAAAACATCTCTCAGAGTGATTCTGACCATGTTTGGCTCAAAAACACTATTACTATCATCATTGTCGTTTGTGCTTAATCAACACGATACAGTAACATGTAATGTATTCATACAAAAAGTGTATTGATAGTTAATTACACAGACCACGCATTCCCGAGTCTTCTACTGTGCTCATAAAAGCCCTGCTATTGTTAAGCCTTCTGTGCAGTATATTGCTGGCAAAGAGAATTAAACAATCCACATAATTGTGGATTAATTAGTGGAATAACTGTTTGAAGAACACCAATCCATTAATATGCTAATGTTCCTGCCAAGAATATGGGCTAAAACTTAATGGAACACATCTCTTCAGCTAAAAACCCAGTGAAGTGTTAAATGCAGTGTCTACCCAAAGGTATTTCAATCAACTCTGCTTTATTTGAGGGCATGTCTTTGAAATTATTACCTAGATTTAAAAAAAATATGATACAGTCAATGTGTCAACAATATACACATGACAGTTATTTCTCTAGTGAAATATATATTGCATTTAGATTTTTAGAGATTCACAGTCTTCTCTGATATACTCTGATGATTGTCACATAGATAAAAGTATGCTCTCTGTGTCAAATACTTAAGCTTTTGTGAAAACATAGATCTAATCCAAATCTAATCAATGAATAAAGCTAATAGCTTTTATAAACATAAGAGTGGTATGATGTGGATCTGATGTGGTAATATATTCAAATTAAAGTATGTACATATGCAGGCCTGTTGATATAATATATTCATATTTGGGTATATATTGTACAATTGAAGTCAGACGTTTACATACACTTAGGTTGGAGTCATTAAAACTTGTTTTTCAACCACCTCCAAAAATGTCTTGTTAACAAACTATAGTTTTGGCAAGTCGGTTAGGACATTACATAAGTCATTTTTCCAACAATTATTTACAGACAGATTATTTCACTTACAATTCCCTGTTTCACAATTCCAGTGGGTCAGAGGTTTACATACACTAAGTTGACTGTGCCTTTAAACAGCTTGGAAAATTCCAGAAAATGATGTCACGGCTTTAGAAGCTTCTGATAGGCTAATTGACATCATTTGAGTCAATTGGAGTGTACCTGTGGATGTATTTCAAGGCCTACCTTCAAACTCAGTGCCTCTTTGCTTGGCATCATGGGAAAATCTAAATAAATCAGCCAAGACCTCAGAAGAAAATGGTAGACCTCCACAAGTCTGGTTCATCCTTGGGAGCAATTTCAAAATGCCTGAAGGTACCACGCTCATCTGTACAAACAATAGTACGCAAGCAAAAACACCGTGGGACCACGTAGCCGTCATACCGCTCAGGAAGGAGACGCGTTCTGTCTCCTAGAGATGAACGTACTTTGGTGCGAAAAGTGCAAATCAATCCCAGAACAACAGCAAAGGACCTTGTGAAGATTCTGGAGGAAACAGGTACAAAAGTATCTACAGTGAGGGAAAAAAGTATTTGATCCCCTGCTGATTTTGTACGTTTGCCCACTGACAAAGAAATGATCAGTCTATAATTTTAATGGTAGGTTTATTTGAACAGTGAGAGACAGAATAACAACAAAAATCCAGAAAACGCATGTCAAAAATGTTATAAATTGATTTGCATTTTAATGAGGGAAATAAGTATTTGACCCCCTCTCAATCATAAAGATTTCTGGCTCCCAGGTGTCTTTTATACAGGTAACGAGCTGAGATTAGGAGCACACTCTTAAAGGGAGTGCTCCTAATCTCAGTTTGTTACCTGTATAAAAGACACCTGTCCACAGACGCAACCAATCCATCAGATTCCAAACTCTCCCCCATGGCCAAGACCAGAGAGCTTTCCAAGGATGTCAAGGACAAGATTGTAGACCTACACAAGGCTGGAATGGGCTACAAGACCATCTTCAAGCAGCTTGGTGAGAAGGTGACAACAGTTGGTGCGATTATTCGCAAATGGAAGAAACACAAAATAACTGTCAATCTCCCTCGGCCTGGGGCTCCATGCAATATCTCACCTCGTGGAGTTGCAATGATCATGAGAACGGTGAGGAATCAGCCCAGAACTACACAGGAGTATCTTGTCAATGATCTCAAGGCAGCTGGGACCATAGTCACCAAGAAAACAATTGGTAACACACTACGCTGTGAACGACTGAAATCCTGCAGCGCCCGCAAGGTCCCCCTGCTCAAGAAAGCACATATACATGCCCATCTGAAGTTTGCCAATAAACATCTGAATGATTCAGAGGACAACTGGGTGAAAGTGTTGTGGTCAGATGAGACCAAAATGGAGCTCTTTGGCATCAACTCAACTTGCCGTGTTTGGAGGAGGAGGAATGCTGCCTATGACCCCAAGAACACCGTCCCCACCGTCAAACATGGAGGTGGAAACATTATGCTTTGGGGGAGTTTATCTGCTAAGGGGACAGGACAACTTCACCGCATCAAATGGACGATGGACGGGGCCATGCACCGTCAAATTGTGGGTGAGAACCTCCTTCCCTCAGCCAGGGCATTGAAAATGGGTCGTGGATGGGTATTCCAGCATGACAATGACCCAAAACACACGGCCAAGGCAACAAAGGAGTGGCTCAAGAAGAAGCACATTAAGGTCCTGGAGTGGCCTAGCCAGTCTCCAGACCTTAATCCCATAGAAAATCTGTGGAGGGAGCTGAAGGTTCGAGTTGCCAAACGTCAGCCTCAAAACCTTAATGACTTGGAGAAGATCTGCAAAGAGGAGTGGGACAAAATCCCTCCTGAGATGTGTGCAAACCTGGTGGCCAACTACAAGAAATGTCTGACTTCTGTGATTGCCAACAAGGGTTTTTGCCACCAAGTACTAAGTCATGTTTTGTAGAGGGGTCAAATACTTATTTCCCTCATTAAAATGCAAATCAATTCATAATATTTTTCACGTGTTTTTCTTGATTTTTTTGTTGTTATTCTGTCTCTCACAAATAAACCTACCATTAAAATTATAGAATGATAATTTCTTTGTCAGTGGGCAAACGTACAAAATCAGCAGGGGATCAAATACTTTTTTCCCTCACTGTATATCCACAGTAAAACGAGTCCTATATTGACATAACCTGAAAGGCCGCTCAGCAAGGAAGAAGCCACTGCTCCAAATCCGCCATAAAAGAAGCCAGACTACGGCTTGCAACTGCACATGGGGACAAATATCATACTTTTTGGAGAAATGTCCTCTGGTCTGATGAAACAAAAATAGAACTGTTTGGCCATAATGACCATCGTTATGTTTGGAGGAAAAAGGGGGAGGCTTGCAAGCCGAAGAAAACCATACCAACCGTGAAGCACGGGGGTGGCAGCATCATGTTGTGGGGGTGCTTTGCTGCAGGAGGGACTGGTGTACTTCACAAAATAGATGGCATCATGAGGATGGAAAATTAAGTGGATATTTTGAAGCAACATCTCAAGACATCAGTCAGGAAGTTAAAGCTTGGTCGCAAATGGGTCTTCCAAATGGACAATGACCCCAAGCATACTTCCAAAGTTGTGGCAAAATTGCTTAAGGACAACAAAGTGGCCATCACAAAGCTCTGACCTAAATCCTGTAGATTTCTTTTGGGCAGAACTGAAAAAGCGTGTGCGAGCAAGGAGGCCTTACAAACCTAACTCAGTTACACCAGCTCTGTCAGGAGGAATGGGCCAAAATTCACCCAACTTATTGTGGGAAGCTTGTGGAAGGCTACACGAAATGTTGGACCCAAGTTACACTTTAAAGGCAATGCTACCAAATACTAATTTAGTGTTTGTAAACCTCTGCCCCACTGGGAATGTGATGAAAGAAATAAAAGCTGAAATAAATAATTCTCTCTACTATTATTCTGACATTTCACATTCTTAAAATAAAGTGGTGATCCTAAATGACCGAAGACAGGGAATTTTTACTAATATTAAATGTCAGGAATTGTGAAAAACTGAGTTCGGCTAAGGTGTATGTAAACCTCCGACTTCAACCGTATATACATATGAATATATTTTAAAAGTAGATTTATATTGTACATCCCTGTATAACAGTGCATTAACAGACATACATCACTAAAACATACATTAGAGCTAGCGACATTGATATTTATTGAGTAAGTAGATGAGGATTTTTTACTGAATTAAATCACTTATCCAGCCTCCCATTTGGGACTACCTCAGGAATTCAGGTTGGGATTATATGCAGCTCTTGCCCCTTAAGGCTGTCTTTCTTGAACAGGCCGTTCTTAAGCCAGAGGATTCTCTGATTAATGTGTTTGAGTGCCAGAAGTAAGGTAGATTTTGTGTTTGTCGATCTGTTTCCCCTCAGGATGCAAAAGGAAAGTTCATTTAACAAGATGATGGTATGTAATTAAGACAAACTCGGGGATAGCATTACTGTGCTTGATATTTTTTGTTAAATTTTCTAATGGTACAATCTTAATGACTCAATTAGTCTCCTTTGAGGGACATGGTTAAGTATATGCCAGATGTTCCTTGACATATAACTAAGCAGCATCTGCTGTGCTTTAAGCCTATGGGCTTTAGGGCTGGAGTGGTTTAAACAGACCTCTGAAGCCCAATTTGGAAAAACTCTTGGAGCTCACAGCAGAGTGAAACATTCCATTCCAAAAGACCTCTCATTTCTGGAATAGAGGGAAAACAAACATTGAACAAATGCTTCACAAATATCTGACCTACTAGAATTCCTCAATTCCTCAAAAAATACCCCCACGATTTCCCTATGACAGTTAAGAGTGCCTATAAAACATTTCCATCACAGCCACAATTCTAAAATAGCTGAATGAACCATACTATGACGTCTTAAAATAATTCCCCCCTAAGAATAATAAAAAAACATCTATCTTATGACGTTCAATCAATGTGGAAAACTGATTAGATTTGCAAAAAGTTATCAACGTAAGTGAATTTAGTATTTTTTTCACTCGACTTCTAACTTAAATTCAATGACATGGTGACATTGTTTTGGACTTCACTTAGAATTTTTGTTAGTTGACAACTCAACCAAAAGAAAACATTGAAATGATGTCTGTGTCCAGTGGGACGTTAATCAAATGTGATATAAAAGCTGTTGTGTGTTGTGAGAATAACATTACATTACATTGTATACCGTTCACACACGGGTCATTGTCACGAAAATGATATTTGACCCAAAAGTTCTCAAGTGTAATTTTTCAGGACATTTCCTCTTAGATCACTGATTAGGATCTGTACCAATCTATTTCATAATTATTATTATGTTTTTTGATCAGATGTTATACATTTTTACCACAATTTCCATAACTACAACTTATCATCATCAGTTTTCAAAGTCCAAAAAGTAATATCAATTTCTAATGTTTTTATCACTGCCCACTGATGAAAAGGCCTGAGTTAAACATAACACAGAAAAAGATATATATATTATTACAATTTATTTAGGAATTTATGTCATTACCATAACACAAAATTAAAAAAATATAGATACATGTTTTTTTTATATACACATATTTGGATAAAGAACAAAAGTCACACTATCAGATTAAGCCCAAATTGCAAAAGCATACGTTTAATTGTTCCTAATATTTCCTAATGCACATTGGTGCATTACAGTAATGATGAGCAGGTTTCGAAGATGTGACTACATTTTACTGTACTGAGTGTTGTATAGTTTGCCAAAGTAACCCAACAAATCATCAAAGTGTGTCATTTTTTTTATCCCAAATGACTTGCATAATATTAAAATCACTGATCTTAATGCAATTTACTGCTTTCAGTATAAGTGCTGTAATTACATACATACAAATGCTAGGGTCCTTTTTTCAGAATTTCCGCCTGACTAACGTGCCCAAAGTAAACTGTTACTCAGGTCTAGAAGCAAGGAAGTGCACATAATTGGTAGCATTGGATAGAAAACACTTTGAAGTTTGTAGAAATTTTAAAATTATGTCTGAGACTATAACACAATTGACATGGCAGGCGAAAATCCAAAGAAAAACCAACCAGAATTATTTTAGGTCCCAGGCTCTTATAATGGAAAGCTATGGGTCCTATGTAATTCCAGCTCCCAGATTGCAATTCCTATGGCTTCCACTAGATGTCAACAGTCTTTGTTCAATGTTTCAGGCTTGTTTCTTCATAAACGAGGAAGAATTTTGAGTTTTGGCACAAAGACTCCCGGTACAATATCACTCTGTCGGCGCGCGACAAAGAGGACGTGCTCTTACTAATTTTACTTTTCTATTGAACATACTACTTTCCAGCTTTTTGGATTCCTTTGTCTGCATGTTGAACGAGTGGATTACTGAAATCGTTGGTGCCAACTAAACAGACTTTTTGGGATATAAAGAAGGATTTTATCTAACAAAACGGCCATTCATGTTGTAGCTGGCACCCTTGGGATTGCAAACAGAGGAAGATTTTCAAAAGTAAGTGATTTATTTAATCATTTTTATTTGTGATTTTGTTAAAGCCTGTGCTGGTTGAAAAATATGTTGATGTGGGGCGCCGTCCTCAGACAATCGCATGGCATGCTTTCGCTGTAAAGCCTGTTGTAAATCGGACAACGCATTTAGATTAACAAGAATTTAAGCTTTTAACTGATATAAGATACTTGTATGTTCATAAATGTTTAATATTACGATTATTTATTGGAATTGCGCGCCCTCCAATTTCACCGGATGTTGTCGACTAGTGTCCCGCTAGCGGGACGCCTAGCCTTAAGAAGTTTGCAAAAGTGGACTTAAACATAACAGTGTGATATATATATATATACAGTGCATTCGGAAAGTACTCAGACCCCTTGACTTTTTCCACATTTTGTTACATTACAGCTTTATTTGAAATAAAAACATGTTCTCATCAATCTACACACAATACCCCATCATGACAATGTGGAAACAGGTTTTTAGAAATTTTTGCAAATGTAAAATAATAAAAAAAAAACGTATTTACATAAGTATCCAGACCCTTTGCTATGAGACTCAAAATTGAGCTCAGGTGCATCCTGTTTCCATTGATCATCCTTGAGATGTTTCTACAACTTCATTGGAGTCCACAAGTGGTAAATTCAAATGATTGGAGATGATTTGGAAAGGCACACACCTCTCTATATAAGGTCCCATAGTTGACAGTGCATGTCAGAGCAAAAATAAAGCCACAAGGTTGAAGGAATTGTTGATAGATCCCCGAGACAGGATTGTGCCGAGACACAGATCTGGGAAAGGGTACCAACATTTCTTTGCAGCATTGAAGGTCCCCAAGAACACAGTGGCCTGCATCATTCTTAAATGGAAGAAGTTTGGAACCACCAAGACTCTTTCTAGAGCTGGCCACCTGGCCAAACTGAGCAATTGGGGAGAAGGGCCTTGGTTAGGGAGGTGACCAAGAACCCAATGGTCACTCTAACAGAGCTCCAGAGGTCCTCTGTGGAGAGGGGAGAACGTACCAGAAGACAACAATCTCTGCAGCACTCCACCAATCAGGCCTTTATGGTAGAGTGGCCAGACAGAAGCCACTCCTCAGTAAAAGGCACATGACAACCCACTTGGAGTTTGCCAAAAAGCACCTAAAGGACTCTCAGACCATGAGAAACAAGATTCTCTGGTCTGATGAAACCAAGAATGAGCTCTTTGGCCTGAATGCCAAGCATCATGTCTGGAGGAAACCTGGCACCATCCCTACGGTGAAGCATGGAGGTGGCAGCATCATGCTGTGGGATTGTTTTTCAGCGGCAGGGACTGGGAGACTATTCAGATCAAGGGAAAGATGAACGGAGCAAAGTACAGAGCTATCCTTGATGAAAACATGCTCCAGAGTGCTCAGGACCTCAGACTAGGATGAAGGTTCACCTTCCAACAGGACAACAACCCTAAGCACTTCGGGACAAATCTCTGAATGTCCTTGAGTGGCCCAGCCAGAGCCCGGACTTGAACCAGATCGAACATCTCTGGAGAGACCTGAAAATAGCTGTGCAGCAATGCTCCCCATCCAACCTGACAGAGCTTGAGAGAATTTGCAGAGAAGAATGGGAGAAACTCCCCAAATACAGGTGTGCCAAGCTTGTAGCGTCATACCCAAGAAGACTCGTGTCTGCTGACAAGCCCTACTTAATCAAATAATGTTGTGTCGTCCTAGTAAATAAAGTTACCAGCACAGCACAACCTTTAACTATACATTAGAATTAGCTTATCATTACCGAAATTAAGGTTGTCATTCCCGAAACGGACCTAAAAATGAAGTGGTAATGAGACATTTGTGTTTTGATAATGAGAGGCCCTAAGCTCAATTTGCAAATAATAGGAGACCGCCATTATGAGTCAGCAAACAATTGACCACATTACTAAAGCCCATTCATGCATCCATGTTGGTATGATAAGGGTTAATTTACTTTTTCCCAATTTAAGCTATTTAACCGTTTCGGTAATGAGAAGGCCAAGTGGCGTTATTGGGGGTGTTTGAGAATAAGAACCTCATTCTGAAGGCATATAAGATAATAAATTAACTTAACTTGTGCTTATCTAAGGACTACTCCTCTAGATGATCCA
Organism: Brachymystax lenok tsinlingensis; assembly: GCA_030435695.1. Taxonomy (NCBI): domain Eukaryota; kingdom Metazoa; phylum Chordata; class Actinopteri; order Salmoniformes; family Salmonidae; genus Brachymystax; species Brachymystax lenok. Next base: position 23,456,405 of record CM059790.1, on the reverse strand, counting down.
TCATGGGTGAATACAACTTTATTTAACATATTAAACTTCAACTAGTATACCATTTTTATTATTTATGGACAAACTACAGCAACATGTATTTTGTGCTTTATTCAAATAAGTTAGGTATTTCTAAAGTAAAATTGTATAAAATGACCTGCTAATTTATTTCGGATGCATTTTGAGAATTTGTGGTGAAAATGTACAAAATTATGGTTAAAATTTTACATGTATTTAAAATAAGACACTTTTCTAAAAAACAGAAATCATAGTTGATTTTTGCAGCTGCATCATGGTTTTGTAACACAATTTGCTACAGACATGTTTAAAACTGGTTTCATAGGAAACACCCACGTACATTTATTGTCCCAGTTGTTGTGATGTGCATTGATGGCTGAAAATCCTCTCCCATTATTCAAAGCCATCCAACACTCAATTAACATTCCATTTGCATTACGGCACCACGCTTCTCCTGGCACTTGATTAATATGTATTTTCCTTCTGTGCCAGTCAATCATGAATCATACTCTCATCTGCAACACGGCAGAGTGCTCCCCATTGGGAGAGGGAGCTGAGCTACTTCCTACAACAGCCTCCCTGTAAAACTTGAACTTCATACTGGGAATGACTCAACCGGCTCATCAACCTCGACTATGCCACAACAACACAAAATGGTTATGTGCTGCAGAGATAAACAATGGAGAGCTTTCAGAGGGACAATTCGATAAACAAAGAGCTCAATTATCTAGGTTTCCGATGTTAATGTGTATCTCTGTGTAAATATTGAGTAAACATACTATAGCGTCTTCTGCACATGCCTAGGGTTTCCATGTGTATTTCTAGATGTGCATAGCAGTGTTCCAGATTTAATCTAACCATGGTTAACCATATTCAACAGAATATGCTTTGGCATGGAATTTGAATGACTCTATCACAATTCCGTGAAATATTATTGAAGAATGACTAGAGCTCCTATTAAGAAGCTGAATATTCAACAGTGTTGTTTTTAAAAGGTGTTCTGGCATATAGATGGGCAGAGTTGGATGACAACCATTCCAATTTGAGGGCAAAAAAATACAAACACAACATCTTGATGAATAGCTATAGCCACTTTGGCACTCTAGTTAATTAAATAAATCTAGAACGAATCAAAATGTAGTTTCCAAAATGGTTTAAGTATTCTTAGGTGTATCTCAGTGCTCATGAGAAAATGTATTGACAATGAACTAAAGAAAGGGTCACAAGTCTATTTCTCCATCTTTACATTTCATAAATGCTTGGGTGCCCATATTAAAGGTCCAATGCAGCCGTTTTTATCTCAACATCAAATCATTTCTGGGTAACATTACTGTGATTGTTTTCAATTAAAATGGTCAACAACAAAAAAAGCTTATTAGCAAAGGGCAATTTCTCAAGCAAGAATTTGCTAGGACTGTCTGGGAGTTGGGAGGGGAAAACTGAAAACTAGATGTTATTGGCAGAGAGGTTTGGAACTCTCTTTATTATTGGTCTATTAACTAATTTATCAGCTGGTGATGTCAACAGGTAGGCCAAAACTCCGTCCCACCAAAACAGGTTGCAATTTCAGGTGGTCTTGCACTAAAAAGGCATTATCATTATTGTCACTATTTCACAGTATTATTCCAAACTTATAGTGTGGAAATATATATAAAACATGGGAAAAATAAAGGTTAATCACGTTTTTGACTGCACTGGGCCTTTAACATATACAGTATGACACATGTTTCTCTTTCTTCTCAAACCCCACTCACGTGTTTGCTTAAAAGCAGATAAAACCCTGTTAAAACCTAAATACAATTTTCTATATCTTGATATACAAACATGTCTCTGACACTGTGAAGCAGAGGGTAATGGGTTAATAGAGGCCATGACAACTAAGTCTGTTGTAGTCTGAGGAAAGGACAGCTTCTAGACTCAGGCTTAAACTGAAAAATGGCCCAATGGTAGAGGGAGAAAGACTCACAGAGATAGACATCTAACTGTATCCTCCTGTCCAGTGAAATCCCAGATTATTTAAACCTTTCCATTTCCTGCATTTTCCGGATCGTAGAACCTCGATCACTTGATTTGTATGCATTCAGGTGAAAACCCCCAAAGACCCTAAAACAACTGTGAATGTCTGAAATATGGAAGTGTTTATACTCTCTTCCCCCAACCCAACCATGGTAATGTGCTAAACACAAATCCATATTTTTCGAGTGAAGGCAGCCCAAAAAAGCAAGAGCAGAGCATGTAATTCAATGAAAAACCGCATCACTACAAACCATATGTCCTCATAGAAAGTTGCACTTGTTCCCTTCTGAAGTCCTTAAGAGCTTCCTCAAAAAGTGCCTCCGTACGGTTAATGGATTTCCAAATAGCATATATCCGGCTATAGTTTCCCTGAGAGCTTTAGGAATCTAAAATGTTTAATCATAGCTCAAAAAGCCATGGCGCCCTGAGACAGTCTGCAGGATCTGTTAATTGCTTTGAGCACTTGGACTGCCAACTACTCCACTTGTTGGACATTTCCAATTTACAGCTCTTTTTTGTCGCGCAGTGAAGCAGTTTGTTCATGCCACAGGCTAAATTACTAGCATTAATCATTTGGAATCATTATCAGGGTTTTAGAGGTGAAATCAAAACAAACTGTTTACTTTGATACAATCAATTTTAAACTGATTGTTTTCTACGAATTGCTGCTGAGATGCATTTAGCATAAACAATAAATACATGCATTTAGTGTCAATGCCGGTGTGTGTAACTGGTGTAGAAGTCAGGCGCAGGAAAGCAGAGATGAGTGAACAACGTATTTAATAAAATACGGAAAAAGGAATAACAAATCCAACGTGCCCTCAACACACGGGCGAATATAACCAGCCGTAATAAAACCGTCAAAGAAGCAACAAACAATCACGCACAAAAAACATGGGGAAAACAGAGGGTTAAATAATGAACATGTAATTTGGGAATTAAAACCAGGTGTGTTAAACAAAGACAAAACAAATGGAACATGAAAAATGGATCGGCGATGGCTAGAAGGCCGGTGACGTCGACCGCTGAAAACTGCCCGAACAAGGAGAGGGACCGACTTCGGCGGAAGTCATGACATTTAGTGACATTATTATTCTATTTCTCATTTCAAAGTTATTAATTGTAGTAGTAAAATACTACAGAAATTAAGGATGTACCCAAAAAACTGTAGCTCCCATTTCCACAGCAAAAATGAAAAAATAGCAGAGGCAGTCCAAACTTGACAAGGACAACAAGACAGTAAGCTATGTTACATGAACCAATCTTGTACCTATACTATTTCAAACCAATCCTATTGTATTTACAAATAAGGGGTTACCTACTGATCATAGCATGCTTGTATTATAGACTCCATCTGACCTTAAATATTTCAGCTGCGGTCTTGGATTTTTTCATGTAAATGCCAGAAGTTTGACTTCAAACATGGATTTTTTAAAGTTCTGGCTTCTCAATCCAACGTGGACATTCTGGTAATTTCTGAAACTTGGTTGAATAATTCTGTGCTGGTGTAACGTCCAGGCCTGAGTGTACAGGCTGGAGTGTTTAGTTTAGTTTTGGTGTAGGGTTTCTTTTGTTCTATGGTGTGTATTTCTATGTTGGGGTAATGGTTCCCAATTAGAGGCAGCTGAGTCTCGTTACCTCTAATTGGGAACCATATATATGTTTGGGGTTTGCACTTGAGTTTGGTGGGTTATTGTTGAATGTTACGATTATCGTGTTTAGGTTCATGTCAGTGTCTAGTCAGGTTCATGCCATCGTGTTTAGTTAGGTTCATGCCATCGTGTTTAGTTAGGTTCATGCCATCGTGTTTAGTTAGGTTCATGCCATCGTGTTTAGTTAGGTTCATGCCATCGTGTTTAGTTAGGTTCATGCCATCGTGTTTAGTTAGGTTCATGCCATTCGTGTTTAGGTTCATGCCATTCGTGTTTAGGTTTATGTCACAGTGTCCAGTTTAGGATTTTGCGTTTGTGTTCACGTCATGTTCATCGTTCTTTGTTTTGTTCCGTCAAGTCCCGTTCATCAATAAATATGCATTCTGGTTACTTCACTGCGCATTGGTCAGTCCCAAGAGGAGATAATCGTGACAGAATATCCCACCCAACGAAGACCAAGCAGCGAGAGATGGCGGAGCATCGTCGTCCCAGGAGGAGGAAGAGATCAGCGCAAGCTGAGCGGGGGAATTACGAGGGGCTATATGGGGCATGGAGCCCGGAGAGGGATAAATATTTTGGACTTCGCCTGGCTAGAAGGGCCGAACCGCTTCCCCAACATTTTTTTGGGGGGGGGGGGTACATGAGGAGGTTGGCCGGTTCAGGGGGGACTCCTGAGCCAAATCCTCGTGCTCCATGGAGGGAGCATTGGAGGGAGCATCGCACGGAAAGGACACCGTGCTATTCAGTTTTGCGCACGGTTTCCCATGTCCGTGTTGTGGATTCAACACATCCTGTCCCTGTTCCACGCATCAGGCCCCCTGTGAGCCAGGACATAAAATCAAGAGAGACACTCAAGTTTTTTAGTACCATATCTCTTGACACATTGATGAAAATAATCATGGCCTCTAAACCTTCAAGCTGCATACTGGACCCTATTCCAACTAAACTACTGAAAGAGCTGCTTCCTGTTCTTGGCCCTCCTATGTTGAACATAATAAACAGCTCTCTATCTACCGGATGTGTACCAAACTCACTAAAAGTGGCAGTAATAAAGCCTCTCTTAAAAAAGCCAAACCTTGACCCAGAAAATATAAAAACTATCGGCCTATATCGAATCTTCCATTCCTCTCAAAAATTTTAGAAAAGCTGTTGCGCAGCAACTCACTGCCTTCCTGAAGACAAACAATGTATACGAAACGCTTCAGTCTGGTTTTAGACCCCATCATAGCACTGAGACTGCACTTGTGAAGGTGGTAAATGACCTTTTAATGGCGTCAGACCGAGGCTCTGCAACTGTACTCATGCTCCTAGACCTTAGTGCTGCTTTTGATACCATCGATCACCACATTCTTTTGGAGAGATTGGAAACCCAAATTGGTCTACATGGACAACTTTTGGCCTGGTTTAGATCTTATCTGTCGGAAAGATATCAGTTTGTCTCTGTGGATGGTTTGTCCTCTGACAAATCAACTGTAAATTTCGGTGTTCCTCAAGGCTCTGTTTTGGGACCACTATTGTTTTCACTATATATTTTACCACTTGGTGATGTCATTCGGAAACATAATGTTAACTTTCACTGCTATGCGGATGACACACAGCTGTACATTTCGATGAAACATGGTGAAGCCCCAAAATTGCCCTCCCTTGAAGCCTGTGTTTCAGACATAAGGAAGTGGATGGCAGAAAACTTTCTACTTTTAAACTCTGATAAAACAGAGATGCTAGTCCTAGGTCCCAAGAAACAAAGAGATCTTCTGTTGAATCTGACAATTAATCTTGATGGTTGTACAGTCGTCTCAAATAAAACTGTGAAGGACCTCAGGCGTTACTCTGGACCCTGATCTCTTTGACGAACATATCAAGACTGTTTCAAGGACAGCTTTTTCCATTTACGTAACATTGTAAAAATTAGAAACTTTCTGTCCAAAAATGATGCAGAAAAGTTAATCCATGCATTTGTAACTTCTAGGTTAGACTACTGCAATGCTTTATTTTCCGGCTATCCGGATAAAGCACTAAATAAACTTCAGTTAGTGCTTAACACGGCTGCTAGAATCTTGACTAGAACCCCAAAATTTGATCATATTACTCCAGTACTAGCCTCTCTACACTGGCTTCCTGTTAAGGCAAGGGCTGATTTCAAGGTTTTACTGCTAACCTACAAAGCATTACATGGGCTTGCTCCTACCTATCTTTCTGATTTGGTCCTGCCGCACATACCTACACGCACGCCACGGTCACAAGACGCAGGCCTCCTTACTGTCCCTAAAATTTCTAAGCAAACAGCTGGAGGCAGGGCTTTTTCCTATAGAGCTCCATTTTTATGGAATAGTCTGCCTATCCATGTGAGAGACGCAGACTCGGTCTCAACCTTTAAGTCTTTATTGAAGACTCATCTCTTCAGTAGGTCTTATGACTGAGTGTAGTCTGGCCCAGGAGTGTGAAGGTGAACGGAAAGGCACTGGAGCAACGAACCACCCTTGCTGTCTTTTGCCTGGCCGGTTCCCTCCACTGGGATTCTCTGCCTCTAACCCTATTACAGGGGCTGAGTCACTGGCTTCTGGTGCCGTGGCGGAGATCTTGTGGGCTATACTCGGCCTTGTCTCAGGATGGTAAGTTGGTGGTTGAAGATATCCCTCTAGTGGTGTGGGGCTGTGCTTCGGCAGAGTGGGTGGGGTTATATCCTGCCTGTTTGGCCCTGTCCGGGGGTTTCGTCGGACGGGGCCACAGTGTCTCCCGACCCCTCCTGTCTCAGCCCCCAGTATTTATGCTGCAGTAGTTTATGTGTCGGGGGTGCTAGGGTCCGCCTGTTATATCTGGAGTATTTCTTCTCTTATCTGGTGTCCTGTGCGAATTTAAGTATGCTCGCTCTAATTATCTCTCTTTCTTTTTCTTCTTCTCTCTCTCTCTCTCTTGGAGGACCTGAGCATTAGGACCATTCCTCAAGGCCTACCCGGATGTCCCGAGTCCACCTGGCCGTGCTGCTTCTCCAGTTTCAACTGTTCTGCCTGTTTTATGAACATTTTAAAATCTTGTCCATGTTCTGTTATAATCTGCACCCGGCACAGCCAGAAGAGGACTGGCCACCCCTCACAGCCTGGTTCCTCTCTAGGTTTCTTCCTAGGTTTTGGCCTTCTAGGGAGTTTTTCCTAGCCACCGTGCTTTTACACCTGCATTGCTTGCTGTTTGGGGTTTTAGGCTGGGTTTCTGTACAGCACTCTGTGACATCAGCTGATGTAAGGGGGGCTTTATAAATAAATTTGATTTTGATTTGATTTGAGCCCTCAGAGTCCAGTACGACCGGTTCCTGCTCCACGCACCAGAGTTCCAGTGAGCACCATGAGTCCAGTACGACCGGTTCCTGCTCCACGCACCAGAGTTCCAGTGAGCATCATGAGTCCAGTATGACCGGTTCCTGCTCCACGCACCAGAGTTCCAGTGAGCACCATGAGTCCAGTACGACCAGTTCCTGCTCCACGCACCAGAGTTCCAGTGAGCATCACGAGTCCAGTACGGCCAGTTCCTGCTCCACGCACCAGAGTTCCAGTGAGCATCATGAGTCCAGTACGCCCAGTTCCTGCTCCACGCACCAGAGTTCCAGTGAGCATCATGAGTCCAGTACGGCCAGTTCCTGCTCCACGCACCAGAGTTCCAGTGAGCATCATGAGTCCAGTACGGCCAGTTTCTGCTCCACGCACCAGAGTTCCAGGGAATGGTCCAGGGCCTCCGGTGCGTGAACTCGAGCCAGCACGGCTGGCACCGGAGCCCCCACCTGGGACAAAGGGACTCACCCGAAGACCCCCCCACGGACTTTTGGGCGCGGTCGGAGTCCGCGCCTTTGGGGGGGATACTGTAACGTCCCAGGCCTGAGTGTACAGGCTGGAGTGTTTAGTTTCGTTTTGGTGTAGGGTTTCTTTTGTTCTATGGTGTGTATTTCTATGTTGGGGTAATGGTTCCCAATTAGAGGCAGCTGAGTCTCGTTACCTCTAATTGGGAACCATATATATGTTTGGGGTTTGCACTTGAGTTTGGTGGGTTATTGTTGAATGTTACGATTATTGTGTTTAGGTTCATGTCAGTGTCTAGTCAGGTTCATGCCATCGTGTTTAGTTAGGTTCATGCCATCGTGTTTAGTTAGGTTCATGCCATCGTGTTTAGTTAGGTTCATGCCATCGTGTTTTAGTTAGGTTCATGCCATCGTGTTTAGTTAGGTTCATGCCATTCGTGTTTAGGTTCATGCCATTCGTGTTTAGGTTTATGTCAGTGTCCAGTTTAGGACTTAGCGTTTGTGTTCACGTCATGTTCATCGTTCTTTGTTTTGTTCCATCAAGTCCCGTTCGTCAATAAATATGTATTCTGGTTACTTCGCTGCGCATTGGTCTGTCCCAAGAGGAGATAATCATGACAGCTGGACTGTGATGTGTCTGTCTGGTTATAATGTTTACAGACCAGACAGAATTGGCAGAGGTGGGGACAATTCAAGTGTTTCTGTATTTCTTGCTACCTCTGTCCCTAAGCAGTTTGATTGTCTCATTCTTAATGTGGGCCTTGGTCATAATAACCAGCTGACAACAGTAGGAGTGTATCGTCCTCCCTCATGAGCTCTGAACAATTTATCTGAATTGCTATCTAAGTATGGTAAATCTGAACTTTTAATTATGGGCAATTTTAATATTGATTGGAGGACACCGGTGTCAGATACGCTAAGAGATATTTGCTCTGAGCTAAACCTGTCTCAGCTGATAACTGAGCCTACACGGCCGAATCCTAAAGAACCATCGAAATCTACCCTGATTGATCTTATTTTGACAAATACTCTAGATAAAAATGTTGCTAGTGGGGTTTCCCCCCACTAAGCCTCGTGTCATCACTAAGATGAACTTCAAAACTTTAAAGCTTAAAAACAAGCTTTCTTACATTATCTTTATTTTAGTGACCTTGATTGTGTCTCAGCTATCCCTGAAGCTGACTTAGCTTACAACTTTCTTGCAAATGTCTTCAATACTATTGTAAATAATCATGCTCCCTTCAAAACTGAGAGTTATAGGTAGATCAAATTATCTGAAGTCATTCATAAGCGAAATGTTGCCTTGGTCAAGGGCAGGAACACAGGCTTAGGCCCGGATTTGCAAACTTTTAGGCAACTGAGGAATCAATGTGCCAGACTGATCAAAAAGGCAAAATCTGATAATTACGTAACCATCAGGCAAAATTTTGGCAAACTGTCAAATCTCTAAAGGATTGCACTGCCTCCTTTCTGCCCAAACAAATTAATTCAGACTCTGGCCCCATCACAGACAAAAATGGCATCAATGATGCATTTAATTGTCATTTTAGTTCAGAGGCCTATCTTTTTGAAAGAGCATCTAACCCTTATATCTCTAACAATAGGCTAAACACTGATTCTGGAATTTTGCAGATTGTTTCAGAAAATGCTAGTCAAGTTTTTGCATTTTGGCAATTCACAGAAAAACAAGTAATTTATTAATTACTTGCTATAGATACCAAGAAATCCACAGGGGCTGACCAATTGGAGCCGGGTCTGCTCAAGTGTGCTGTCCACCTCATTGCTGGCTCAGTAACCCTTCAATCTAACATTGTAATCAGGGAATATTCCAAAAGTATGGAAAACAGCTTATGTGCTGCCAGTAGTGATCTTGATAATTATCGTCCCATCTCCATGCTACCATGTCTAGCCAAGATTCCTGAATCTTTGGTAAATAAGCAACTTTGGTATTTTTTATCTGAGCATGGTATTTTGAATATAAGTCAATCTGGGTTTAGGCTAGGGCACAGCACTATCACAGCAACTACATTAACCTATGGCTTCCACTGGATGTCAACAGTCTTTAGACAAGGTTTCAGGCTTGTTCTTTGAAAAATTAACAAGTAGCTGTAGTTCTCATTGGGTTCTTCCTTGGGTCTGTAGTCCTGTGGCGCGCTCGTTGTTATTTATCTTGGGTATTGAACATACTACATTTCGTCTTAAATTTGATTGTTTATTTACATATTAGGGTACCTGAGGATTGATTAGAAATGTTGTTTGACTTTATCGGTAACTTTTTGAATTCTTTTGTCTGTATCTTGAACGAGTTGAACGGGTGGATTACTGAACAAAACGCGCCAACCAAAATGAGTTTTTGGGATATAAAGAGGGACTTCATCGAACAAAACAACAATTTATTGTGTAGCTGGGACCCTTGGGATTGCAAACAGAGGAAGATCTTCAAAGGTAAGTGATTTTATCGCTATTTTTGATTTTTGTGACGCCTGTGCTGGTTTGAAATATATTTATATGCAGAAGTATGCGGGGCGCTTTCCTCAGATAATCAAATTATATGCTTTCGCCGTCAAGCCTATTGTAAATCGGACAAAGCGGTTCGATTACCAAGATTCTAAGCTAAAGAATGTTGTATGACACTTGTATTTTCATGAATGTTTAATATTACGATTTTTGTATTTTGAATTTTGCGCTCTGCAATTTCACCGGATGTTGTCGAGGTGGCACGCTAGCGGGACATTGTTCCGTAAGAAGTTAAACAAATTTTAGATTCTTCAAAGTAGCCACCCTTTGCCTTGAGGACAGCTTTGCACACTCTCGGCATTCTCTCAACCAGCTTCACCTGAACAGTCTCGAAGGAGTTCCCACATATGCTGAGCATTTATTTGCTGCTTTTACTTCACTCTGCGGTCCGACTCATCCCAAACCATCTCAATTGGGTTGACATCGTGGGATTGTGGAGACCTGGTCATCTGATGCAGCACTCCATCATTCAACTTCTTGGTAAAAAAAATTGCCCACACCTGGAGGTGTGTTGGGTCATTGTCCTGCTGAAAAATAAATTATAGTCCCACTAAGGCTTAAACAGATGGGATGGCGCATCGCGGCAGAATGCTGTGGTAGCCATGCTGGTTAAGTGTGCCATGAATTCTAAATAAATCACAGACAGTGTCACCAGAAAAGCACCCCCACACCATAACACCTCCTCCTCCATGCTTTACGGTGGGAAATACACATGCGGAGATCATCCGTTAACCCACACCGCGTCTCACAAAGACACGGCGGTTGGAACCAAAAATCTAAAATTTGGAAAGGAAAGGACAAATTTACACCGGTCTAATGTCCATTGCTTGTGTTTCTTGGCCCAAGCAAGTCTCTTCTTCTTATTGGTGTCCTTCAGTAGTGGTTTCCTTGCAGCAATTCAGACCATGAAGGCCTGATTAACACTGTCTCCTCTGAACAGTTGATGTTGAGATGTGTCTGTTACTTGAACTCTGTGAAGCATTTATTTGGGTTGCAATTTCTGAGGCTGGTAACTCTAATGATCTTGTCCTCTTTAGCAGAAGTAACTCAGGGTCTTCCATTCCTGTGGCGGTCCTCTTGAGAGCCAGCTTCATCATAGCGCTTGAGTTTTTTGCGACTGCAAAGTTCTTGAAATGTTTGTTATTTACTGACCTTCATGACTTAAGTAGTTTAATTAATACTTTTTTGGTTACTACAATGATTCAATATGTGTTATTTCATATTGTTGATGTCTTCACTGTTATTCTACAATGTAGAATTCTCAGCCTCCAGTATTTATAATGCAGTAGTTTATGTGTCGGGGGGCTAGGGTCAGTCTGTTATATCTGGAGTATTTCTCCAGTCTTATCCGGTGTCCTGTGTGAATTCAAGTATGCTCTCTCTAATTCTCTCTCTCTTTTTCTCTCTCTCTTTTCTCACTTTTTCTTTCTTTCTTTCTCTCTCTCGGAGGACCTGAGCCCTAGGACCATGCCTCAGGACTACCTGGCCTGATGACTCCTTGCTGTCCCCAGTCCACCTGGCCGTGCTGCTGGTCCAGTTTCAACTGTTCTGCCTGCGGCTATGGAACACTGACCTGTTCACCGGACGTGCTACCTGTCCCAGACTTGCTGTTTTCAACTCTCTAGAGACAGCAAGAGCGGTAGAGATACTCTGAATGATCGGCTATGAAAAGCTAACTGACATTTACTCCTGAGGTGCTGACCTGTTGCACCCTCGACAACCACTGTGATTATTATTATTTGACGCTGCTGGTCATCTATGAACATTTGAACATCTTGGCCATGTTCTGTTTTATTCTCCACTCGGCACAGCCAGAAGAGGACTGGCCACCCCTCATTGCCTGGTTCCTCTCTAGGTTTCTTCCTAGGTTTTGGCCTTTCTAGGGAGTTTTTCCTAGCCACCGTGCCTCTGCATTGCTTGCTGTTTGGGGTTTTAGGCTGAGTTTCTGTACAGCACTTTGTGACAGATAATGTAAGAAGGGCTTTATAAATACATTTGATTGATTGATAGAAAATAGTACAAATAAAGAAAAACCCTTGTATGAGTAGGTGTTCTAAAACTTTGACCAGTAGTGTACAGTCATGGTCAAAAGTTTTGAGAATTACATAAATATTAAGGTCTGCTGCCTCTGTTTGTTTGATGGCAATTTGCATATACTCCAGAATGTCATGAAGTGTGATCAGATGAATTGCAATTAATTGCAGAGTCCCTCTTTGCCATGTAAATTAACTGAATCCCCCCAAAACATTTCCACTGCATTTCAGCCCTGCCACAAAAGGACCAGCTGACATCATGTCAGTGATTCTCTCGTTAACACAGGTGTGAGTGTTGACGAGGACAAGGCTGGAGATCACTCTGTCATGCTGATTGAGTTCGAATAACAGACTGGAAGCTTCAAAAGGAGGGTGGTGCTTGGAATCATTGTTCTTCCTCTGTCAGCCATGGTTACCTGCAAGGAAACATGTGCCATCATCATTGCTTTGCACAAAAATGACTTCACAGGCAAGGATATTGCTGCCAGTAAGATTGCACCTAAATCAACCATTTATCGGATCATCAAGAACTTCAATGAGAGCTGTTCAATTGTCGTGAAGAAGGCTTCAGGGCACCCAAGAAAGTCCAGCAAGCGCCAGGACCGTCTCCTAAAGTTGATTCAGCTGCGGGATCGGGGCACCACCAGTACAGAGCTTGCTCAGGAATGGCAGCAGGCAGGTTTGAGTGCATCTGCACGCACAGTGAGGCAAAGACTTTTGGAAGATGGCCTGGTGTCAAGAAGGGCAGAAAAGAAGCCCCTTCTCTCCAGGAAAAACATCAGGGACAGACTGATATTCTGCAAAAGGTACAGGGATTGGACTGCTGAGGACTGGGGTGATTTTCTCTGATGAATCCCCTTTCCGATTGTTTGGGGCATCTGGAAAAAAGCTTGTCGGGAGAAGACAAGGTGAGCGCTACCATCAGGATGCTTTACTGTTGTGTCACACCAACAAAAGAAAAAGTGATAACTAAGTGGCTCGGGGAACAAAACATCGATATTTTGGGTCCATGGCCAGGAAACTCCCCAGACCTTAATCCCATTGAGAACTTGTGGTCAATCCTCAAGAGGCGGGTGGACAAATAAAAATCCACAAATTCTGACAAACTGCAAGCATTGCTTATGCAAGAATGGGCTGCCATCAGTCAGGATGTGGCCCAGAAGTTAATTGACAGCATGCCAGGGCGGATTGCAGAGGTCTTTAAAAAGAAGGGTCAACACTGCAAATATTGACTCTTTGCATCAACTTCTTGTAATTGTCAATAAAAGCCTTTGACACTTATGAAATGCTTGTAATTATACTTCAGTGTTTCATAGTGACATCTGACAAAAATATCTAAAGACACTGAAGCAGCAAACTATGTGGAAATTAATATTTGTGTCTTTCTCAAAACTTTTGGCCACGATTGTACGTACATACATTCATATAAATAAACATACACATATATATAAATATATAAATAAACATATATATATATATATATATATACAGTATATCTTTTTTATATACATTATCCTTTTTTTCTTTTCTGCTAACCCAACCATCCCTCCCCTAATTGGAGTAAACTAATGAACAACAACACTTAGGCTTCTACTTCCAGTTTATGCATACTATATACATTTTAAGGACACAATCTATTTCACAATAGTTATATTTTGTTTGGTTTTAGTCCTTTCCTTCCTCTACCCTCAACCTCTCCCATCTATTTCTGATGTCCATCGGTTTGATTTCTAGTTGCCATATATTTTTTAACTGTGCTGTTTCACAAAAGTTCTGAACCTATATACATTTTACAAAGTATATTTTACATTTGTTATCTTGTTGTTATTATTCCCACCCTTCAGCACCATTCAACTCCTCCCATCTATCTCTTAACAGCATCCATATTGGATAATTTTTTTGCCATATGTTTTTCAACTGTGCTGTGATGCTTCACAAAAGTTCTGAACCTTTCTATTCTCGTAGTTTCTACAGATGGTAAATTAAAGACACATTTTTTTGCTAAAATTATTGCACATTATTGATCAATATTGACTATGACTTTTCTGCAGCGTTATGCAGCGTTAGCTCCAGGTAAATGTTGCAATTCTTCAGCAATTCCTGGACCTGTGACCAAAAACAAGGACAGTACCAGAATAAATTATTTTATGACTCTGTCTCTTCGCAGCAAAATCTGCAGAGCTGGGAAGGTTGTATCCCCCATGTATCTAATATTCTATCGGTTGCAAGAATTTTGTATAATAATTTAAATTGAAAATTCCAAGTTTTGAATCCGGCGTTGTTTTGGTATCAGTTTATAAACCCCGTGCCATGGAATCGGAAATCTCTTCACAACTATTTTGCAATCTATATGGCACATCTGTCAATTTTTTGGTCCTTAAATGAAACTGATATATTTTTTTATCTATCATTATATTATTATTATAAATAGGCCCTTTTTAATTTTGCCTGGATTGCCATTCCAAATAAAATTGAATATTTTTTGCTCATATAATAAAAAAAAAACAGGTCACTAGGTGTAGGCAAGACCATAATCAAATCGGTAAACTGGGATATGACTAAAGAGTTAATCAGGGTGATTTTTCCACAAATAGACAGGTATTTTCCTTTCCATGGTTGCAAGATCTTATCTATTTTTGCTAACTTTCTACAAAATGCATTGAAGTGAGATCATTTTTTTCTTTTGGGATATGTAAAACCATGTATGTCCACATCCAGAAAACTTTATTGGTAAACTACACATTATTGTAAAAGCTGTATTTGTTTGTGATCCAATGTGTAATATAGTACACGTATCATCCTTTGGTTTTAATCCAGAGAGGTTGGAAAAAGTATCTAGATCCTCTATTAGGCTGTGGAGGGATCCAAATTGTGTATTTAAAAGGAAACATGAATCATCAGCATACAATGACATGACACCTTTGTTTTTAAGCCCTGGATTTCTAAATATTATTGTTGGATCTGATTTTAACAGCCAACATTTCAATGGCGATAATAAATAGATGTCCCGATAGTGGACAACCTTGTTTTACTCCTCTTGACAGTTTAAAACATTCTGAGAAATAGCCATTATTTACAATTTTACACATAGGGTTACTATACATAACTTTAACCCATTTTATAAGAGATTGTCCAAAATTGAAATATTCCAGGTATTTATATATAAACTCCAGTCGTACTTTATCAAAGGCCTTTTCAAAGTCAGCTATGAATACCAGACCTTGTTTCCCAGATTTTTCATAGTGTTTTATTGCTTCCAGGACTTGTCTTATATTATCTCCAATGTATCGTCCATGTGAAAAACCTGTCTGATTAGGATGAATAATATCCGACAATACCTTTTTCATTCTATTTACTAGGCATTTTGCTAGAATTTCTGCATCACAACACTGAAATGTAAGAGGCCTCACATTTTTTAAATGGACTGGATCATTATATTTACCACTTTGATCCTGCATCAGTAATAATGAAATCAGACCTTCTTGTTGAGTGTCTGATAATCTACCATTTATATAGGAGTGGTTAAAACATGCTAATAACAGTCTATATATAAAAGCATATAAAAAAGGTTTGGTATACCTCCACTGGTAATGTATGTCATCCAGCCCTGTAGTTTTCCCAGACTTAAAGGCTTTAATTGCATCAAGAAGTTCCTCCTCTGTAATTTGGCCTACACATGAGTCTTTCTGTACTGCTGTTCATTTTATATTGTTAATATAAAAAAATCGATTCAATTAGCTTTGATTAGTGCAGATGGAGGAAACAAATGAAAACATATGCTTAAAGTACTCTTTCAAAATATTGTTTGGTGAATCATGTGTGATTCCGTAGTTTGTAACAATTTTGAGTAAATTATTTTTGGTAGCATTTCTACTATGAAGATTGCATTTTATCCAATAGTCCATCCAGTTCGCTTTCTTTTTATAATATATTACACTTGATCTTTCTTGAATAAGTTCCTCCATTTCTTTTAGTTTTTCCTCTAACTTATTTTGAGCCTCTGTGGTGCAGTTTTTATTGTTATCTATCTGTACTGTTAGTCCTTTCATTTCCTTTCTTAATATGGACTATTTTGATCTAAATTGGTTTTGTTTTAGAGAGTGCTGAATTTCATGCCCTCTAAAGGCACATTTAAAAGTGTCCCATACAATAAGGGGATCTGCCGTACCTATGTTATGTCGGAAAAAGTCAGTTATAAATTCTTCAGTCCGATCAAACATCTCTGGAGAGACCTACAAATGGCTGTTCACGATGCTCCCCATCCAACCTGACAGAGCTTGAGAGGATTTGCAGATAAAAATGGTGAAAATCCCAGAATACAGGTGTGCTTAGCTTGTAGCGTCATAACCAAGAAGACTTGAGGCTGTAATCGCTGCTCAAGGTGCTTCAACAATTTTCAGAATAAGGCTGTAACGTAACAAAATGTGGAAAAAGTCAAGGGGTCTGAATGCACTATAGGCTCGTTTAATTTTGTCTGACTTGCTCTTCCGAATAAAATTTGATCGTTTTTGCTAAATAAAAAAAAAGGTTGCTAGGTGCAGGCAAGACCATAAGCAAATAGGTAAACTGGGATTTGACTAATGATTATCTTATTGATATAACTCATGTCACCGTGATTGATGGGATTAAGTCTGAATGACATAAAGGTGTTCCACAGTGATTGATACTAGGACCTGTTCTTTTCACATATGCAGATGATACTATTATGCACGCAATTGCCCTGACTGCTGACCTGGCTGTGACAAGTCTACAGTCCGATGTTGCAGTAGTGCAAAAAGCCCTTACTGATTTAAAACTTGTGCTTAATATGGGCAAAACTAAATACATGTTATTTTCAAGTTCTCGTAAGATTGCCTCAGATGGATTACATATTCAGTCATTGGATGGCTCTCGAATAAAACAAGTCCCTACATACAAATACCTTGGTGTTTGGATTGACAATGATTTGTCATTTAAAAAATGTGAATTAGCTTGTTTATTTAAAGTGGCCTTTTTTTTATAGAAACAGATCTTGTCTCTCTCTAGTCAGCAGGAAGTAGATTGTGCAGTCAACCTTGCTACCTGTTCTTGACTATGGTGATACTATTTATCAAAGTGCAGCTGCCACTACTCTTAAACCCCTGCATGCCGTTTTTCATAGCGCCCTTTGTTTTATCCCCGGAGACAGTACTCATCACTGTATTCTTTACCATAAGGTTGGCTGGGTCTCTTTAAAGTCCCTAGATCACATCATTATACACTTTTTGCTTACAAAGCCCTGCTCCACACGCTTCCGACTTACCTAACTTCACTGTTAAGATTTAAAATGACAAGCTATCAAATCCGTTCACAGGGTTGGTTAACTCTGGAGAATCCTTTGGTATCGACAGAGTTAGGTAAGTCAGCCTTTAGTTTTCTTGCTCCACATGTTTGGAATGATCTCCAAAATACATTTAGAATAGATGGGTAAGTGTCCCTGGGGCAGTTCAGGCTGAGGACAGAATATTTTTATAATGAAGAATGTGTTTGTTTTAGTTGACTGTGTTTTGTGCATATTGTTGTGCTGTATTTTATTTGTTTTATATTGTATTAGATTTTTTACAGTAGCAGTGCATGGGTCAAATTACTGAATTTAAAATATATATATATTACAACCTATGTGTTGTGATGATTCCATTGTTTGCTGTATAACCTGTTCAAATCAAATCAAAGTTTATTTGTCAGGTGCGCTGAATACAACAGGTGTAGACCTTACAGTGAAATGCTTACTTACAGGCTCTAACCAATAGTGCAAAAAAGGTATTAGGTGAACAATAGGTAAGTAAAGAAATAAAACAACAGTAAAAGAGGGTATATACAGTAGCGAGGCTATATACAGTAGCGAGGCTATAAAAGTAGCAAGGCTACATACAGACACCGGTTAGTCAGGCTGATTGAGGTAGTATGTACTTGTAGCTATGGTTAAAGTGACTATGCATATATGATGAACAGAGAGTATCAGTAGCGTAAAAGAGGGGTTGGCGGGTGGTGGGTGGCGGGACACAATGGAGATAGATAACCCGGTTAGCAATGTGCTGGAGCACTGGTTGGTCGGCCCAATTGAGGTAGTATGTACATGAATGTATAGTTGAAGTGACTATGCATATATGATAAACAGAGAGTAGCAGCAGGGTAAAAAGAGGGGTTGGGGGGGGCACACAATGCAAATAGTCTGGGTAGCCATTTGATTACTTGTTCAGGAGTCTTATGGCTTGGGGGTAAAAACTGAAGCTGAAGGAACTTGAAGCTCTCAACCTGCTCCACTACAGCCCTGTCGATGAGAATGGGGGCGTGCTCGGCCCTCCTTTTCCTGTAGTCCACAATCATCTCCTTAGTCTTGGTTACATTGAGGGATAGGTTGTTATTCTGGCACCACCCGGCCAGGTCTCTGACCTCCTCCCTATAGGCTGTCTTGACGTTGTCGGTGATCAGGCCTACCACTGTTGTGTCATCTGCAAACTTAATGATGGTGTTGGAGTCGTGCCTGGCCATGCAGTCGTGGGTGAACAGGGAGTACAGCAGGGGACTGAGCACGCACCCCTGGGGAGCTCCAGTGTTGAGGATCAGCGTGGCAGATGTGTTGCTACCTACCCTCACCACCTTGGGGCGGCCTGTCAGGAAGTCCAGGATCCAGTTGCAGAGGGAGTTGTTGAGTCCCAGGATCCTTAGCTTAGTAATGAGCTTTGAGGGTACTATGGTGTTGAACGCTGAGCTGTAGTCAATGAATAGCATTCTCACATGTGATTTGATGATGTTGAAATGTTGAATACAAAATAGTGCTGGAATAGTTAGTTCATATGCCTTGCCACCATGAGATATAGGCCTAACGCAGAGACAAAAGAAGACACGATGACAGAATAAATTAATCACAAAACAGGATAGCAACATCTGTCCGGTGAAGTGCACAAAGCATATTCAATAGTATTGCATGTAACAAACAGTTACATGACCTTCATCATGGTCAAGCAAGTTAATGTTTCCAACATTTTCGGACTACTAAACAATCATAGATTTAGAATCACAGAGAGTTACTGCAAGGAAAACAGGAGTTGCCTCCACTATTCCAGCACTATTTTGTCTTCAACATTTCAACATCATCAAATCACATTTGCTTAGTCTAATGCAGTAAAAACTAGGATACCAAAAACAATTTAGTCCAATTAACTTAAGCTATATATGATGTGGCTGTCCATAGTACTGATTTCTCTGTGTTTGTGACTCACCCTACTTGTAGAGAAACGCTTTTGTTGTCCTAGGCTACCTGGCTAAAATGCTTGCTTGCTAGCCTAACTTCCTTTCATGGGCAACAATAAGCCAGGCCAGCTAGTTAACATTAGCCTACTACATCTAGTTACATATTGAACTTGCATCCTCTCAGGCCAGGGGCACAATGTATGGTTGAATCAGAATTGCAATTTTAGTCATTGGCCAGTACGGAGAATTAAGTCCAAATCCCTATATCCATCCATGGCTAATTTAGGAAAGGGAAGCTGGCTAGCTAGCCACCGGAGAACAACACAAAGAGATGCAACAGTTCAAGCTTTTGTTGCTGTAGAT